>LR738709.1:485255699-485401349 GCA_902687465.1 Secale cereale | reverse complement strand
GTGTGTATAGGAATTTGTGGTTTCCTAAAACCAGATATATAAACAGATCCGATTTGCAGATCTAATTTTCGGTTCCCAATGATATGAATGTTTCTTATAAGGTTATTAGTCAATGATATAAAAGATATGAGTAGCTGTTCTACCTATGTATTAGTAGTCCACTATTGTCCTAGTATTTGAATAGTGCATCGTTTTCATAGAATCGGAGATTAAGTACGAATTGCAACTGCAATAGGTTCTGATGGCATCTTTATTTGATTGTCGTAGGCATGGAAGCCAACACTGGCGTCAGCGGATACGAGGAACCCTACGTTACTTGTGCAAAACCTTCATTTTGTAATGATGCCTGCAAGAGAGATGGTAAGGGAGGTGGTGCTTGTCATGACAACAAATGCTTTTGCGACAAGAATTAGTTGCACGAGAACGTCCAAGAATAAAGTTCAGAAATTGTTTGCTCCACCTTCTATCCTCCCTTTTATTGTAAAGGATTTGACCATGGTCTCAATTGAATAAATAGAGGGTTTTGAGTGTAAAAGAGAATTGCTTTCCTTCCTGAAATAATTTAAATGCAACTTCTTTATTTTCATGTGCTCTTGGTACCAGAATGCCTATCAAGGATTGTTTCTAACATAGTACGATGGAGGATGCTCGCAAACATCTACATGCACTCCAGAAACTCATGAGTGACGTATGGTTCCAACCTTAAGATTGTAGAGCATGACGCAAACAAAACCACTCGTGCGACTCCCTGAAATCAATACCCTCTATCCCGATTTAATGTATTTTTTAACGGAGCCGGTATATACAGGCAAAACATCCATCGTCTAAATGTGGCAAGATCTGGATACGCAAGCCCACCTCCAAGGTTGGATGATTTATTCTTCTACGCGGTGCTTGTATATTTTCATTATGTCAAATCAGCCAAGCCCATACTCCCTCAAAATTTCCCATATCATCCTTTGTCTTTATCTCGGCGACGACATCCTCTCCCCTTCGAAGCGAGCTAGCGCACTACCGGCCACCAACGTGTCACCATGTTAACTCCCCGACCTGGACCACCTTTCTGTTCAAAACCCTGATACCTCGTCTAAGAGTGTCTAGTTTATACACGTAGTGCATCAAGTTTTTTTCATATAACACTCTCAATATTTTACAACACCCTATAGTGGTCATATAATGAAACCATGCCAAGTTCTATCCTTGTAAGTGCTAATTTGCACATTATTCAAAATGGATGAGCATTTTCCTTGTTTAATGGCTAGAAAATCATTTAATGCTTCAGAAATAACGTATATGCCCATAATAGTCCAAATTTTAATTGAGCGTGGGAGTTCCATTTATGTATAATGAACATGGAAAATGGTTTAAGGGGAAATGATGTAAAAAATTGAGCAGTATGTGGAAGTCCAAGGTTTCCATTTGAAACTCTAATACTTCGCCTTTGAGTGTTTAGTTTGTACACGAAGTGCGTCAAGTTTTTCCTGTAATGCTCTCAAATTTTTACCACACACTATGGGGGTCATATTGTTAGCTCATGCCAAATTTTATCCTATTCGGACCATATTTGCACGTTATTTTGAATCGATGGGCATTTTGCACTTTTTAATGCCTAAAAATTATTTAATGCTTTCGAAATAGCAAAGCAGCTCATAATAGTCTCAAGTTTTAGCATGATTGTTTCTATTTAGAAAACTTTTGAAGTGAAATGGCGTGCTCACTTAAAGTATGCTTTACTAGTTTCACACCTTGTTGATTGAACTAAGCTATAAAGATATCTAAATTGAAACGGTATGATTACGTTACTAAAACTAATATGATTTACATTGATAATGCACTAGATATGCGCTCTAATTGAAGTGACATTGGTTCTAAAAACATATTCCAAGGTTACTTAATTTATAAAGACAAAGTTATTTCAACAAAGTTCTGACAGAGATTTCTAGCTTATATATTTTCACTAGGTTTTTGACCTAAAAGGGCATTGCATGACCTGTCGAGACATAAACATCTTGCATAACACCCCCCCCCCACTACATCGATAGCTGGAAAACATGCATCTAGCAACATTGTATTGTTCATGGGTATACATGAAGCAACATTTCATAAATTTCTGGAGCAATGATGCCTCCGTGGTTCAAGATACAAACTTCATCATCTGTAACTTAGGCTTGTTGGGACTCGGATGATTAAGTGAAATGTGAATGTGGATGTGAAAATGATAAATAGTAATTGAAACATAGACTTGAAGTTAAAAATAAACAAAGAAATAGTTACATAAACTGGAATGTGACTAAAAACAACACAAATCCTTTAGTAAGAAACATAATCTAAAACGTGAATATGAAAGTGAAATAGATAAATTGCAAGCAAAGCAAATGAGTGAAAATGAAAGTTGAGACTGAAATTCAGGAAGTGTCATCCAAATATGTATAGACTACCAGAAATAACTAATATTTGTTCATAGGTTTGCCTCCCGATCCTTTCTATCTATTTCTATCTGCATCCATGGATTGAACATGACTAAAAATTCGTGGGATGAAATACGAAATTTCTTTTAACTCATGACTGAGACACACCCCTACAGAGATGCCTTAACCCCATCCTAAAGACCCATCGAAAATGCAGTGAAAGCTTGCTCCGAGCGAAAGTACTCTTCTTCTCGAAATCAAATGCTCTTGAAGTGAATAGTAAAATCAAAAAAGGATTTTTTTTATAAAGAGACATAAATCTTGTTGTGGAAAATTATAAGAAATGTTTGAAGTGTGTGTAATTTTTCATCACTAAATAACATTGGAGGAAGTCGTGGCAGAAGAAACAAAAACAGAACTCCAAAATGCGTTTGAAAGAAACATTTTCGGACCAATGATTTTTACCACGCCATACACCAATGAAATTTCGTGATAAATTCTTGCATCAGTCCAAACTTTCCTTATAGTTTTGCCACAAACAATTTTAGAATTTTTGTAAAAGAAATTTTATTGTTTTAGATTTATTGTTCATCTAGGAACATTTCACCTGGGATTAGAAACTCCATGTCCTCTCCGAGAGACTATCGACATTCTCCCAGAGATGGTTTGGAAGTAATTCAGGTTGCATCAGTCACCAAGCGCATGACCGACCATCAATGAAACTTTCATAGTTGACTAAGGAATCATCAAAATCACAAATTTAGTCAAATATCAAGTGACTATGCACGAGCTAGACTCTACGTACAGTGAAGTATTTCTTGTTTATGAATCATAGGTGCCAAATATATAGACAATAAAGTAGCTATCAAGATGACACGTCCTTTTATACATGATGTATCTCGTTACAGAATACTAATTAAATTTCTATGTATTTTGGAACAAATAATTGCCATAATCTTGGAATGGAGTAATAATTAATTTCGTTTGTAAATAATTTTGGGAGCCAATAAAATGTTGAAATGTTTGGAAACCTAATTTATGTTGTATGGTTAGTTTTAGGAGGCAATAATTACCCAAATTGTGTTATGGGATACTAATAAATTCCTTATTGATATTTTTGTAGTCAGTCAATCAATAGCTACAGGATATTCCATGATGTGCTTATAATCACAGGATCCTAATTTATTATGGTGAACTGTAAATAGTAAACACACCAAATAAGGAAGGAATAGAATGACAATAAAACGATACTCAAAGAATCGGCCGTGCCACTATATAAATAGTAGAAGGAACCAGCTAGATAGTACATGTTAACAACAACCATAGCCAAAGGACTGAGGAGAAGAAACCAGTAAACAATTTAGTTATGGCGTATATCCGGATCAACACGGGTGTTCTGTGCTTGATGGTACTTTTGATGGTTTCAACCACTTTGTTCTCGTGTGAAGCAACCGGGAGGAATATAGGTACATCTCTGTTTCACACAGATTATCAACTACTCATATATATATAGGAATTTGTGGTTTCCTAAAACCATATATATATACAGATCCGATTTGCAGATCTAATTTTCGGTTCCCAATGATATGAATGTTTCTTATAAGGTTATTAGTCAATGATATAAAAGATATGAGTAGTTATTCTACCTATGTATTAGCAGTCCACTATTGTCCTAGTATTTGAATAGTGCATCGTTTTCATAGAATCGGAGATTAAGTACGAACTGCAACTGCAATAGGTTCTGATGGCATCTTTGTTTGATTGTCGTAGGCATGGAAGCCAACACTGGCGTCAGCGGATACGAGGAACCCTTAGTTTCTTGTGCAAAACCTTCATTTTGTAATGACGCCTGCAAGAGAGATGGTAAGGGAGGTGGTGCCTGTCGTGACAACAAATGCTTTTGCGACAAGAATTAATTGCACGAGAACGTCCAAGAATAAAGTTCAGAAATTGTTTGCTCCACCTTCTATCCTCCCTTTTATTGTAAAGGATTTTACCATGGTCTCAATTGAATAAATAGAGTGTTTTGAGTGTAAAAAAGAATTGTTTTCCTTCCTGAAATAATTTAAATGCAACTTCTTTATTTTCATGTGCTCTTGGTACCAGAACGCCTATCAAGGATTGTTTCTAACATAGTACGATGGAGGATGCTTGCAAACATCTACATGCACTCCAGAAACTCATGAGTGATGTATGGTTTCAACCTTAAGATTGTAGAGCATGACGCAAACAAAACCACTCGTGCGAATCCCTAAAATCAATACCCTCTATCCCGATTTAATGTATTTTTTAACAGAGCCGGTATATACAGGCAAAACATCCATCGTCTAAATGTGGCAAGATCTAGATACTCAAGCCCACCAACAAGGTTGGATGATGTATTCTTCTACGTTGTGCTTGTATATTTTCACTATGTCAAATCATCCAAGCCCATACTCCCTCTAAATTTCCCATATCATCATTTGTCTTTATTTCGGCGACGACATCCTCTCCCCTTCGGAGCGAGCAAGCGCACTACCGGACACCAACGTGTCACCATGTTAACTCCCCGCCCTGGACCACCATTCCGTTCAAAACCCTGATACCTCGTCTAAGAGTGTCCAGTTTATACACGTAGTGCATCAAGTTTTTTTTCATATAACACTCTCAATATTTTACAACACCCTATAGTGGTCATATAATGAACCCATGCCAAGTTCCATCCTTGTAAGAGCTAATTTGCACATTATTCAAAATGGATGAGCATTTTGCTCGTTTAATGGCTAGAAAATCATTTAATGCTTCAGAAATAACGTATATGCCCATAATAGTCCAAATTTTAATTGAGCGTGGGAGTTCCATTTATGTATAATGAACATGGAAAACGGTTTAAGGGGAAATGATGTAAAAAAAATGAGTAGTATGTGGAAGTCCAAGGTTTCCATTTGAAACTCTGATGCTTCGCCTTTGAGTGTTTAGTTTGTACACGAAGTGCGTCAAGTTTTTCCTGTAATGCTCTCAAGTTTTTACCACACACTATGGGGGTCATATTGTTAGCTCATGCCAAGTTTTATCCTATTCGGACCAAATTTGCACGTTATTTTGAATCGATGGACATTTTGCACTTTTTAATGCCTAAAAATCATTTAATGCTTTCGAAATAGCAAAGCAGCTCATAATAGTCTCAAGTTTTAGCATGATTGTTTCTATTTAGAAAACTTTTGAAGTGAAATGGTGTGCTCACTTAAAGTATGCGTTACTAGTTTCACACCTTGTTGATTGAACTAAGCTATAAAGATATTTAAATTGAAACGGTATGATTATGTTACTAAAACTAATATGATTTACATTGATAATGCACTAGATATGTGCTCTAATTTGAAGTGACATTGGTTCAGAAAACATATTTCAAGATTACTTAATTTAAAAAGACAAAGTTATTTCAACAAAATTCTGACAGAGATTTCTAGCTTATATATTTTCACTAGGTTTTTGACCCAAAGGGGCATTGCATGACCTGTCGAGACATAAACATCTTGCATAACACACCCCACTACATCGATAGCTGGAAAGCATGCATCAAGCAACACTGTATTGTTCATGGGTATACATGAAGCAACATTTCATAAATTTCTGGAGCAATGATGCCTCCATGGTTCAAGATACAAACTTCATTATTTGTAACTTAGGCTTGTTGGGACTCGGATGATTAAGTGAAATGTGAATGTGGATGTGAAAATGATAAATAGTAATTGAAACATAGACTTGAAGTTAAAAATAAACAGAGAAATAGTTACATAAACTGGAATGTGACTAAAAACAACACAAATCCTTTAGTAAGAAACATAATCTAAAACATGAATATGAAAGTGAAATAGATAAATTGCAAGCAAAGCAAATAAGTGAAAATGAAAGTTGAAAACTGAAATTCAGGAAGTGTCATCCAAATATGTATAGACTACCAGAAATAACTAATATATGTTCATAGGTTTGCCTACCAATCCTTTATATCTATTTCTATCTGCATCCATGGATTGAGCATGACTGAAAATTCGTGGGATGAAATACGAAATTTCTTTTAACTCATGACTGAGACACACCACTACAGAGATGCCTTAACCCTATCCTAAAAGCCCATCGAAAATGCAGTGAAAGCTTGCTCCGAGCGAAGGTACTCTTCTTCTCGAAATCAAATGCTCTTGAAGTGAATAGTAAAATCAAAAAAGGATTATTTTTTTATAAAGGGACATAAATCTTGTTGTGGAAAACTATAAGAAATGTTTGAAGTGTGTGTAATTTTTTATCACTAAATAACATTGGAGGAAGTCATGGCAGAAGAAACAAAAACAGAACTCCAAAATGTGTTTGAAAGAAACATTTTTAGACCAATGATTTTTACCACGCCATACACCAATGAAATTTCGTGATAAATTCGTGCATCAATCCAAACTTTCCTTATTGTTTTGCCACAAACAATTTCAGAATTTTTGTAAAAGAAATTTTATTGTTTTAAATTTATTTTTCATCTAGGAACATTTCACCTGAGATTAGAAACTCCATGTCCTCTCCGACAGACTATCGACATTCTCCAAGAGATGGTTTGGAAGTAATTCAGGTTGCATCAGTCACCAAGCGTGTGACCAACCATCAATGAAACTTGCATAGTTGACTAAGGAATCATCAAAATCACAAATTTAGTCAAATATCAAGTGACTATGCACGAACCAGACTCTACGTACAGTGAAGTATTTCTTGTTTATAAATCATAGGTGCCAAATATATAGACAATAACCTAGCTATCAAGATGACACATCCTTTTATACACGATGTATCTTGTTACAGAATACTAAGTAAATTTTTATGTATTTTGGAACAAATAATTGCCATAATCTTGCTATGGAGTAATAATTAATTTAGTTTGTAAATAATTTTGGGAGCCAATAAAATGTTGAAATGTTTGGAAACCTAATTGTGACACCCCCGATTTTGTCCGTACACTAATCATGCACGCAAATGTGTACGGCCAAGATCAGGGACTCACTGGAAGATATCACAACACAACTCTAGACACAAATTAAAATAATACAAGCTTTATATTACAAGCCAGGGGCCTCGAGGGCTCGAATACAAAAGCTCGGTTACACAAGAGTCAGCAGAAGTAGTAATATCTGAGTATAGACATAAGTTAAACAAGTTTGCCTTAAGAAGGCTAGCACGAATATAGCAACGATCGAAAAGGTCGGCGAGAGGCGGCGAAGGGTGAAGCGGGAAGAGCACGAGGGGCGGCGGAGAGCTTGGCGGGGTGGCCAGGTGTCAGCGGGGCGGCAAGCAGCAGTAATGCAGAAGCAGCAGCAGCGGGAGGGGAGAAGCAGTAGCGCAGCACCAGCACGTGCGAGCGGGAGGAGCGGTGGGCGCAGCCGGCGGCAGTGTCGTAGCGGGCGCGGTTGGCTGCGTAGGATCAGCAGGGGAGAGAGGGGCGGGCTCGACCCGAGGCAGTAGTGGGGGGTGCGCGGTCGACGCATGTATGGGGCGTCGTGCGTGTGCGTGCTGTGGACGGCGCCGGCCATAGAGGGGAAGGAAGGAGGCGGAGGCCGAGGGCCTCACCGTCGGGACGTAGGGCACGGGGCAGTGGTGCTTGAGATGGGGGACGGGGACGACGCGTCGCTGGGGATGCAGTCCGGCGATGGCGGGGTCCAGCGGCATCGGAGGCGGTGACGGTGAGCGCCGGCGACAGGAGTGGGGCGTCGTGCGAGGAGCAAGGGTTTGGGGGTTTCTCCCCGATCCAGATTGGATCGGGAGGGGGAAGTGGATCGAGTGGGGGAGGAGGTTAGGGTTTCGGTGGGTTGGGGCGTTGGCTTATAGCGAGAGTGAATGGGCCAGCCTGGTGGGTCAAACGGCCAAGGGGGAGTGGGGGGGTCCTTTTTATCTTTTGTTGTTTTCTTTTCTTTTCTTTATTTTTCATTTCTACTTATTTTATTTTCTAGTATATTCAATTTTACAGAATATAAGTCATCCCCTAATTTAATGTTACAATTTAGTCCAGTACCCCAAAAAGTTTGGTGTTATCATAATACTTTATACAATTTTATTTTATTTTAAAGGTTTTTGAATATTTGTTCCTGTCACTATTTTATTTGTTTATTGAATTTAATACTTTACAAAAAGTGTGGTTTCTCTGCCACTATTACTTATGAGTTACCTTTCACATTGTGAACATTTTTGTTTAGACATTTGAAAACTTTTAATGTTTGACTTCATTCTAAATTTGAATTTTGAATTGGTTTTGAATCAACGCGAGATTAACAACAGTAATTGTGGTGACGTGGCATCATTAGCAGAGGTTTACTGTAGCTTGATTACCCGGGCGTCAAAATTCTCCTCCACTACAAGAAATCTCGTCCCGAGATTTAGTAGGGGAGTAAGGGGAAAAGTTCTGGTTACGAAATTCTAACGGATCTTCTCAATCTTGACTGCCCATTCGAAGAGGCTGATCATTTTTGTTGATGTCTTCATTTCTCTGCTTCAAGTCATCATGATCAAGTCGTCATCCTTTCTTTGGGATCTCCATCGTCCTACGAACGTGACCAGGGGAAAAACTCCGGAAGAACGCATCTCCACAAAGTTGGGCATCCGACGGAGAACTCAATGGGAAATACACGAGGTACCCCCCGAGTTGTATTTCAGTGAATTCGTTGAGTGCAATATACGATGGTACCAAAGTTTCAAATGGGTAGGCAATCATTCGATGCCTAGACAGAAACTGGAATGGGGGCTTGAACAATGAGAATAACATGGTGTTTGATTCCAGGATGAATAATGGTATAGAATTTAGCTCGTGAATCACATACGAAGCCAGGTGCAAAGGATACATTAGAATCCATGTTGTAAAGAAGAGTCAGGTTTCGATCCAATGGACCTGTGGGTTATGGGCCCACCATGTGGGTTAAAAATAGGAAGGATGGTGACATCTTGCACATCCGCGACAAGGAGGCATGTCAGTGGATAGCTTGCCATCTATGTTGGCAACAATGTCGGTACCAAGGACGGGGAACGAACAGAACCATTTTCCCGTTCGTTGAATCGATGCGGACCAATAGGCGAAGTTCTTGTCCACCGATAGTACCGGAATGTTATTAACAATAGAATCAAGGTCTTACTGACAAAGTAGTACAACGAGGTGTTTACATAAGCAGGGAATTATTACTACTTAGATTATATGTAGGTCAAGGAAAGGTTAAACAAACAAATGGAAAGGAAAATTGTGATTACACACAATTATTAGGAGTATATCCATCCCGTGGACAAGAAGAACATGGCATACAGGGTAGGAGAGCAAGTACCCAACCATTCAGATAAAGAGGCAAGGATTAATCAAGATGTTACCCATACAACGGTGTTTGGATAACAAAGAAACATTTAGCATCACACCTCCAATGTTCTTATTGGTGAGTAGGGTATCATAGTCATGCTTCGAGGTAGCAATGATATGGTGTTTCAATCAAGGGCCGGACTTTGGATACACAAATGATCCTTCAGAAGCAACTTATAGAATAAGTCTTACAATTTCCTCGTGGAAGAATGGTTATCCCTGCAAAAGAGATTATAATGATAGGTCCTCTAGCCAGGGGTGCTGGGCATGACATCATATTACCGGGTCATCAAAGGACCAACATTATAACTCCTGGAAGGTGGCCCCAACCATCATATCTGACCGAGATTTAGATCCGATTGGTGCCATGATACCTCAGACTCAGGATGTTCGAGAAGAAAAGGTGAAATAGAAATTGACAAAATGACATTGCAAGATTCTCGAGAAATGAACTATGGGAGCGGGTGCCCGAAACAATAGTTCATCATTAAACCAAGGAGAGGATGAGGAGGTGGCTGATGGGCACAGCGACAATCCATCGAGAATTCCAAACGGATGGATTTCCACAATAATTTGAACAAGAAGATGACACTTGTCAATTCAATTGATAATAATGTTGTATGCTCGAGGAAAACATACACCATTAATCATTAGGTGAAAGGTGTGCCCGAAATATGACCTTAGGCAGCAAGATCAATGTTAGAGTGTCGATTCAATAATCAATAGTCTAAGAACGAACTGTCGATCGTTAACTTCAAAGCCATAGGGTTGCTAGAAGTACAGAACTCAAGCAACATTGTTAGCATATTGGTATCCCGGTTAAAAACAACATGGGGACCAAGGAAGAATGGTGATGGTGAGAAGTATCATCATACCAAGAATTTCTAAGAGGTGGGGCAATCCCCACAACATTCTCGACATAAAAGACAGTAATACTTCAAGGCAGAACACAACACTAGTTGGAGAGCAAGTTGTGTTCATAATGTAGACAAGTTCGCGATGAAAGGGAGTCAAGGGTGTTGTCAATGATAATAAAAATCATCGAGGGCAAGGAGGGTATTTCTCAACATGAACACAGTTGACATCTCGGAAGAAGTCAAAGTGTTGAAGGTGATCCAACACATTTATCGGGAGGTTTCAAGAGGATGCAATCAAACAACAATGGCAACAAACAAGGGAATGACGAAGTGGCAAGTTATAAGATCAATATATAAGATGCAAGCTCGGAACTTGCCTTTCAAGACAAGCAACATGATGTTGAAAGCTCGACGTAAGTCGTGCTCACACACTGAAGAATTCGTGCACCAGAGAAGGATGAGGTAGCACAGTCAAAGATAGCAAGACTAGGGTGTTCAGAACTTCCCAGTAAAAATACTAGGGGTTTTTTATTTTTAGTGCGGAATAATTTCACTAGTCGGTGTCCTTGGTTGACAACAACCCAGAACCCGTAGAGTGATTACGAACCAGGAAATACATTACTTCAACGAAGTTAGTAAGAAGTGGTGCAATGGCAAGACATCTTTGAGATACCAGGGGGTAATACTCGAAGGTAGAACATGATAGAAGTAGAACCGGGTCATCAACCTATGACAGTAGATACTTCAACCTTGCCAAAACTAGACGAGGCACTGGAATGAATTCCCATTATATATATCAGATCAGGACAGCATGGTCGGAACCATAACTGTAAGGAATCAATTGAAGAATACCGAAGGAATCATACAACATGGATAATCATTTTGCAAGAAGCTTCCGAGACGGTCTACATCATTTTCATGGGCATGAACACAAAGTTCAAGGTCGACTCCCACTTCTTTAATGCATATCATTTCATTCACCTCTCGCTTTGATAAAATTGTAGTGTTGGAATTTTATTTGGTAGAACACCGGAAGATTATGACTTGCGAAAACTTTTGGGTTCTCACGGATTAGGGGAAGGCATAGGTTCAACCCATCGAGCATCTTAGTAACATATACAACAAGTTTCAAAAGTAAAAACGCAAGCTCGAAAGCAGAGCAGGGTTGGCCAAGCAGAGGATACAATTTACCAAAGGCATTATGTATCAGGGGAAGAACTCACAAGGTTATAGAATACGAAGGACACTGTCGGATAACAATCCAACAATGGATCGGGCGATCCACAACGGAGCTGATGTGAGTATCGATACTCACTCAGAGGGAGAAAGAATGCAGATGCATCAGATTCAAGAATCACCTGATTAGTCAGATGCTTAAATATAAAGAAATTATGGTTTCCAAAACGAAGGATCAGAAGCAGGCGCTCTGATCAAGGATGGATAAGTTGAAAACACTTAGTTGGACAATCAATAAATGTTTGAATTGTCGAGAACCAGCTCATGTCCGGAATGACGTCTGAGCCGGAAAGATAATTTTAAAAAGGATAACCTAATTACTGCGTGCACACGCACACATTGAATCAATAGGCTCAAAATGGCTAATACAAGGGATGTTAACGAAGACTACTAGTCATATGAAATTAACCATAATGCAAGCAGGCAAGAATTTCAAGAGTAATAGGCTGCAGAGGATTTTCGAAAGATCGAAAAGTATTCCGAAGAATATTGTGAGACACGTCAACAATTGAGAAGAACGGATCCTTGATAAATGTGAGGAAATAACCGTAAGGGTTTTCATGCGAAATGAAACTACCAGATAGTAAACTCAAAGGATTCTCGGGACAACGGAGAATATTTCAAGGCATCTTGTAACAAGAAGAGTGACATGGAATGATCATGAGAATAACAAGTGCATGTAGATATCCATATGGATATATCAGTGGCAGTGAATCGCAAAGGCGATGAGCACAAGGGTCTCGGGAAAATATCAAGGGATATCATCAGAATCTTCTGACGAAGCAGGTGATCTTCCGGAATGAGGGGTCTCCGGAAGAAATAGTTACGAGAACCTAGAGTCAGAGTTAGTAAAATCTTTTAACCCGAATAGAAGAGAGATCAGAGTCCCAGAGCATAGAAGAGGAATAAAAAGATCCTAACACCACCCATTGGTGTTGTGGGCCCGTAAGCCACACAACAAGTTAGTAATTTTGTTTTTCAAAGACTAAACTCAACTTCGGCCAAGGAGTTAGAAAGGGGATTCCTACAGGCAGTCGGCTCTGATACCAACTTGTGACGACCCCGATTTGTCCGTACACTAATCATGCACGCAAATGTGTATGACCAAGATCAGGGACTCACTGGAAGATATCACAACACAACTCTAGACACAAATTAAAATAATACAAGCTTTATATTACAAGCCAGGGGCCTCGAGAGCTCGAATACAAAAGCTCGGTTACACAAGAGTCAGCGGAAGTAGTAATATCTGAGTACAGACATAAGTTAAACAAGTTTGCCTTGAGAAGGCTAGCACAAATATAGCAACGATCGAAAAGGCAAGGCTTCCTGCCTGGGACCTCCTAACTACTCCTCGAAGCCGAACTCCACGTAGAAACATCCTCGGGATCTTCTGGGTCCTGGACTCCACCATCTGGTTGCATCATCCAAGAAGAAGGAACAGAAGGGGGAAAGCAACCGTGAGTACTCATCCAAAGTACTCGCAAGCAAGGAACTACACTACATATGCAAAGGTATATGTGTAAAGGGGTAATATCTATGGACTGAACTGCAGAATGCCAGAATAAGAGGGGGATATCTAATCCTATCGAAGACTATGCTTCAAGCAGCCTCCATCTTGCAGTAGTAGGAGAGAGTAGATGGAAAAGTAACAAGTATCAAAGCTTATGGCCGCCTCCGTCTTGAGTAGCTGAAGAGTTCACCAAGTAACACGTATAGCATAATCCTACCCGGCGATCCTCCCGCACATCACCCTGTGAGAGAGCAACCACCGAGTTATATCTGGAACTTGTCTGGTGTGTTTTATTAAGTATCCGGTTGTAGTTGTCATGAGGTCAGAGTACAACTCTGGGTCGTCCTTTTACCGAGGGACACGGCTATTCGAATAGATTAACTTCCCTGCAGGGGTGCACCACATAACCCAGCACGCTTGATCCCATTTGGCCGGACACACTTTCCAGTGTCATGCCCAGCCTCGGAAGATCAACACGTCGTAGCCCTACCTAAGCACAACAGAGAGGTCAGCATGCCGGTCTAAACCCTAAGCGCACGGGGGTCTGGGCCCATCGCCCAATGCACACCTGCACGTTGCGAGGGCGGCAGGTGAGCAGACCTAGCAACTTCCTTTACTAAGGAAGTTACGTTACGCAGTCCAACCCGGGGCACGCCGCTCAGTCGCTGACGTCAAGAAGGCTTCAGCTGATACCACGACATCGAGTGCCCATAACTATTCCCACATAGCTGGTTAGTGCGTATAGGCCAATGGCCAGAGTCAGATCAAATACCAAGATCCCGTTAAACGTGTTATTATGAAATAACCGCGTACAATGACCAGGGCCAGGCCCACCTGTCTCCTAGGTGGTCGCAACCCGCCCTGTCGCTCCGCCACAAAGTAACCATCAGGGGGCTGTCGGGAACCCAGGCCAACCACTACCTGGGTGGAACCACCTGCCCCTTCAGCCCCCATATCCGAATCATCATCATGTGTATGTAATAGCATAATATATACCCGTGATCACCACCTGAGTGATTACGGCCTGATAGTATGGCATGGCAGACAGACAAGAATGTAGGGCCACTGATGGAATACTAGCATCCTATACTAAGCATTAGGATAGCAGGTAAAGGTCTCAACAGTTGTAGCAACAATGACAGGCTATGCAACAGAATAGGAGCTATCGAATCAACAACAGTAGCAAACCTAATTTAAGAATAAAAGAGAGGGGAATGGGCGATATCTTGTGATCAAGGGGGGGCTTGCCAGGTTGCTCTGGCAAGAAAGAGGGGTCGTCGTCGACGCAGTCGATCACCGTGGCACTGTCAGCGGCCTCAGTCCCGATGTCTATCGGAGAGAAAGGGGGAAGAAACAATAAATATAAAGCAAGCAGTTGTAACACAAAGTATGACATGGCGATACGATGTGCCGGGTGTGCCCAAACGCAGTGTAACTGGTTACCGATAAAGGAGGATCCCATCCGGGAAAGTTTTCCTGGTTCCGGACATTTGTCAAACAGATGACCGGAGGGGGAAGTTCCATGTTCAGGTATTTAGAGGCACCACACGGATATGCAGGTATCGTATCCGGGTTCGTCTCGTCGTTTTGGGCAACTTTCATATGTAAAACTTTTTCATCCGAGCTACGGATTATTTTATATGATTTTCTAAAGTATTAAACATTTTCTGGAATTTATTTAATTAATTTAATAGAACATTATCCAGAATAGTACGGATGACGTCAGCATGGCGTCAGCACGACGTCAGCAGTCAACCTGTCAGTTGACTGAGTCCAACTGACGTGTGGGGCCCGCATGTCATTGACAGATTAGTTAATTAACAGTTAATTAGTGATTAGGTTATTCTAACAGAATTAGTTAAGTTAATTAAGTAATTAATTAATTAATTAAAACTTTTATTATTTATTATTATTTTTAATTATTTTAATTATATATATATATATATATATATTATTTATTAATTTTTAAATTCGTTCTGGGACCGTGGGGCCCCTTTGTCATAGGGCCAGCGGCCTATCGGGTCGGGCACGACGGGGCGGGTGCCAGGGCGCAGGGCGCTCGGCACTGCGGGCGTGCGCCCGTGGCCACAGTGGAGAGCCGGGGCGCGCACGGGAAAGTGCTGGCGGCGGGTGCCGGGTGGCGGCGGAGCAGCAGGGCCTGGGGCACGTGGCCTGGCTCCAGCGGCCGTGGCCGCCACCGGAGCAGGGAGGCGTGGAGGGGAGGCCAGGTCGAGCGTGGTCCAGCGTGGCAGGGGGTCGGGGGCGGACGGGAGCGGCTGTGAGGGACGTGCGGGTGCAGAGCAGCGCGCGAGCGGGGGCTGCGGCCACGGCGAGCGGGAGCCGGCGGGTGCGCTGTGCGGGAGCGGGGCGCACGGGGCGTGCGAGGCGGAGCTGCGAGCGCCAAGGCATGGGGCGGTCCGGCGCGGCTGCAGAGGACGGGCGCCGACGTTTGAGCAGCCACGACGGGCGCGGTCGGGGTGGCCAAGGTCGGCGAGAGGCGGCGAGGGGTGAAGTGGGAAGAGCACGAGGGGCGGCGGGGCGGCCAGGTGTCGGCGGGGAGGCAAGCAGCAGTAGTGCAGAAGCAGCAGCAGCGGGAGGGGAGAAGCAGCAGCGCAGCACCAGCAGGTGCGAGCGGGAGGAGCGATGGGCGCAGTCGGTGGCAGTGCCGTAGCAGGCGCGGTTGGCTGCGTAGGAGCAGCACGGGAAAGAGGGGCGGGCTCGACCCGAGGCAGGAGTGGGGGGGCGCGGTCGACGCATGTATGGGGCGGCGTGCGTGTGCGTGTTGTGGACGGCGCCGGCGACAGAGGAGAAGGAAGGGAGGTGGAGGCCGAGGGCCTCACCGTCGGGACGTAGGGCACGGGGCAGTGGTGCTTGAGGTGGGGGATGGGGACGACGCGTCGCTGGGGATGCAGTCCGGCGATGGCGGTGTCCAGCGGCGTCGGAGGCGGTGACGATGAGCGCCGGCGGCGGGAGTGGGGCGTCGTGCGAGGAGCGAGGGGAGTGGGGGTTTCTCCCCGATCCAGATTGGATCGGGAGGGGGGAAGTGGATCGAGTGGGGGACGGGGTTAGGGTTTCGGTGGGTTGGGGCGTTGGCTTATAGCCAGAGCGAATGGGCCATCCTGGTGGGTCGAACGGCCAAGGGGGAGTGGGGGTTCCTTTTTATCTTTTTTTGTTTTCTTTTCTTTTCTTTATTTTTCGTTTCTACTTATTTTATTTTCTAGTATATTCAATTTTACAGAATATAAGTCATCCCCTAATTTAATGTTACAATTTAGTCCAGTACCCCAAAAAGTTTGGTGTTATCATAATACTTTATTCAATTTTATTTTATTTTAAAGGTATTTGAATATTTGTTCCTCCAACTATTTTATTTGTTTATTGCATTTAAATACTTTACAAAAAGTGTGGTTTCTCTGCCACTATTACTTATGAGTTACCTTTCACATTGAGAACATTTTTGTTTAGACATTTGAAAACTTTTAATGTTTGACTTCATTCTAAATTTGAATTTTGAATTGGTTTTGAATCAACGCGAAATTAACAACAGTAATTGTGGTGACGTGGCATCATTAGCAGAGGTTTACTATAGCTTGATTACCCGGGCGTCACACTAATTTATGTTGTATGGTTAGTTTTAGGAGGCAATAATTACCCCAATTGTTTTATGGGATACTAATAAATTCCTTATTGATATTTTTCTAGGCAGTCAATCAATAGCTACACGATATTCCATGATGTGCTTATAATCACAGGATCCTAATTTATTATGGTGAACTGTAATACTAAACACACCAAATAAGGAAGGAATAGAATGACAATAAAACGATACTCAAAGAATCGGCCGTGCCACTATATAAATAGTAGAAGGAACCAGCTAGATAGTACATGTCCACAACAACCATAGCCAAAGGACTGAGGAGAAGAAACCAGTAAACAATTTTGTTATGGCTGTTATCTGGATCAACACGGGTGTTTTGTGCTTGATGGTACTTTTGATGGTTTCAACCACTTGGTTCTCGTGTGAAGCATCCGGGAGGAATATAGGTACATCTCTGTTTCACACAGATTGTCAACTACTCATATATATTATGAGAATAATATTCTCATAACTCTTCCGAACTGCATTGGAAAGCTATGCGCACTGCTTTCTTCTACTGTTCTGAACCGCAGAGAGGGGGAGTGGCAAACTGCTTGACGGAGGAGCTTTTCCGGCTAATTTGATCGATTTCCATTGTTTTATTTGTGTGTGCGCTGGTCTATTATGTGATTAAACAAGAAATTCTGCGAAAAAAACGACGGCAATCGTTTGATTTGGCGGATCGGTCTCTGTTCTTTCGCACGGGGCAGGAGCTTCACATCGTTCTTGCGGGCTTCATATTCGATTTTATAGCCGTAATCCTAGTGTGTTACTAAGTTCGCGTTCATGTTTGTGTTACTCCACGACGGATTAATTTGCTAATACGATCGACTTTTGAATAATTGGTCGAATTTTCTCTGTTCTAGTGGAAAAACGCAAGCACTTTGTCCCCCCGCTTCCGGATCAAATTTGTTGTTTTTGTATGTATTTTTTCTGTTGATTTCGGCAATTACGTGCTGCCTTACACCAATCTGTATGAATTGCAGCGTATTAAGTTGTTAATTTTGAAGAATTTAACTTTGTCGATGCTTTTTGTGTTCGAGCGGGCGCCACGGGGTTGGTCGTTACTCAAGATGTTTTTTGAGTTTTTGCGCATTATGTAGTTTTTAGAACTGCATTACAGTCTGTGTTTTTCGTCTGCGAATCGTGGAAGGGGGGGGCTAGGTATGAGTGGGTCGTTAGTTTAATTAGTTTTTTGCTTGGTCAAGCGCGGTGAACTGCAGTAATATGCAATGCGAGCAGCACCTTGTCATGTTACCGCACTGCTTTATTTGTCGTTTTACTTTTTTTTGGGTTGTGTATATATATATATATATATATATATATATATATATATATATATATATATATATATATATATATATATATATATATATATATATGGGTCAATTGCCTCCCCTCCCACCTTATCCCTGGCGGCTCCCCTCCTACCTTATCCTTGGCGGTGAACATTGCCTCCTCTTTTGCCACCCCTCCTTGATCCGTCTTCTTCCCAACCAGACCCTACGTCTGGCAATGGATTGCGCGTGCGGCTGCCTGGCAAGGATGGAGCCCATGCTGGAGACCGGCGTTTTTTCTGAAGGGTTGGTTCTGAACCAGGGGCAGCGGCACAGCGCGCTCTGTTCCCTGCTTTATTCTCCAGTTATTGGTGTTGGTGTACTAAGATAGGGGTACCTTAGTACCCCAACTTGTGAACGGGCAGTAGCAGCTTCCCGTGGCAGAGCCTACCACGCGCTCGCCAAGATCCGCTCTGGTCCCTTTGAAGCCATTCAAGAACAAAGTATACAAGTCAGAAGATCAAGGCCCCGGCAAGAGGAGCTTGCCGGGAAGGCTGTTCCAAGCATAAGTTCACTCCTCTCTCACAAGACCCTGGCAAGAGGTGCTTGCCAGGAAGGCCAAAGAATAATACTTCAGAAGATACACCGTGGCGCATCATGCGCCCCGGGAGGACCCGGAGAGCGACAAGCTTCTGGGCCCGGCAAGGTCACGACCCCGGCAAGGTGCTTGCCGGGGATGCTTATGCTGTGTGCCTGCGCTCCAGCTCATCTGGCCACGCGTCGCCCTAGGCCCTTCCGGTGGCACGTGGCAGATAGCTGTGCAGCCTGAGGGACACGCTGGCGAGCCACGGTGACGAGGTTGTCGTCGTGGCGAACGGAGACGCATGGACGGATGCTTTTGGGGCGACGGCGACGGGCATTCAATGCCTTTGTCCCCCACTGTCAAAGTTAGGTGAAGACCATTGTTCATACACTGTTCATGCACTGTTACAACTACCACCAAATTTACGTTTTTACCCTCCTCCAACGTTGGCACCTGTCGGTGACCCCTTTGAGCTACAAAAGGAGGCCCATGCATAACGTAGAGGGGGTTGGATCCCAGAAACTCGCTCACTCTCTCGCTCGGTGTAGCTGGTACTGTAGATCTTCAAGCTCCCGAGCCCAAAATCTCAATACAACCAAAGCAGGAGTAGGGTTTTACGCGTCCGCGCGGCCCAAACCTGGGTAAACTGCAAGTGTGTGCCCCTCGATCTGCTCTCCGTGCTCCCTCCGCTCCCTTACCGCAACGTAGAAGGGGCTCCGGTCCCATAGGTGTTCGTGGGTGGTCAGTTTCCCCGACATCTTTGGCGCGCCAGGTAGGGGGCGTCGAGGTTGTGCGAACCTGATCCGGCGCTCACGCGGGCGCAACCTTCAACAACCTCTCCAACTTCATCAACTTCATCAACTACGACAACATGCCTCCGAAGAAGAAGGCTTCGGAGGTCGGAGGCCCGTCCGCGTCGATCCCACCACCACCAGAACCGACGGTTGGTGGGGTAGACGCTGCCGGAGGGGCGGACGCCGGCGAGGACACTCGCGGCGCCGCCAAGTCCAAAGACAAGACGGACGACCGGGCGAATTCCAAGACCTCGGCGTCCGTGCATGCACCACGTCCCTCTCAGGAGGTGCCGGACCAGCAGCGACGTGGTACAGGAGGTACCATACGCTTGCTGGGACGGGGACAAGCCGGTGGGTCGCGGGATGCTCAAGGCCAGCGTGCTGGTACGAGCAAGGCGCGGTCACCGGGGCGGGACCCTGCTCCTTTTAACCCTGTTAGAAGTCCGAGCATATCTCGCTCCTCGCACCGCTCGCCACCGCTTCCCTCCTCTCCAGCAGAAGCTCTAGCTAGAGCCCAACTGCTCCTCGAGTTCCCTCCAGCGGCGGACAAGGCCGAAGACTGGAGGGCTACTATCCAGAGCCTCATCGCCTTCGCCAACAACGACACGCCACAGCAGCCGGCAACGTCACGGCCGCGGCAAATCAGCCAAGCGAAGGCCGACGGAGACAAGACCACCGGGGGTGCAACTACCGTGCACTCCCCGCCGCGGAAGTAGAAATCGCCGCCCCGCCGGATCAACGTCGACGACGACTCCACGGCGTCGTCGGACCCGTGGGCCCGCCGCGATCAGCGCCAAGCCCTCGACGACAGGCGGCAAGAGGACGCTCGAACTCGCATCGAGCGTCGAAGAGAAACCCGAAGACAGTCTGACCAGCGCGCTGGGACCGCTGTTGACATGCACGCGCCCGGTGAACCAGGCGACTTGCCGTACGCCCTGCGTTCACCCGAGAGCTGCGGCAAGTCCAGTGGCCCAGCATGAAGAACTTCAAGCCCGACGTACCCGAAAAGTACGACGGCAAGACGCACCCCTCGGAGTTCCTCAGCATCTACACCATTGCGGTGCAGGCTGCCGGGGGACGCGACGAGAAGATCCTAGCCAACTACTTCCCGCTCGTGCTTAAGCCAAACGTCAGGTCTTGGCTTATGCACTTGCCGGAGAGCTCCATCTCCTCTTGGGCGGATTTGTGCCACCAGTTTGTTGGCGCCTTCACGGGCGGCCACAAACCCCACGGCCAGGAGAGCGATCTCCATATCCTCGCCCAGAAAGAGGGAGAGTCCCTGCGCAAATACATCCAAAGGTTCAGCCGCGTTCAGCACAATATCCCCGACGTACACCCTGCCGCGGTTATCAGCGTGTTCCACCAAAACGTGCGTAACCGCCGGATGAGGGAGGAAATGGCGATGACCAAGATCCGGGACGTCAGCGAGCTTTACGCTCTGGCTGACAAATGTGCATGTGCTGAAGAGGGGAGGAGACTCCCCGGAGAGGATACCGGTGCAGGAGGAAGCGATAGCGAGGATGTCGCCCCGGCAAGGAAAGGCCGGCGGCGGAACAACAAGAAGAAGAAGAACAAGGAGGTACTGGTTGTCGAGCAGTCCGGCAAGGAGGCTCCCGCCAAGAAGACACAGGCTGGTGGCTCCGGCAAGGAGGCCGCCCCAGTAGCGGCAGCCGACAAGCAGGACGGCTCCGACAAGCAGTACTGCAAGATCCACCGCACCAAGGGCCATGATCTCCAAAACTGCAAGAGGGTAGAGTACCTCGTAGAGCAGCAGAAGGCTGAATACGAGCGTCGCGACAAGGAGAAGGCCCAAGGAGGCGGAGGAGAACCCAGCGAGAAGCGGCCGTTCAATGGCCGGGGAGGGCGCCGCGGCAAGGCCAAGCAGCGGCAAGGAGACAGGCCTCCCCGGGGCCGCGACAAGGATGAAGACGACGACGACGATGAGGACATGGAAGAAGGAGACAACAGCGAGCAGGAGTTCCAGAAGGCCACAGAGGTCCTGTGTGTCGATGGAGGTGCCTCTCTGCACGCTTCCCACCACCAACTCAAGCAGTGGGTGCGGGAAGTTAATGCAGCTGAGCCGCCCGTCGAGTCACGCAGGCTACTGAAATGGTCCGGCACGCCCATCATCTTCGATCTTGAGGACCACCCTGACCGCACAACCGCGGTCGGGTGTTTGCCAATGTTGGTTTCACCAACTATCCATAACCTCAAGGTCACCAAGATGTTGGTTGACGGCGGGGCCGGCCTCAACTTGATCTCCTCTGCTGTGATCAAGAAGCTACAGATTCCCGACAGCGAGCTCGAGGAAACCGGGTTGTTCCAAGGGATCAACCCGGGAAGGAGCAAGCTGAAGGGGAAGATCACGCTGCCGGTGACCTTTGGTGGAGAGCTCAACTTCAGGACGGAGAGAATCACGTTCGACGTTGCCGATATCCCGTTGCCATACAATGGGATACTTGGCCGTCCTGCGCTCGCCAAGTTCATGGCAGCTTCCCACTATGCATACAACACGCTCAAGATGCCGGGGCCGATAAGCGTCATCTCTGTCCCCGGCGACAAGAAGGATGCGCTTATCTGCGCCGACAAGATCTACCGGGATGCAGCAGCCGCGGCAGACAGCAACACACTTGCCGCTGAAGCTCCCGGGGGGAAGACCAAGACCAAGTCCGACAAGAGCTCTGGGGCCCACTCCGGCAAACGCACCTCTTAGGAGTGCTGCGCTGCCGTTGAGGAAGCACCATCGAGCTCCACCGGCAAGTGCAAGAAAGGAATGGCAGCTCCACCGGCAACCAAGAAGGTGTCCGCCAAGGAGGACGGCACTGGTGGTACTTTCACCATCAGTGCTACACTCGACCCCAAATAGGAAAGCACGCTCGTTGCCTTCCTGCGGGCGAATGTCGACATGTTTGCATGGCAACCGTCTGACATCCCCGGTGTTCCCAGGAAGGTAATTGAGCACAGGCTTGTTGTTTGTCCTCACGCACGGCCCATCAAGCAGAAGGTCAGGAAGCAAGCTGTGGAGCGCCAAGAGTTCATCGCCGAAGAGATAAAGAAGTTGGAAGCAGCAGGCCTGGTTAGAGGCGTACTCCATCCTACATGGTTAGCCAATCCAGTTGTTGTGCGCAAGGCCAATGGGAAATGGAGACTTTGTATAGACTTCACTGATGTGAATAAAGCATGTCCCAAAGATCCATTTCCCTTGCCGCGTATCAACCAAATTGTGGACTCCACGGCTGGATGTGAGTTGCTTTCATTCCTCGATGCATACTCAGGTTACCACCAGATATTCATGGCTGAGGAAGATGAAGAGAAGACTGCATTCATTACTCCATGTGGCACATACTGCTTTATACGCATGCCCTTTGGGTTGAAGAATGCAGGCTCAACATTTGCAAGGGTGGTGCATACTGCTTTTGAGCCACAGATACACAGAAATGTAGAAGCTTACATGGATGATATAGTGGTCAAGAGCAAGAGCAAGGCTACCCTGATTCAAGACCTAGAAGAAACCTTTGAGAATCTGCGCAAGATACAACTCAAGCTGAACCCCGAGAAGTGCGTCTTCGGAGTCCCCTCCGGCAAGCTTCTCGGGTTCTTCGTGTCCCAGAGGGGGATTGAAGCCAATCCCGACAAGATAAAGGCCATCGAGCAGATCGAAGCCCCGAAGCGCGTCAAGGACGTAAGGAGACTTGCTGGTTGTGTGGCTGCCCTCAGCAGGTTCATTTCAAAGTCTGCAGAGCGCGCCCTGCCTTTCTTCAAGATCTTGAAAAAGGCAGGTCCTATGAAATGGACTCCGGAAGCGGAGGCAGCGGTGCAAGACTTGAAAGGATACCTGTCCTCCACTCCAATACTTGTCGCACCTAGGCCACAAGAGAAGTTGCTGCTGTATCTCGCGGCAACCAATCAAGTGGTTAGTGCTGCGTTAGTAGCGGAGAGGGAGGCGGAGGAGGAGTCCGCAGCTCCGGCAAGTATTTCCAGCGACAAGCAGGGGGCTTCCCCGACAAGCTCTGGCCCCGACAAGGACAAGTCTGCGCAGGAGCAAGGTGAAGTGCGAAAGAAGATGGTGCAGCGCCCAGTCTATTTTGTAAGTTCCCTCTTGCAAGGAGCTAGATCAAGATACTCTGGGGTGCAGAAGCTACTTTTCGGCCTCCTCATGGCCTCAAGAAAGCTGCGCCATTACTTCCAAGAACACGAGATAACGGTGGTCACTCGCTTTCCGTTGAAGAGGATATTGCAAAACCCGGAAGCGACAGGCAGGATTGTCGAGTGGGCACTGGAGCTGTCAAGCTTTGGTCTCAAGTTTGAGAGCACTTCAACTATACAGAGCAGAGCTTTGGCAGAATTCATAGCAGAATGGACCCCAACACCAGATGAAGAAGTTCCAGAGACAAGCATCCCCGTCCAAGAAGCAAGCAAAGAATGGATAATGTACTTCGACGGTGCCTTCTCGCTGCAAGGCGCCGGTGCTGGCGTATTGCTCATAGCGCCCACCGGAGAGCACCTCAAGTATGTTGTCCAAATGCACTTTCCCAAGGAGCAAGCGACAAACAATACTGCTGAGTATGAAGGTTTGCTTGCCGGCCTCAGAATTGCGGCCGAACTTGGGATCAAGAAGCTGATTGTGCGGGGAGATTCACAATTGGTGGTCCGACAAGTGAACAAGAGTTACCGGAGTCCTTTGATGGAAGCTTATGTCGATGAAGTGAGGAAGCTTGAAGAACACTTTGAAGGCTTGCAGATGGAGCACGTTCCAAGAGCTCAGAATGATATCGCAGATGGCCTCTCAAAGTGTGCTGCAATGAAGTTACCTGTGGAACCAGGGACCTTCATGCTCAAGCTAACTCAACCATCCGTTACACCATCAGTTGGGCAAAGCAAGAAGAGGAAGTTGGTCTCCGGCGACTACTTGTCGGCGGATCTTCCCGAAGCCGCCGCCAAGGTCCCCAAGATCAACAACGCAGATGTTGAGGAATAGTCAGCTCCTGCGGACCCAAGGGTCTGTACAGTTGAAGCAGGCGTTCCCGACAAGCCTTGCCCCGACGGGCTTGCCGGGGAACCCTCAGCTCCGGCGGAGCCGCAGGTTCTTGCCGTGGAAGCTGAGGTTCCCGCAGCAGCATTAATGCCTTTAGTCCTTGTTGCCGAGCTTCAGGATCCAGCATGGGCACAGCAAATTGTCCGTTTTCTTCAAACTAGAGAACTTCCCGATGAGCCAGAAGACATAGAAAGAATAACCAGACAGTCAAGTATGTACCAGTTCATCGACAACGAACTGTACAGAAGAAGACTCAACGGTGTCAGGTTGAAGTGCATTTCCCGGGAAGATGGACAGAAGCTGTTGGCAGAGATACACGGAGGCATATGTGGTCACCACATTGGCGCAAGAGCACTTGCCGGGAAGGAGTTCCGGCAAGGTTTCTTTTGGCCAGAAACCCTTCAAGATGCAACTGCACAAGTAACCAAGTGTGAAGCGTGCCAGTTCCATGCCAAGAAGATTCACCAGCCAGCTCAAGCTCTCGAGACGATCCCTTTGTCCTGGCCCTTCTCGGTCTGGGGGCTCGATATCCTCGGCCCCTTCCCCCGCGCAGTCGCGGGCTTTGAGTACTTGTACGTTGCAATCGACAAGTTCACAAAGTGGCCAGAAGTGGAACCAGTGAGAAAGGTGACAGCACAGTCAGCAGTGAGGTTCTTCAGGTCAATTGTTTGCCGTTTCGGAATCCCTAACAGGATTATCACCGACAACGGCACACAGTTCACAAGCCGCACCTTCATGCAGTACGTCCAAGACCTTGGCGCCAAGGTCTGCTTTGCTTCTGTTGCTCACCCGAGGAGCAATGGTCAAGCAGAGAGGGCAAATGCTGAAGTGCTGCGCGGGCTCAAGACAAGAACCTTCGACAGGCTGCACAAGTGTGGAAGAAACTGGATAGAGGAGTTGCCGGCGGCTCTTTGGTCAATCAGGACGACACCAAATCGAGCCACCGGACAGACACCCTGTGCTCTTGTCTATGGAGCAGAGGCAGTTCTCCCCACGGAACTCGTATACGGGTCTCCTCGAGTGCTCGCTTACGATGAGCTCGAGCAAGAGCAACTGCGGCAAGATGATGCATTGCTCCTCGAGGAGGAACGTCTCCAGGCTGCTGTACGAGCTGCTCGATACCAGCAAGCCTTGCGTCGCTACCACAGCCGCAAGGTTAAGGCCAGGAGTCTCGAGGAAGGCGACCTTGTTCTTCGGCGCATTCAGTCCGCCAAGAACTCCAACAAGTTGATGCCGAAGTGGGAAGGCCCTTATCGGGTGAGGCAAGTCACAAGGCCCGGCGCTGTCCGCCTTGAGACCGAAGAAGGCTTACCGGTGAGCAACTCCTGGAACATAGAGCATCTTCGCAAGTTTCACCCATAAGGCGCGGTTGCCGTGATCCGCTCCGGCAACCACCTTTTGTACAAGTCTTGCCGCTGTCGCATGTAAACCTTTGTACAAAGCCGGGCGCAGACCCCGTGCATCAGTAAAACTTTTGTGCTTCGCACCATTTTGTCGTTTCATGCTGATTCTCTTTACTTGCATGTATCATCTGACACTTTGTGCAGCACACGTCCCTGGTAAGCGATAACAAGCCGCAGGGCTCCATACTTGTATTTCCTCCTTTTTGTCTGTCTCTCTGAAGCAGAAGAAGTGTTCCTCGCGCACAAGTTTGCCGGGGGGAAGGAGATAGGGGTATGGACCAAGTGCTATTCAAGAAAGGAAAGCCTTGCCGGGAAGCAAACAACCTATAAAAGCTAAGTTGTCAGAATTTGAGCAATTCAAATTTTTAAAATTTTAGTTGTCTTCCTTGAACAACCACACTTTGTATGGAAATCCTGTGCGCGAAGGAACCTACCCGTGGCTAGCCGCGCCCTTGTTTTGTTTCGAGCACGCTCAACGACTTAAGTGAGCTGCGACAAGCGTCGCGCCCTTACTTTGTTTTCGAGTTCGCTCAGCAATCTAAGTGTGCTGCGACTAGCTACGGCAAGGTTTCTTGCCGACCAGGCCTTTGCCAACAGGCTGCTAAGAGTCCCGCACTCAGCGCTCGCGGCAAGTGTCCCTTTGTCGGCAAGTTCCCTAAAAAGCATAGGGTGGAAAGCATACAAAGTGAAGAGATTAAGCAAGGGAGATAACACTGCATTGATTGCCCAAAATAAAAGTATATATTACAGAGATAACTTGCCGCTGTTCTAAACAACTACTGCCTATGACTTAATTGACAGCGGCGAGGGAAGCAAGGTGCCTAGTCTCTCCGGTCCCCGTCGATCCTCTGGATCTTGCCCACCTTGGCTATGATGTGGGCAACTTGGGCCTTCAACGCCTCCTGGTCAGCTTCGGGCGGCAGGGTCCGGAGGACGTTGACGAGGTTGATCCCGGGGTTGCGGAAGACAATCTTCGACAGCACCCGCTCCATGGTACCCATGCAAAGCCGGCGCACCTCATCGGCCAGCTGCACGGGGATCTTCTCCCGCAGTCACGCAAGCGCCGGCGCCACTCCCCTGAAGAACAGACTCAGTCTGGCGCTGCGGGGGAGGTTCTCGTCGGGGGAGTACGTGAGGTGCTCCGCCCTCAGTGCCACCATTTCCATATCAATGTTGGCGGCGGAGGTGACGAGCTCCTCGGTCCACTGCGTCACCGTCTCCTGGAAGTGGTTCTGCGAGATGGCGGCGCTCTCCAGCAGGGCCCTCTCAGTGCGGAGGTCGTCCTTCAGCTTCGTCTCGCGGTCCCGGGCAGCGTCAAGTGAGTCAGTAAGGGTGGAGACCTTCAGCTCCAGGTCAGCGATGGAGTCCCTGGCGTCGGTGAGCTCTTTGCCCTTCTCGGAGAGGCGGATTTGCAACTCCGAGTTGGTGTGGGCGTCCTTCTCCCGCGCCACATTGAGCGCAGTGACCCTGTCTACACTCACCTTCAAGAAAAGCTCCATCTGCGCCACCCTGGCCTCCAGATCCTTCTTGGCAGTCTCTGTGGCAGCAGCGGCGTCCCTCGCCTCCTTCAGAGCCCCGCCGATGGCTTGCTCCCGGGCGGTGAGTTCGTCCTCGTGGTTGTTAAGGTCGACCTTCCGCTGGTTGAGTTCTCCTTCCCGCCGAGACAGCTCCTCGGCGGCCAGTCGCTGCTGCTCCTCGACCTCGGCCTTTTCGAGGACGAATGCTTGCTCCGCCCCGGCAAGCTCTTCGCGCTCCTCCGCCAAGTTTCGGAGGGCCGCCTGGTTGGCGGCATGGAGCTCCGCGGCGCACTTCTCCAGGTCAGCACCAGCCTTGGCAGCCAGAGCCTCCCGACACTCCAGCTTCGCCTGCCTGGCCCAATACAAGGCCAGGAGCCGGCGAAGGAGTCGCTCCTCTTCGAGCTCGTCGCTGCTGCCGGGCGCATCAACAACCTTCAACCCGGCCGAGGCAAGGACTTCTCCGTCAAACGTCTCCCCCTCCGCGGGTGCTCTTGATGAGGACACCCACGGGACTTGTATAAAGACCCCGTTGGCGGCCTCGAGATAGACCCCCTGCCCAGCCGCAGAGGCGGAACGGTCGGTGGCCGGTGCAGCGTCAGGCGCTCCTGCGGCCTCCGGGCCAGCAGTGTGGTCGCCGGTCCCTTCCCCAGCCGCGGCGTCAGCGGTCGGGGCGGTCTCCTCGACAGCTAGCTCGTCGGCTCCAGCCATTCCCTCGGCGGTAGCTACGTCGCCAGCATCGCCGTGCACGCCCTCCTCGGCGGTGGTCTCCGTCTCCATCAAATCCGGGGCGGGCGGATCTAGCAGAAGAGAAAGAAAAGAAAGATCGTCAAGCAAATATCCAAAAAGAAGAGTCTATAAAGAAGAAAGTACAAGGGGTTACCTTCGCGGACTTCCTCAACGACGGGGTCCCTCACCAGGGAAATCTCCCTTGGCGGCGTGGTACTGACCCCTGCTGGCGGAGGGCCGCTTGCGCCCTCCCTTGGCGGGGTGCTCACCCTTGTCGGGCTGCTCGCCCTTGGCGGGGTACTCGCCCTTGGCAGAGTACCCATCCTTGGCGGAGCGCTGTCCCTCGCTGGGGAGCTCATCCTTGGCGGGGAGGGTGGAGCAAGCGGCTCGTCGGGGCCGACCTCCTGGCGCTCCTGCAGCTGCGGCTCCACTTCTGCACAAGACAACAAGCAAATGGAACATTAGTAAAGATAACAACCCCAGGCACGCCCGTCGAGCAGAAAAGTGAACACAAGAACATACGTTGGAGGCTGCTCCCCGGAGCAGCGGGCTGGTCCGGCAGGTTTGTCGCTGGCGCATCCTCCGTCGCCGCGGCAGGCTCGTCGTCCTCGATGTTAACCACAGGGATCTTGGCCCTCTTGGCCATCCTCTGGGTCAAGGTCCTGGAAGTCAAAACAAGATCAGAACCAAGCAAGATAAACCAAGACAGAAGCAACAAAAATCAAGGAAATTGCAAGTACTTACTCTTCCTCTTCTTCATCGGAGCTGAGGGCGGAGAAGTCAAATCCCGCCTCGTGTGTTCCAGTGCGAGGAGCTGGAGGAGAAGGCTCCCTCGGGCGCTTGGCTGGCTCCGGAGCTGCGGGCTGTGAAGACCCAGCGTCGGTCGTCGCCGAGGACCGAGGGGCTGAAGGAGCACCAGAGCCGCTCTGGGAAGATCCCCCTCCACTTGTCGCTCGGGCTTGGGGCGCCTCCTTGACGACCTCGCTCGTCGTGGTGGCGCGCGTCGCACGGCGCTTCGGCTGCTGTCGAGGCGCCTGCGGCCTCGTCGTCTCGGCGGCCTTGCGGAGGTGCTTCTTCTGCTGCGGCGGAGGACTTGGTGGTGGCGGAGAGTTCTCCGAGGATGATGAGGCGTCGTCGTCGAGATTCAGGGACCCGCCAGAGTCTTCGTCAGATTCTCCGGACTCGGTGTCCTCCTCCTCCTCGGCGGGCCCGCTGGACTCGGTGCCTTGCCCGGCAGCCTCGCTCGCCTCGGCAGCCTCACTCGCCCCGGCAAGCTTCCCGGTAGGCTCCCTGGCGAACTCCTCGGGAGCGATCTTCAGCAACTTGAGGATTTCCTCCTCCTCAGCTTGACTCACCGCATCCGCGGCTTCCGCCTCTTCCACGGTGTACCCGAACTCACCCGCGGCTGCTGCTGCGGCGGCCTCCTCTATCCTGTTGGCTATGTAGGCCACATCCCGGTCGGTGGTCGTACGGGTGAGGCCTTTTCTCTCCTCGGGGTTGCGGGGGTTTTCGACCAGGTTGTCGAAGAAGGCCTGCGCAGTCTCCTCGGAGGGCACCAACCAAGTGGGGACGACCCCGTGGGAGTCACACTCAGGCATTGCCGCACGGATTGCGCTGAGGGCAGTATTATTGCACAGAGGGACCACTCCAACCGATGGTCTGAACCACTCCGGGTGCTTGACATCATGCTTAAACAGTTCCAGGACCATCCCCTTCAGCTCCAAGACGGTGAAATTGTAGTTCAGCCCGGGGCGCAGCCTCATCCGATATGCCGCGTTGCCGAACTCCCAGGCAGGCCTCTTCCTTTCCTGCAGGAGAGCAATGCGGCGGCGGAGGAAATCGGCCCCGACTTCACCTATGGTGAGATTGGCAGCCCGGAGACGAAGGATCCTAGTAAGGGCAATCTGCAGCTTGTCGTCTTCCGGGGCCAACTCGCTCCAATCCTTGCCGCGCACTATTGCAGTCTGGCGCGGCGAGGTGAACTGCTCGGGCTTCTCTTCCAGAATCCAACACCAGTCAGCCCTCCACTCCTCCCACTTGCCGCGGAGCTCCCCTTTCAAGTACGCCTCCTTCTTGTTCCGCCTGAAAATCCAGGAGATGCCGCCGGAGAGTGGGGATCCAGATTCTACTCTAGGCGTGAAGAAGTGGCAAAAAAGAGCTACGTTTGGGTGGACCCCGACATAATTTTCGCACAGATGTGCAAAGACAGCCAAGGTAAGAACGGTGTTTGGGGTGAAATCTAGGAGGTGGAGGCCATAGGTGTTCATCACATCACAGAAGAACTCCGAGAACGGAGGGCAGAGACCGCAATGGAAGAAGGCAGCAAAATAGTAGTAACCTCCCGGGAACATGTCGACGGCCACGGCGGGGAGGACTCTGGTGCGCAGGTGATCCTTCGTCTCCCTCGCCCAGAACAAGTAGTACTTGTCCCGCAGCTCCCTCGGACCGAGCCTCGGCGGGACGACCACCCTCCTTCTCCGCATGGCAGCCAGCTTCGTCGCCTGCTCAGACTTCTCCTTCTTCGCCTTGTCGCCCTTCGGAGCCATGGCGGGGATGGCGGGGAGGTCGACGGCGCTGCGGATGTTGCGGACGGCGGAGGAGAGGGTGGAGCTCAGCTCTCTGTCACCCTTGCGGAAGCAAGGAGCGGCGGGGGTTTCTGGAGATTCAAGACAGAATGAAGGCGATGAGGGAAACTGCCCCTGCTTCCTCTGCTTTTAAGGGGGAAGTGGGGGACGTTCCGCATTTCCCATTATAGAACAGGCCACGATCTCTCCCACGACGCCGCAATCGACGCGTGCCGTTAGGGAGGGATGCGGCGGATACGGAGAGGGATACGGCTTGCCGTGGGCCGCGCGTGCCCGTGCACTGTCTTGGGCCTGGCCCAACAGTGCTCGGCACCGTGTGTGGCCCAGGCCCGGGGGCTCCTGTCGGTGTACTAAGATAGGGGTACCTTAGTACCCCAACTTGTGCACGGGCAGTAGCAGCTTCCCGTGGCAGAGCCTACCACGCGCTCGCCAAGATCCGCTCTGGTCCCTTTGAAGCCATTCAAGAACAAAGTATACAAGTCAGAAGATCAAGGCCCCGGCAAGAGGAGCTTGCCGGGAAGGCTGTTCCAAGCATAAGTTCACTCCTCTCTCACAAGACCCTGGCAAGAGGTGCTTGCTAGGAAGGCCAAAGAATAATACTTCAGAAGATACACCGTGGCGCATCATGCGCCCCGGGAGGACCCGGAGAGCGACAAGCTTCCGGGCCCGGCAAGGTCACGACCCCGGCAAGGTGCTTGCCGGGGAAGCTTATGCTGTGTGCCTGCGCTCCAGCTCATCTGGCCACGCGTCGCCCTAGGGCCCTTCCGGGGGCACGTGGCAGATAGTTGTGCAGCCTGAGGGACACGCTGGCGAGCCACGGTGACGAGGCTGTCGCCGTGGCGAACGGAGACGCATGGACGGATGCTTTTGGGGCGACGGCGACGGGCATTCAATGCCTTTGTCCCCCACTATCAAAGTTAGGTGAAGACCACTGTTCATGCACTGTTACAACTACCACCAAATTTACGTTTTTACCCTCCTCCAACGTTGGCACCTGTCGGTGACCCCTTTGAGCTATAAAAGGAGGCCCATGCATAACGTAGAGGGGGTTGGATCCCAGAAACTCGCTCACTCTCTTGCTCGGTGTAGCTGGTACTGTAGATCTTCAAGCTCCCGAGCCCAAAAACTCAATACAACCAAAGCAGGAGTAGGGTTTTACGCGTCCGCGCGGCCCGAACCTGGGTAAACTGCCCGTGTGTGCCCCTCGATCTGCTCTCCGTGCTCCCTCCGCTCCCTTACCGCAACGTAGAAGGGGCTCCGGTCCCATAGGTGTTCGTGGGTGGTCAGTTTCCCCGACAATTGGATTTCGGGATCCATTCGTCCATCAAATGACTGACGATGATGTCAATGATTCATGGGTATGTATTTCTCGCATAGTCTTTTCATGTGTTGTGTGTAGTTAATACTATCTGAATATTTGTAGTAGTATTAGTTTCTGAAGAAACATTTTTCACTAAGTATAAGTGAACTGCTTTCACATAGAGTTTTATTATGAATATTGTAGGAGCAGCAGCAATTTGGTCTAGTCAATATTATTATCTGATGACATCAATATTTTTATGAAGATTGTAGCAGCAATTTAGTTTCTGAAGATTGTACCTTATTCTTATTTGTTCTTATTTTTTTTTTCTTGTTCATTTCCTTGCAGAAATTCCCTTCTGGTCTAGTCAGAGTAACAGAAAGTTGTGTTAATTTGCTCTTGGTTAGCAAGAATGGATATCATAATGTTGATGTTATGTATTATGTTGGCTCTGATGATTGTTTGGTTCTCAAAGATGGCTGGAAGGAATTGGTGGAGGAAGCTGGTCTTCAGGCTGGGGATGTTGTCATGGCTATGTTTTATAGGCATGCAAAGTGTTTGGAAATCAAGTTAAATTTGCTTTAGATCAGTCTTGCTTGAGCAGCAGTAGCATGAAACAATTTGTTGTAATAATTTGACATTTTTGTGTGGCATCTAGTTTATTTTCTAGAAGAAATCTAAGTATAAGTGAACTGCTTTTCATAGATAGTTTTTTATGTGCATCCTATTAGCAGCAGCAGTTGAAGCAATATACACACTGGAAACACCCACTGAGCTTTTTTTTGTAACCCACATATGGAACTACAGTGCTTAATAAAAGAGGACTGCATCAACCATTATAGTAGTAGCAGTTTTGTGAAGAAAACTCTCTGTGAACTGCTTTCATAGAGAGTTTTTTATGTGTATCCTAGTAGAAGCAGCAGTTGAAGCAATATACAGACTGAAAACACCCACTTAGAACTGCAAATTGTTGATAGATACAAACCAAGGTTCTGTGCTCATAATAAGCAAAGTACATCATCCAGCAAACTAAAGCAACATAAGCAAACATTGTGCCAAAGCAAATTACAACGAAAGCAAACTAATCGACATAATCAGAAGGAAACAAGTTGAGTAATTGTGACACGAACCCTTGGCTATCAGCATCTGGCCTGCTTCATCAATTCCACTCGGGCCAGGTGTAGGTGGAAGGTGATCCCCCCCTGCTCCCCATCCCCCAGGATGACCTCGGGCGCTTCCTTGTCTTCTCTTTTATAGCGCGGGTGAGTCCATTCTGCACTATGGTGATGCGGTTCCATATCTTGAATGCAGTGTAGGCGTCCTTGGTAGCATACTCAATGTGCCTCCTGCTGAGAACCCAATTCCACTGGTTGTGCTCTTGGTCTGTCATCTTTCTCTTCATGTCTACATAGTAGTCGTCGATGATGATGGCAGATACATCTCCAAGTGAGTCCAGTGTCTTCGTTGCTTCAGGCACCCTCCAGCACGCCTGAATGTCGGTGAAGTTGGGGATGTTCAGGTTGCAGCGTGAAAGCTTCTCCTTGTCTTGGTCGACGCAGAAACCAGCGAACTCATACCTAAGTTAAGTGAACCACAGGTTATTCTTTTGCGAACTGCATACAGATGACAAATAGAAATGCATACAAATGACAAGGAGAGACCCATCGGCCTACAACTATATTTTACTCAGTAGAAAGAATGGCTTACTTTGGGTCGCTGAGGAACTTGTCGAAGGCGATGCATCTCTTGCCCATTGTAGCGCATACTTGGAAAAGCAGCACTGGATGATTTTTGCCGATGGAGAGTTTAATCACGGCGGCGTACCTCTTGTCAGGGGTGTACTCGAGGTCGATGCCGGCGATCTTCTCGCGACGCTCCCGGAGAACTTCCTTGTACTCGTCGATGTACCTCGCCATGGCGTCCACGTCATTGGTGTAGACCATCGTGAGCACGGTCTTTCCGTGCGCCTCGACATCCTCGAAGACCTTGGTGAACGGCTGATGGCTTCTCACCCCTCGTTGGTTACCCCAAGTGGAAGGTTTGAGATGCAGTGTAGCGGTAGTTTTCCCTTGGCAAAGATACCAAGAATCGAATCCCCTGAGACTCCGAGGGTCAACAAGAAGGTGTCAACTGCTAGCGGCGCAACTTAGTGATCGACAGGACCTGCACACAAATACAAATAACTTTGCTCCCAACGAGTACAGAGAGGTTGTCAATCCCTCCGGCCTTGTCGTTTACAAAGGATCAAACGCAAGAGATAATAGTGATAGGTATGACTGCAACTAGTAAGTAAGAACAGAAAGTAAATAGCGGATGTGATCAGTGATGGTAATATGGACCGGGTCCCATGATGTTCACTAGTGATGTCTCTCTCCCAAAAGACGATAAAACAGCTAAGTGAGGTAAACGAATTACAGCTGGGCAATTGACAGGATTATGTGCGCAAACCAATGCTAACTATGCTGCAAAGAAAGGTAGAGGCTCAAAAGCATGGGCGGTACGCCAAGGCAAGTAGACCGAAATCCATCTGCATCTACTACTAATCATCCACCTTGAGATATCTATCCAGAACATCTCGCTGGTATTAAGTTGCGAGTCCCACCCATAGTGTAAACTCAAAGCAACAGACAACTGCATTAAAAGAACTTTGCGTAAAGTAAACAATCCTTGCACCAGCAAGTACAAGCACCGTTGTTTTCCCCCTTGTGGCAACAGAACATCCCCTAGACTCATGTTTCTGTCACTCAAGCTAGTCATCGAGGGGCATGAACCCACAATCAAGCATAACGTTCCCTCTTGGAGTTACTACCTACTACTTGGCCAAAGCAATAAACAGCAACGGAGAACATGCAAGAATTACTCAAGAACATAAATATAAAAGAGGTGAATCAAATATATTACTCAAACACAATCTGAACATAATCTCATAATCCATCGGATCCCAGCAAACTCATCATAGCAACAGCATAAGGATTACATATGTGCCTCAATCATGTAGGGCAGCTCACGAGGTCTAATCGGTGAAGAACAAAGAGGGGAGGAGAAGATCACATAGCTACTGGTCATGGACCCATGGTCCAAGGGAGACTACTCACAACTCATCCGGGAGGTGTCCATGGTGGCGGAGAAGCTCTCGGTGGTGATCCTCCCCTCCGGCAGGGTGCCGGGAAGAGTTCTCCTGGTGCTCCCGATCTTGGAAGCACGGCGGCGGCGGAACAGAGATGAGATCGCGAAAAAGGGTTCCGTCCTCGAGGGTTTCAGGACGCGGTGTAAATATATGCCAAAGGGGGGCGTCAGAACAGGCCAAGGGGGCCCAGGCGCCCTGGCGGCGCGGCCAGGAGGGGGGCCGCCCCCTCTGGCCGCCTGGAGCCCTGGTGGCCCCCCTCTGGCCCTACTTTGGCCGCATGGAAGCTTCCGGAACGCTGATTTTTTATATATTTTTCCCGGGATTTTTCTGGCAATTAACGTAATGGGTAAACCTGAAATACAAAAACAGCAAAAAACAGAAACTGGCACTGGGGTGCACTGAGTTAATAGGTTAGTCCAAATATGATCAAAAGTGTATGGAAGTGCATAAATATCATAGCAATATCACACAAAAGAGGCATGGAGCAAGCAGAAATTATAGATACGTTTTGGACGTATCAACATCCCCAAGCTTAATTCCTGCTCGTCCTCGAGTAGGTAAATGATAACAAGCATAATTTCTGTGGTGACATGCTACCAACCATATAAGAACTTTTCACAGTCACATGACAAATGCTTACTGAGACAATGAATCTGTAGTAATTAAGTTGCCTCATGAGAATATCACAAAGAACTGAAAGTTTTACAATATGATACTGAAACACTCAATAGATTTGTAGTGAGCATGGTGTGCAAACATGACAAAGTGATATCTCGCTTGCCCCCTTTAGTGAAGCAAAACATAAATGCAGGGGCACCTCCAAGGTTTAAGTGACGACTAGATACAATGATTTCAGAATAAACGATATCATAATCATGCAAAAGACAATGGTACTTTGGGACAATGCACATTACACTCAGAATGACAATCATGCTCTCAATAGTTGGTGCTTTAAAGAAAGAAGGTGGAGACTCTCGAACCGTGGCTTTTGTTGGCAAGGTTGAAAACCCGTGGTCGAAAACAAAAACTAAACATGTACCAGAGCTCTTGGTTTTAAAAACAGAAGTAAAAATTATTTTTTTTTAGAGATGCATATTTCATCAACGAATGCTAGTAGATAACTCAATTACTTCTCGAGCTGGACAAGTTTCGAGGAACGGCTCCCGCACGAGGACGATCACATCCTCTTAATCTCCTTTGTTTATCACTGCCAAAGTTTTCTGATTTCTCATGAACAAAGCGTGAAGGATGGTTTGTTTGTTGTATATTTTTTAATGAGACGGGCGCACTCTTTGCCAGTTCCTTCTCGTATTAGGGGTTTGCACATTAGACATGCAATCCCGGGGTGAAGCTTGTCCAACTTAAAAAGATCATGAATTAACTACTACTTCCTCATGAGCTAAAACAGAGGCACAAAAGAGAAATGCTTTTTTGATTAATTTCGAGATGGTACACGAAAGTCTTCGTTAGGAATGGCAGGTAAATACCATGTATAGGAAGGTATGGTGGACTCATATGGCATAACAGGTTTAAAGGATTTTGGATGCACAAGCAGTCAGTCCGCTTAGTACAGGCGAAGGTTAGCGAAAGACTGGGAGCGGCCAACTAAGAGAGCAATGACGGCCATAATCATGCAGAGCGAAAAAGCAACATTGAATCGGGCATGGAAGTTATATCGCTACTCAGAAATTAAAGATCATCAAGGCTTGATAGACTTTCTTTACAGTCTTAAATATGCGTGAGCATATGCCAAGTCAATCAAAATAAATTCTTGAAGGAAGATATCACTAAACCATACCACATCATAGGCAAACAAATCATGTTGGTACTTCAATAACACATTAAAAAAAACCAGCTATTTGAGACTAACCATAAGAAAACATGAACTACTAAGCACCATTATGCACATAGCATTTTTATCATAGACATATCAACCAGTGCACCAAAAGCCAACTCTCTTAGAAAGATAAGCATGATAACTCAGGAGAGTTCTAGCGACCAACTAAACAAAAGCTCTTTAAAAAGTAAAGCATGAAAACTAAGAGCTGAACATGATAGTAGCTATTGAAAGACAAAGAACATACACAGCAAAGATAAACATGAAAATCCTATGTTATGTTCTAGGTTGAAGTGGAGCGTGTTTCTCTCCCACACAAAGAAAGCTGAGTTCCAACTCGTTATGAACAGCAAGCAAAGCTAAAGAAAACAAAAAAGGAAACTAAAAGCAAGACGCTCCAAGCATAGCACATAACACATGAAGTGATTAAAATATAGTGGAACGAAAGACGAACTGATAATTGTTGATGGAGAAGGGGATGCACGGGGGCATCCCCAAGCTTAGACGCTTGAGTCTTCTTGAATATTTCTTGGGGGTGCACGGGGGCATCCCCAAGCTTGAGCGTTTGACACTCCTTAATCTTTTTATCATCTTCCCTCGCACACTTGAAAACTCCCTTCATACATAACTCATCATAATCTGATTAGCGAGGTTAGTACCCATAATAAAATAATTTTTTCCTTGCTGGAAATAAGGATAATCTTGAAGGTCTACTGTTTCTCAAGATTGCCAAAAGTTTTTTGCAAAGAAAAAGCAAGTTCAAGGTTTGCAAAACAAAGAAAAGGCAAAACAGGACAGAATCTGTGAAAAACAGACCAGCAGGTAGTAAATAATTTTTTCGGGGCACTTCTGCAACTCAAATAAAAAAACTCAGAACAGACGCCCGAAAGCCAATTGTATAGAGCACGCTGTCGAAAACATTCAGACCAAAAAGATGATCTGGTGATTTTATACGAATTTTTCTGTCCAAGGACAGAATCTGTTTCCTGGACAGCACGTCACAACTTTTGAACTTTCTTGCAATCAGAGGCTAAACTTGGCACAAAGCTGAAAAGTAAAGATACAATGATGATGCTACTGTAGTAACAAACATCAAGACACAACAAAAGCAAAACAAAATTTGATTCATTGTGGGCTGCCTCCCAAAAGCGCTATCTTTTATGCCTTTAAGCTAGGCATAATGCAAAGAGATCAAGTCTTATCAAGAGTAAAAGAATAGCTAGTCCATATAACGGACTCAAAAGGTAACTTAATATTCTTTCTAGGGAAGTGTTCCATCCCTTTCTTGAGAGGAAATTGGAATTTTATATTCCCCACTTTCATGTCAATGTTGGCACCAACGGTGCGAAGAAAAGGACGTCCCAAGATAATTGGACAAGAAGGTTCACATTCAATATCCATAATAGTAAAATCAACGGGAACATAATTGTCATTGACAATGATAAGAACATCGTCGATCCTCCCCAAGGGTTTCTTTATGGAAGAATCAACAAGGCGAACACCAAAAGAACAAGAATCAAAAGGTTTCAATTTAAGCATATCATATATTCTTTTGGGCATAACGAAGGTACTAGCTCCAACATCACATAAGGCATAGCAAGAGAAGTTATTCAACTTAATTTTAATCATAGGATCCCAACCATCTTCTAGCTTTCTAGGTATGGAGGCTTCTACCCTAAGTTTCTCCTCCCTAGCTTTGATGAGAGCATTAGTGATATGCTCTGTGAAGGCAAGATTAAGTGTCCTAGTGCGGGGATCTCTAGACATCTTGTGAAGGAAATCAATAACTTCGGTAAGGGTGCAATTATCAAAATCAAGGTCACTACTATCAAGTAAAGTGGTAGTGGTTTCCTTTAGGCTCACTTGTTTGGTAGTTTCTATGGTCATAGCATCACCATTAATAGGTCCAATGGGACCAGGAGTGCATTGGGTGCTAAGAGTTTGGATATCCTCAACAACTTGGATAGTAGCAACAGTGTGGTGGGTAGGAAGGTTCTTAATTCTATCATCTTCCTCCTTTTCTCTAGCCCATCTCTCTTTAAGTTTAGCCAACATCCTAATGTTTTCATTAATTTGCACTTGAATAGCATTCATAGGAGTAGTATTCCTCTCCTCAAGAGGGGAAGTTCTAATTTTAAGCAACTCTACCTCATGGGCTAAATTGTCTACCTTCGAAGAGAGATCATCTACTTTGGCTAGTTTTTCTTCTACACTCTTATTGAAGGCTTTTTGGGGAGTGATGAAATCTTTAAGCATAATCTCTAGTGCAGAAGTGGAGTTCTTGGTTCTAGGATAAGCATGGTTGTTCCCATAGGAATTAGAGGGGAACGGTCTAGGGTTGCTACCAAAATTACTCCTATAAGCATTGTTATTGAAATTGTTTCTAGAGATAAAGTTCACATCTACTTGATCTCGAGCAATCAAAGAATTTAAAGGAACATCACGAGGATCAATAGAAGATTGCTTGGAAAGTAGAGACATGATCAAGTCAACTTTTTCATTTAGGGAGGAAAACTCCTCGACAGAGTTTACCTTCCTACCTGTTGGAGCGCGTTCGGTGTGCCATTGGGAATAATTGGTCATCATCTCATCGAGAAGCTTCGTGGCAGCACCAAGTGTAGTTGACATAAAGGTTCCTCCCGCGGCCGAATCTAACAAGTTCCGCGAGGTAAAGTTCAAGCCTGCATAAAAAGTTTGGATAACCATCCAAGTAGTCAGACCATGAGTAGGGCAGTTCTTGACAAGAGATTTCATGCGTTCCCAAGCTTGGGCAACATGTTCATTATCCAATTGTTTGAAATTCATTATGTTACTCCTTAGTTGGATAATTTTAGCAGGTGGATAGTACTTCCCAATAAAGGCATCCTTGCACTTGTCCCAAGAATCTATGCTATTTCTAGGCAAAGATTGAAACCAAATTTTAGCTCCTCCTCTCAAGGAGAAAGGAAAAAGTTTAAGCTTAACAATATTACCATCTATTTCTTGGTACTTTTGCATATCACAGAGTTCAACAAAATTGTTTAAGTGTAAAGCAGCATCATCTCCAGCACCGGAGAATTAATCTTTCATAACTAGGTTCAGTAAAGCAGGTTTAATTTCATAAGAAGGTGATGAAGTGGCAGGTGTAGTAATAGGCGTGCAGATAAAGTCATCGTTGTTATGACTAGTGAAGTCACACAACTTGGTGTTCTCGGTGGAACCCATAGCAGCAGCAAGCAAGATAACTATTTTTGTGATTTTTGATAGAAGACACTAAAGCAAAAACTGAAAGGTAAACTAACAAGACTAAAAAGCAAAGGTAAAAGATAGCATGCAACTCCCCTATCTTGAAGAGTGGAGTCCCCGGCAACGGCGCCAGAAAACTTTGCTTGATGGCTTCTCGCACCTCGTTGGTTACCCCAAGTGGAAGGTTTGAGATGCAGTGTAGCGGTAGTTTTCCCTTGGCAAAGATACCAAGGATCGAATCCCCTGAGACTCCGAGGGTCAACAAGAAGGTGTCAACTGCTAGCGGCGCAACTTAGCGATCGACAGGACCTGCACACAAATACAAATAACTTTGCTCCCAACGAGTACAGAGAGGTTGTCAATCCCTCCGGCCTTGTCGTTTACAAAGGATCAAACGCAAGAGATAATAGTGATAGGTATGACTGCACTAGTAAGTAAGAACAGAAAGTAAATAGCGGATGTGATCAGTGATGGTAATATGGACCGGGGTCCCATGATGTTCACTAGTGATGTCTCTCTCCCAAAAGACGATAAAATAGCTAAGCGAGGTAAACGAATTACAGCTGGGCAATTGACAGGATTATGTGCGCAAACCAATGCTAACTATGCTGCAAAGAAAGGTAGAGGCTCAAAAGCATGGGCGGTACGCCAAGGCAAGTAGACCAAAATCCATCTGCATCTACTACTAATCATCCACCTTGAGATATCTATCCAGAACATCTCGCTGGTATTAAGTTGCGAGTCCCACCCATAGTGTAAACTCAAAGCAACAGACAACTGCATTAAAAGAACTTTGCGTAAAGTAAACAATCCTTGCACCCGCAAGTACAAGCACCGTTGCTTTCCCCCTTGTGGCAACAGCACATCCCCTAGACTCATGTTTCTGTCACTCAAGCTAGTCATCGAGGGGCATGAACCCACAATCAAGCATAACGTTCCCTCTTGGAGTTACTACCTACTACTTGGCAAAAGCAATAAACAGCAACGGAGAACATGCAAGAATTACTCAAGAACATAAATATAAAAGAGGTGAATCAAATATATTACTCAAACACAATCTGAACATAATCTCATAATACATCGGATCCCAGCAAACTCATCATAGCAACAGCAAAAGGATTACATATGTGCCTCGATCATGTAGGGCAGCTCACGAGGTCTAATCGGTGAAGAACAAAGAGGGGAGGAGAACATCACATAGCTACCGGTCATGGACCCATGGTCCAAGGAAGACTACTCACAACTCATCCGGGAGGCGTCCATGGTGGTGGAGAAGCTCCCGGTGGTGATCCTCCCCTCCGGCAGGGTGCCGGGAAGAGTTCTCCTCGTGCTCCCGATCTTGGAAGCGCGGCGGCGGCGGAACAGAGGGTTTCGGGACGCGGTGTAAATATATGCCAAAGGGGGGCGTCAGAAGAGGCCAGGGGGGCCCAGGCGCCCTGGCGGCGCGGCCAGGAGGGGGGCCGCCCCCTCTGGTCGCCTGGAGCCCTGGTGGCCCCCCTCTGGCCCTACTTTGGCCGCATGGAAGCTTCCGGAACGCTGATTTTTTATATATTTTTCCCGGAATTTTTCTGGCAATTTACGTAATGGGAAAACCTGAAATACAAAAACAGCAGAAAACAGAAACTGGCACTGGGGTGCACTGAGTTAATAGGTTAGTCCAAATATGATCAAAGGTGTATGGAAGTGAATAAATATCATAGCAATATCACACAAAAGAGGCATGGAGCAAGCAAAAATTATAGATACGTTTTGGACGTATCAACGGCATGGCTGGAAAGAGGAGGAACGGGAGGAGGAAGCGCAGTGTTGTGTGTTTTATGAATGATCAGGGTGATGGAGCGCGGAATTTAAAGGGGAGCGGTAGCAACATCTGCCGAGCACACGATCTCGTCCTCCAACCGGCATGGCGATCGCGTTTGTGTTCGTGGGGATCGTGGGCTTCGCGCGTTTTCCAACCGGCCGGATAGAGGAGCGGGCGCGCGGCGCTTCGCTTGTGTCGGAAGATCGTGGGTGTGTATATTTCGGACAGTTTTAACAAGCATTCTGAAGTGAGGTTTGTTTGTTCGCAGGCGAACCGCTTCGTTGTTTGTAACCAAACTGCATCGTGTTAACCGAGCCGTTTTTTTTTCTTTTTGTTTATGACCTGTGGGCCATGCTCGTAGTGGAGGTTATTTTAATTTGTGCCGCTGACTCGTGGGCCCAGTCTTTTAGTCATTAAGCTTCTCTTCTTCTCTGTTTCTCGTCGTCCCCTTCATTCCTCTCTCCCGCATAAAAATCCCTTCCTCTCGTGGCGGAGAGCGACGACGCCCGCAGCCGCCGCCATTCGCAGGCGCGCCTCCACCGCCGTCGCTGTCCGTAGCCTGCTCTTCCGGCCGTCACAGCATCTCACGGTGAGCCCCATATCTTCCCGTCTGCTCCGTCGATTTCGGCGCCGGGAATCGCCATGGGCGTTCCCGATCGGGTGCTAGGTTTTTTTTTGAGCCAGCATCCTTTTCTTAACTTCATTTTGTATGCTCGAATCGTAATGCCCTATGGATTGAAACTTTTGGTTGTGGTTTTTTGGCCTTCAAAATTTTAGCAATGTGCATCTAGGGTTTTTTTCTCTGTCTGTTTTTAGGTTGTTGTCTAGGGTTTAATTGTTATCCCTTTTTGTTTGCAGATACAACATGTCTTCTCCTACTAGAAGAAGTCCAAGATTTGGAGGGAAATGTAAGTGAACTGCTTTTGTAGTTCTATTATAATGTCGCTCCAGCCTGAAACTTTTCTTTCTTTTTGTATCTCCGTTAGATAATACAGCTTCTTCCTCCCCAATTGATGCCTCACCAGTCAGCATAGCTCCCCTATCTGGTAATACATAAAAGTGCACTGCATTTTTTATACACGGTCAATTGCTTGTTGAATGAAATAGTGCACTGCATCATAGATTCCCTTACCAAGGCCCATTTTCAGACATGTGGCAAACTGATATGAACTGCCTCAAGTTAGTTTTTTAAATTTTTTTGGCATGACATTAAGTTTCTTGTTATGTTTAATTGTTAAACATAAACTGCTAAGAGAGCACTGCACTTGTACATTGCTTTGTATTTTTTTTGTCTATCCACATGTGGTTGCCAAATTGATATGAGTTGCATTAAGTTTAGTTTTTCCCTCTCACAGAACTGCATGAATTTGTTTTGTTTTGTATATCAAAGCGCACTTCATTTTATATGTGGTCAATTGCTTACTGAACGAATTAGTGCACTGCATCATATATCCCTTTACCAAGGTCCATTTCAGACACGCGGCAAATTGATATTCAAGTGACATGAACTGCATTAAGTTTTCTGTTATGTTTTAATTGTTAAACATAAACTGCTGAAGAGAGCACTGCATTTGTACATTGTGTGGCCAAATTGATATGAGTTGCATTAAGTTTGGGTCTCCCTCTCACACACATATTTTCTTATATTTTTCTTACCTACAGTTTTATGTCTTGGTGGGTCCGAGGGTGGTGGTGTTAACTATTTGATTACACGTTGTTTCACAGCCGATGTTGTCGGTGGCGGGACATCTGATCAGGGCAGCATTCTACCTGAATTGAGTGAAACCCAGTCGCAATCTGTTGATGGCACAGAACCAGTTACACAGGATTGGATGGTCCCTGGTCAGATTGCAGCTGATGTTGAGAGGAAAAGGCAGAAAGCGATTGCGCTCGGTAAGACTTTCGAGACGGCTCATAAGGCGAAGCAAGTAAAGTTTGATGAGGGTAAGGAGATAGGAAGGAGGATTGCAGATTCAAATAAGTCTGCTAAGTTTGCCTCCGCAAAGAATCCTGTGAAGAGAAAACTCAACACTATTGCAGTGGAAGGTTTAAGTTCTCCACGGCGGAGCCCGCGTGTTGATTACTCAAACAGGCCTAATTATGGTGAGGTTGATGTGGATAGGATTCAAGGAAAGCGGACACGCGCAGACGATTACTCGGGTGTTGATTTTGTGCGTCCATCTAAGCTGGCACGGGAAAATGCAGCTGGAGAAGCGCTGGACAATGATTCTGATGAGGAGGATGTTGATGTTAGGAAGGTATACGCTATTTATTTAATTTTACTGTTTTTTAAGTTGTTTCGCATGAGTTGCTGATGTGAGCTGCATTTTTTATTCTTTTTGTAGATTGCTAAGAGTTCCAAGAGGAAGAGGTCTGAAGATGATGTTGTGCATGAATGGCGTTTTAACAAGACTGTTCGGCTGTCCATTCCAAACGTATGCAAAGATGTTACCTTGTTGGATGAGCCGCACAGAACTTTGGTGCGGCAAGCAGGTTTTGGCATTGTTTTCGACCTGAAAGTAAAGAAGAATGTTTCTCGTGTTCTCATGTGCAAGCTGATGGGAAAGATCGGCCCTGATACGATGAGATTGGACTGCGGGTCAAACAAGGTTCTGGAAATCAATCGTTAGGCTGTCCATCACATTTTTGATTTCCCTATGGGTTCTCACACTGCTCCCGGGCCTGCTGACAGCGGCCATGATGATTCGCTGGCTAATCTGAATGATGAACTTGGTTTCAACCGTTCTCGTAGCATAGATGTGAAGGACCTGCTTATTTTACTTCGCACGCTGGCTGCGGACCCTGCGAAGGTTAATAAGACTGTGAAGGTTTTTTTCTCATTGTTTTCCAGAGCTTGCTTTGCCCCAGCCCTGCAACTCGGTTGTCCAGGGTAGCTGCTATGGTTGAAAACTTGGATTTTGCATCTATGGCTAGCATGGACTTTTGTCAGCTTGTTGTCGACGAGATGCAGGCCGCTGTGTACAAGTGGAATTCTGAAGGGAGCAAGCAGAACTGCGCTAAGGGTTGCACCATCGTGCCCCTGTTCATGTAACTCGATTAATTGAATCTTCGCACTGTATCGGTTATGCATACACGCACGCCACGTGTTGCAATATTGTCCCATGAGCAGTTGAAGAAGATTCACAACGCCGACATTATTGTCAAGGGAAAGATACACCTGGATACTTACAAGTTTGGCAAGCTGCTGGTCAATGCATAGCCAGCCTTTGTGTTTGTTTTATTCCTTTTTCTCGCCATGCTAAATGTGAACCTCTTATGTACTTATTTGTGAACTACATCTTTTTTTGTTAATTTGTTTAGTGGAAGGCGGAAGGGGACATTGTGTACAAGCGGACTCCTGTTGCCGAACTGCATACAAGGTTTTGTGAGCCTCTTGCTAGGGGTTCTCCAATTCGACGGGTTCATGGTTTTGCAAGGGCGGCTGCTAGAGGTTTTTCTGGCGAGGCTTCTGCTGACGGCAATAAATTTGTTCAGGTCGATGAGCTTCTCGACAGGGTCATCAATTTAACTTCTGATTTCCCAACATCCGGTTCCAAGATGAGGAATATTGCTGGATTGTTTCCTGAAGGCAAAGGCCCTTCTGAAGCAGAAATCGAGGCCGCTCATAACTTTGACCGTGGGCAGCTTGAATTCCTTAAGCAGACAGTTACGAATATCAGGTCTTCATTCATTCAGTTTAAGCAGTCTCAGGATGACAAGTGTGCTAGGTATGAGCAGGAAGATGAGGCAATTGTGAAGGAAATGAACAGGCATGAACATGTTGTCCGGCCTTCTTTGCCTGACCGCGCAGCTGTGGATGTACGTCTTTTTTCATATGTGAACAGTTTTTTACCCATTTTGTTATTGATTTTTTCTGTGTGTTGTGGCATTGACTATTTGTTTTCGCATCCTTTTGTTCTTTTCGTAGTGTGGAGGAGAATCTTCTAATGCTAACGCTTGCCGTGATGATGACCACCACGACCACTACGGTGTTGATTCCGATTTTTTGTTTGATAGGCCATTGTCCCCTGTTGACGAAGCTGCCAAAGACAATCCTCTTGATGAAGGCGTTATCGACAAGGTTTGATTTCTTCCTATTTTTTTACAGTGGACTTCATTGTTTAATTTTTTTGTAGTGTCCAAAACAAAGAATCATAGTTGCACCAGCAGTGGCAGCGAACTGCAGTTTTAACTTTTTTGTAGTGTGCACCAATAGTGGTAGTGCACTGCAGTTGTTGTTTAGAGAAGAGGCAGCATTTAGTAGTGAACCGCATGATCTGGTGTTGGCTTTGTTATAGAACTTTATTTTGTATAATAGTTTTATTTATGTTTTTGTTTTTTAGGACGGTGAATCAAACATCGAAATACATGGGAAGGAAGCAGAGGGTGACGCTGACAAGGACGACGAGGCTGACAAGTCTAAAGAGATGGAAGGCGATGCTTCTCTGGTGAGTATAGAGAATTTGCATTTTGTGTTTTATTTTTATTTTTCATGCGAGCTTCATGGTCCGTTTTCTTAGTGAACTGCATTTTCCCTTTGTGTAATGTGTTTTATTTTTAACTCATCAGAACTGCGGATTAAATGTTGAAATCCAAGCAGAGCGCGCCATGGAGGATGATAATGTAGAAGGGGGAGAATGAGAGGAGCCTAATGCGGAGGTTGATAAGGCAGAAGGTAGAGAATGAGGGGAGTGTTCTGTTGAGGCTGATAAGGCACAAGAGAGAGAAGGAAGGGAGGATATTGTGGATGGTGATAAGCATGAAGAGAGAGAAGGAGCTCCTCGTGTTACAGTTGAAATGGCAGAAGAGAGAGAAGGATCTCCTAGAGTTGGATTTGATGCTGCGGGGACATCCGCTGGCATTGATGGTGTTGTTGGGCCTACTATTTTGTTGCTTGGCGATGAGGTGCCTGAGAAATTTTGTGTCGCCCCTTGCGCCCCCGAACAATCTGATGGCAATATGGTTTTCCCAGCCAAGACAACCAAAGTCCCAGCTGAGACAGTTTCGATTGGTTCTGAAGAGGAACAACCAAGACTCTCTCAGGACATGAGCAATCAAGCATCGCTTGACGATGATATTACCGGGCTGGATCACTTGAGGCTCAGTGAAGATGGATCTGAGCAGCCGCAGGAAGTGTATTCTGAAACCGAAGGTAAGCGAACTGCATTATTTTTATTCTTTCCCGGGCGAATGGACTGTGTTGTTTTATTCTCTGATATCGTTCCCACTCTGTATGCAGATGAGGAATTACCTGTTGTTACTCCTTCGAGCATTGATCCAGCTCTTCTGAGAAGATACAATGAGTTATATGACGTTGTTACGAGGGCTAGGAGGGATAATAAGAAGAAGTATGACATTTTTTGTCTTACACCCCGGTTATTTAATATGTTATTTTTTCAGGGACACCCATCTTATCACTTTTTGCTGGGCTTTTTTCTTCTTGTCTGAAGGCATCTAGTTGCATTCAAAGACGAGTTTGGTGATATTACTATCGGTCAGGTTGGTGAGTCTTTTTGGTCGTATGGAACGCTGAGCACGCGCCTCGAAAATATTGGCGTCTCTATGTTAGCCGAGAGGTTCAAAGGATCTCAAACGATGATTGTCCCGTACAACCTATGTGTAAGCATTTTCATTAATTTATATTTATCCCTCATCCAAGTTTATTGTGCTATAAGCATTTTCATTAACTCTCTGGTTTTGTCTTTTTGGCAGAATTCCATTTGGAACGGCGGTTCCACAAATAGGGCTTTGAAAAAGATGTTTTCTTCAAGTGCAAAGGAACGTGTGGACAAGAAAAACTTGGTAACGCATTTTGACCATTTTCGTCATCTTGAAATAAGTTTTCTGTTTTTCTATTTTCGCATCTGGTTTGTTTTATTCTTTTTTAATTCAGATTATGTTTGCAACATTTGATCCTCCTCCCGCAACAATGAAGGACGCGATAGGCCACTACTGCTTGGTTATTTTGAACCTGCGAGAGAAGCGTTTTGAGTTTCTCGACTCATACAACGGCGCCGACAGCACTCCTGCAAATCTTGTCTTCAGGAAAATGGTAAGGAACATCAAAAAAGTTTGGAAAGATGGTAGCGCAAGTTGCGATGAGCCGTTGAACCCTCCCACCCTTGACGGCTTCGTGCTGACTCATGTTAATGTCCCACAACAGGGAAACGGGTTTGTACTAGTTCTCCTTTCTTTTTCCTCCTTCGGTTTTTTTGTGTAAGTGAGCTGCATTGTTTTTACTAAATTAGAAGCACCTTTCCCTTGAGCGAACTGCATTACTAATGTGTTATTAGTTGTTCTCCCTCGGTTTTGTGTGTAGGGAGCTGCATTGTTTTACTAACATCAGTAGCACTTCATTATTGAGTGAACTGCATTAGTAATGTGTTTATCTTGGTTTTCTTGCAGGCATGATTGTGGATTTTACATGTTCCAATTCATGTAGACCTAGGATGGTGAAACGATTGCCAAGTTTGGGAAGGAGCACATTGGCTACATGAGGAAGGCGATGCTCTATAGTTGGCTGACCTCGTCGCGTTGCTGTCTGGACCTGACATCACTTTTATTTTTTAAAGAAGGTTATTACATTTTTTCAGTCACACACCCTTTTATTAAGTGAACTTCATTGATACAGAAAGGGGAGGTCCACTACTTTTGTTAAGCTTTTAGTAGAACTCCATTTGCATGTTAAAATGACTTTTGTTAGTGAACTTGATGATTCTTTTCATTTTGCTCATTATCCATTTTTTTGTGCAGGCTTTGAAGAAGGCGCACACCAAGGTGGTATTTCCTTGTTTGAAACTCGGGTTCACACTCCAACGATTCAAAGTTTTGTCCTTGATGAACCCCCCATTAAGCTTGGAAAAGTACCGGTGTGTAAGAGGTTGAGGAGTGCTGCCGGCCCTTCGAATGAAAAAGCTCTTGAGAAATCTCCTGTCAAGGTCAAGCGTGGGAAGAAAGCAGTCAGCCCTCCGAATGCTGAATATACTGATGATGATTTTGAGAGGCCACCACCAGTGCGTAGGAGGACCAGGAGCGCAGCTGTGGAACGCCCAACCGACAGTGAGGCACAAGTTCTATCAAATAAGAGGCATGTGCAAAAGCCATCAAAGTTTAGATCTCCAGTACATAAGTTGAAGCCTGCGAGTTTCAGCTATCTTGCGGAGATGAGGAAAGTCTTGCAACTCATCACGAGCACACCATTCAGGCAGAAATACAGCGAGTCCGTTGATAACCCTCAACCGTAAGGGATCGAGATAGTCTTCGCGGGTAAGAATAACCCAATTTATTGATTCGACACACGGGGAGCCAAAGAGTATTTATAAGCTTTAACAGTTGAGTTGTCAATTCAACCGCACCTGAAATATACTAACTTGCAGCAAAAGATAAGTGGTAACAGTGATATGATAGTGATGATAGTAATAGTAAAAGTAAACAGCAAAAGTAAATAGCAGTAGTAAATGGCAAAGTAGAAACTAGTGACAAGCAAGGTTTAAAATACTGTAGGCTAGGGAGATGGATGGTTGGGCGTTGCATGGATGAGATAGTTTCTAACTCGGGGCACGGCACACGGAAAAGTAATGATCATCTAGGCAAATATCAAACATTAGGCATGTATCCCGTAGGTAGTTGTACGTGCTTGCAATAAGAACTTGCACAACATCTTTTGTCCTACCATCCCGCTACGAACGGGGCCAAAAGGAACTAATGGATATTAAGGTGCTCCTATCAAAGAGCACCAGAACAAAGCAATGAACTCAATGGATACATGTAATCCTCAAACTACGGACCATCCCCTTTGGTGTCCCAAGCTGTCACCTTTGGGATCGCCGGTTCCGAACCGTAACAGGTGCATACAACTCATAGATAGGATCAAGAACACAAATATATTCATGCAAACACATATGGTTCAGATCTGAAATCATGGCACTCGGGCCCTAGTGTCAAGCATTAAGAATAACAAGTTGTAGCAAAGATGATAAACACCATACTAGATGATAGGCAACATGCCCCCAACAATCTGACGAACTATTACATGATCTAACTCATCCAATCCCTACCATCCCCTTCGCCTACAGCAAGGGAATTACTCACACATGAAGGGGGAAGTCATGGAAGGTTGATGGAGTGGTGATGATGATGACGATGGCGACGATCTCCCCTCTCCGGAGGCCAAATCAGCCTCCAGATTAGCCCTCCCGAAGAAGAACAGAGGGTGGCGGTGGCTCCGCGACGAGAAACGGCGAAAGGACTCCCGATCTGGGGTTTCTGCCTCGGAGGAAAAAATACGGGCTAAAGTAGGGCACCAGGGGGCGTGGGCCCCACCCAGGCGCCCCCCCGGCGCGGCCCAGGGGGGCGCGCCCACAGGGCGCCTGGGCACCCCCTGGCCCCCCTCTGGCCCCACTTCTGGTATGTTGTTTCTTCGGGTGCGTGGATTTTTCGTGGATTTTTCTGAGATGCTTAAAAATCCGTTTTCCTGCACACAAATAAACCATACAGGTAGCTCTGCTGAAAACAGCGTCAGTCCGGGTTAGTTTAGTCCAAATCATGCAAGAATGAGGTCAAAACAATATCAAAAGTGTTTGGAAAAGTAGATACGTTTGAGACGTATCAACTCCCCCAAGCTTAGCATATTGCTTGTCCTCAAGCAATTCAGTTCAACGAACTGGATGCGACAAAGAAAACTTTGACAAACTCTTTTGCTTCATTAGATGTATATAAGCATGTACTACGAAAAGAGTCTAGCAAGTATTTAAACAGTACTTATGAGAACAATGCAAGGAGCAATCCTTCTTTCAAGTGACCAGTCACAAATAATTAAGAGTAAACAATATATTACTGAAAATCAAGACAAGATCACATTGCACATAGCTTGAGCATATTAAGGTGGTATCTCGCTAGCCTCCATGAGTGAAGCAAAACATAAATGCAGAGACTCCTCCAGAGTTTTAAAGGAGACTAGAACTAAGAACTTCAGAATGAATCATATCACAAGTATGCAGAAGACAATGTAATACTTTGGGACAATGCACATTACACTCAGAATGATAATTATGCTCTCCTAGTCAGTGCTTTGAAGAAAGAAGATGAGACTCTCGAACCGTGGCTTTTATTGGCAAAGTTGAAAACCCGTGGTTGGAAACAAAAACTAAACATGTACCAGAGCTCTTGGTTTTGAAAACAGAAGTAAAATATGTTTTGAGAGGTGCATATTTCGTCAATGAATGCTAGCAGATAACTCAATCACTTTTTAAGCTAGACAAGTCTTGAGGAACGGCTCCCGCATGAGGACGATCACATCCTCTTAATCTCCTTTGTTTATCACTGCCAAAGTTTTCTGATTTCTCGTGAACAAAGCGTGAAGGAGGGTTTGTCTGTTATATTATCTTTTCGAGCCGGGCGCACTCAATGCCAGTTCCTTTTCATATTAGTGGTTCGCACATTATGCATGCAATCCAGGGGTGAAACTTGTCCAACTTAAAGAGGTCATGAATTAACTACTACTTCCTCATGAGCTAAAACATAGGCACAAAAAGAGAAATGCTTTTGATTAATTTCGAGATGGTACATGAAAGTCTTCGTTAGGGATGGCAGGTAAATACCATGTATAGGAAGGTATAGTAAACTCATATGGCATAACGGGTTTTAAAGGTTTTGGATGCACAAGCAGTCATTCCGCTTAGTATGGGTGGAGGTTTAGCAAAAGACTGGGAAGCGACCAACTAGAGAGCAATAACGGTCATAATCATGCAGAGCGACAAAGCAACATTGAATCGGGCATGAAAGTGATATAACTATTCTAAAACTCAAGATCATCAAGGCAAGGTAGACTTTTTAGTCTTAAACATGTGTAAGCATGTGCCAAGTCAATCCAAAAATTCTCTAAAGGGAAATACCACCATAGTATGCCAGACTAGGAACAATGCAATGCATGCAGATCATTTCAATAACACATTATATACTCTAGTTATTGGAGACTAGCCACAAGGAAAGCACGAACCACTGGAAGAGCATTGTAAACATAGCACTATGTCGCTACAAGATGGTCTCTAGATCATAAGTACAGGCATATGTACAAAAGTAGAAACAATAAGAGTTCATACCGGTCTTCCCTGTTGCTTCCTTTCAGTCGATCTTCATCATTACTGCTTGTCACTTGCACGATCGAACGTAGGAAATATAATCAAATGCTATCACGGACTCGAGCTGATCTCTGAAAACAAAGCAAACTAAAGAGAGAAAGGAAATCTTTTTGGGTTTTTCAAAGGTTGAATAAAAAGCAAAAGAAAGAGAAAATCTTTTTGTTGTTTTTGCAATATAGATGAATAAAGAAAAACGGGTAAAAACTTCGAAAAGATCAAAGTGAATAAAGCGATAATACAATGAAAAGGTGAGAAGGGCATGTACTCCCCCAAGCTTAGGCTTTTGGCCTAAGTTGGTAGCAGCTACTGCCCCCAGGAGCCTCCTGCTCCAGGGGTATGGTGGTGAGACCAAGGGTCGTAGAAGGATGATGGCGCGTACACCGAACTCCTCGGAGTTTCCCACGAGGAAGGTTCCGAGCGCCAAACATAGGAAGACCCTTCACCAAACTCGGTGGCAGTCTCATCCTGAAAATGTGGTATCTCACCGTGCCTCTCCTCGTCGGGCACAACCCCCTCCATGGGGTTATGGAACTGCTGCTGGACCATGAACTCATCGAACTGGACAACATCAAAGGACCATCCGTTCCTGCGAGAATAATCAAACAAAAGAGGTGCAGGTAGACGGATCTCGCGTTCCGCGGTAGTTCCGAAACGCAAGATATAAACAAGGTTATCAAGTTCAGAACCCATGGTAACAAACTTATGCCTTTTCATAGCAGCAAGATCAAAGTTTAAATAAGTAAAAGGAGTATCATCAGGGTGTGGGGTGCCTCCAAGATGCTCTAAGATAAGTGTGGCATAAATGCCACCATATAAGTCCCCCTTGTTACCGTTCATAGCAAGGCGTCGAGCAATTAAGGTACCAATATTATAATCAGACCTCCCTGAGAGGGCTGCTGCCAGGATAGCAATATCCGGAGCAGAAATGATGCTCGTGTTGTCACGAGCTAACACCCCTCTAGCAATATAATATGCAAAATACCTGAGGTGAGGAAACATGATACTGGAGATCTTCGACCGATGAATATCCCTCGTACCCATGCTGCAGAGAGAGTTGATGACGGTTTTCAGCTCGGGGGGCTGCGTGCCCATCCTTGCCGTCCTCCCAACGTTCGGCACACCTATTACTTCACAAAAATTTCCCAGAGTCATGGTGATAAGATCATTATAAATTTTAAACTCAATAGCACCTGATTCAGGATTATATCTAAAACTGTTAATGAAAATGGAGGTGAGTCTTTGATACTGGGTAACACGGCTGGTGACGAGCCATGTCAAACCTGCATTACCACAAAGATTATAAAACTCATCCTTGATTCCCGCAGCCTCCATGAATATGTCACATGGATATGTCATCGCACATGTTGGACTTGTATCTTCCAATAACTCCAGGGGCACATGATCTTCATTATAGCTCACCCTGGCAGTCGATGGTGAAGCTGCGGCTCTAGTGACTCGATCGGAGTGTGCGGGCCTCCTCTTCTCAAGCCATCCTTTTGCCCTTCCTAATAAACTCATTTCTGAAATTTTTTACAATTCACAAAAACGAGGATTAAAACAAAGTGAGCTAAGGCAAACTACTCAACTCACTTGCCCAAGGCATAAACTTGCATCAAAACTTAGAAAACAACCTTCTACACATGTATGCAAGCTCATTTCTACAGCACCAAGAACTACTAAATACTCACAAATGAGGCCACCAATCAAAAATCTAATTGGAGGGGTGGAGGAGTCACATACCAGGGAGTATTTGCTCAAAATTTCAGCTCAAATGATGGGCTGTAGAGAGAGATCGAAGAATCGCCCCCAAGAATAGCAAGAACAAGAAGAACACGACCAGAACTCGGGTTTCTGGAAAAAGAGAGAGAGAGGAGGAAGAGGTACCTGGAGGGGGGCCTTGTGGGCCCCAGGCGCCCTGTGGGCGTGGCCAGGGGCTGGGCCGCGCCAGCTGGCCGCCTGGGCCACTGGCAGCCCCCCCCCCCTGGCTGGCCCCAGGACTTTTCGGGTCTCTCCCGTTGTGGAAATTTTTAATATAAATTTTCTGGAATTTTTCTAAAAACTTCACTGTTGAAAATTTTTCGAAGTTCAAAAAGCTGCGAAACTCTCTGAAAACTTGAAGTAGTTAGTAGTATTGTAAAGCTTCAAAAACATAGATACTTGGTACAGCAAGTATGACAACACTAAAAACAAATGAAAACATAGAAAGCTCAACTTTTTATCCATATATAACACGTTCATTAGTAAGGTTGATCAAGTCTTACCAACAAACAAGCGATATATAGAGCAAAAAATATCACCTCCCACAAAGCAATCACTGAACTTTTACCTTGATGGACATTGTCCCTACCATGATAGTTTTGTATTTGTGAGGCACATGTAGTGGACAGTCCCATTCTCCAATTTTCACGGTCTCGATATTCTCTATAGAGTTGAGGGCATGCCTCCTGTCGGTCTTCTTTGGAAAATATACCGTGTGTTCTTTATCATTCACATGAAAGGTAACCTTCCCTTTGTTGCAGTCAATAATAGCACCTGCAATGTTAAGGAAAGGTCTACCAAGAATAATGGACATGCTCCCATCCTCGGGCATGTCAAGCACAACAAAATCAGTAAGAATTAAACAATTAGCAACTTCAACTGGAACATCCTCACAAATACCTATCGGGACAGCGGTTGACTTGTCAGCCATCTGAAGGGAGATATCTGTAGGAATTAGTTTCTCTAAACAAAGCCTCTCATAGAGAGAGAGAGAGGCATAACACTCACTCCCGCTCCAAGATCACATAAAGCAGTTTTGACATAATTATTCTTTATGGAGCAAGGAATGGTGGGTATACCTGGATCACCGAGCTTCTCAGGAATCTTTCTGCTAAAAGAATAGTTAGAAAGCATAGTAGATATTGCATCATTAGGAACTTTTCTTTTGTTAGTGACAATATCTTTCATATATTTTGAGTAAGGGAGTAACTTAATAGCATTAGTCAAAGGTATTTGAAGAAAAAGAGGTTTAATCCATTCACAAAACTTATTATAATGCTCTTCTTCTTTAGATTTGATGGACTTACCTGGAAAGGGCATGGGTTTCTGTACCCATGGTTCTTTCTCCTTCCCATGTTTCCTTGCGATGAAGTATTCTTTAGTGTACCTCTTACGTTTGTCAGGTGCTTCTTCTTCTCGAACTTCAGGTGGATCATTCTTCTCATTATTATTACCTTCAGGTTCAGCACCGTCTTCAGTCTCAGCATCGGAGATAGATACACTGTTGGGATCAATAGCTGGCTCTTCATCTGTAATAGGATCATTAGAATTGTCAGTCTCTTTATGTTTCTTTTTCTTATTTGGAGAGACAACAATTTCTTCTTCCTGCATTTGAGAATCTTGCTCGATTCTCTTTGGAAGTCCCTCTGGATAAAGAGGATCTTGAGTACTAGTTCCTCCTTGGGTCTTAATCCCAAAAGCCTGCAATTTATCTTGTTTGGCATTGTCAGCAAGCAAATCTCTTTGCACATTAGAAATTTGATCAAGCTGAGTTTGAACCATATGAAAATGCTTCACAAGACACTGAACATCATTAACTATTCTATCTAAAACACCAAGCAAATTTTTGATAGCAAGGGAATTATCATGTAACTGACTTTCTATCCTCTCATTAAAATGATTCTGTTTCATAATAAAATTATCAAATTCATCTAAACATTGATCAGGAGGTTTACCATGAGGGATGTCACTTTCGTTGAAATCTAAAAGAGAGTGTACCTCTACCATAGGAGGGTGAGTGGTAGGCTCACACAGCTTCTCAATAGGGGGTAGATTCTTCACGTCTTCAGCTTTAATACCTTTCTCTTTGATAGACTTCTTTGCTTCTCGCATATCTTCGGGGCTTAGGACAAACATGCCCCTCTTCTTTGTTGGTGGAGGTGGTTCAGGGACGGACCAATCTTCATGGTTTTTGGCAATCCTGCTCATTAGTTCTTCCGCGTCGTCCGGTGTTCTTTTCCTGAAAACACAACCAGCACAACTGTCCAGATAGGACCTAGAGTCATCAGTTAAACCAGCATAGAATATATCAATTAATTCATTCTTAGGAACTTCATGTCCTGGTCTATCCTGAATCAAACTACAGTACCTCCCCCAAGCTTTAGGGAGGGACTCATCCTGCAACTGTTTAAAATTATAAATTCTTTGTAAAGCAGCATGTTGCATATGAGCAGGAAAGTATTTATCAACAAAAGAGTGAGCTAGGTCCTGAGGACTCTTAATAGAACTGCATGGAAGTGAATCATACCATGCTTTAGCACCTTCCTTCAACGAGAAAGGAAGAAGCTTGGTCACATAAAAGTAGCGCATCTTCTCATCTGTGGTAAACAGGCTACCTAGTTCACCAAGTTTAGTTAAGTGTGCAATAGCATCATCATTTTCTCTGCCATAAAAGGGGTCAGCTTCAACCATAGGTATAAGTGAAAGATCAACAGAGAAATCAAAATCAGGATCATCAATGCATATAGGAGATGTAGCAAACTCAGGATTAGGAACAGTTTTGTTTTTCAAAGAGTGTTTTTCAAATATTTTCTTAATAGTTTCAGAGTCAGAGCCGGCAAACTCTGTCAGTTCCTTGCATAAATCTTCATTAAGTATATAGTAATCATCATCAAGGAGCCTCTCCTGGAGTTTACTCAATTCAGGAAAATCATAAGTTTCACCAATAGGGTAGCGAGTAACAGGAAGTTCAATTCCATATTTTTCAGCAGCAGTAGTAATTTGTTTCTCAAGAGCATAACCAAGCGAACTAATATCATCATCAAAAGTAGTAGAAGCATCATCAAGTGTATCAGACATAGTAACAGATTCAGTAGGAGCATCATGTGGTGGTGGTGAGGCAAACTTACTCATAACAGAAGGTGAATCAAGTGTAGCACTAGTGCTCAGAGCAATACCTCTTCTTGTAGTGGATCGTAAGATCGGAACCTTGGGGTCACCTTTCTTACCCATAGTGAATAAAGTGCAGCGGGTAGGATATCTCAAGTAGACTTGTAAATATTGCTATGCTCCCCGGCAACGGCGCCAGAAAACGGTACTTGATAACCCTCAACCGTAAGGGATCGAGATAGTCTTCGCGGGTAAGAATAACCCAATTTATTGATTCGACACACGGGGAGCCAAAGAGTATTTATAAGCTTTAACAGTTGAGTTGTCAATTCAACCGCACCTGAAATATACTAACTTGCAGCAAAAGATAAGTGGTAACAGTGATATGATAGTGATGATAGTAATAGTAAAAGTAAACAGCAAAAGTAAATAGCAATAGTAAATGGCAAAGTAGCAACTAGTGACAAGCAAGGTTTAAAATACTGTAGGCTAGGGAGATGGATGGTTGGGCGTTGCATGGATGAGATAGTTTCTAACTCGGGGCACGGCACACGGAAAACTAATGATCATCTAGGCAAATATCAAACATTAGGCATGTACCCCGTAGGTAGTTGTACGTGCTTGCAATAAGAACTTGCACAACATCTTTTGTCCTACCATCCCGCTACGAATGGGGCCAAAAGGAACTAATGGATATTAAGGTGCTCCTGTCAAAGAGCACCGGAACAAAGCAATGAACTCAATGGATACATGTAATCCTCAAACTACGGACCATCCCCTTTGGTGTCCCAAGCTGTCACCTTTGGGATCGCCGGTTCCGAACCGTAACAGGTGCATACAACTCATAGATAGGATCAAGAACACAAATATATTCATGCAAACACATATGGTTCAGATCTGAAATCATGGCACTCGGGCCCTAGTGTCAAGCATTAAGAATAACAAGTTGTAGCAAAGATGATAAACACCATACTAGATGATAGGCAACATGCCCCCAACAATCTGAGGAACTATTACATGATCTAACTCATCCAATCCCTACCATCCCCCTCGCCTACAGCAAGGGAATTACTCACACATGAAGGGGGAAGTCATGGAAGGTTGATGGAGTGGTGATGATGATGACGATGGCGACGATCTCCCCTCTCCGGAGGCCAAATCAGCCTCCAGATTAGCCCTCCCGAAGAAGAACAGAGGGTGGCGGCGGCTCCGCGACGAGAAACAGCGAAAGGACTCCCGATCTGGGGTTTCTGCCTCGGAGGAAAAAATACGGGCTAAAGTAGGGCACCAGGGGGCGTGGGCCCCACCTAGGCGCCCCCCCCCCCGGCGCGGCCCAGGAGGGGCGCGCCCACAGGGCGCCTGGGCACCCCCTGGCCCCCCTCTGGCCCCACTTCTGGTATGTTGTTTCTTCGGGTGCGTGGATTTTTCGTGATTTTTCGTGGATTTTTCTGAGATGCTTAAAAATCCGTTTTCCTGCACACAAATAAACCATACAGGTAGCTCTGCTGAAAACAGCGTCAGTCCGGGTTAGTTTAGTCCAAATCATGCAAGAATGAGGTCAAAACAATATCAAAAGTGTTTGGAAAAGTAGATACGTTCGAGACGTATCATCCGTTCTTTTTTTGTTAGTTTTTTCGCTCTGATTTTTAATGTGTGTAATGTTTGTGTGTTTTTCCTTTGTGTTCCTAATCCCCCCACCCTCGCCGTTTGTTTTGTGCAGGTCCGCGCTTTTCATGCACAGGAATCCTGTCGAAATCTACACTGTGAATGTGGACTACATGTTCTTAACTTTCACCAAAGCTAGTTTTATGGACTCGGAATTGATGGATCATATCATCAGGTACTGGAAGAATGACGAGCATATGAATGTGGTTTATCAATCTGGCGAACGCGTTCTTCTGTCCCTTTGTTTATCACGGTATTTCTCTTTTTCCCTTTTTTCTTTTTTCTGCTGGAGTGAACTGCAGTTAATAGTGTCTAATAATTTGTTTTAGCAATGTACTGAACTGCATACATTATTGTGTTAACCCATGTATCTTAAATGAAACAAATTGGAGAAGTGTGAACTGCATACTGTTAGAGAAGTGTGATCTGTTTTTCATTAAGCGCCAGAGTGAACTTTGAGGGGGAACTGCATTAACGTTCTTTTGTGAATTACCCACTCGCAGTATGTGCTTCAAATGAATGATCACGCGGATAGAGATAAATATGGAAACGTTGTGTTGCCTTTTGTCCACAGCAAGTTTAATGTTGACGATGCAGTAAAGCAGTTCAAAGTTTTTGTTCGTGATGATGAGAACCTTCTTGATTACAAATTAGTAAGTTATCAGATTTGCTGGTTCAGCCTTATGTACTTATTTTCTCTCCCCTTTTTTCCAGTAATCCTTTTTCACTCATCAAACCCATAACAATTTTGATGAAACAAAATCAGATTCTGTTACCACGGATGAAAGACCAGCATTACTCGCTATACACGATGAATAGGCACCGTGAGACCCTTGATATTCATGACACTAGGAGGTACAGCGGACCGTTTGATCAAACAACGAGGTGGCATAAGTCTGAATACCACAGCGACCGCACTGAAATGGTAATTTTTTTCCTTTTTCACCTTCTTCTTCTTTTCATCTGCGCGTGTGCTGAACAACAGTTTTGTGATGTGTCTTTTTGGTTTTTTTTATTTTCACCAGATGATCAGGATGACTGCATTGTTGAAGAAGGTTTACGGAGAAAAGGAGTACAAGAGAAAGGAGTCCGTAGACTGGGTCGATGTTTCAAAGAAAGCTAGCTTTTTGGGCGCCCCTGAACAGGGCCCCAACGAGTGCGGCTTCTTCGTTCTGAAGATGGCTCAGTTTTACGACGGCAAAAGCTTTGTTGTGAAATTCGCAAAGCGTAATGTAAGTATCTTTTTTAACCCAATAATAATTCCTCATTCTTTGATTTTTTTTGTTAGTTCTATTTGTAGATGATCTTGTATTTTGTTTTTTTTTGCTTCATCGCAGGAAGCTGCTGTTGAGGAATGGAAGGATGAGTTCTTGTTCCAGATCCTGTTCCACCCTGATAACATGGTCGTAGTCACCGAGTTCCCGGAGGATCTAAGAAATCTCTGCATTTCTCTTGGCCTTCCTCCAAAACTGGATTCGCAGGAGCAGGATGAGGCATAGAATGATAGCAGATCTTTTATGTATGTTGATGTCTTTTCGTGTGTGCTCCAAAACTTTCTGTAAACAGTATGTATGTCGCTGTGTGTAGTTCTCGATCTGCAAAACTTTTCACACCATGCTGTGTGCTTTTGTATATTCTAGTCTAGTTAGTTTTGTGTTTTTATTTTGTGGCAGACAGTGACAATGTCAAATATATACATAATGGAGCTTTCAGCCAATTCCTCCTGTGAATTGTAACATGTTCGTAGAGCACTGCATTCACTCATATGAGTAGCAGCCAAGTTTTTTTAAATATACGTATCCGCACTGCATCTCACCTTATCACATGGGACAGCAAAGAGGAATTCAACGTGTTTGTTATCGAGGTTCAAAATTTTGGAAAAATTGTATTAGAAGACACAAAATCAACTGTGTCTGCTAAGTGAGAGCTCATTTTTTACATTTTTGCACTAAGCACACTGCACTGTCTACTCAAAGCGGACTGCACTGTAAGCTTTAAACGCACCACACTGCACTGCACTGTACGTGAAGCCTAGTCTCACTCTATAGATTTTTCTTCTAACTACATTCTATATTGTTTTTGTCATCTCAGATTCTATACGACGAAGAGAACTGCATTCTCAAAATGACATTCTGTTCTCAGGGTTTTCATATAGAAGAGAATTGCATTCTGAGGATGACATTCTCATCTTATTTCTTTCATATAGAAGAGAACTGCATTTTATCAAGCATACCCCCGCAGCACATTGATCACAAAGTATATCTGTTTTATGTTATATCTATTCATTTTGAACTTCAATATTACATGTTGAATTCTTTTTTTGCAGTCCACTGAACACAAGCTATATCTCATATACGATACGATATATAAAAGGATGAAGTTAATATATTTAAAAGGTAAAATTGTATATGTGTTGAGCTATGTCCTCTTCCTGCTGCTTCTTCTCAAATTCTGCACTGCATTTGTTTCAATGGTTGTTGCTGCTTCTGTTTTGTTCCTATTGTTCGCATTACCCCTCGTAACGCGACCGTGTGACTGTGATGCTTGCCTGCGCGCTGGATTCTGCATTCTGCCTCTCCCCATCATTTTTGATGATGGTTCTTCGATGTCTTCATCTTCTTCTTCTTCTTCCTCATCTTCCTCTTCTGCTTCCTCATCTTCCTCTTCAGTTACATCAGCTTCGCTCTCTTCCTCGTTCTCTTCTTTGTCAGCATCTTCTTCGTCATCTTCTTCATCTTTTTCTTCTGTTCTATTTGGACAAGTTCTCGCATTATGCTTCTCTCTCTTGTTGCAGATGCTACATAGTCTTCTCTTTGTCATATCATCTTGTTGGTCAGCTTGGTGATCTGTGGCGGCATTTTCAGCCTGGATTTTTTTAGCCTGTCCTTACATGTTCTTGAGTTGTGTCCGGCAATATTGTTGCATGATTTGCACATCCTTACCCCCAGTGGTCTTCCTTCGCTGTCCAGTTCTCGCTCAGGCCTGCTATTTTTTTCAGGACCTTTTTCATTTGCTGCAGCTTTTTTATTGGCTGATTTGCTCTCTTTCTTTCTCCCTTTTGTGTTTGAAACAGGTGGGGGAAGAATTGTGTCATCCATATTATGAGTTGCACCATCAGCGGCATGTTCGCGCTCCTCTCCTTGTTCTTCACTCCGCGCATCCCTCATGTTCTCTGCTTCTTCTTCTTTGTTTAGTACGTCGACTTCTTGTATGAGTGCTCTCATCCCAGCTAAAGCTCTGTTGTACCCTCTATCCGATTTGACACCCATGTTTGCCAGGTCCATCGTTGTTTCTGCAAGTAGTCTCCTACGGCAGAACATCGAACTCCCATCTAGAGCAGTTTTCTCATAGTCTCTGCGGTCAAAAGTTGCATTTTGGCGCGCGTTCCGTGTGTATCTCTTCAATATGTACTCTTCGGGTATCTTGTCCACCCGCAGTTGATCTACCATGCAAATGATGTGCACGCAGAACAGGCCTGCAGCAAAGAATTTTTTTCGGTTGTTCATGTCAGCAAACTTCACATAAATATGCAACATTCAATTTTGGTTTGTGAACTGCATTATAAATACGTCCTGGTTTTCTCTTCTAGTGAACTTCACTAAGGTTTTTTTTCATCTCTTGCTACTAGCAATAAGTGAACTTCATTATGTTTTTTGTGTGCTTATTTTTGTTTCTTGTCTCACTGACGTGTGTGTGTCCACAGCTTGCATTCGCATTCATAGATATCGTTCGTCACATCAGCAACTACCTGGAACTCGTGTCTTGCCCAATCAAAATCATCTGACTGTTGTAGTGGCGCACCAAATATTTCGTCGGGTTGTCAGGCGACTGCTCTGATCTCAATGTAGTGCTGCGGTAGTGCGTTTGCTTGAAGTCAGCAAAGACCGCCCTGGTGTAAATCTTGGAGAGCTGAACCTCGAAACCAAACTGAGTAGTAGTCTTTATTTTCGTCTGTGAAACAAAGAAAACCAGTTAAGTAGTTGTTTTTCACAGCAAAAAAATCAAGAAAGTGAGTAGTATTTATTAATTGCTCATCCAGCTTAAAAACTTTGCTCTGGTTATATACCTTGTTAGCTATGGCCTCCGCATGCTTGACGCCCTTCCTTGTCTGGATGCACCTGTCCACCTGCGATGCAAAGATATGTAGGTTGTGTCTTTCCTTGACAAAGTTCCTCTTCAAGATCCGGTTCATGCTTTCACTTCTCTGTGTCGACGTCATCCGTGCACAGAACACCTCCTTGTAGTAAGCTGATATCCATTCTTTTCGGTCTGTCCAGAGCGCCTTCATAATTTCATCATTTTGCAGGTTATACTTCTCCATGAGCTCATGCCAAGCGCGTTCAAACTCTGATGGCATTAGCGGGTGGTTGAGAACTGAGGTCAGCTCATCTTTGAATGTCTCATACGCTTTGTACAGCAAGGACAGGTGATCCTTGCATTTTTTTCAGTATATGCCAACGGCATAACTTGTGCAGCGTGCCTATTAGAGTACTTTTTATCGCGGCATCCATGGAGGGGCATTGATCTGCATGTTTTTGAAAAACCAAGCAGTGAGTTATTGAGAGAACTGCATATCTTTTTCTGCTTTTGCTGATTTTTCGTTGGATGGAAGAAATGGACTACAAAAGTTGGCAGTGAACTACAGTGTTATTTAAACCCATTCTTTAGCATACATGTAAGTACGCAGATTGGCCGCTTGTTGTTCATGCAACGCAAGAACGTCCGGAACACCCACTCGAAAGTCGGTATTGTTTCGTCTCTGATGAGAGCCACAGCAAATATTGTACTTTGGAGGTGGTGGTTGACTCCAACAAAGACGGCCAGAGGCATGTGGAACTTGTTAGTCTTGTAGGTCGTGTCAAATGTGACACAATCTCCAAAATCTTCATAGGATCCCCGGCAGCTCGCGTTCGCCCAGAAGATGTTTCGCACACGGTTATCGACATCTTTGTCATAATCATAGAAGAACTCTGGGTTTATTTGCTGCATTTTCTCAAAGAAAGCCAGAAGTTTCTTCACATCGTCTTCTGTTTCCTCCCTCGCGAATTGGTGCTTCCTGCAGTTCGAAATAATAATATACTTGCAGCATTAAAGACATACATAAATGCATAAGCGAACTGCATCAAATAGACGAGATATCGTTTTTGTTTAGTGAACGTACTTGTTCACCCAGTCACGGCTAGTGCGCCCGCAGCCCTCCTGACATTCTTGACAGGGTTGACATCATCTGCGTATGCGTCAGGTTGTCTCTCTGCATGTCCTTCACTAGTTTATCAAGTAACGGATCATCCGTCTTATGTGAGTGCATGTGCAGAAGCATAGTCGTGCTCTCAATCATCATGTGGTTGTGATTGAGCTCAATCTCTGCTATCACAAACACATCCTTGATTTTTTTCACTCTGATTCTCTCCTTGCAGCCAGTCCTCTTTGTTGTTTTCTCTCGGTTTTTGTCATAATCTGTGACAGTTTCCTTGCTTTTGCCTTCCTTTGAGCACACTATGTATCTGTTTGTTTTGTATCCGCCATTTTTGCGTGTGCCGAAGCCTGCATGCCTCGCATACGTGTTGTAGAAGTTTTGCGCCGCAGTGTATGATGTGAATTGCATACCTTTCACAGGCACAAGTTCTTGGAGCATGTTCTCATTCTCCACCAAAATATGGAATGTTTTTTTTTGTTAATGAGAATGCACAAGTTGAAAGAATGCGTAAGTGAACTGCAGTAGTTAGGCAAGGAAGCTTACATGCGTGTACTGTTTTTTCTCTAATGGTGTTTGCAGCTCACCGATGTTTATTGGGCATGGAGGAGTGACAACAGATTTGTGTAATTTAGGATTACGAGGAGGCAGAAGTGTTGAGAACTTTACTTTTTTGGTTGCTTGTGGCTCTCCTTGATTTTGCTTCCGATTCTTTTGTTGCGCAGTAGGCGGCCTGGGTGGAATTCCACTGTCTCTTCGTTGACGAATCGTTTGCTCATGAACTTGCCGAACTTGCTGGGTTTCAACATTGGCTTGTGGAGGTGCTATATCATCCGTTCTGATCTGCTGGCCAAATGTTTCAAAGACACGCGTGTACCTTGGCTGCATAACTGTTATGATTTGCTCTTCATCATCATCCTCCTCATCATTTTCTGCGCATGCTCCCCAATGAAGACCAGATCGTCATCGTCCTCCTCATCTTGCGCGCTTTTTGCTTCACTGCCTTCTCCATCTCGAGTGATCTTTGGTTCATTGTTTTCATCTTTATCCTCTACATCTTCCTCCACCGAGTACGCAGTTCTGTTTGTTGTGTTAAAGAAACCCCTAGGTATTTCAGGTGTTATCCATCCAGCCATCTCCCACTCTTCTCTTCCAACGCAGTTCAGGGGCTTTGTCTTGTGAATCAATCGAGGTATCTTCTGGTTTGGAGGCATAGTAATTTCCTGCACAGTATTAAGCCAAAGCGTTATGCACGCTAACAGTGAAATGAACTGCATTTTCGTACTATATATCATTATATATGCAAATGGAGAAATTGCACTTCAATTTTTCATTCTATAGCAGGGGCACTTGGAGTTAACATGAAGAAACAATGCACTTCAGTTTTAAGCCATAGCGCTCTACATATGTAAGCCATGGTGGACTGCATTGTTGAGCCATGGCGCATTTTCATTTTCGAAGTATCTTTCTGTTTTTTACTGGGAGATACATGGCACTGCAGTTGACGCAAGAGGGCATTGCATGGTAATAAAAAGGGCAGTGCAATTTGAATTTCTCATCAAACACTAGAAAGCAACTTCACTATACTAAACTGGAGGTGGGAGGGTTGGGTATGTGAATTTCTTACATTATCTGCAAGTGTGACTTTCCTCTTGAGAGCAGTTCTCTCCTTCTGCAGATGCAGCTCGGCCTGCTGTTGGCGTGCATTCCACCTCCGCTGCAGGAACTCATGGGCTTTTTCAACTTTCACCATTGTCGCGGGAGAAGGCTGGATGGGCGAACTGACCATTGCAGTTCGCATCCACGACGACTGCGAGGTTGCCGAAGAAGGCATCCTTGAAGTTCTCTTCCCCCTGCCATGCATCATCGAGGCTGGATGCTTTAGCTGGGTGAACGGCGGCAGATCCCCCATGCGTGAGGCTCCGATCCGCGGGGGTGCTGCAGCTGGCGGTGCTTCAGGAGGCGGCGCACCAGTCATATTGTGGTACTAGGAGCGCAGAAGCGTGCCGCCGGCGCTGTCCACGCTGATTTCGTGGAGGAGAGGAGCGGCGGCGATTCCGGCGGTGATTTGGGGGCGATTGGGCGGACGAGAGAGGCGGCGGCGCTGATTAGGCGCTGCCCCCGGAGAAGGGTCGCGTGATTCGATCTGCATCCTCCTGGGCCGTCGTCCACCGGCGCTCCGCGCAAGAAGGCGGGGAGGCGAGGGGGTCGCCGCCGGCCGCGGGGGCGCTGCCGCGCTAGAAGGCGGGGTGGGGAGGGAGCCGTCGTCTGCGGGCGCCGCCGTGCTAGAAGGCGGGGTGGGGAGGGGATTGTTGTCCTCAGGGCGCTGCCGCGCTAGAAACCTGTGTTAAGTGCGGGGTGTTATGAGAATAATGGCCTTTGTTATGAGAATAAGGTCTTAAGGGGTGTTATGAGAATAAGACCTTATTCTCATAACAAAGGCCATTATTCTCATAACACCCCCCCCCCCACCATCTACCGCGGAGCGGCCGTGCGGGTTCCTCCCCAATCGCCACCTCCAAGCCTCGACGCTCACCTGCCCCTTCCCACCTCTCTGCCGATCTGCCCCACCGTCGCGCCATGGCTGCCTCCAGGCTTCCTCATGTGGTGATGCACGTCGACCCGGCGCCTGATCTGGCGAGGTCCACACCGGTGCCTCTGTACCGCGCCGCCGAGGCCCGGGTCGTCCTCTCCCTCTTCGGTAGGGAGGCCCCGTCGAGTAACTCCCCTGCTTGCCACCGGGAGGAGGCCGGATCCGACGAGCCAACCCACCTCCTCATCTCACTCTGGCAGATCCGATGAGCTCCATCACCACGCGCCGGCGGGCAGACCCCCCTCCCTCCTCCACTCACGGCGTTGTGCACAGGCGGCGGTGCCACCGTTTCTCCCAACTACCCTCCTCCCAAGCCACATCTGGATGGATATGGTCTGCCCTCCGCCGGATTTGGCCATGCCTTCAACCACCGCGACGTGATGGGGTGCAGGATCTAGCAAGGTTTCGGGGGTCAAGAAGTCGTTGACCCCGGCCACTGTTGCACCAGGGGTGAGCTTGGCACGCGGTTCGTTTGCGAGATACCTCATTGTGCCCTGGTAGTGCGCTTGGATGTCTCAAGTAGTGCGAAATGCGCCCTCGAGTGGTTCAATCCACGGGCGCTGCGGATCATCAAGCGCCGTGCAGTCCACTTTTTCAGAAATTCATCGGCAACAAATAGTGCGGTGTCGACGTGCAGTTCGCCGGCAACAAGTAGCTTCGTTCCCCTGGTTCCCATTGCAGTTTTGCCATCACTATGATGTGCAGTGTGTTGTGTGTTGTTTTGGCCATGGATCACATTTTCATTAGACGCCAGCGGCTCACTTTCTGTCCTTGCAGTTCACTTTATTTCATATTTTCTCACATGAATGACTCTCGTGTACCTCTGTTGATGCTCTCGTGCACAACAGTTGCAGGTGGAACTCACGCCAGGGGCTGCATGCCCACACCTGCAGAACCACATGCTGCAGGCTAGTGGACTGCACGCTCACTATGCTCTTAATCGTGTGTACACCCCATAGACAAAAGACTGAGGTACCTCATGCTCCTCCCGCACCGCGCATGCGTACAGTACATTTTTTCATGTAAAAGGTTGGGCGACGCAGTGCACTCCATCCATGTTTTGCATATATTTTTTTGATAATTCTCTTTGAAGTTCACTCAATTTGTGTAAAAAAAAGTATATGTTTCATCACCCCTATATATGAAGTGCAATTTTTTTCGTGTGTTTCAAAAAAACCAATCGATTACATCAAGACATGAAGTGCGTTTGGTACTCGGATATGGTTAACTTTTGAGAGTGATGTTGTGCACTTGCGCATAGAGTGGAAGAGCGAAAAAAATAAGCGAAAAAAAAAGTAATGCAGTTCAGTTCGACATATGTCGCGTTTCACTTCTCCTCGTCTCTGCAGTCCACTCTCGTTCATAAAAAATATTGAAAAAAATACAATAAAAACTTAGCTGAGAAAATTTACGTCCGACAAAAGAATTCATGAAGTTCACTTGCCCATCTGATGCAGTGTGTTTTTCTGTCTGATGCAGTGCGCCTCGTCGATTTTGGTGTCATGAAAAACAGAGTGACACATTTCGGTAATTTGGAAACTGCTCTTAAACCATAATGAATTAGAGAGAGTGTTCTACATGCAAAAGTTGTGCCTCGCCGATATCTTTCCAACGGTGTATCATTTGCATCATTCCGATGAACGGTTTGAACAAATTTACGAAAATATGTTATGTGTCACTCAACGGCAGCCGCACCGTTTTCAAAATTAAATTAAAACCGTAATGAATCTCAAAAACATTTCAACATATGAAAGTTGTGCCTCGTCCATAGCTTTTCAACGGTATATTACATGCCTTGTTTCGACAAACGGTTAGAAAACTGGAGTGAAAAAACTACCGAAAATTTGAAAAATATCGAAAAACAGAATTCCGCGATTTAGTAAATTTGAAACTGCTTTTAAACCGTGACGACTTACACAAAAAATTATATATGAAAAAGATGCGCGCCGATGATATGTTTCCAACGGTGTATCATTTGATTCATTCCGGCGAGCGGTTTGGAAGAAAACGCGAAAAAATGCTCGCTGTCATTCGTTGTGAGCCGCACGATTTTCGAAACTGCTCTTAAACTATGATGAATTTTGAAAACTGTTCAACATGGCGAAGTTGCGTCTACTCCATAGCTTCTCAACGGTATATTACATGCATAATTCCGATAAACGTTAAAAAACTAGAGCAAAAAAGGTACCGAAAAAACAACACATACAATTTTTTCAACATGAAGTTCACTGATCTCTGTGTTGCAGTAAAAGTGCGGTGCCCTCATGTTATGCGTGCAGTGCGGAAGTGTTATGAGAATATTATTCTCATAATATTATGAGAATAGACCGGCTGTATATATATATATAGCCAATGAAGAAAAGAGACGGAAAAGGTGAAGACAATGCAAAGTGTAAGAACATGAACAACTGAGGAATTTCAGAAAAACTCAAATTGAAGATTTTCAACTTTGGTGGTGGCATGACCCACCGTATAAAAATGATGATTTCAGACACCGCGTACAATTGTCATAGGGTTCTAAGAATCAAATTCTTTGTTAATGTCTTCACACTTAGAGTGTTATTTTTCAGTGATTGAAGAAAAACATTTCTTCATGTGTGGCACAACTAAGTCATCAATTTTGCATAAGTGTTAGGATGAGTGTCCTATTCAAAGAACATTCGAAGATTCTAAGATATTTAGCTCACACCGCAACTTGCTAAATCTCTTCTCATCCAAGGGCTTTGTGAAGATATTGGCTAGCTGTTCTTCAGTCTTCACATGCTCAATAGAAATGTCGCCCTTCAACACATGATCACGAAGAAAATTATGACGAATCTGAATGTGCTTTGTCTTTGAGTGCTGAACTGGGTTGTGAGCAATCTTGATGGCACTCTCATTGTCGCAGAAGAGAGGCACATTCTTCACGTTGACGCCATAGTCCTTGAGAGTTTGCTTCATCCATAGCAATTGAGCACAGCAAGAACCAGCAGCAATATACTCAGCTTCAGGAGTAGGCAGTGATACGCAGTTATGTCTCTTCAAAGACCAACAGATCAAAGATCTTCTGAGGAAGTGACATGTACCAGATGTTGACTTGCGGTCCACACGATCACCAGCATAGTCAGAGTATGAATATCCAATAAGATCAAAATCCGAGCCCTTGGGGTACCACAATCCAAGTGTTAGTGTGTGAGCTAGATATCGAAGGATATGTTTCACAACGTTATGGTGTGATTCCTTCGGTGTAGCTTGAAATCATGCACACATGCAAACACTAAGCATTATATCTGGCCTAGATGCACATAAGTACAATAAAGAACCAATCATGGAGCGGTATACCTTATGATCAAAGTCAATACCATTTTCATCAGTGCACAGATGGCCATTTGTGGGCATAGGGATTTGGACGCCTTTGCAATCGTGCATGCCGAATGTTCTCAGTACATCCTTGAGGTATTTCTCCTGAGATATGAATATGCCATTATGTCGTTGACGAATTCGAAGACCTAAGAAGAATTTCAATTTTCCCATCATAGACATTTGATATTCTTCACTCATCATATAGGCAAATTCATCACTATAACGTTGGTCAGTACAACCAAAGATAATATCGTCAACATATATTTGGCACACAAATAATTGACCATCATAAGATTTAGTGAAAAGAGTAGGATCAAGTGAACCCGGTTTGAAACCTTTCTTCATGAGGAATTCCTTCAAAGTATCATACCACGCCCGAGGGGCCTGCTTGAGACCATAGAGGGCCTTATTGAGTCTAAAGGCTTTGTCAGGATTCTTTGGATCTTAAAAACCTAGGGGTTGAGCAACATATACTTCTTCCTCAAGCTTACCATTGAGGAATGCACTTTTCACATCCATTTGATATAGAGTGATATCATGATGGTTAGCATAAGCAAGTAATATGCGAATAGCCTCAAATCTAGCAATAGGTGCAAAAGTTTCATCGAAGTCATTTCCTTCAACCTGTGTGTAGCCTTGAGCTACAAGTCGTGCCTTATTCCTTACCACAAGGCCATTTTCATCTTGCTTGTTGCGATAGATCCACTTTGTGCCAATGATATTGTGCTTGCAAGGATCTGGACGTTTGACCAGTTCCGAGACGTTGTTGAGCTTGAATTGATGTAATTCTTCTTGCATAGCTTGAATCCACTCAGGCTCCATAAATGCTTCATCTACCTTAGTGGGCTCTGTGAAAGTGACAAAAGCAAAGTGCCCACAAAATTTAGATAAATGTGAAGCTCTTGAGCGTGTGAGAGAACCTGGTATTTTGATGTCATCGATGATTTTCTCAATCTGCACTTCTTTTACAACGCGAGGATGAGCTGGTTGTCGTCGAGGAATTTGATCAGCATTTTCTTCAGCACCATTTTCTTTAGCATTTTCTTTAGGTGCATTAGCTTGATGTTCTTCACGTTCTGGAATGAATTCTTCAGCAGATTCTTCGGTCGGAATGACATCCTCAGTAGCCTTGAATTTGATAGTTTCCTCAGGTGCTGGTTCATCTATCACAGAAGGTAGGTGCTTTCTTTGCGAGCCGTTAGTTTCATCGAACCGCACATCTACAGTTTCAACAACCTTGTGAAGAACGTTGTTGAAGACTCTGTAGGTGTGCGAGTCCTTTCCGTAACCAAGAATAAACCCTTCATGTGCTTTCAGTGCAAATTTTGAGTTGTGATGAGGATCTCTAATCCAACATTTAGCACCAAAGACTTTGAAATAACTCACATTGGGTTTCTTGTCAGTGAGGAGTTCATAGGCAGTCTTCTTGAAGATATACTTGTTGATGATGTGGCACGCAGTATCAATGGCATCAATCCAGAAACGATGAGGCGTTTTGTATTCATCAAGCATAGTGCGAGCCATCTCAGCAAGAGTCATGTCCTTGTGCTCCACGACACCATTCTGCTGAGGAGTATAAGGAGCAGATAACTCATGAGTAATACCAAGTTCATCAAGATAGTCATCAAGACCAGAATTCTTGAACTCAGTTCCATTGTCACTTCTGATGTGCTTGATCTTCACACCAAAGTTGGTTGAAGCCCTCGAGGAAAATCGTTTGAAGACTTCCTGCACTTCATGTTTGTAAGTAACAATGTGTACCCATGTGTATCGAGAGTAATCATCAACAATAACAAAGCCATATTGAGATGCATCATTTAAAACTGCAGAATAATGGTTAGGACCGAAGAGATCCATGTGAAGCAATTCAAATGGTCGAGTAGTAGTCATGATAGTCTTCGATGGATGCTTGGCCTTGGTCATCTTTCCACCTTCACAGGCTCCGCATAAGTGATCCTTCAGGAATTTGACATTCTCAATGCAAATGACGTGCTTCTTCTTCGCAAGCGTGTGCAAATTCCTCATGCCTGCATGACCAAGTCGTCGATTCCATAGCCAGCCTTCTGAAGCTTTTGCAAGTAGACACACAGCTAGTTGAGTTCCTGTAGAGAAATCAACAATATACAAGTCTCCTCTCCTAAAGCCTTCGAAGACTTTGGAATTGTCAGATTCCATGATCACAACACAACGATACTTGCCAAAGACTACAACCATATCAAGATCGCAAAGCATTGAGACAGACATGAGGTTGTATCCTAAGGACTCGACAAGCATGACTTTGTCCATGTGCCGATCCTTTGAGATCGCAACCTTACCTAGACCCAATACCTAACTTTTGCCTTTGTCAGCGAAGATGATATGCTTCAGATGAGATGGAGATAAGGGAGCATCCATCAGTAGATTCTTGTCACCAGTCATGTGATTTGTACATCCACTATCGAGGACCCACTCATTGGCTTTGGGTTGATCATCTTGCAGATGAATTAGTGCAGCTTACAAACTCATATACTTCATCAGTGAAAATTATGACATCAATTCATCAGATCAATTTCATCAATCAATGCAACAGATAAAGCAGTATGAGGACGTGAGAAATGAGAGTTCATTTCTTTATGATTAGCATAAGTCCTTTCAGGCACTTTTCAGGTCTCCAGCAAATTCTTCACACATTAGAGCACGTCTGGAGACCTGACCCTGCAGAAGAGATTAGTTCTTTTTCTTCACCACCCACATCTGAAGGGGTGGCAAAGAGTTCATCACTCTGCGAGTTCCATATGAGAAAGGTGGCATAGAAGCCAGCCCATTTCGTTTCACATAAAAGGAGTTAGGATAAGCATAAGAATAGGCAGAGAAATTCTTCGAGGACTTATGAACATAATGGTTAGAAGAATAATGCTCATATTCATAGCCCTTAGCTATTCCCTGCGAAACAAAGCTGTTAGCACGATGATATTCATATGAGGACTTTGATCCTTTGGCGGAATTTGATCCACGTGAGGAATTTTGTCTGTATGAGGATTTGAATCCATCTGAAGATTTTGATCCATATGAAGAATTGGATCTGGGGTACTTATTCCTCACACGAGGTTTCATGAGGACATTCACTTGAAGACTTTCAAGGCGCCTCTTAGGGACCCAGATTTTTTTCATAGGGGGAACATTCCTGCAATTAGTTCCAACATATCTAGCAAATACTTCACCACTCTGATTTTTGAATAGTTTATAGTTGGAGTCAAATGAATCATCAGAAGAATGAGAAGATTCACATGTAAAGCCAGATAAATTGGATGGATCAACTAGAGGTCCCTTTGCAGCAACCCATGAGGTTTTGGGGTATTGCTCAGGCTTCCAATATGTACCATCAGCATTAAGTTTCCTCTCAAAGGCAATACCCTCTTTCCTAGGGTTCCTGTTGAGGGTCTGCTTTTTAAGCACGTCACAAAGAGTCGGATGCCCTTTGAGGCTTTTGTACATGCATGTCATGTACAATTCCTTCAGCCATGCATCATCAGTGATACTAGCAATGTCCTTAGATGAGGAATTAGTAATAGCAGAGACAGTTGAAGAATTTGTAGCATTAGAGGCATTTGAACATTCAGGTGAAGAATTAGCAGATTCATGTTCAATGCATTTCAAGCATGGAGGAATGAATTCCTCTTGAGCAGCGCTGATCTGTTGAGCAAGCAATGAATCACGCTCCTTCTCAATATCTTCATAACTCACTCTTAGCTTTTCAAGATCTTGTTTTCTTTGAAGAAATTCATAAGAAAGCTTCTCATGATCAGATATGAGAGTGTTATGATGACTTTGAAGGTTATCATACTTGGACTAAAATCTCTGAAGATTTTCAGTCAAGATTATAGATCGATCCATTTCTTCACCCAACATATCATCGCTCTCATTAAGCATATTATGAGCTTTTTCCAAAGCTTTTTGTTGTTTAGTGGCAAGGGAAGCAAGTTTGACATAGCTGAGTCCAAATTCATAACCAGATTCATCATCACTAGACTCAAATAGGTAGCATTCAGTTACCTTGGCACCGTTTGCCATAAGACATGGTGCAGAGGATGACGATTCCGGATCAAAAGTCATTGTCTTGAGAGATTCTTTCAAATCCTCAAACCAAGGATCACGACGAGTTCGATGACCTTCATAAACCTCAGAGAGACGGTCCCAGATAAGCTTCGCATGATCGAGATGCATGATGTTCCTGAACTAATTTTGAGACAGACAGGAGCAGATGACGTCCTTCGCTGTGAGGTTGAGAAGGGTGAACTTGCGAATGTCATCAGCTTCTGCCATCTTGCACAGATCGGTAAGACCAATCTCAGTGACAGTCCACAGCTCACTGTTCATCGCCATGAGACGTTTCTTCATCATGACCTTCCACTTGGGATACTCGTGGCCGTCAAAGATGGGGCATGATACGGTCTTCAATCATGTGGTCGACATAACTAAAACTCCAGGTGGTTAAACCGAAATCACACAGAACAAGGGAGTACCTTGCTCTGATACCAATTGAAAGTGCGTTATATCGACTAGATGGGGGGTGAATAGGTGATTTTTATGAATTCTTCACTGAGGAATTTGCGGGTGAGGAAATTCCTTAGCGAAGAACAACTTGCATCGGAATAAGTACTCAGAAGTAAACATAACAGAACACAAGCATGGTCATCATGATGAAATGAAGACAAGCACAGAGTACAAAAAGCGTAATCACGGGATGCCACAGGATGAAGACAAACAGACTGAAGAAATTAAACTGAGGAAATTGAGAAAGTCCTTAGTCAAAGTCTTCAAACAGATATGAGCAAGCACACAACACAGATAAGAGGAAATGAAGGAGTTGAGGAAATAGAACCAGTAAGCTTGGTGAAGACAATGATTTGTTAGACCAGTTCCAACTGTTGTCTTAGTTGTACATCTGGTTAGGGCGGCTAGGTATTTAAACCTGAGGACACGCAGTCCCGGACACCCAGTCCAAGACACCAAGTCCTCACTGTATTCCCCTTGAGCTAAGGTCACACAGACCTCGCCCAATCACTCGTGGTAAGTCTTCACAGGTGACTTCCGAACCTTCACAAACTCGGTCACTCGGCGATCCACAATTCCTCTTCGATGCTCTAGACCATGACGCCTAACCGTCTGGAAGAAGCACGGTCTTCAAAGGTAACAAGCATCGGATCCACTCAGGATCAATCTCTTCAGTGATGCTCAATCACTTTTGGGTGTGTAGGTGTTTGGGCTTAGTTTGGGGTTTTTCCTCACTTGATGATTTTCGCTCAAAGTCCTCAGAGGATGGGTTGCTCTTATGACAAGTGTCAGTTTCTCTCAGAGCAGCCAACCAGCTAGTGGTTGTAAGGGGTGGATATTTATAGCCTAGGGAGCAGCCCGACATGATAAGACATAAATGCCCTTAATGATATGACCGTTAGGTAGGTAGATATTTTTGGGACAGCTGGCGCGTTGCACAGCAACGGTCGGAAATTTGAGTATCAAATTCCTCAGGGCTATCATGTTCCTCACTTGTAGGAAATCCGCACTGGCGAACTCCTAACTCCTCAGTCAGAACAAAGTCCTCAGACTAGAAGAACTTCGTCTCTGTCACTGAAGAATATCACTGAACTGTATGAGATTTCCAATGGCTTCACTCGAATGGATTGGTAGGTGTAGGATTTTGAGTTGAGCATCAAATTGAAATTTTTCCTTAGTATTTCCTCGACCCCCTTTAACAGTACGGTGTTTGCTATGACTCAAGAAAGAGAAAATGAAACTACGAAAACAAAAGTCTTCACGCTTCATGTTCCTCAAATGAATACCATGTCTTCAATGTCACACTAATTTCTTCACTTTCAAAGTCTTCAGAAATCCAAAGTCTTCAATCGAAGAACTTCATTTTTAGGGGTCGAATTTCTCTGTAAATATCAAACTCCTCATAGACTTATAGACCTGTGTACACTCATAAACACATTAGTCCCTTAACCTATAAGTCTTCAATACACCAAATCACTAAGGGGCACTAGATGCACTTACACAAGCGGCTCCTAAAGAATGTCATCTTAAGGCCATGAAAAGGATAGTGTGATACCTAATACATACACAAAATTTTGGCATTTGGTATCTTAAGAGGTCCTCGTTTGATCTTGTTGGCTACTCCGAATCGGACTATGCCGGTGACAAGGTTGATAGAAAGTCCACTTCGGGTACTTGTCAATTTCTTGGTAGATCTCTTTTGTCTTGGTCCTCCAAGAAACAAAACTCTCCTTATCCACCGCCAAAGCGGAATACATTGTCGCTGGTTCATGTTGTGCTCAATTGCTTTGGATGACCCAAACTCTTAAGGATTATGGGATATATGTGAAACATGTTCCATTGCTTTGTGACAATGAAAGTTCTATTAAGATTGCTCATAATCATGTGCAACACTCTTAAACTAAGCATGTTGAAGTTCGTCATCATTTCATTCGAGATCATGTTGCTAAGGGTGATATCAATCTTAAACATGTTCACCCCGATAAGCAATTAGCGGATATATTTACTAAACCACTTGATGAGAAAGTGTTTTGCAGGTTGAGAGGTGAATTGAACATTATTGATGCCTCGAACTTGGAGTAGGAACTCCATTTGGAAACATGCAAGGCATAATCCTCTGACTAATCCATGACTCCTTTCTCTTATGATCAAATGTCTTCGATATATTTGTACCCTTGCATGCTATCTAACTTTTGTAGGTACTTGGGTGAATCTAAATCCATGAGATTGCAACTCACTCATATCTAGAGCGATCTCTATATCACCAAGTCTCTACACCGTGGTGGATGAAGACAAGGAAGCAAGAAACCCTTCAACATATCCTTTGACAATTTCTATATATCAAATTTCATTTGATATCAAGTTCTTATGATTGTCATTTTGGATACACAAGTGCTCTTCCTTGCAAGAGTAACCCGTGTAGGAAGATGAACTCAAACTACAAGTGGTGCTCCCAATTCTTGATGTGCTACATCAACCTTGAGCACCCCACACAAGTTCAACTACATGATCAAGACAAACACCAGCACCTAAGGTATGTTATTTCATCTTAGAGAAGCTTTACCACAAGTCATGGGTCAAAGCAGCTCAACAAGATGTGGATACATCAAATGCTTAAACGAAAAATGGTAACCCCATTTTGAGCTTAAACGATGAGTATGACCTATGATCAAGTGTTTTCACTTGACTCCTAAGTCAATATACTCTAACATAGGTGACTTTGTCGCTGACCAATTCTAGATGAAGTTCTCTAGTGTTTCTTTGTGCTCTTGCATTTGTTCCTTGCATTTTGTTTCCCTTCTTTAAACGGAAAAAAAACTTCATCTAGATTTCTTTTCTGTTTTGTTTTGGGTTTTATGCATCCAATTCATTGCAAATCTTTCAGTTAATTCTTTGCAAATCTTTGTGAGATCTTATTTGCCTAGTGAGCTGAGATGGAAAATTGTTCTCTCTGTGTTGAACTCGGACCCACCGATTTGTCTCTTTCGGTCAAACCGAACCATCTCGGTGCCATCGAATGAAACAACTCGGTGCTACCGATCTCAATACTGAGGAAACAATTTGACATTTGCATCTTGCATATATGTTCCAGCTCTACTCAATGATACTTGTCCTCTACCATCATCACATTTTTAAATAGCTCTGCTCTGTGACTCAAGGATCAAACCTATTTCGACTCAGACTCCAGAACATCCCTTCTTGGAAATTGATGTCAAAGGGGGAGAGAGAGTGCACATGAAAGCTTCAGGAAGAGAGAGAGAGAGAGATCAAAGCTTAAGGGAGAAAAATCACATGCCCCAGATGCTTGGTGTTCAAGAGGAGAGTAGTTACATGTCTTTAAGAGGGGAAAGACATGTCTATGTTATTGACCTGTTTTGCTCTGATTCATCTTCCCTACTTTCTTCCATTATCCAACATGAGATTCTGGGGGAGAAAGACTGCTAGGGAAGAAAGTCTTTGAATTCATTACATATCGTTTACCTTTGGGAACATGTCTGTATTCAAGAGTACCTAGTACTCACTCTCTACATGTTATCCCAATATTGGTACTCTTGTGACTCTTTTGTTGCTCTGCCTAGTAGATGTACCTAGGTTATCCTAACCTTGTTTACTAGGGTTCATCCCTTCATAAGCCAGCTCAAGATCACAAGGTAAGTATATGCATCACACTCATGTGCATAAAGATTTCTTGCTAATGTACATATTATTTGCAAGAAGGAATCATGAACATGAGGATACACTTCATATATTCATATCATTTGCTCTGATGCGTATAGCCAAGATACATGTAACTCATTGCTTGATATGTCATGCCTATGCTTTCACATGTTCTTATATTCCATAATCACATGATTGCATACATGTAGGGGGAGCCTATGCATGTTACATGTCTCTCCAAAGCTTTACTTTCTATCCTTCATATCTTTATCTAAAGCTTTGATGTATGTTATCATGAATTACCAAAAGGGGGGGATCGAAAGCACAAGTGCTCCCTGGGTGATTTTGGTAATTAATGTCAACATATCTCTTGTTGGACTAATGTTTTCATCTAGTATATTTCAGACAAGTTCAACAGATGGCGTGGCATGGACTAGAGGATGTGGAAACCCTTCAAGATGATAAGGACAAAAGGATTGGCTCAAGCACAAAGCTCAAGACTCTACATTTTCTATTTTAGTGATCCAATATCACATTGAGTCCATAGGAAAGCCAATACTATTAAAAGGGGATGAGGTGTTGCTTAATGCCTTGCTTGCTCAAAATGCTTAGTGATATGCTCCAAACCCTCAACCACTTTTTCACATCCACAAATGTCCCAAACCTTAAGTCAAACTCGGCCCCACCGAAAAGATCTATCCGGCGCCACTGAGTTCATTTGACATAGCCACTGCCAGAAACCCTAATCATTTCGGTCTCACCGAAAGGGATCTCGGTCTCACCGAGATGGGATTGCAAGCTCTCTGTCGCCTGTTGCAATATTGTCGGTCTAACCGAGATGTGCAATCGGTCCCACCAAATTTGCAATGCAAACTCTGTGTTGCCTCTTCATAACATTTCAGTCTCACCGAAATGAGCGAATCGGTCCCACTGAGTTTGCCTGACCAACTCTCTGTGTGCTCATTACCAAAATTGGTCCCACAGAGTTTGTGTAATCGGTCTCACCGAGATTACGTTATGCCCTAACCCTAATGAAATCAGTCCCACCGAGTTGATCATATCGGTCCCACCGAAATGCCTAATGGTCACATTATGAACTAAATCGGTCTAACCGAATTCTCTGAATCGGTCCCACTGAGTTTGGTAAATTGTGTGTAACAGTTAGATTTTGTGTGGAGGCTATATATACCCCTCCACCCACTCTTCACTCGTGGAGGGGCCATCAGAACATACCTACACTTCCATCATTCATGTTCTGAGAGAGATCCACCTACTCAAGTGTTGAGATCAAGATATTCCATTCCTACCATATGAATCTTGTTCTCTAGCCTTCCCAAGTTGATTTCCACTCAAATCCTTCTTCCACCATATCCAAATCTGTGAGGAGCTGTTTGAGTGTGGGGGATACTGTCATTTGAAGCATTTGAGCAAGGAGTTCATCATCAACACACCGTCTATTAACTTTTGGAGAGTGGTGTCTCCTAGATTGGTTAGGTGTCACTTGGGAGCCTTCGACAAGATTGTGGAGTTGAACCAAGGAGTTTGTAAGGGTAAGGAGATCGCCTACTTCGTGAAGATCTACCCCTAGTGAGGCAAGTCCTTCGTGGGCGATGGCCATGGTGGGATAGACAAGGTTGCTTCGTCATAGACCATTCGTGGGTTGAGCCCTCCGTGGACTCGCGTAGCCGTTACCCTTCGTGGGTTGAAGTCTCCATCAACTTGGATGTATGATAGCACCACCTATCGGAACCAAGACAAAAAACATCATTGTCTTCACTTGTGTTTGCTCCCTCCAAACTCCTCCCTTTACCTTCATATGCAATTATTTTACTTTCCGCTGCTACACTCTTAGAATTGCATGTGTAGGTTGATTGCTTGACTTGTGCTAAGTTGCTAAAATCTACCAAGAACTAAAATTGGGAAAAGGCTAGATTTTTATTAAGTCAAGTGGTCAAAGTTGCATGCTTTACTTCACAATACCTATATACTCTTGTTATGCATGCTTGTTGTGTATTGTGAAAGTTAAACATGTGCTAAATCTCCATTCTAGTATCAAGCATGTTAAAAGATGTCACTTTTCTTGCTAGAGTCTATTGACCCCCCTCTAGACACATACTGTTCACGATCCTTTCACCCGACCCCGCGCGTACATCAGCCGCCGCTGGCTCGTCCGGATCACCAGGACGAGGCCGGGGAGTGAAGGGCTACATGTCCAGTTAGGCTCCTGAGATGCGATGCTTAGGAGTCCTCCTTGACGTATGAACATGCCTCGGGAAGGGGACGTGAAACCAGGCCTTAGTGTTTTACGTCGGCAGAGCCTGACCCCGTGCATACCTCACCCGCCGCTGGCTCGTCCGGATCGCCAGGACGAGGCCAGGGAGTGAGGGGCTACGTGGTCAGTTAGGCTCCTGAGACGCGATGCTCAGGAGTCCTCCTTGACGTGCAAATGGACCTTTGGTTGAGAATACGTAGCTAGGCCTCGTTGTACTGCGCCGGCAGAGCCCGGACACGCATGTACCTTCACCACCGCTCGCTCGTCCGGGTCGCCAAGACGAGGCCACGGAGTGACGGGTTATGTGACCAGTTAGGCTCCTGAGACGCGATGCTCAGGAGTCCTCCTTGACGTGCGAACATGTAATGCCCAGTATGAGATTATACCTCCTACGTGTCGAGGCACGACTTAAAGGTATTATCTCATACTAGAATGATCTCAAGTTTGGTATCTTTGCACGACTCATGTAAAAATAGGGATGAAATTGCAAAAGGATAGTTGGCTTATACTCGCCACATCACACAATACATTACATAAGCAAATCATCATCCAAATAACATCACAGTCCGACTACGGACGAAGATCCAAATGAAAGATACCAAGTAAATAAATCCACAAGGTCCAAATCGCCCCTAGTAGAAGCCACTACTGATCATCGGGATAGTGCACATAGTATCGGCTACGTTCTTCGTCAAACTCCCAGTACAGCTCGGTGCCGTCCCCTATGTAGTCCACCATAGTACCTGCATCTGGTGTTGTGTAGAATCTGTGATCCACGTAGGACTCAGCAATCCCGTTCCCGGGTAGCAAAACTATCTAAGCCTTGGGTGTGGAACAAGGCTGAAGAATAAAGGTTGCAGCTGCACTAGCACTAGCTTACGTGTTAAGAGCGAGAAGAGAAGTGCCACGGACGTCAAAGTGATCACGAAGTGATCCTATCTAAGCACGTCAATCATAACCCCACCGTGTTCACTTCCCGAACCCCTTTCAGAAAATGATCGTCACGGTTACTCACGCTGGTAGTGTGTTCTGAACATGGTGTCAAGTTTTCTACAACCGGATATTAACAAATTCCCATCTGCCACATAACCGCGGGCACGGCTTTCGAAAGTTCAAAACCCTGCAGGGGTGTCCCAACTTAGCCCATTACAAGCTCACGATCTGCGAAGTCGCAACTCCAAGGTGGGAAGACCTGAGTATTCTCGGAATCCCGTGCTCAAGATATATCAACATAGGTAAAACTAATCCAGCAAATCCTCCCGGCGTGCCGACACCCTGACAGTAGCCGCGTGTATCTAGTCTCAGGCCACGACCGGATGGGTGATGCTACAGGTTTTTACCAGCCCTCGGGTTTCCCCAAGGTGGCCCCGCAGGACCCCCAGTTTGGACCAACACTCATGTGGAGCACTGTCCCGGGTTGTTGATTAATAAAAGGGTTTATAACTCCCTATGCAAGTTTTAGTTGTTTAAGCAAATGTAGAACCAATGTTGGGACTTGCTGGAAAAGCTTTAGCGCTAAGCGGGTTATCAAGGGGGGCCCATAAACCCCAACCATGTTAGGACGCATAATCAAGGAACATAACACCGGTTTAAACGGTTCCTAGGGAGGCATGAGTGGAACAAATTACCAAGCAAGAGGCTTAGCCTTCCACCCATTGCCAAGTATATAGATGATTTAGATTAAGAGTTTATATAGTGTGATATCCCAACAATAGCTTCAACATGAAGCAAGAATCTTTAGATCTTCTGCTGCAACTAACAATGCTATAAGAGGGGCTGAGCAAAGCTTGCGTAGCCAAACAAAGGTTTGCTTGGTTGGGTGGTTAGACAAGTTCATGGTTACAATAGGAGGCTGACAAACAAACATGGGCATCGAGGCAATAAGCTAAAGAGTGAGACTTCTAGCAATAGGCAAAGATAGTAATGATATCTGGGTCAGGTCATCTTGCATGTCGAGTTGTCGATGGGATCGTAAGACGGCTCCTCGTACTCAACCTCGGTAGTAACCTCGTTCTCATACTCGGTCTCGGCTTCCGGCTCTACTCAACACAAGAACACAACGAGCACAAAATCAAACAAGGTGCAATTCACAATCAACATGATGCAAGTATGATACATTTATGATGCAATACATGTCAAGGGATGAAGCACACAAGAACAACACAAGACAACAAGTTTAAATGAGGTCGGAATCAACCTATAGCTAATCCGGTAAGTCCTCATATGCATATAATGAAATTGGTCCAGATCTGAACAAACCTTAAGTTAAAGTTGTTAAACAACAAGTTAACATGCACCATGATGATCTACACGAAATTCTAGTCAAGTTTCATATAAAGTTTGTTTAATTCGGAGCTACGGTCTAGAAGATATGAGCAAAACAAGACAAACAAGGCAACGGTGCACGATGCACCCAAACATCAAGCAAACACACCCCCAAACATGTAAACAACATGATATTATGATTCTACATGCAAAATCACACAAGTTTCATATAGGGCACGCTCAAAACGGAGCAACGGTTCAACACATACACACGAAACAAGATACAATGCAAAGCTGAAATTAACAGCCACATAGCAACTTTGGAGCAAGAAATATATACTCTACAGCACCCAAACATGATGACAATAAGCATTGACATGAAGTATACATATCCTACAGCAAACAACTCTATTGGAGCAACTCCATAGGAGGCATGGATCAATAGCAACAAGCTACACCAAATTGATCATGCTGTTAAAAACCTGACAGTTATAATTTATAGCAACTTGGGAGAAAGAAATAAATAAGATACAGCAACCCATATGAGCAAGTGAGGGCATGGATGGATAGACAACAACATGTACAACAAGGAATGATCATTGGCCACTCCAAAACAAGCATGGATTTGACTAGGGCATCAAGCAAACATAGCATCAGGTTATGACAGATTCCAGACTTAGCAGAAATTTCACAAAGTATAAAACAGTTATGTTGGCATGGCATGTTTACAAGCATATTTAAGTCACCTCAAGGCATATCATGGAAAATGGTTTGCACCACAGCAAAGACCATATGATGGAGATTCTAAAACATATTGACATGTGACATGGGGACAAACACATCAATAGCAACGAGCACTTCAAATCAGCATCTCATAACATGTTTCATAACTTAACAGCCACATGCACTTTTGCAACCAAGTTTAACATGGCAATATGAAACCTAACATGAATGCTACAGCAACCATCATGTAGAGCATTTCACAATGAACATTTTGACATATCATTAGCTTCATTTGGATAAACATGCACCAAGCTATCACATATCAAACATGGCATGAAAATAACAAGTTGCAGCAGTTTATAACAAGTAGCACTCTTGTCACGAAGATTAGGACCTCTAGATGATCTCAAACAAGCATGCCACAATGGACCAAAACGTAGAGCACATCACCACGATCATTTTGACATATCATAAGCTTAATTTGGACTTACACACAAAAAGATACAGCCACATGAATATGCAATAAAAATAAACAATTCCTGGGACTTAGGAAAAAACACCTCAAGCGGATCGGGCGCGGCGGCGCGGATCGGGTCGGGTCGGACCCGACCTGCTAGGGTTCGTCCGGCGGCGCGAACGGATCGGGGCGCGGCGGCGCGGTCTTCCGGCGGCGAGGGAGACGGCGACGGCCGGCCGGGGCGGCGGGGCACGGTGGTGGATCGGCGCCGGAGGACCCGAGCGGCAAGGAGCTCGAGGAGCTTGGGGTCGTCGGTGCGGGATCTCGCGGCGGCGAGGGAGACGGCCCGCTGCGGGGAGCTCGCCGGCGGGATCCGACGCGGAAGAGGGGCGGCGGCGGTTGTGTGCTCCGGCGGCGAGGAGCGAAGAGCTCGGCGGCGGGGCAGAGATCCCGCGGTGGCTGACCATCGGAGGCGGCGGGGAGCGGCGATACGAGCTCGCCGGTGGTGACTGAGCTCGCCGGCGGCGGCGAGGGACGCACGGGGCGGCTGCCGAGGCGCGCGGCGTCGTGCGCGGGCCGGGCGGGCCGGCTGCGGGCCCGCAGCGCCGCGGTGGGAGAGAGGGAGTGGGAGTGGACACGTGGCGGCACCTGGTTCGTCCGGCGCGTCGTCGGACACGTCCGGCGCGCGGACGGACACGTCCGGCGGCGCGGGGAGGAGAGGAGCTAGGGTTTGGACGCAAAAATGGATGTGGGGGACTAATTTATAGGCATAGGGAGCTAGGAAACTCCAAATGGGGAGCGGTTTTCGGCCACGGCGATCACGATTTGACGACCGAGATGATGGGAAGGGTTGAGCTGGGTTTGTGGGCTGTTGTGGAGGGGGTCTTGGGCCTTAAAGAAGAGGTTCTTTTAGCCCACTAGGTTAACCGTTAGAGTACCAAACGAACTCCAAACGAGATGAAACTTGACAGGCGGCCTACACGTACCAAAACAGCAATGCACGATAAGTCTCACGTCATTTCGGGAACGTTACACGGCCCCACACGAAAGAAGGACAACGGGAAGAGGCGAGTGGAACCGGGTGCCACGGGCACGTGTGTGAGCGTCAGATCTCGAAACGGACAACGGGAAGAGGCGAGTGGAACCGGGTGCAAGTGACAGCACGAATGCAATGCAATGCACATGACAACATGACATGGATGAAATGCACACACGCACACGACAAAACGAAGAAACCCGAAATGAAAGAAGAGCCCAGAATGGAATTGATGAAGCCAAAGTTCATATATTGCCATATTTGGAAAGTGTTACATCTAAGGCATTACAAACTCTCCTCTACTACGAAAAGATCTCGTCCCGAGATCTAGGACTAGAAGAAGGAAGGGTACTCGGAACGAAGGTGATCTTCTCGTTCCCACGTAGCTTCTCTGTCGGTATGGTGTGACCACTTAACTTTCAAGAACTTGATTGACTTGTTGCGGGTCTTGCGCTCGGTTTCTTCAAGAATAGCAACGGGGTGCTCACGGTAAGACAAGTCTTGTTGAAGATCAATCTCCTCAAACGGAGTGGTGCGTTCAGGTGTCTTGAAGCACTTGCGGAGTTGAGACACGTGAAACACATCATGAACATTTGCAAAGTTGGATGGAAGCTCGAGTTGGTAGGCTAGATCGCCTCTTTTGCCAAGGATCTTGAAAGGGCCCACGTATCTAGGAGCAAGATTTCCTTTGATACCGAATCTTTGGGTGCCTTTCATAGGAGAAACACGGAGATAGACATGGTCTCCAATGTCGAAAGCCAAATCACGATGCTTGCCGTCATAGTAACTCTTTTGACGCGACTGAGCGGCCTTGATATTCTCACGTATGACTTTGCACATTCTTCGGCTTCTGAGATCAAGTCATTGCCAAGAAGTTGACGTTCACCAGTCCCGGACCAGTTGAGAGGGGTACGGCACTTTCTGCCATAGAGGATTTCAAAAGGAGCTTTGCCGACACTTGCTTGGAAAGTGTTGTTGTCAGAGAATTCGGCAAATGGGAGACAATCTTCCCACTTCATGCCAAAAGAGATGACACAAGCTCTGAGCATGTCTTCGAGGATCTGGTTCACTCTTTCGACTTGACCACTAGTCTGAGGGTGAAACGTAGTGCTGAAACGGATCTTAGTGCCCATGGCTGACTGAAAGGAGTCCCAGAACTTGGATGTGAACAAACTTCCACGGTCTGAGGAGATAACTTGAGGAATGCCATGTAACGACACAATTCTGGACGTGTACAACTATGCCAGCTGAGCTGCATTGATGGATTCTTTGACTGGAAGGAAGTGAGCTACTTTGGTTAGCTTATCAATCACCACAAAGATAGCAGCATTCCCCTTCTTGGACTTGGGAAACCCAGTGACGAAATCCATTTCAATGTGGTCGAATTTCCACTCGGGAATAGGAAGAGGTTGGAGGAGACCGGCTGGACGTTGATGCTCTGCCTTCACTCTTCTGCAGACATCACATTCGTTCACGAATTGGGCAATCTCCGTTTTCATGCGAGTCCACCAGTAAGATTGCTTGAGATCTTAGTACATCTTGGAACTTCCGGGATGAATTGAGAGGAGGGAGTCATGTGCTTCGTTCATTATGAGCTTCCTGAGATCACGCTTGGGAACCACAAGTCTGTCCTCAAAGAACAAGGTGTCTTTCTCATCAACGCGATAGCACTTGTATTTGGGAGTACCCTTTGCAATACCATGTTTCACTTTCTGCACCATAGCATCACTGAGTTTGGCCTCACGGATCTGATCTTCCAAGGTAGGAGCCACTTGAAGATTTGCAAGAAAGCCTTGCGGAACAACTTGGAGGTTGAGCTTCCTGAATGCTTCACAAAGCTCAGACTGAAACGGCTTGATAAGGAGACTATTGCAATATGCCTTTCTGCCCAAGGCATCTGCAATGACATTGGCCTTGCCAGGTGTGTATTCGATGCTTGGATCATACTCTTGGATCCTTTCAACCCAACGAGTCTGGCGAAGGTTCAGGTTTGGCTGTGTGAAGATATACTTCAAGCTCTTGTGATCGGTGAAGATGTCGACTTTTCTGCCCAACAGAAGGTGTCTCCACATGATCAAGGCGTGTACCACTGCTGCTAGCTCGAGATCATGTGTGGGGTAGTTCTTCTCATTTGGCTTCAATTGACGAGAAGTGTATGCCACAATTTTCTTGTCCTGCATGAGAACACCACCAAGTCCTTGAAGAGAAGCATCATAGAATACTTTGTAGGGCTTGGACTCATCCGGAGGAGTAAGAACCGGAGCAGAGATGAGCTTTTCTTTGAGTGTTTTGAATGCCACATCACAATCCGAAGACCAGTTGTACTTGACATTCTTCTGCAGCAAGTTTGAGAGAGGCTTGGCAATCTTGGAGAAGTTCTCAACGAACCTTCTGCAATAGCTAGCAAGACCAAGAAAGCTTCGGAGTTGCTTGACATTCTGAGGGGGTTCCCAGTTGACAATCGCTTCAACTTTCTCGGGGTTGACAGCAATACCCTCAGCAGAGATGATATGGACAAGATATAAGACCTTATCGAGCCAGAATTCGCATTTAGAGAACTTGGCATAGAACTTATGTTCACGAAGTCTGTCGAGAACCAAACGGAGGTGCTTGGCATGATCCTCTTCATTCTTGGAGAATACCAAGAAGTTATCCAGATAGACGAGCACAAATTCGTTGGTGTAGGGGTTGAATATGTAGTGCATCATCCTCGAGAAGGTTGGTGGAGCATTAGCGAGGCCAAAAGACGTGACTGTTTATTCATAGGAGCCGTAGCTTGTTCTGAATGCAGTCTTGTGAATATCTTCTTCACGGATGCGGATCTGGTGATAACCCATCCGGAGATCAAGCTTTGAGAACACTTTTGCTCCTTTGAGTTGCTCAAACAATTCATTGATATTAGGGAGTGGATACTTGTTCTTTATTGTCTTCTTGTTCAATGGCCGGTAATCAACGCAAAGGCGCTCCGTGCCATCCTTCTTCTTGACAAATAGAACACCACAGCCCCAAGGAGAAGTGCTAGGCCTGATTAGGCCCATACGCTCTTGGTCATCGAGTTGTCTCTTCAGCTCCTTCAACTCTTCAGGGGAAAGCTTGTACGGACGCCGACATGTTGGCTCGGTACCGGGCTCGAGTTCAATGACGAATTCAACTTGACGATGCGGAGGCATGCCTGGAAGTTCTTTAGGGAAAACATCTTCATATTCATTGACCACCGGAATTTGAGAGATGGCATTAATCTCGCCCTTGTCATTGAGAGAGAATAGCCTGATTGTATTATCTCGAGAGGCGAAGATAATCACGTCTTCGTCGGAATGAGTAAGCTTGACTTCCTTATTTGCACAATCAATGTGAGCATCATGCTGGGAAAGCCAATCCATCCCAAGAATAAGATCAATGTCGGAGTTGCCGAGAACAACCGGAGAAGCCAGAAAGCGGTAATCACCCATACGAATAGATACATCCGAAGCAAAAATATTAGAATGCATTCGTCTCCCCAGAGAAATAACTGATAACTCCCTTGGCAAACTTTTGATGTCAACATTGTGCTTGGATGCAAAAGGTTGAGACATGAAAGAACAGGATGCACCCGAATCAAACAACACTTTTGCAGGAATAGAGTTAACTGGAAGGTTACCAAGTATCACATCTGAAGAATTCTCTGCTTGAGTTGCATTCATCATATTCACTCTTGCTTGCTTGGGGTTGTGCTTGACAATAGCAGTGCTGACAGGTGGAGGAGGCGGAAGGCGTCTTGGGTTGGGGCACTTGTTAGCATAATGACCCTTCTGAGTGCACTTGTTGCAAACCACTTCTGAGAGAGGACGGAGATAAGGAGCACTTGACTTCGAAGCTTGAAAATGATTCTTTGACTGATTGCTTGGGTTGGGTGGGAGGGAGAAACCACGGCCACCAGAATGCTTGTTGTCGTTGTCGGGAGGTCGGATCACTGGAGGAGGTGGAAGCCAAAACTTCTGCTGCTTTGCAACCACTTGGGAAGAAGAGGAGGAGTGGACAGCGTCTCTGATCCTCTTTTTGGAAGCTTCCATCTTGAGCTGGGCTGCCTCTTGCTTAAGTGCCATGTTATAGAATTGATCAAATTCATCCGGCTCGAACAAGGTGAGAGCTAGTTGGAGTTCATCCTTCAGACCACCACGGAACTGATAAATCTTGCTCTTGGCATCTGGGATGTCTTTCTTGGCATAGCGGGCAAGGTTCTGGAACTTGACATTATATTGATAAACAGACATTGAGCCTTGCTTTAGGTTGCGAAATTGCTCACGTATACCTTCGATGACACTTGTTGGAATGTGGTGAGAGCGAAAATCCTTGCAGAAGTCAGCCCACGAGATTTCACGCCCTTCTCTGGAGTCTTTGTACTGCTGCCACCAATCAGCGGCTTGGTCCTTGAGTTGGAAGGCGGCAAACTTCACATAGTCCTCGGGTCTCACGTTACTGCATTCAAAGTGCTTCTTGATGTCTGTTATCCAGTCTTCAGCATCTAGAGGGTCCACACAGTAACTGAATGCCTTTGGTTGGTTTGCCAGGAACTAGTTGAGTGTAGCAAAGTGAGGTTGGTTGAACAAATTGCCTTGGCCTTGGTTCCCATGACCACCTTGATTTGCTTGATTTGCTTGAATGTTCTGCATCATTTGCATAAGCATCTGGGTGTTCTGGTTTGCCGCTTGCATAATTGCTCTCCAGGCCTCAGACGGATGAGGAGGGGAAGGAGGACGATCAGGAACCTCTTCACCCTCTGGGTTAGCGTTGGGAACCCTTTTAGGAGCCATCCTGAATGAGATGGCAACTATTAGCCATTGATTGAGAAAAATATATAAGCTGAATCAACAGCTAGAAATTGCAACATAAGTCTTCACAAGAACATTCGAACAAGATGAACGAATGTAATCCATAGTTTAACAATCTTCACGAGAAGCCACTTGGGAGAACAAAAGGTAAATAAAAACAACAAGGAGCAGATAGAGCAAATACAAGATCGAAGCTTCGTTCGACATATTCGTGTTGAAGGCTTATGGAACGTGTTACAAAAGGGATTTGCAATCCCCGGATCAACATAGCCAAGGACCCTTTAAGATGCAACTCCCGATCGGAACAACACCCATAAAACTACTTCACTCATTGTAGAACCTCGAACTCCATATCATGCATTCGTTGGAAGAATGCGTACGAGCTACTAGATGAACCCACCTATTAATTTCCGAAAGTTTCCAGTTATGCAATCAGGTGTTGGGGATACAGGGGAAGCATCGCGCACTCAACTCTAATCCTACATCCAGCTGTATCCATCCTTCAACACATAACCAGTTATTTCCGGAAATTGTTTACCTCGGACCTTCGAAACGCATCTGCTATACAAGCTATGGCAATACTCCCGAACTACCTCCCCAGTACTAGGTGATGTCGGGGTTATCTTGCCACTAACCGCATAGGAGAGTGTTCGATGTCGGCCGTCTTAAGTATTCCAGAACTGCTGCGATATATTTGTGACGACAACACCTCGGAGCTCAACTCCCCGGGACACTTCCACAACCCCTAAATGACAGGAGGCATCGAGAACAATGTTCTCGTCACAAAGACATCGAAACAATCCAAACAATACTCGCGTGATCCTAAAAAAATATTGGTGAATTTTTGAGAGTAGAAGAGATAAGAGTAATCGTCAGGAGTCCTCACCAGAGTGAAAAGAGATGAGGGGCAAAAGAAATCCTACTCTCGGATATATATATATATATATATATATATATATATATATATATATATATATATATATATATATATATATATATATATATATATATATATATAGGACTCAAAACATTTTCAAGTGTGTGCCTAGACTCAACCGTCAACGATTCGATCAATTAGTGTGGGCTTCTAGGTCGGAGAAGGCTCTGAATACCAACTTGTAATGCCCAGTATGAGATTATACCTGCTACGTGTCGAGGCACGACTTAAAGGTATAAGCTCATACTAGAATGATCTCAAGTTTAGTATCTTTGCACGACTCATGTAAAAATAGGGATGAAATTGCAAAAGGATAGTTGGCTTACACTCGCCACGTCACACAATGCATTACATAAGCAAATCATCATCCTAATAACATCACAGTCCGACTACGGACGAAGATCCAAATGAAAGATACCAAATAAATAAATCCACAAGGTCCGAATCGCCCCTAGCAGAAGCCACTACTGATCATTGGGATAGTGCACATAGTATCGACTACGTTCTTCATCGAACTCCCAGTACAGCTCGGTGACGTCCCCTGTGTAGTCCACCATAGTACCTGCATCTGGTGTTGTGTAGAATCTGTGAGCCACGTAGGACTCAGCAATCCCGTTCCCGGGTAGCAAAACTATCTAAGCCTTGGGTGTGGAACAAGGCTGAAGAATAAAGGTTGCAGCTGCACTAGCACTAGTTTACGTGTTAAGAGCGAGAAGAGAAGTGCCACGGACGTCAAAGTGATCACGAAGTGATCCTATCTAAGCACGTCAATCATAACCCCACCGTGTTCACTTCCGGAACCCCTTTCGGAAAATGACCGTCACGGTTACTCACGCTAGTAGTGTGTTCTAAACATGGTGTCAAGTTTTCTACAACCGAATATTAACAAATTCCCATCTGCCACATAACCGCGGGCATGGCTTTCGAAAGCTCAAAACCCTGCAGGCGTGTCCCAACTTAGCCCATTACAAGCTCACGGTCTGCGAAGTCGCAACTCCAAGGTGGGAAGACCCGAGTATTCTCGGAATCCCGTGCTCAAGATATACCGACATAGGTAAAACTAATCCAGCAAATCCTCCCGGCGTGCCGACACCCTGACAGTAGCCGCGCGTATCTAGTCTCAGGCCACGACCGGATGGGTGATGCTACAGGTTTTTACCAGCCCTCGGGTTTCCCAAAGGTGGCCCCGTAGGACCCCCAGTTTGGACCAACACTCATGTGGAGCACTGGCCCGGGTTGTTGATTAATAAAAGGGTTTATAACTCCCTATGCAAGTTTTAGTTGTTTAGGCAAATGTAGAACCAATGTTGGGACTTGCTGGAAAAGCTTTAGCGCTAAGCGGGTTATCAAGGGGGCCCATAAACCCCAACCGTGTTAGGGACGCATAATCAAGGAACATAACACCGGTTTAAACGGTTCCTAGGGAGGCATGAGTGGAACAAATTACCAAGCAAGAGGCTTAGCCTTCCACCCATTGCCAAGTATATAGATGATTTAGATTAAGAGTTTATATAGTGTGATATCCCAACAATAGCTTCAACATGAAGCAATAATCTTCAGATCTTCTCCTGCAACTAACAATGCTATAAGAGGGGCTGAGCGAAGCTTGCGTAGCCAAACAAAGGTTTGCTTGGTTGGGTGGTTAGACAGGTTCATGGTTACAATAGGAGGCTAACAAACAAACATGGGCATCGAGGCAATAAGCTAAAGAGCGAGACTTCTAGCAATAGGATAAGATAGTAATTATATCTGGGTCAGGTCATCTTGCATGTCGAGTTGTCGATCGGATCGTAAGACGGCTCCTCGTACTCAACCTCGGTAGTAACCTCGTTCTCGTACTCGGTCTCGGCTTCCGGCTCTACTCAATACAAGAACACAACGAGCACAAAATCAAACAAGGTGCAATGCACAATCAACATGATGCAAGTATGATGCATTTATGATGCAATACATGTCAAGGGATGAAGCACACAAGAACAACACAAGACAACAAGTTTAAATGAGGCCGGAATCAACATATAGCTAATCCGGTAAGTCCTCATATGCATATAATGAAATTGGTCCAGGTCTGAACAAACCTTAAGTTAAAGTTGTTAAACAGCAAGTTAACATGCACCATGATGATCTACACGAAATTCTAGTCAAGTTTCAAATAAAGTTTGTTTAATTCGGAGCTACGGTCTAGAAGATATGAGCAAAACAAGACAAACAAGGCAACGGTGCACGATGCACCCAAACATCAAGCAAACACACCCCCAAACATGTAAACAACATGATATTATGATTCTACATGCAAAATCACATAAGTTTCATATAGGGCACACTCAAAACGGAGCAACGGTTCAACACATACACACGAAACAAGATACAATTCAAAGCTGAAATTAACAGCCACATAGCAACTTTGGAGCAAGAAATATATACTCTACAGCACCCAAACATGATGACAATAAGCATGGACATGAAGTAGACATATCCTATAGCAAACAACTCTATTGGAGCAACTCCATAGGAGGCATGGACCAATAGCAACAAGCTACACCAAATTGATCATGCTGTTAAAAACCTGACACTAATAATTTATAGCAACTTGGGAGCAAGAAATAAATAAGTTACAGCAACCCATATGAGCAAGTGAGGGCATGGATGGAAAGACAACAACATGTACAACAAGTAATGATCATTGGCCACTCCAAAACAAGCATGGATTTGACTAGGGCATCAAGCAAACATAGCATCAGGTTATGACAGATTCCAGACATAGCAGAAATTTCACTAAGTATAAAACAGTTATGTTGGCATGGCATGTTTACAAGCATGTTTATGTCACCTCAAGGCATATAATGGAAAATGGTTTGCACCACAGCAAAGACCATATGATGGAGATTCTAAAACATATTGACATGTGACATGGGGACAAACACATCAATAGCAACGAGCACTTCAAATCAGCATCTCATAACATGTTTCATAACTTAACAGCCACATGCACTTTTGCAACCAAGTTTAACATGGCAATATGAAACCTAACATGAATGCTACAGCAACCATCATGTAGAGCATTTCACAATGAACATTTTGACATATCATTTGCTTCATTTGGATAAAGATGCACCAAGTTATCACATATCAAACATGGCATGAAAATAACAAGTTGCAGCAGTTTATAACAAGTAGCACTCTTGTCACGAAGATTAGGACCTCTAGATGATCTCAAACAAGCATGCCACAATGGAACAAAATATAGAGCACATCACCACGATCATTTTGACATATCATAAGCTTAATTTGGACTTACACACAAAAAGATACAGCCACATGAATATGCAACAAAAATAAACAATTCCTGGGACTTAGGAAAAAAACACCACAAGCGGATCGGGCGCGGCGGCGCGGATCGGGTCGGGTCGGACCCGACCAGTTAGGGTTCGTCCGGCGGCGCGAACGGATCGGGGCGCGGCGGCGCGGTCTTCCGGCGGTGAGGGAGACGGCGGCGGCCGGCCGGGGCGGCGGGGCACGACGGTGGATCGGCGCCGGAGGACCCGAGTGGCAAGGAGCTCGACGAGCTTGGGGTCGTCGGTGCGGGATCTCGCGGCGGCGAGGGAGACGGCCCGCTGCGGGGAGCTCGCCGGCGGGATCCGGCACGGAAGAGGGGCGGCGGCGGTTGTGTGCTCCGGCGGCGAAGAGCTTGGCGGCGGGGCGGAGATCCCGCGGTGGCTGACCACCGGAGGCGGGGGGGAGCAGCGATACGAGCTCGCCGGCGGTGGCTGGCTCGCCGGCGGCGGCGGGGGACGCACGGGGCGGCTGCCGGGGCGCGCGGCGTCGGGCGCGGGCCGGGCGGGCCGGCTGCGGGCCCGCGGGCCGCGGCGGTGCGGTGGGAGAGAGGGAGTGGGAGTGGACACATGGCGGCACCTGGTTCGTCCGGCGCGTCGGCGGACACGTCCGGCGCACGGACGGACACGTCTGGCGGCGCGGGGAGGAGAGGAGCTAGGGTTTGGACGCAAAAATGGACGTGGGGGACTAATTTATAGGCATCGGGAGCTTGGAGACTCCAAATGGGGAGCGGTTTTCGGCCACGCGATCACGATTGGACGGCCGAGATGATGGGAAGGGTTGATCTGGGTTTGTGGGCTGTTGTGGAGGGGGTCTTGGGCCTTAAAGAAGAGGTTCTTTTAGCCCACTAGGTTAACCGTTAGAGTACCAAACGAACTCCAAACGCGACGAAACTTGACAGGCGGCCTACACGTACCAAAACAACAACGCACGGCAAGTCTCACGTCATTCCAGGAACGTTACACGGCCCCACATGAAAGAAGGACTCGGGAATGCCACGGGCACGTGTGTGAGCGTCGGATCTCGAAACGGACAACGGGAAGAGGCGAGTGGAACCGGGTGCAAGTGACAACACGAATGCAATGCAATGCACATGACAACATGACATGGATGAAATGCACACACGCACACGACAAAACGAAGAAACCCGAAATGAAAGAAGGGCCCAGAATGGAATTGATGAAGCCAAAGTTCATATATTGCCATATTTGGAAAGTGTTACATCTGGGGCATTACAGAACATACCTTCATACCTGTTTGGTGGGGCGTACGCTAGGTGTGACCTGCGCGTAGCCCCCGTGCCCAGCCCTGTCGCGCGGCTCTCCCAAGGGGAGGCGTTGCAACGAGGCCAGGCACCGTGCCTGCCGGCTCCCCGAGGTTGATGCGGCCAAGGGGCCGCCCTCGATTGTTTATCACCAGCGCGGAGCATGGCGCTTCCGCACTTGCACGGGCATAGCCGCTCCTCGACCGTGTCGACTGCCAGCGCGATGCATGGTGCTTCCACTGGTGCGTGGGTGAGGGCTCCCTCTGATTGGAGCCCCCGGGGCATGTACAGCCCCGCCCTGACACGTGGCTTGCACGGCAGGTCCGACGAGGTGTGTCTGGGCACCCGTGAGCCAGCGCGGGACTCATGAGGCCCTACCTCAAGGCGGGTTGCACCTGGTCTTGATCGTTGGTAGCTGCGGAAGGTCCTGTGAGATGGTTAGGCAACCTGCGCCGAATGAATTTCCTGAGGCAATCATGTGAGAAGGCCAGACACAAACGGCCCCAGGAGGTGACGTGAACGGGGTCGGCCCGCCAGACAGAGCTCAGTCGTTGGATTTGTCGACGCTGCAGGGATGGACCCGAGCACAGACGCCATGCCTAGACTTCTCATGTGATTGATCCTAAAGAAAAGAAAACGACGCTCAGCTCCCGTGGTGGAGGGGCACCGAGGTGTGCGATATTCGAACTATCTGGTGTCGGGAAGGCATAACCGCATAAGCATGAAGTAGACTCACGAAAAGGGGTAAACTGGCTTAGGTGATGCTGGTGTGATACATGCCACAGGGACGGACCCATGCGGCCTGGGGATGATGCAGCCCGAGGGGCGCCCCCAACAGAGTAAGCTAAGGATGCAAAAAAAGGATACACGTCGCAGGGGCAAGCCCGTGCGAGTTGGGGATGATGCAGCCCGAGGGGCGCCCCCAACTGAACAAACTGAAACCAAGTCACCTGGCACCAATGCTGGAGTGATGTTGATGTAGATGAAGACGCTCGCAGCAGATGTCGTTCCTCACGAGCCGCCCGACCCCGGGACCTCGCGAGGCTCCTGAGGTTCCGATGGCTCGCGAAGAACCAACTCCATTTCCGCGAGGATCTTCTGATGCCTGACCTCATGAGCCACCAGGACTTCCCGCATGTGGCGCTGGTGTAGGGATGTCTGGTTCGGCAAGCCAAAGGGCATGCAGACGTAGGTGTGAGGAGGGCCCTCGCACCGGCCCACCTGAGATGGCTAGTAGAGTCCTTGAGACGTGATCCTATTGATTCCTGGGATGTTGACGCAAACGCGCAGCCCGTCGCCCGAGCCTGGGATGACAACTGCAATCCGTGGTGCCGGGCGGCGCTCGCCCCGCATCGCCCTTGGTACCTGCAAGTCTTTGATGGTTTGGTTGATGAACTCCTGAGCGCTTGGCGCCTCGAGCGGTGAGCTTTCTTGAGGGAGACGTGCGGCGAAGCACGCCTCCACATGGTGCCCGAGCGTATCCCTTTTGACATTGGCTAGGTTGGAGGTCCTCCAAAGGAGAGCCCCCGAGCCGAAACTAAGGGGGTCATCGGGTGCGCTTTCCTATGCGAGGGAGGGAGGCGCCCCATCCATGGGCGCAGATCCTGAGGCGCAGCCGGAGGGTGCTGCATCTTCATGAGGCTCGAGGGCGAGCAGCTGGTAGATAGTGTCTTCGTTGTCGGGGTCTTCGACTCCCGCAGCCTGGTAAGCGCCCTCGAGGGAGCACATTGTGTCCTTTTCTTCGCAAGCGACGGTGATGATGTCACGGATCCCTGGCATTTTGAGGACGTTCTATCCATGGTGAGTGTAATGCCCAGGATGGGACTATATCTCCTACGTGTCGAGGCACGACTTAGAGACATAACCCCATGCTGGAATGATCGCAAGTCTGGTATCTTTGCACAACTCATGTAAAAGATGGGGATGGTAAACATAAAATAGTTGGCTTACACTCGCCACGTCACGCAAATACAATACATGTCTCAATCATCATACAATAAAACATCACAGCCCTCTAAGGGTAAAATCCAAATGACAAGATACCAAACATAAATTAAAATCCACAGGTCGGATCGAATCCTAGTAGAAGTCTCCACTACTGATCATGAGGATAACGAACATAGTATCGACTACGCTCCTCGTCATACTCCCAGTCTAGCTCAGTGCCATCACCTGGATAGCTCACCATCGGACCTACATCTGGTGTGGTGAAGTAACTGTGAGCCACAGAGGACTCAGCAATCCCGTTCCCGGGTAACAAGACTATTCAAGCCTTGGGAGAGGATAAGGCTGAAGAAAAGAATAAGTGTCTGCAGCAGCAACAACCACTAGCTTACGTGAAAGAGTGCGATAAGAGAAGGCCTCGGTCGAAAGATGATCACGAAGTGATCCTAGCTACAACACCTCAAACATAACCCCACCGTGTTCAACTCCCGAATCCCTATTCTGAAATTGACAGTCACGGTACACACGCTGGTAGTGTATTAGAACAATGTGTCAAGTTATCTACAACCGGATATTAACAAGCTCCCATCTGCCACATAACCGCGGGCACGGCTTTCGAAAGTTCATAACCCTGCAGGGGTGTTCCAACTTGGCCCACTACAAGCCCACGATCCGCGGAGTCGCAACTCGAAAGTGGGAAGACCCGAGTATTCTCGGAATCCTGTGCTCAAGATACTCCGAACTAAGGTAAGGCTAATCCAGCAAATCCTCCCGGCGTGCCGACACCCTGATAGTAGCCGCGCGTATCTAGTCTTAGGCCACGACCGGATGAGCGCTACGTACAGATACCGAAGATCCCAGCGAACTGGGTGGTATCCCCAAGTGACTCTAGTTTGGACCAACACTCAAATCGAGCACTGGCCCAGGGGGTTGAATTAATTAGCCTCGGGTTAATTACTCCCTCGGAAAGTTTTAGTTGTTTAGGCGAATAGTACCAAAGTTGGGACTTGCTGGAAAAGACTTAGCACTTAGCGGTTTATCGAGGGGGTCCCATACACCCCAACCGTGTAAGGAACACATAATCAAGGAACATAACACCGGTTTATACGGTTCCTAACGGCATGAGTGGAACAAATCACCAAGCAAAAGGCTTAGCCTTCCACCCTTGCCAATATATAGATGATTTCAATTAAGCATTATATAGTGTGATATAACCCAACAAAACGTCAACATGAAGCAAGCATCTTCAATCTTCACCTGCAACTAGCAATGCTATAAGAAGGGTTGAGCGAAGCGTACTTAGCCAAGCAACGGTTTGCATAGGTAGGCTGGTTAAACATGGTCATGGTTACAAGTAGGAGACTGACAGGAAAGACATGGGCATCGAGGCAAAACTATAGAGCGGAACTACTAGCAATAGGCAAAGATAGTAATGTTATCGGGGTTCGGTCATCTTGCCTGAAGTGTAGTCGTTCGGATCGTAAGAAGGGTCCTCGTGCTCAACCTCGTTGGTAACCTCGTGCTCGTACTCGTACTCGGTCTCAGCTTCCGGCTCTAAACAATACAAGCACACAAGGCACGAATCAACAAGATGCAATGCGCACACCAAAATGATGGATGCATGAAGGATGCACTAAGGAAGCACACGGAGCACGGAAAATAGCACTCAAGCAAAACACTTCAAAACATGATAACAAAAGGAGATTATGAATCTACACGGAAAATCAATCAAGTTTCATATAAGACTCGCTGAAAACGGAGCTACGGGCTAAAAGTTATGCCCGAAACAAGAAACATGCGAAAGCTGAAAAATTACAGCAACATAGCAACTTCGGAGCACTAAATAAATAAGCTACAGCACTCAAACACCATGGCAAAGAGCATGAACATAAACTAGACATATCCTACAGCAAATAAGTCCAAAGGTGCACCCCCAAAGGAGCCACGGATCAATAGCAACGAGCTTGGACATATTGAACTTGACAATAAAATTCTGACAGCAGAATTTTATTGAAACTTTGGAGCAAAAGTTAAACATGCTATAGCCACTTAAATAAGCATGTGAGAACATTAATGGAAAGCCAACAATATCTACTACAAGGAACCAACAAGAGACATTCCAAAACTATCATGGTTTGTCCTAGAGCAGCACGCAAACATGGCATCGGAGAACTACAGATGTCAGACTTAGTGAAAATCCACTAAGTGTTAAAACAGCAGTTTCATCATGGCATCTATAAGAGCAAGTTTAAGTCATCTCAAAACTAAACATGGCAAATGGTAAGCACCACATCAAAGTACACATGATGGTGATTCCGAAACACACAAGCATGCCTCATGGAGATAAACACAACGATAGCAATGAGCACAACAAGATGGCATTTCATAACAAGTGAAACAACATCACAGCCACATGGCACTTTGCAACGAAGATATACATGACAAGAATAAATCTATCATGCAACCTAACACAATCAACAAGTAGAGCATGGCAAGACGAACACGTGGACATGTCATTTGCATCATTCGGACAAACGAGCTAAAAGATATCACTATGCAAAGATGGCATAAAAACAACACATAGCAGCAGTTTATAACGGGATGCACTCTTGCAACAGAAAAATAAGCACCTAGATGATCTCTAACATGCATGGCACAATGGAATGAATCGTAGTGCTAATCACCACGAACGTCTGGACACCTCATTTGCGCAAAACGGAGCAACACAGAAGTTATCCTCAATTGAATATTGCATCAGAGAACAAAATACTAGGGACTTAGTGGAAATAAGAGCAACCTTCAGATCTGGATCCAAAAGTCAACACGGGCCTCGGGGCGGATCTGGCCCGATCTGGCGGCTGGCGGCGTTGGAGGCCTGGGGCCCAGCCCGGCGGGGCGGCCTGGCAAAGTGGAGGAGGGGCCTAGCCCGAGGTGGGAGGCCGGCCCAGGGCGGGGCGGCTGGCCCGCGCTGGAGGTGGAGCGATGGCGACCGGGCCTTGGCGCCGCGGCTTCGGCTGGCGCAGCTGGGCCCAAGGGCGAGAGGCGATGGCCCAGCTGGCGAAGGGGGATGTGGCCCGGAGCGGCCCAGCTCGGTGCGGCGCGGCCTGGCGCTGCCTTGGCCCAAGCGGAAGGAGGATGCGGCCTGTGCGCCTGGCGGACGGCGGCTCGGGCCTGGAGGGGGCGATGCGGGATCGGGGAAGCTGGCCTGGGCCGGTTCAGCGGGGCGTTGACCGGATCGGGCAGCGCTGGCGCTGTTGCTGTTGCTTCGATGCGGCGGCGACTGCGAAGGAAAAACGGCGGGGGAACTTCCTAGGCCGGCAGGAGGTCGGGGCCGGCTGGATCCGGCGGCCCCTCGCCGGATCTGGCCGGAGGACGACGGAGCCGGCGGAGAAGGCCCCGCGGTGGAGAGGTGGCGGTGAGGAGAGGCCCGGTGGTGAGGAGAAGGTGGCGGTGATGAACTCCGGCGAAGGTCCGGCGAGATTCCGGCGGGACTCCGGCGAAATTCCGGCGAGGTGGCTGGAGGTGGAAGAGAAGATGGAAGGGGAGCTAGGGTTTCCTTGTTTTGGGGCACAAATTTGGGGGAGTGGACAAATATATAGGCACAAGGAGCTAGGGTTGCCCAAATGGAGTGCGGTTTTCGGCCACCGGATCAGATTTGGATGGCCTAGATGATAGAAGTGGCTAGGAGTGGTTGGTGGGCTGTTGGAGGGGGTGCCTTGGGCCTCAAAGTGGAGGCACTTTGAGCCCACGAGAATAACTGTTGGGGTAGCAAATGGACTCGAAATGCGACGAGATTTGACAAGCGGGTTACACAAACCAAAACAACAACACACGACAAGTCTCGCGCCACACCGGTAACGTTACACGGCCAAACACCAAAGTAGGCCTACGGGACGCCACGGACACGTGAGGGAGCTCCGGAACGCGAAACGGACAACGGGAAGGAACGCGTGGAACCGGATGCAAACGACAACACAAATGCAATGCGATGCACATGACTACCTGATATGAATGAATGCCACACACGCACACAACAAAACGACGAAAACCTGAAAGACAAAGAACCCGAAATGGAATAGATGAAGCCAGAGATATATTATATGCCCAAAAGGGAAAGTATTACATCCGGGGCATTACAAACTCTCCTCTACTACAAAAAGATCTTGTCCCGAGATCTAGGACTGGAAAAAGGAAGGGTACTCGGAACAAAGATGATATTCTTGTTCCCACATAGCTTCTCGATCGGTGTGATGTGACCACTTAACTTTCAAGAATTTGATGGACTTGTTGCGGGTCTTGCGCTCGGTTTCTTCGAGAATAGCAACGGGATGCTCTCGGTAGGACAAATCTTGTTGAAGATCAATCTCTTCAAACAGAATCATGCGTTCAGGTGCCTTGAAGCATTTGCGAAGTTGAGACACATGGAACACATCATGAACATTGGCGAAGTAGGAAGGGAGCTCAAGTTGATAGGCTAGATCACCTCTTTTGCCAAGAATCTTGAAAGGCCCGACGTATCTAGGAGCAAGCTTTCCTTTGATACCGAATCTTTGGGTGCCTTTCATTGGAGACACACGGAGATAGACGTGATCATCAATGTTGAATGCCAAATCACGATGCTTGCCGTCATAGTAGCTCTTCTGACGCGACTGAGCGGCCTTGAGATTCTCACGTATGACTTTGCACATTTCTTCGGCTTCTGAGATCAAGTCATTGCCAAGAAGTTGACGTTCGCCTGTTTCAGACCAGTTGAGAGGGGTACGGCACTTTCTGCCATAGAGGATTTCAAACGGAGCTTTGCCTGCACTTGCTTGAAAGCTGTTGTTGTAAGAGAACTCGGCAAATGGAAGGCAGTCTTCCCATTTCATGCCAAAAGATATGACACAAGCTCTGAGCATGTCTTCTAGAATCTGATTCACTCGCTCGACTTGACCACTAGTCTGAGGGTGAAAAGCAGTGCTGAACCTGATCTTAGTGCCCATGGCGGACTGAAAGGAGTCCCAGAACTTGGATGTGAACAAACTTCCACGGTCTGAGGAGATAACTTGAGGAATGCCATGTAAGGACACAATTCTGGAAGTGTACAGCTCTGCCAATTGAGCTGCATTAATGGATTCTTTGACTGGAAGGAAGTGAGCGACTTTGGTAAGCTTGTCAATCACCACGAAGATAGAATCATTCCCTCTCTTGGACTTAGGAAAGCCAGTAACGAAATCCATTTCAATGTGGTCGAACTTCCACTCGGGAATAGGAAGAGGTTGGAGAAGACCGGCTGGACGTTGATGTTCTGCTTTCACTCTTCTGCAAACATCACATTCATTCACGAATTGGGCAATCTCCCTTTTCATGCGTGTCCACCAGTAAGATTGCTTGAGATCTTGGTACATCTAGGAACTGCCAGGATGAATGGAAAGGAGAGAATCATGTGCTTCTTCCATTATGAGCTTCCTGAGATCACCTTTGGGAACAACGAGTCTGTCCTCGAAGAACAAGGTATCTCTCTCATCAACACGAAAGCACTTGTATTTAGGAGTGCCCTTTGCAATACCATGTTTCACCTTCTGCACCATGGCATCACTGAGTTGGGCCTCACGGACTTGATCTTCCAAGGTAGGAGCAATTTGAAGATTTGCAAGAAAACCCTGTGAAACAACTTGGAGGTTGAGTTTCCTGAATGCTTCACAAAGCTCCGGCTGGAACGGCTTGATAAGAAGGCTATTGCAATATGCCTTTCTGCTCAAAGCATCTGCAATCACATTCGCCTTGTCAGGAGTGTATTCAATGCTGGGATCATACTCTTGGATCATTTCAACCCAACGAGTCTGGCGGAGGTTCAGATTCGGCTGTGTGAAGATGTACTTCAAGCTCTTGTGATCGGTGAAGATGTCGACTTTTCTGCCCAACAACAGATGTCTCCACGTAATCAAAGCATGTACCACAGCTGCTAGCTCGAGATCATGAGTGGGATAGTTCTTCTCACTTGGCTTGAGCTGACGAGAAGTGTATGCCACAATTCTCTTATCTTGCATAAGCACACCACCAAGTCCTTGAAGAGAAGCATCACAGAATACTTCATAGGGCTTGGACTCATCTGGAGGAGTAAGAACTGGAGCAGAGACGAGCTTTTCTTTGAGAGTTTTGAATGCCACTTCACACTCTGGAGACCAAAAGTATTTGACATTCTTCTGAAGCAAGTTGGAAAGAGGCTTGGCAATCTTGGAGAAGTTCTCAACGAACCTTCTGCAATAGCTGGCAAGACCCAGAAAACTTCGGAGTTGCTTGACGTTCTGAGGAGCTTCCCAGTTGACAATTGCTTCAACTTTCTCGGGATTTACCGCAATACCGTCAGCTGAAATGATATGGCCCAGGTACAAAACCTTATCAAGCCAAAATTCACACTTGGAGAACTTGGCATAGAACTTATGCTCTCGGAGTCGATCAAGAACCAGACGTAAATGCTTTTCGTGATCTTCTTCATTCTTGGAAAACACCAGAATATCATCCAGATACACAAGCACAAACTCGCCAGTATAGGGGTTGAAGATGTAGTGCATCATCCTCGAAAAGGTAGTAGGAGCATTGGCGAGACCAAAGGACATGACTGTATACTCATATGAACCGAAACTCGTTCTGAATGCAGTCTTGGGAATGTCTTTCTCTTGAATGCGAATTTGATGATAGCCCATTCGGAGATCGAGCTTAGAGAACACTTTAGCTCCCTTGAGCTGCTCGAACAGTTCGTTGATGTTGGGGAGCGGATACTTGTTCTTTATTGTCTTCTTGTTCAATGGTCGGTAATCAACACAGAGACGCTCCGTGCCATCTTTCTTCTTGACAAATAAGACACCACAGCCCCAAGGCGACGTACTAGGCCTGATGAGACCCATACGCTCCTGTTCATCAAGCTGCTTCTTCAATTCCTTCAATTCATCCGGAAAGAGCTTGTACGGACGCCGGCATGCTGGCTCAGTACCCGGCTCGAGTTCAATGACGAATTCCACCTGACGGTGTGGAGGCATGCCTGGAAGTTCTTCAGGAAAGACGTCTTGGTATTCGTTCACCACCGGAATTTGAGATATGGCATTAATTTCGCCCTTATCATTGAGAGAGAAAAGCCTGATAGTGTTATCCCTGGAGGCGAAGATAATCACATCTTCATCAGGATGAGTCATCTTGATTTCTTTCTGTGCACAATCAATGTGAGCATCATGCTGAGAAAGCCAATCCATTCCGAGAATGAGGTCGATGTTAGAATTACCAAGAACCACCGGATTAGCCAGAAATCGATAATCACCCATGCGAATAGACACGTTCGGAGCAACTGAGTTGGAAGTCATTTGCAAACCCAGAGAAATAATCTTCAATGGTCTAGGAATCCTCTCCAAAACCAATTCATGCTTAGCAACAAAAGGTCTTGAAATGAAGGACAACGAAGCACCCGAATCAAACAAGACTTTAGCTGGAAAAGAGTTAACTGAGAGGTTACCCAAAATCACATCAGAAGAATTCTCCGCTTCAGCTGCACTCATCAGATTGACCCTTGCAGACTTTGGATTATGCTTGACAATCGTTGTACTGACAGGCGGAGGAGGAGGAAGACGCTTCGGGTTCGGACATCTGTTGGCATAGTGACCCTTCTGGCCACACTTGTTGCACACCACTTCTGAGAGAGGACGGAAATGAGAACCACTTGACTTGGAGCCTTGAGACTGAAACTGGTTCTTCGAATGGTTGCTCGGGTTGGGTGGGTGGGAGAAACCACGGCCACCTGAGTTCTTGTTGCTGTTGGAGTTGTTGTAGGGAGCTCGAATCACTGGAGGAGGAGGAAGCCAAAAAATTTGTTGCTTCGCAGCCAACTGAGACGATGAGGAAGAGTGAACGGCATCTCGAATCCTCTTTTTAGAAGCCTCCATCTTAAGCTGAGCTGCCTCTTGTTTCAAAGCCATGTTATAGAATTTGTCGAATTCATCGGGCTCGAACAGGGTGAGAGAAAGTTGAAGTTCATCTTTGAGACCTCCACGGAACTGGTAGATTTTGCTCTTGGCATCAGGAATGTCTTGCTTAGCATAGCGGGCGAGGTTTTGGAACTTGACATTATACTGATAGACTGTCATAGAGCCCTGCTTCAGGTTGCGGAATTGCTCACGCATACCCTCGATGACACTTGTAGGAATGTGGTGAGAGCGAAAGTCCTTGCAGAAATCCTCCCAAGAGATCACATGACCTGGCCTGGAGTCTTTGTACTGCTGCCACCAGTCAGCTGCTTGGTCTTTGAGTTGGAAGGCTGCAAACTTCACATAATCCTCTTCCTTCACGTTACTGCACTCAAAATGCTTCTTTATGTCGGTTAACCAATCTTCAGCATCAAGAGGGTCGACACAGTAACTGAAAGCTTTTGGATTGTTGGCCAAGAAATGGTTGAGAGTAGCATGGTGCTGTTGGTTGAAGAAATTGCCTTGATTACCTGGAACACCCTGATTAGCTTGATTAGCTTGCATCTGCTGCATCATCTGCTTCAACATCTGGGTGTTCTGAGTTGTAGTCTGCATAATCGCTCTCCAAGCCTCAGACGGAGGAGGAGGGGAAGGAGGACGATCTGGGACCTCTTCACCCTCTGTGTTAGCGTTGGGAACCCGTTTCGGAGCCATCCTGAAAGAGATGACCACGAATCAGCAATTGATTGACGGAAGGTATAAGCTGAATCAATGGAATGAATTGCAACAAGTCTTCACAATAATCATTCGGACAATAGGAACGAATGAAATCATTCGAACAAGAGGAATGAATGAAATTCTCAGTTAAATGATAACATCAATCTTCACGAGAAGCCACATAGGGGACAAAAGGTAAATAAGAAAACAACAAGGTACAGACGGAAACAAACACAAGATAGGAGCTTCGTTCTAACATCTTTGTGCTGAAAGCATATGAACGCGTTATGAAAGGGTTTTGCAATCCCCGGATCAGCATAGCCAAGGACCCTTTAAGATGCAACTCCCGATCGGAACATCGGTCATAATACCACTTCACTCAATGTAGAACCCCGAACTCGCTAACCTGCATTCGTTTAAAGAATGCCTACGATCTACTGGATAAACCCACCTATTAATTTCCGAAAGATTCCAGTTATGCAATCAGGTGTTGGGGATACAGGGGAAGCACCGCGCAATCAACTCTAAACCTACATCCAGCTGTATCCATCCTTCAACACATAACCAGTATTTCTCGGAAACTGTCTACCTCGGACCTTCGAAAAGCATCCACTATAAAAAGCTATGGCAATACTCCGGAACTACCTCCCCAGTACTGGGTGATGTCGGGGTTATCTTGCCACTAACCGTATAGGAGAGATTTTCGATGTCGGCCGTCTTAAGTATTTAGTACTGCCGCGATATGCTTGTGACGACAATACCCCGAAGCTCAACTCCCCGGGACACTGCCACAACCCCTAATGTCAGGAGGCATCGAGAACAATATTCTCGTCACAAGAACATCGAAACAATACCAGAATACTCGCGAGATTCCTAAAAAAAATTTGGTGCAATTTTTGAAGATAGAAGAGACAAGAGTAGTCGTCAGGAGTCCTCACCAGAGAGAAAGGAGATGAGAAGCAAAGAAATCCTACTCTCCGATATAATATATAGGACTCAAAATATTTTCAGTGTGTGCCTAGACTCGACCGTCAACGATTCGATCAATCAGTGGGGGCTCCTAGGTCGGAGAAGGCTCTGAATACCAACTTCTAATGCCCAGGATGGGACTATATCTCCTACGTGTTGAGGCACGACTTAGAGACATAACCCCATGCTGGAATGATCGCAAGTCTGGTATCTTTGCACAACTCATGTAAAAGATGGGGATGGAAAACATAAAATAGTTGGCTTACACTCGCCACGTCACGCAAATACAATACATGTCTCAATCATCATACAATAAAACATCACAGCCCTCTAAGGGTAAAATCCAAATGACAAGATACCAAACATAAATTAAAATCCACAGGTCGGATCGAATCCTAGTAGAAGTCTCCACTACTGATCATCAGGATAACGAACATAGTATCGACTACGCTCCTCGTCATACTCCCAGTCTAGCTCGGTGCCATCACCTGGATAGCTCACCATCGGACCTATATCTGGTGTGGTGAAGTAACTGTGAGCCACAGAGGACTCAGCAATCCCGTTCCCGGTGTGACGCCCGAAGACCGACGTCCCAGAAGATTCCAGAAGATTCCAGAGATTTCGGGTTTCCCGTGTGTTTTATTTTGCTTGTGTTATTTATTTTTGCATTGCATCATGTCATCATGCCATCATGTCATATTTATTTTGCATCTCAACTTAAATAAATTGTGTGGACCTTCGGTCCATTTAAATCGAGGGAGGTGTGACTTCTCTTTATAACATATAAAAGCCTCTCAATATTTTAGGGAGCTATTATAATAATATTCCATTGCTTCGGAATAACCCAACACACTTGCAAATATTCCCCATGCCTCTTAATTCTAGTTACACCTTCAAAACCTTGCCAATAATTCTTTTTCCTTTTATCGAGGCTCCTCTAAAAATCCGAGCATTTTTTGGATCTACTGTTTGCCACTTCCTTCTCACACTCATTTGAATTAAATTCAAACGAGTTTGGAATCAACTTCACAACTCATGCCACTCCATTTTTATTGGAACAAGCACTTTGTTGTGAGTCCAGGAGAATTATCTGCATACTCAAATTGTTTTCCTTTTTCTCTCTTCTTTCTTCTATATTATTTCTTTCTTGCCTTTGGTAAATACAAATTAAAGGGAGCCCAGACTCCTCCCAGCCTCCCTCTCCTCCTTTTGGCCAGGCCTCTAGGACATCTAGCCGCCGGCCCATAGGCCACAGCCCGCGCCCTCTTGGACCTCCCATCAGCTGCAGGCCGCAGGCCCACCAGCCCAGTCTCCACATCCTCTAACCCTAGGCTCCCGATCGCTCCTCTCGATCCTCCCCAGCCGCCGCACCTCAATCCCGACGCCGCCAGCCCCGATTCCCCGTGCTCCCCTTCCTTCGTCCCCTTTTTTCCTCGATCCCTCCTCGCTCTTCCCGACCACAGCGCCTCGCTCCTCACGCAGAGGCCCGATTTTCCCGCACCCTTTCCCTCGATCCCCAAAGCCATCGTCCCGCAGCTCCTTCCTCCAGCGAAACCTCCGTCGCCACTTCCTCCATCTGCAGGCCACGACGGCGCGCCCGCCCCCAAGCGTGCGTCCTACTGCCGCCCCGAGGCCCCTCCAGCACCGAGCGCCAGGACCGTGCCAGAGCCCCGCGTCCCCGCCATGGCCCGGCGCCTTCCCCGCTTCATGCGCTCCTCCGCCGTCCCGTCGGTGTCCGACGTGCTGCCCGCGGCTGTCCTCGCCATGGCCCTCTGCTCCCCTGCGCGCGAGCCACCCTGCGGCTCTCCAGCCGTCGACAGCACCCAGGTCGTCGTGCCTCCACCCTCCTCTCCAGCGTCGTCGCCAAGGCCGCGAACTCGCCTTCTCCAGCGCCCGTTCTCCAGCGCCGAGCCCGCGGCTCCCCTCCTCGACAGCAGCGTCTGCGGGCCTCCTCGATGCGCTCCAGCGCCGGCCAGGAGCAGCCGCGCGCCATGGTCTGCAGCTCCCCGATGACCATGGAGTCCCGAGACCGCCATGTCCATTTTTGTTGTTTGTTGCTGTTGTTTTCGCCAAGTGCACCGCAGGCAAGACCGGTCTCCGAAACGTCATGAACCACTACTTCCTCTACTACCACCGTCGCCAAGACCGGCAAGATCGACGCGAGACCGAGACCCGTGAACGACTTCTTGAACAAGTACCACTACCGTCGCCCGGAAACGATGAATGCGCCAAGTACATCTACGAACTCGTCGCCCCGTGTACGACTACCTTCGGTGAAGAAAACGAGTACGAATACAAGACGAACGCATCAAGTACCACTACGCTCGGCGATGCGACAAGTACCCCTACCGATGATCGAGAACGTCTACTTCCACTACCGTCGACCCGTGTTCCACTACTTCCTCTCCGATCGCGAGAACGACTTCTTCCTCTACGATCTCGAACCCTCCGAAACGATCGCTCCGAAGGTATAACCTTGAGACGATGACCTGTGTGATGCTTGTGTTGTATGAGATGCTCCACTTGTGTGCTCCGTGCCCGTATCATCTTTTGTCATGTTCCCCGGTTGCCTCGTCGCCGTCTCGTGGGAACCCAGCAACGGGATCACCCCACCTTTTCATCTTGTTCGACTCGCTCACGCCATCCTTTCTTTTGCACCGGTCTCTCACCGAGTTACCGGAACCGAGATGTTGCGTTGCAGCATTTTCGGATCGTTGTCGTGGCACCCTTTCTTCCACCACGGTGACAATACTTCATATCTCTTCATGTCAACTTTTAATAAACTTGCATAAACTTGTTCATGTCATCCGCATCATGTTAACAACCTTTGAATGTTTAATTGTTGTTTGTTTATAATTCATAAACATGCTCATGGGGATTTTCCGGAATTGTTGTTGTTATTTCCGGCCTCATTTAAAATGCCTAGATAGTGTAGTTTTTATTTGCTTCACCTCTTGCCATGTTGACAAACATTTAATCTTGTCTTGTTAATAAACGAGAGTCAATTAAATAATTAAAATGTGGTGTTTCGTCAATATGCAACTCGTTGCATATTGAGCTCCACTTAACTTGTAGTACTTGTTTGTGCACTTTGCCATGCCATGCATAATTAAACCGGACATGCATCATACTTGGATGTGCATCGTATGCCATGTTTACGCTTGCGTGTTTACCGTGTTGTTTTGCTTCTTTCCGGTTGCTTCTCTTGTTAGCTTTGGTTTCGTTCCGGAGTTGTGAGGATTCGCTCGACTGTTGATCCGTCTACTTCATGGATCTGTTCTTCTCCCTTGTGGAATCCCAGGCAAGATGATCATACCCTTGGATACCTTTACTACCATTGCCATGCTTAGTTGTCTCGATGCTATCGTTACATGTCGCGCTACCCATCTTTTATGTCAGCCTCTCCTTGTAGCCATGAAACCTCTAACCTTGACACCTTCCTAGCAAAACCACTGTTTGGCTATGTTACCCGCTTGCTCAGCCCCTCTTATAGCGTTGTTAGTTGCAGGTGAAGATGAAGTTCGTTCCAGGAGGGAACTTGTTGTTGGAATATCACAATATCTATAATTTTTATTAACACACCTATATACTGGGCATGGGTGGAAGGCTTGGCCTTTTGCTCGGTGTTTTGTTCCACTCATGCCACCTTAGGCGCCGATAAACCGGCATTATGTTCCTTGATTTTGCGTTCCTTACACGAAGGGTGGATGGGGACCCCTTGACAGTTCGACTTTGAATAAAGCTCCTCCAGCAAGGCCCAACTTTGGTTTTTAATTTTCTCATAATAACAACTTAGTTAATTAATTAAATTTGCATAGGGGGTCGCGTCCTCGAGGATTCTTAATTCTACATAGCAGGGGGGGCCAGTGCTGATGGTGTTGGTCCCAAACGGGGGTCCTGCAGGGCCACCACGAGGAAACTCGAGGTTTGGTATAACCTGTAGCATCACCCATCCGGTCGTGGCCTGAGACGAGATACGCGCGGCTACTATCAGGGTGTCGACACATCGGGAGGTCTTGCTGGACTTGTTTTACCATTGTCGAAATGTCTTGTGCTACCGGGATGCCGAGCCTGATCGGTTTTCCCTAAGATAAGGAGTGATGATATTATATTTATCACTTCAGCTAATCGTGAGAGCTTGTGATGGGCTAAGTTGGGACACCCCTGCAGGGTTATGATCTTTCGAAAGCCGTGCCCGCGGTTATGTGGCAGATTGGAATTTGTTAATTTCCGGTTGTAGAAAACTTGACAGTGGATCCGAAGTAAAACACACAACTGTGTGAGTATACGTGACTGTCTCTTTTCATTTTGAGAAGAGAACATGGTGGGGTTATGTTTGACTCGTATGTAGTTCAGGATCTTTAGCGATCACCTTTTGCGACCGTTTGCGTAGATGCTCATCTTATTCTGGTACTCGTAAGTTAGCTACCATATTATGCTTAGTCGCTGCTGCAACCTCACCACTTTACCTCTTCCTACCCATAAAGCTTTGCTAGTCTTGATACCCATGGTTATGGGATTGCTGAGTCCTCGTGGCTCACAGATACTACAACACCAGATGCAGGTTCAGCCGAGTTTGAAGCAGGAGCTGGTTCAGAGCTTCGCTGGGAGCTCGATGAAGAGTAGCCGTATGCTTGTGATGTTTTCGACGATCAGTAGTGGTTTCTACTAGGATTCGATCCGGACCTGTGGCTTTATGTTGTTTTTGGTATCTTTCTTTTGGATCTTCGCCCGTAGTCGGGTTGTGATGTTTTGAATGATGTCTTGCTTATTTAATGTATTGCGTGAAGTGGCGAGTGTAAGCCAACTATCTGCTTTTGCAATTTAATCCCTCTTTTACATGAGTTGTGCAAAGATACCAAACTTGAGATCATTCTAGGATGGGCTTATACCTTTAAGTCGTGCCTCGACACGTAGGAGGTATAGTCCCATCCTGGGCATTACAAGTTGGTATTCAGAGCCTTCTCCGACCTAGAAGCCCCCACTGGTTGATCGAATCGTTGACGGTTGAGTCTAGGCACACACTTGAAAATGTTTTCAGTCCTATATATATATATATATCGGAGAGTAGGATTTCTTTGCTCCTCATCTCTTTTCATTCTGGTGAGGACTCGTGACGATTACTCTTGCCTCTTCTACTTTCAAAAATTGCACCAAATTTTTTTTAGGATCTCGCGAGTATTGTTTGGATTGTTCTGATGTCTTTGTGACGAGAACATTGTTCTCGATGCCTCCTGTCATTAGGGGTTGTGGCAGTGTCCCGGGGAGTTGAGCTCCAAGGTGTTGTCGTCACAAATCCATCGCGGCAGTACTAGAATACTTAAGACGGCCGACATCGAAAACTCTCCTATGCGGTTAGTGGCAAGATAACCCCGACATCACCCAGTACTGGGGAGGTAGTTCGGGAGTATTGCCATAGCTTGTATAGTGGATGCGTTTCGAAGGTCCGAGGTAAACAGTTTCCGAGAAAGACTGGTTATGTGTTGAAGGATGGATACAGCAGGATGTAGGTTTAGAGTTGAGTGCGCGGTGCTTCCCCTGTATCCCCAACACCTGATTGCATAACTGGAAACTTTCGGAAATTAATAGGTGGGTTCATCCAGTAGTTCTAGGCATTCTTCCAACGGATGCACGATATGAAGTTCGGGGTTCTACATTGAGTGAAGTGGTTTTATGGGCTTGTTCCGATCGGGAGTTGCATCTTAAAGGGTCCTTGGCTATGCTGATCCGGGGATTGCAAAACCCTTTTGTAACACGTTCTATGAGCTTTCAGCACGAATATGTCGAACGAAACTTCTATATTGTATTTGTTCTATCTGTTCCTTGTTCCTTTTTATTTACTTTTGTTCTCCAAGTGGCTTCTCGACAAGTTGATGTACCTACGGAACTCATTCGTTCAATTCTCTGTTCGGATAGATATGTTGCAACATAATCTTCTTCATAAACATATATATCCTTTGTTTTTGTTTTGATTCTGGTATTCGAGTTGCTTCGATGTCAAATGTTGATTCCATACCCTTCCTAATCGGTGTTCTCATATTTCTATGGGAGTGCTAATTCTTCTTGATCATCAAGATTTTTTTCATGTTAATCCTTTTCAACCGGTGTGCCTTCTCTTCAAGTTATTCCTTACGGACGCCATGGAGAAATCTGACGATTTGTCTGTTTCATTCATCCCAAGTTGTCTTTGTTTTCCCCATCCTCCCTCCCTTTTATTCTTGGAGCCAGAAATCTCAAATCAAGTATCCATTTCATTCATGTGATATTTCTTCATTCTTTTCCTTCAATGTTCTTATCCGGTGATTTATCGTGAAGTTGCTCAAGAGCTTCTAGCCCATCATTCTTTTATTCTCAACTCTGTCGGTGGACGTAATTCAAGATTTCGGTGTTGATCTTATCCTTTTTCCTCATTTCACAATGCTTACTTATTCCGGTGCTCCAATTAATCATTCTCCTCTTGGTATTCATATCCAGAGTGCTGAATATTCATAATTCCATTCTTAATCCGTTCAAATTATATTTTTGAGGATTGTCATCTTATTCAAGCCATTTAATTCAACCGGTGCAATATCTCTTAAGCAATCTTTTTCAACGGTGATTTTTTTAGTGGGCCCTAACCCACAGGTCTTTTCCCAGGATCTTACCTGACTATTCTTTTCCGGAGAATTCTTTTCAAAGTGTGACGTAAGTATGTCTTCCATCAGTCACATGCCTTCTCCAAGATCGCTTTCAAATTCTTTTCGTCATTGGTTCAACCTTTTTAATTCTTCATTCCGGAGTGCCTATACAAGTCATGGTGGTGTATCTTATCGTCTTCTCAGATTTTGAAGACTCGAAGACGAGTTCCTTTTGAATCCTTATCCGTTCTCCCAAGATTCGTGGTTCTAGCTTCATGCCATCCTCATTATTGTTCCGATTGTGAGGAATTCTTTTTATAACCGTCCGGAGCATTTCATGAATTCTTCCTATTGTGTTCCTCCGAAGGCCATCATTTCAGAATATTTCTTCATTCTCAGTTTTCAACTTCGTCCTCCAAATATTCTTCATTGATGTCTCTTCGTTCGTCTCCATATTCTTACGGTGGTTCATTCAAGTTTACTCTTCCGTTGTTATCGTTTTAATTCATTTGTTCTTTTCACAATCCTACCGGTGGTTCGTTGAAGATTTACCCAAGCTTGTGCTAGATCCCTCTTTAATTCTTCCCAACGAGAATAAGTAGTATGCCAAATCCATTGCTTATCGCCAATTTAAATTGGTGAAGGATATGCATAACATAAATCTTATTCTAGTTTCTCCCAAGAGGTTAATCCCTTCCTTCGGAGTTTGTTCAGAAGGAATATATCCTTGGGTCTAAGTTGTTCATCTTGTTTTTCGGAGCTCCAAGTTATTTCAATTATATCATTTCAAAGCTCCATCTAATTCACCGCAGGCCTTGAATCTTATTCTTTTCATCTTTCAATTTTCATGCTTTCAATACCGGAATCTCATGGTGGTTCATCATGATTTAATTCATCCTTGAAGTCTTCATCAAGATTCTTGTTGGAGCTCAAGTATTCTTCATCATGCTTTCCAATGGCAATCCTTTCTACCTTATCTTTTCAGATGGTGTTATGTCATTCTTGACAATTCCTTCATGTTTTATGATTCACGAGTTTCAAGAATGAGATATTTAAAACCATCATTTTTCCTTGTTCAGGAGATGTTTTCAACCCTTCAATTTATTCGTTGGAGTAATCTTGGGTTGTGTTTCACCTAAAAGCTTTCCCTAAGGATTGTTGCTATTATGGTGCTTATAAATGACCCAACTTCTTCATTTATCATTCCGGTGAAATAAGTTCTTCGTCTCCTTGTTGCTCTCTCCAAACCATCATATCGTTTTATCGAGATCATGTTTTTTTCCCTTGCTTATCATTTAACCGGAGTATTGTATTCTCCATTCTAATTCTCTCATCTTATCAAGTTTTGTCTATCTTTTTACCGGAGTGCTGTCTGAATCCTTCTTACCCCTTCTGCCATTCTTTCAATTGTTTCGGAGGCAATGTGTTGTTGATTTCATCAAGTATCATCTCATCTCCTCAAGTTCTTGTTAATTCCTTCCATTTTCAGACGGAGTGCTGTCCAAATTATGTCATTCTTATTCATTGGCTATACCATTGCGGTTTCTTATTCTTTTGGTTCGTAAGCTCTTGTTTCATGTCTTTCAACCTTCAAGGTTCTCATAATGTTCTTTGTTCCTCCTTTTACCGGAGTGCTCTTAACTTCGTTCATCTCCGATGTATTATTGTTCAAGATTATTTAACCTTTCAAGGTTCTTTGGTTTCACTCGTCTGACAAAGAAGCAACTTTGTTTTACCTCTTCCTCTTCCATTTTTACCCGGTGCTATCTCTAGGATCTCGGGTCGAGATCCTCTGTTAGTGTGGGAGAGTTGTGACGCCCGAAGACCGACGTCCCAGAAGATTCCAGAAGATTCCAGAGATTCCGGGTTTCCCGTGTGTTTTATTTTGCTTGTGTTATTTATTTTTGCATTGCATCATGTCATCATGCCATCATGTCATATTTATTTTGCATCTCAACTTAAATAAATTGTGTGGACCTTTGGTCCATTTAAATCGAGGGAGGTGTGACTTCTCTTTATAACATATAAAAGCCTCTCAATATTTTAGGGAGCTATTATAATGATATTCCATTGCTTCGGAATAACCCAACACACTTGCAAATATTCCCCATGCCTCTTAATTCTAGTTACACCTTCAAAACCTTGCCAATAATTATTTTTCCTTTTATCGAGGCTCCTCTAAAAATCCGAGCATTTTTTGGATCTACCGTTTGCCACTTCCTTCTCACACTCATTTGAATTAAATTCAAACGAGTTTGGAATCAACTTCACAACTCATGCCACTCCATTTTTATTGGAACAAGCACTTTGTTGTGAGTCCAGGAGAATTATCTGCATACTCAAATTGTTTTCCTTTTTCTCTCTTCTTTCTTCTGTATTATTTTTTTCTTGCCTTTGGTAAATACAAATTAAAGGGAGCCCAGACTCCTCCCAGCCTCCCTCTCCTCCTTTTGGCCAGGCCTCTAGGCCATCCAGCCGCCGGCCCATAGGCCACAGCCCGCGCCCTCTTGGGCCTCCCATCAGCTGCAGGCCGCAGGCCCACCAGCCCAGTATCCATCTCCTCTAACCCTAGGCTCCCGATCGCTCCTCTCGATCCTCCCCAGCCGCCGCACCTCAATCCCGACGCCGCCAGCCCCGATTCCCCGTGCTCCCCTTCCTTCGTCCCCTTTTTTCCTCGATCCCTCCTCGCTCTTCCCGACCACAGCGCCTCGCTCCTCACGCAGAGGCCCGATTTTCCCGCACCCTTTCCCTCGATCCCCAAAGCCATCGTCCCGCATCTCCTTCCTCCAGCGAAACCTCCGTCGCCTCTTCCTCCATCTGCAGGCCGCGACGGCGCGCCCGCCCCCAAGCGTGCGTCCTACTGTCGCCCCGAGGCCCCTCCAGCATCGAGCGCCAGAACCGTGCCAGAGCCCCGCGTCCCCGCCATGGCCCAGCGCCTTCCCCGCCTCGTGCGCTCCTCCACCGTCCCGTCGGTGTCCGACGTGCTGCCCGCAGCTGTCCTCGCCATGGCCCTCTGCTCCCCTGCGCGCGAGCCACCCTACGGCTCTCCAGCCGTCGTCAGCGCCCAGGTCGTCGTGCCTCCACCCTCCTCTCCAGCGTCGTCGCCAAGGCCGCGAACTCGCCTTCTCCAGCGCCCGTTCTCCAGCGCCGAGCCCGCGGCTCCCCTCCTCGACAGCAGCGCCTGCGGGCCTCCTCGATGCGCTCTAGCGCCGGCCAGGAGCAGCCGCGCGCCATGGTCTGCAGCTCCCCGATGACCATGGTGTCCCGAGACCGCCATGTCCATTTTTGTTGTTTGTTGTTGTTGTTTTCGCCAAGTGCACCGCAGGCAAGACCGGTCTCCGAAACGTCATGAACCACTACTTCCTCTACTACCACCGTCGCCAAGACCGGCAAGATCGACGCGAGACCGAGACCCGTGAACGACTTCTTGAACAAGTACCACTACCGTCGCCCGGAAACGATGAATGCGCCAAGTACATCTACGAACTCGTCGCCCCGTGTACGACTACCTTCGGTGAAGAAAACGAGTACGAATACAAGACGAACGCATCAAGTACCACTACGCTCGGCGATGCGACAAGTACCCCTACCGATGATCGAGAATGTCTACTTCCACTACCGTCGACCTGTGTTCCACTACTTCCTCTCCGATCGCGAGAACGACTTCTTCCTCTACGATCTCGAACCCTCCGAAACGATCGCTCCGAAGGTATAACCCCGAGATGATGACCCGTGTGATGCTTGTGTTGTATGAGATGCTCCACTTGTGTGCTCCGTGCCCGTATCATCTTTTGTCATGTTCCTCAGCTGCCTCGTCGCCGACTCGTGGGAACCCGGCAACGGTATCACCCCACCTTTTCATCTTGTTCGACTCGCTCACGCCATCCTTTCTTTTGCACCGGTCTCTCACCGAGTTACCGGAACCGAGATGTTGCGTTGCAGCATTTTCGGATCGTTGCCGTGGCACCCTTTCTTCCACCATGGTGACAATACTTCATATCTCTTCATGTCAACTTTTAATAAACTTGCATAAACTTGTTCATGTCATCCGCATCATGTTAACAACCTTTGAATGTTTAATTGTTGTTTGTTTATAATTCATAAACATGCTCATGGGGATTTTCCGGAATTGTTGTTGTTATTTCCGGCCTCATTTAAAATGCCTAAATAGTGTAGTTTTTCTTTGTTTCACCTCTTATTTGTTTATAACGAACATAGTATCGACTACGCTCCTCGTCATACTCCCAGTCTAGCTCAGTGCCATCACCTGGATAGCTCACCATCGGACCTACATCTGGTGTGGTGAAGTAACTGTGAGCCACAGAGGACTCAGCAATCCCGTTCCCGGGTAACAAGACTATTCAAGCCTTGGGAGAGGATAAGGCTGAAGAAAAGAATAAGTGTTTGCAGCAGCAACTAGCACTAGCTTACGTGAAAGAGTGCGAGAAGAGAAGGCCTCGGTCGAAAGATGATCACGAAGTGATCCTAGCTACAACACCTCAAACATAACCCCACCGTGTTCAACTCCCGAATCCCTATTCGGAAATTGACAGTCACGGTACACACGCTGGTAGTGTATTAGAACAATGTGTCAAGTTATCTACAACTGGATATTAACAAGCTCCCATCTGCCACATAACCGCGGGCACGGCTTTCGAAAGTTCATAACCCTGCAGGGGTGTTCCAACTTGGCCCACTACAAGCCCAAGATCCGCGGAGTCGCAACTCCAAAGTGGGAAGACCCGAGTATTCTCGAAATCCCGTGCTCAAGATACTCCAAACTAAGGTAAGGCTAATCGAGCAAATCCTCCCGGCGTGCCGACACCCTGATAGTAGCCGCGCGTATCTAGTCTCAGGCCACGACCGGATGAGCGCTACGTACAGATACCGAAGATCCCAGCGAACTGGGTGGTATCCGCAAGTGACTCTAGTTTGGACCAACACTCAAATCGAGCACTGGCCTAGGGGGTTGAATTAATTAGCCTCGGGTTAATTACTCCCTCAGAAAGTTTTAGTTGTTTAGGCGAATAGTACCAAAGTTGGGACTTGCTGGAAAAGACTTAGCACTTAGCGGTTTATCGAGGGGGTCCCATACACACCAACTGTGTAAGGAACGCATAATCAAGGAACATAACACCGGTTTATACGGTTCCTAACGGCATGAGTGGCACAAATCACCAAGCAAAAGGCTTAGCCTTCCACCCTTACCAATATATAGATGATTTCAATTAAGCATTATATAGTGTGATATAACCCAACAAAACTTCAACATGAAGCAAGCATCTTCAATCTTCACCTGCAACTAGCAATGCTATAAGAAGGGTTAAGCGAAGCGTACTTAGCCAAGCAACGGTTTGCATAGGTAGGGTGGTTAAACATGGTCATGGTTACAAGTAGGAGGCTGAAAGGAAAGACATGGGCATCGAGGCAAAACTATAGAGTGTAACTACTAGCAATAGGCAAAGATAGTAATGTTATCGGGGTTCGGTCATCTTGCCTGAAGTGTAGTCCTTCGGATCGTAAGAAGGGTCCTCGTGCTCAACCTCGTTGGTAACCTCGTGCTCGTACTCGTACTCGGTCTCAGCTTCCGGCTCTAAACAATACAAGCACACAAGGCACGAATCAACAAGATGCAATGCGCACACCAAAATGATGGATGCATGAAGGATGCACTAAGGAAGCACACGGAGCACGGAAAATAGCACTCAAGCAAAACACTTCAAAACATGATAACAAAAGGAGATTATGAATCTACATGGAAAATCAATCAAGTTTCATATAAGACTCGCTGAAAACGGAGCTACGGGCTAAAAGTTATGCCCGAAACAAGAAACATGCGAAAGCTGAAAAATTACAGCAACATAGCAACTTCGGAGCACTAAATAAATAAGCTACAGCACTCAAACACCATGGCAAAGAGCATGAACATAAACTAGACATATCCTACAGCAAATAAGTCCAAATGTGCACCCCCAAAGGAGCCACGGATCAATAGCAACGAGCTTGGACATATTGAACTTGACAATAAAATTCTGACAGCAGAATTTTATTGAAACTTTGGAGCAAAAGTTAAACATGCTACAGCCACTTAAATAAGCATGTGAGAACATGAATGGAAAGCCAACAATATCTACTACAAGGAACCAACAAGAGACACTCCAAAACTATCATGGTTTGTCCTAGAGCAGCACGCAAACATGGCATCGGAGAACTACAGATGTCAGACTTAGTGAAAATCCACTAAGTGTTAAAACAGCAGTTTCATCATGGCATCTATAAGAGCAAGTTTAAGTCATCTCAAAACTAAACATGGCAAGTGGTAAGCACCACATCAAAGTACACATGATGGTGATTCTGAAACACACAAGCATGCCTCATGGAGATAAACACAACGATAGCAATGAGCTCAACAAGATGGCATTTCATAACAAGTGAAACAACATCACAGCCACATGGCACTTTGCAACGAAGATATACATGACAAGAATAAATCTATCATGCAACCTAACACAATCAACAAGTAGAGCATGGCAAGACGAACACGTGGACATGTCATTTGCATCATTCGGACAAACGAGCTAAAAGATATCACTATGCAAAGATGGCATAAAAACAACATATAGCAGCAGTTTATAACGGGATGCACTCTTGCAACAGAAAAATAAGCACCTAGATGATCTCTAACATGCATGGCACAATGGAATGAATCGTAGTGTTAATCACCACGAACGTCTGGACACCTCATTTGCGCAAAACGGAGCAACACACAAGAAGTTATCCTCAATTGAACTAGTAGTGTGACCCGCGCATTTGCGCGGCTAGGTTCCTTGTATACGATAGATTTCGAATGTAAGATATTGTTATGTTAGTAGATAGAGATTTAAAATTATAGTGAAGTTTGAATTTTCTGTCAAGTGTCAATTTTTTCAGTTTATATTGGATTTAAGAAAATACTATATTGAAAGGACATATTACAGACGTGGTTGACCATTCAAAATTCTTGTACGGTATGATTGGACTTTGGACTCCTCATTTTTATTCTCCACGGCTCACTCACTTTCAGTATAATTCGCCTTTTTAACTGTACTCACATCCTACTCTGTTGGTGCCGACTTAGTTTCATTAGTGCTTTCACATAAAGGGTCGCTTATGTTATTTTCTATTGCAATTACACATCACTTTTCTCCCATCATATAATTCCCTCAAAGTTCTAATATTTTTTGTAAGAATATATACACATATTTTTATTTACAGTATGCATATGATATAATTTTGATTTTGTACCGATATAATTTTTTGTATCGATTCGAGCTTTATTAGGTACATAAGACATATTATAACTCTTTGTTTCTTCGTGTGAGTGAAGGTACTTAGGAAAAGTGTAATATTTACTCTATAAATAACAAATGTGAATTTACGTTGCATAGGCCAGGTATAAAGCCGATACAGACCCGTCGTTTTGTCATATTTGTCCAATTAAAATAGCCGGTACAGTTCATCTGCACAGAAATCTCCTCTCATTAACCTAAAAGAAAAAAGAAAATATCCTCTGATGTCGTGCAATCCCCACCAAGCTTCTCATCCACATGCGCCATTTCTTCTAATTTGATGTCTGCGATGGAACATGTCACTGCCGAGCTGTACAACCCAAGCACCCAGGTTTGAGCCCTCACTGACGCAAGTTTAGCTTTTTATGACTTATAAAGAATGTTCTATGGGCCTTGGTACGTTTATTTAAAAGAATTTAATTGCTATTTCTCACAGAAAATTTATTGTAGAGTTTAGTATAATGGGGTTTATATATGTGCGTACAGAAAACCAAACTGCTATCTGGTTTTTTATCTTTTATTTCAAATTTTATTTTAGGATAAACATGAAAATCTCTATAACTGGCATGCCTCTGGTCTTAAAGTTATCATCTGCCTCCCTATTCAGAATGTTTGGGTGTTCCATGGAGTAACATGCGTATACAAATGAACATGCATTTGGGTGCCACATTTTTAATAGGACACACCTTATCTTATGTATGCATTATGTTGATGAAAACTATCACAATGATTATTGAATTTTTGTAGGCTTAGTAATCTTTTTGAAGCAGTACCGTTATTATAAATAAGACATACCTCATATTATAGGTGCATTATATTAGATGAAGCCTTCGTGATGATTATGATGAAAGATTCTCAAAAAATGATTATGATGAAACCTTTGCGATGATTTTTTTTATACTTTTAGTACTTTTTAGAGTCGATCCCTATTTTTACTCTCCAAAAAATGGCCGGTGCTATTTTTTTAGTTTTGAAGTGCAACATTCTTTTTTAGTGGCTAGTGTTACATTTTTCTTAGTGCTCGCTAGTGTTGCATTAAGCGACCAAACTTTTTTTTAGAACAGCCACAGAACAAATGAGAAAAAGGTTTGTCCGGATCCATATTGAGCTTTGGGCCAGCTGCATCGTATTTGTTTTTCTAATCGGTTGTTGGGCAGCTCGTAGGTGTTTCTCACGTAGGTGTTTCTCATGTACGTGTCCCAGTAGGATAGGACTTTGTTTTCTAATGCAAGGATATGACCTTTTCTTTTGGTATAGATCTGTGGTAAATTCCCTAAAAAAAGGATGTGGTGCAAATTATAGTACCTGTCCTTTTCATGTACGTCATGCACCTATGCATGTCCGTGACCATGACAGGCCGATATACTTCCCTACATATTATTTGTATGTAACGTTATATCTTTAAATCTCAATCGTTTATATCTAAAAATTTACGGTTGAGATAATTTAATCGGTGTGGATGAACGTGGTGGCTTATTTTACTTTTGTTTTATTAATATAATAGATATTGCATCAGAGAACAAAATACTGGGGACTTAGTGGAAATAAGAGCAACCTTTAGATCTGGATCCAAAAGTCAACACGGGCCTCGGGGCGGATCTGGCCCGATCTGGCGGCTGGCGGCGTTGGAGGCTTGGGGCCCAGCCCGGCGGGGCGGCCTGGCGAAGTGGAGGAGGGGCCCGGCCCGAGGTGGGAGGCCGGCCTAGGGCAAGGCGGCTGGCCCGCGCTGGAGGTGGAGCGATGGCGACCGGGCCTTGGCGCCACGGCTTCGGCTGGCGCAGCTGGGCCCAAGGGCGAGCGGCGATGGCCCAGCTGGCGAAGGGGGATGCGGCCCGGAGCGGCCCAGCTCGGTGCGGCGCGGCCTGGCGCTGCCTTGGCCCAAGCGGAAGGAGGATGCGGCCTGTGCGCCTGGCGGACGGCGGCTCGGGCCTGGAGGGGGCGATGCGGGATCGGGGAAGCTGGCCTGGGCCGGTTCAGCGGGGCGTTGATCGGATCGGGCAGCGCTGGCGCTGCTGCTGTTGCTTCGATGCGGCGGCGACTGCGAAGGAAAAACGGCGGGGCGAACTTCCTAGGCCGGCGGGAGGTCTGGGCCGGCTGGATCTGGCGGCCCCTCGCCGGATCTGGCCGGAGGACGACGGAGCCGACGGAGAAGGCCCCGCGGTGGAGAGGTGGCGGTGAGGAGAGGCCCGGTGGTGAGGAGAAGGTGGCGGTGATGAACTCCGGCGAAGGTCCGGCGAGATTCCGGCGGGACTCCGGCGAAATTCCGGCGAGGTGGCTGGAGGTGGAAGAGAAGATGGAAGGGGAGCTAGGGTTTCCTTGTTTTGGGGCACAAATTTGGGGGAGTGGACAAATATATAGGCACAAGGAGCTAGGGTTGCCCAAATGGAGTGCGGTTTTCGGCCACCGGGTCAGATTTGGATGGCCTAGATGATAGAAGTGGCTAGGAGTGGTTGGTGGGCTGTTGGAGGGGGTGTGTTGGGCCTCAAAGTGGAGGCATTTTGAGCCCACGAGAATAACTGTTGGGGTAGCAAACGGACTCGAAACGCGACGAGATTTGACAAGCGGGTTACACAAACCAAAACAACAACACACAACAAGTCTCGCGCCACACCGGTAACGTTACACGGCCAAACACCAAAGTAGGCCTACGGGACGCCACGGACACGTGAGGGAGCTCCGGAACGCGAAACGGACAACGGGAAGGAACGCGTGGAACCGGATGCAAACGACAACACAAATGCAATGCGATGCACATGACTACCTGATATGAATGAATGCCACACACGCACACAACAAAACGACGAAAACCCGAAAGACAAAGAACCCGAAATGGAATAGATGAAGCCAGAGATATATTATATGCCCAAAAGGGAAAGTATTACATCCGGGGCATTACAGTGAGTCACGGCCATGAACTTGGCCAGGGCTGGATATCCAAGGATGGCGTTGTACGGGAGGCAGATGTGAGCGACGTCGAAGTCGATGAGCTCGGTGTGATAGTTGTCGCGGGTGTCAAAGGTAATGGGGAGCCAGATCTGTCCGATTGGGGTGGTGGAGCCGTCGGTCACTCCTAAGAAAGTTCTGGTGGGTGCAACTGGTCATAAGGCACTTGGAGACGGTCAAACGTGTCGACGGAAAGAGCGTTGAGCCCTGCACCGCCATCGATGAGGGTCTTGGTGACTTGGACATTGCTGATGACGGGTGAGCAGAGCACTGGGAGAGCGCCGGCGGTTCCCGGGCACTTGAGCTGGTCAGCGGAGCAGAAGGTGATGGTGCACTTGGACCACTTGAGCGGCCGTGTGGCCTCTATCCTGAGAAGAGCTGCGTTTACTTCTCGGGCGAACTGCTTGAAGACACGCTGAGAGGCTGGAGCCTGTGCACCGCCCAAGATGCAAGCGATGGCGCGAGGCTCCTGGAAGCCCCCAGCCCCTTCGTCTTGGTTGTCGTTCCTCCTTGGTGGTGGCAGCGGAGGGAGGCCGGCCTTGCCCTGAGGACGACCCTCACGAGGCTGGTCCCTCCAAGCACCCTCGCGAGGCTGGTCCCTCCAGGCGCCCTCGGAAGGTTGATCGTGCCAGCGATCCTCACGAGGCTGATCACGACACTCCTGTCAGGGGCCGCGGTCGTCCCAGTGCCCCCCAGTCCGGCTTCCTCCACGGCTGTAGCCCCGGTCCTTACACTCGGGGCGTCGGCTGATGCATGAGCTCTTGGCAGTCATTGGTGTTGTGGTTGTGCATGTTGTGGAAGGCGCAGAATGGGCGGCTGCTCTTGGATGACTCTGGGTGGTCGCGGCCACTCTTCATCTCTGGCTCGGCCGCGAGCACAGCTACCCCTTGCGCTTCACGTCTTTAGCATTGGCCTTCTTGTCTTCAGGGTTAGCTACGGGGAGCTTGACGAGGGAAAGGCACCCCTCCTCAGCTCTGGCACACTTGGTCGCGAGGTTGAACAGCTCCAGGGATGTGCACAGATCTTCGTGGATGGCGAGCTCCTCCTTCATCTTGACATTGCAGACGCCATCGGAGAATGCTGAGATGATGGCCTCGTCCGTGACCTTGGGTATCTTGAGGCGGACGTTGTTGAAACGCTGGATGTACTTCTGCAGGGTTTCCCCCAGTTGTTTCTTGACACGCCGCATGTCACCTACGGTCGGCTGGCGGCCGCATGTGCCCTGGAAATTGGCAATGAAACGCTCGTGCATCTCACCCCAGGAGGAGATCGATCCCGCGGGCAGGTTCAGGAGCCATGAGTGCGCGCCGTCCTTCAGCGCCATGGGGAACCAGTTCGCCATGATCTTCTCGTCGCCGTTGGATGCCTCGATGCTCACCTCGTAGAGCTGCAGGAACTCAGCAAGGTCGGGGGTGCCGTCATAGCGTCGAGGCAGGTCGGGCTTGAACTTTCCGGGCCAGTTGACGTTGCGCAGCTCAGGGGTGAGGGCTTTGCAGCCCGTTGTTGACACCGGAGCCTATCGTGGAGGTGGAGCTTGGTCTTGGTCTCCGTGCGCCGCCACTGTGTGGGGCGCACGGTCTCGACATGGCGGCGGAGGGAGCGCGGGAGCCCCTCCTTGAGGCCCTTGGATCTCTTGGCAGCTTCCTTCTCCGTGCACGGGCGCCCCGCGCGGTGGGTCGCGCCACGGGGCCGCGTGCCTTGGATTGTGGAGGACGCCTTGATGCGGAGGTGGCGGAGGCGCTTCATGGACCACGTCGCCCGCAAGGGGAGGCGGACGAGGTAGTGAAAGGGACGGGGCAGGAGAGCCCCCAGCAACGCTGACGAGCTTGGCGATGCGGTTGAGCCAGTCTACGTCGAGGTCGTTGATGGGGCGGTAGCGCAGAAGCTCGCGCGCCATGAGCAGCGCAGCATGCGCGTACGCGGGTCCGCGATAGCCGTGGGACGACGAGTCAACGGGGGTCAGCGACGGGGTTGCGGTGCGTCCATCCCGTCACATGGAGGGATGCAGCGATGAGGCATGCTGCTCGTGCCACGCCGGGCCGGTGGCGGCGTTGGCGGCGGGCGATGGAGATCGGCGAGGAGGTCCGTCGGCGGGAGCTGTCTGAGCGGCACGGGAGGTGAGGGCTGCCCGTCACTCAGCACGAGCATGGCGAGCGTCAGCCATTAAAGCGATGGAGCGGTAACGCATCGACCGACGGAAGAGAGCCTTCGGCACACCCCTACCTAGCGCGCCAAATGTCGGATTTCGGGTTCCGCAAACCCTTGAGAGGTTCAAACTCTGGGGTGTGCACGAAGAACACTCTCTCCCCAGCGCGCTCGTCCTACGATTCCATAACCTAGCTCGACGAACTCAAAGAACAAGTGACACAGAGGATTATACTAGTTCGGGCCACCTTGAGGTATAATACCCTACTCCAGTGTGTGTGGTGGATTGCCTTGTATGGCTGAGGATGAACTAGTACAAGGGATGAACCGCCTCTGGAGAAGAGGTGTTCTTGGGCTCGGATGAGCTTGTGGTATGGTCAGGGTGGAATGAATCCGATCTCTCTCTCTTCGCCTCCCTCCCCTATGGTGGTGGCTAGGTCCTATTTATAGTGGCCTTGGTCCTCTTCCCAAATATCGGCGGGAAGGGATCCCACGATGGCCAAATTTGAAGGGGAACAGCTATTACAAGTTATCCTGACAAAAGTGGTGTTCGCCTGCTAAAGGCTCTGGTGGTTACGCCACGCCGTGCTCCACGATGACCTCCATTCTGCAGCCCTGGCGGTCCTTGGTCTTGTTGCACCGATATGGAAATCTTTGCCTGATCCCTTGGGACTCCGCGCCTGCGCTTTCCCTCTTAGCACCAAAGAGGAAACTGGTACACTGCGCCCGCTGGCGCCCGCCTAGCCTTGGTCGTCATGGCTCACGTCACGTGCACCTCGCGAGGTGCACCTTGCATAGATATCTCCGCTCCTCGGGAGCCAGCCTAGAGAGACTGCCCCCCAAGGAGTCTTGTTGTCGCCCGCCTCGCGAGGCTTGGCCCCTCGCGAGGGTCTTGAGCTGTGGTTGCTGAAGTTGGGCCATACTAGGCCGTTGATGGAGCCACGACACGGGCCGCAGGCAGGCAAGTCTGGGTACTCCCATTCCCAGGACGCCGACACCCCCGCTGTAGGGTGTTGCAATATGTTCAAGGTTCTCTTATGGTGGGTTGCGAGAGTGACAAAAACTTAAACCCGAGTAAGGGGGTATGACGTATGGGAGTAAAGAGGACTTGATACTTAATGCTATGGTTGGGTTTCAAGACCTTAATGATCTTTAGTAGTTGTGCATCCTTGCTAGGGGTTCAATCATAAGTGCATATGATCTAAGTAGAGAAAGTATGTTAGCTCATGCCTCTCCCTCATATAAAATTACAAGAATGATTACCGGTAATTATTATCGATTGCCTAGGGATAAATAACTTTCTTGTTGACAAAAGGTATCCACTTTTATTATCTTGCCAAGTACTTATAGTTTTATTCTTGCAAAGTAGTTCTAGCATCGCACCTACACAATAGTTTCATACTTGTTTTCGGTAAAGCAAACGTCAAGTGTGCGTAGAGTTGTATCGGTGGTTAATAGAACTTGAGGGAATATTTGTTCTGCCTTTAGCTCCTCATTGGGTTCGACACTCTTATTTATCGAAGAAGGCTACAAACAATCCCCTATACTTGTGGGTTATCATTCACCCACCCTAATACTTGCTATCATGAGAGAAGCCTCTAGTGAAACCTATGGCCCATGGGTCTATTTTACATCTTATAAGTTTCAGATCTACTATTTTGCAATCTTTCACTTTTCAATCTATAAACCAAAAACCTAAAAATATTTACTTTACTAGTTCATCTATCTCTATAAGATCTCACTTTTGCGAATAACCTAGAAGGGAATGAGAACCCCTTTATAGCGTTGGGTGCAAGTTTGTTGTTTGTTTGTGCGGGTATTTGGCGACTTGTGTGTAATCTCCTACTGGATTGATACATTGGTTCTCAAAACTGAGGGAAATACTTACTCTACTTTGTTGCATCACCATTTCCTCTTTAAGGGAAAAACCAATGCAAGCTCAAGAGGTAGCAGGAAGAATTTCCGGCGCCGTTGCCGGGGATATCTACGCCAAGTTAAGTCAAGATTTGTCTTCTTCAACTCGCCAATCTATGGTGCCATTGAGATCTATGTCAAGTCAAGACCCACCAAGTACCCTTCATTAAACTCTCATCTCTTGCATTTACATTATTTGTCATTCGCCTCTCGTTTTCCTCTCCCCCACTTCTAAAATGATTTTCAAAAAGATTTGCCTTTTCTTCGCCCTTCTTTCGTTCGTCTTGTTCGCTTACTTTTTGTGTGCTTGTGTGTTCGATTGCTTGCTTTGTCACGATGGCTCAAGAAAATACCAAATTATGTGACTTTTCCAACACCAATAATAATGATTTTATTAGTACCCCGATTTCTCCCGCTACTAATGCGGAATCTTGTGAAATCAATGCTGCTTTATTGAATCTAGTCATGAAAGATCAATTTTCTGGCCTTCTTAGTGAAGATGCCGCTTCCCATCTGAATAATTTTGTAGATTTGTGCGATATGCAAAAGAAAAGAGATGTGGATGATGATCTTGTTAAATTAAAGTTATTCCCGTTTTCACTACGAGATCGGGCTAAAACTTGGTTTTCATCTTTGCCTAAAAATAGTATTGATTCATGGAATAAGTGCAAAGATTCTTTTATTGCCAAGTATTTTCCTCCCGCTAAGATCATCTCCCTTAGGAACGATATTATGAATTGTAAACAACTTGATCATGAGCATGTTGCACAATCTTGGGAGAGGATTAAACTTATGATAAGAAATTGTCCTACACATGGTTTGAATTTATGGATGATTATACAAAAAATATGTCGGATTGAACTTTGCTTATAGAAATCTTTTAGATTTGACCGCGGGAGGTACTTTCATGGAAATCACTTAAGGAGAAGCTACTAAACTCCTAGATAATATCGTGGTTAATTATTCTCAATGGCATAACGAAAGATCTTCCCCTAGTAAAAAAAGTGTGTGCTATTGAAGAGATTAATATTTTGAGTGGAAAGATGGATGAACTTATGAAATTATTTGCTAGCAAGGGTACTAATATTGATCCTAATGATATTCCCTTGTCCACTTTGATTGAGAATAATAATGAATCTATGGATGTGAATTTTGTTGGTATGAACAATTTTGGTAACAATGCTTATGGAGGAAGTTTTAATCCTAGGCCTTTTCCTAGTAATTCCTCTAATAATTATGGTAATTCCTACAAAAATTCTTATGGAAATTATAATGATTCCCTCTGATTTTGAGAGTAGTGTTAAAGAATTTATGATTTCTCAAAAGAATTTTAATGCTATGATTGAAGAAAATTTGCTTAAGATTGATTATTTGGCTAGGAGTGTGGATAGAATTTCTATTGATGTTGATTCCTTGAACCTTAGACCTATTCCACCCAAGCATTATATCAATGAGTCTTCAAAGCTATGAGAATTTCCATTGGTGAGTGCAAAGAAAGAACCGCTAAGATGCATGCTAAAAAAGAATGGTCTATAAAAACATGTTCTTCTAGTTCCCGTGGAAATAATGATGAAGATCTTAAAGTGATTGATGTGACTCCTATTGAATCTTTGTTTCCCAGAATAAATATTGATAAATATGGGACTGGAGATGAGTCTACATTAGTTAAGAGGCATCCCAATGATTTGGAGTTTTCAGATCTTGATGCAAAAATTAATAAAAGCGGGATTGGTGAAGTCAAAACCCTAAGTAGCGATGAACCCACTAGATTGGATCTCAAGGAATTTAATTATGATAATTGTTCTTTAATAGATTGTATTTCCTTATTGCAATCCATGTTGAATTCTCCTCATGCGTATAATCAAAATAAAGCTTTTACTAAACATATCGTTCATGCTATGATCCAATGATGCAATCTTTTCAACAAAAACTTGAATTAGAAGTTTCTATCCCTAGAAAACCTTATGATGAGTGGGAACCTACTATTAAGATTAAGATTAAAGATTATGAGTGCCATGCTTTGTGTGATTTGGGTGCTAGCGTTTCTACAATTCCAAAAACTTTATGTGATGTGCTAGGTTTTCGTGAAATTGATGAGTGTTCTTTAAATTTGCATCTTGCGGATTCCACTATTAAGAAACCTATGGGAAGGATTAATAATGTTCTTATTGTTGCAAATAGTAATTATGTGCCCGTAGATTTCATTATTCCTGATATAGATTGCAATCCTACATGTCCTATTATTCTTGGTAGACCTTTCCTTAGAACAATTGGTGCAATTATTGATATGAAAGAAGTAAACATTAGATTTCATTTCCATTAAGGAAAGGCATTGAACACTTTCCAAGAAAGAAAATTAAATTGCCTTATGAATCTATTATGAGAGCTACCTATGGATTGCATACCAAAGATGACAATACCTAAATCTATTTGCGTTTTATGCCTAGCTATGGGCGTTAAACAATAGCGCTTGTTGGGAGGCAACCCAATTTTTATTTTGCTTTTTACTTTTTGGTTCTATTTTTCAAGTTTTACACATTATTACTTCTGTAGTAATAGTGTTTTGGTGTTTTAATTAGTGTTTGAGCCAATTAATACCTTTGTGATGGCTTACGGTGATCGTTGATTTGATTTTGCTGAAAAACGGAAATTTTTCGCCCAGTGCAGAAAATTCAATAATTCACTGGAACGTCGAAACCTTCTCAATGTTTTACAAAAAATTGATATACAAATTTCCCACGTCGTCCATTTTTTTTCCGAATTTTTAGAGTTACATAAGTATGCGAAGTTTTCAGATTGCTACACACTATTATGTTTTTGATAGATTATGTTTTTCTATGTATTGTTTGCTTATTTTGATGCATCTATGGCTAGTATCGGGGGTATGAACCATGGAAAAGTTAGAATACAGTAGATATTACACCAATATAAAATTATAATAAGATCACAACAGTACCTTGAGTGGTTATTTGCTTTGTTTTACTAACGGAGCTCACGAGATTTTCTGTTGAGTTTTTTGTTGTGAAGTTTCCAAGTTTTGGGTAAGGATTTGATGGACTATGGAATAAAGAGTGGCAAAAGCATAAGCTTGGGGATGCCCAAGGAACCCCAAGGTAAAATTCAAGGACGGCCAAGAGCCTAAGCTTGGGGATGCCCCGGGAAGGCATCCCCTCTTTCGTCTTCATCTATCGGTAACTTTACTTGAGGCTATATTTTTATTCACTACATGATATGTGTTTTGCTTGGAGTGTATTGTATGATATGAGTCTTTGCTTTTAGTTTGCCACAATCATCCTTGCTGTACACACCTTTTGAGAGGGACACGCTTCAATCGTGATTTATTAGAATACTCTGTGTGCTTCACTTATATCTTTTGAGCTAGGCAATTTTGCTCTAGTGCTTCACTTATATATTTTTAGAGCACGGCGGCGGTTTTATTTTATACAAATTGTTGAACTCTCTTGCTTCACTTATATTATTTTCAGAGTCTTAAAGGACAGCATGGTAATTTGCTTGGGTTATGAATCTAGCCCTATATGATAGGCATCCAAAGGAGATATAATAAAAACTTTCATATATAGAGCATTGAATACTATGTGAAGTTTGACTCCTTATAATTGTTTTGAGATGTTAAGTTGGTAATATTAGAGTCATCCTAGTGGTAGTTTGTGAGGTTAAAAAAATAATTGTGTTAAAGTTTGTGATTCCCATAGCATGCACGTATGGTCTCCTAACTATGTAGTCGAATTGGAGCACTTTGTATCTTAAGTGTTTGTCTTTGCGTGAAGTTCGGGGGTGCGCGATGGTTAACTCCTACCAACCTCCCCACTAGGGGCATGCGTCGTAGTACTTTGCTTCGAGAGCTAATAAAAAAATCGCAATAAGTATCTGAGTTCTTTATGACTAATATTGAGTCCATGGATTATACGCACTCTCACCCTTCCACCTTGCTAGCTACTCTAGTGTCGCACAACTTTCATGGGTGCATAAACCCTCCTTATACCTTCCTCAAAACAGCCACCATACCTACCTATTACGGCATTTCCATAGCCATTCCGAGATATATTGCCATGTAACTCCACCGTTTTGTTTATCATGACACGCATCATCATCATTGTCATATTGCTTTGCATGATCATGTAGTTGACATAGTATTTGTGGCAAAGCCATTGTTCATACTTTTCATGCATGTCACTCTTGGTCATTGCACATCCCGGTACACCGTCGGAGGCATTCATATAGAGTCATATGTTTGTTCTAGTATCGAGTTATAATATCGAGTTGTAAGTAAATAAAAGTGTGATGATCATCATTATTAGAACATTGTTCCATGTGAGGTTACGAATAAAGAGGACAAATGAGTCTCCAAAAATAAGAGAAAAGGGTCTCCAAAAAAAAGGGAAGGAGACTACAAAAAAAATGAGAGGAAAAGAAAGAAGGGACAATGTTACTATCTTTTTCCACACTTGTGCTTCAAAGTAGCATCATGTTCTTCATGATAGAGAGTCTCCTATGTTGTAACTTTCATATATCACTAGTGGGATTTTTTCATTATAGAACTTGGCTTGTATATTCCAATGATGGGCTTCCTTAGAATGCCCTGGGTCTTCATGAGCAAGCAAGTTGATGCACACCCACTAGTTGCATTTTTGAGCTTTCATACACTTATAGCTCTAGTGCATCCGTTACATGGCAATCCCTACTCACTCACATTGATATCGATTGATGGACATCTCCATAGTCCATTGATTTGCCGAGTTGATGTGAGACTTTCTCCCTCTTTTGTCTATTACCACCTTCTATTCCACCCATAGTGCTATATCCATGGCTCACGCTCATGTATTGCGTGAAGGGTTGAAAAAGTTTAAGAATGTTAAAGTATGAAAATAATTGCTTGATTGACACCAGGATAGGCATGATTTTACTCTGTGTTAAGAAGAGGGAGCATAAATGACTATATAGTTTTGTAGGGATAACTTTCTTTAGCCATGTTATTTTTGAAGCTTCATATATTACTTTCGAGTATGCTTGAAGTATTATTGTTTTGATATTGATAAACTTTTCTTTTGAGTCTTATGGATCTGAACAGTCATGCCACAATAAAGAATATTACATTGATAAATATGTTGGGTAGCATTCCACATCAAAAAAATTGTTTTTATCATTTACCTACTCGAGGACGAGCATGAATTAAGCTTGGGGATGCTTGATACGTCTCCAACCTATCTATAATTTTTTTTATTGTTCCATGCTATTATATTATCTATCTTGGATGTTTTATATGCATTTATATGCTATTTTATGTGATTTTTGGGACTAACCTATTAACCTAGAGCCCAGTGCCAGTTTTTGTTTTTTCCTTGTTTTTGAGTTCCGCAGAAAAGGAATATCAAACGGAGTCCAAACGGGACGAAACTTTATGAAGATTTTTCTTGGACCAAAAGATACCAGATGGATTTGGAGTACACGCAAAGGAACCCTCGAGGTGGCCATAAGGGTGGAGGGTGCACCCTGGGGGGGTAGGGCATGCCCCCTACCTTGTGGGCCCCCCGAGCATCCCCTGACCTTCTTCTTCCGCCTATAAATTCACATATATTCCAGAAACCCCAGAACATCCATCGAAATCACTTTTCCTCCGTTGTAACCTTCTGTTCTCGCGAGATCCCATCTGGAGGCCTTTTCCGGTACTCTGCTGGAGGGGGAATCAACCACGGAAGGCATCTACATCAACCCTATTACCCTTTCGATGAAGTGTGAGTAGTTTACCACAGACCTATGGGTCCATAGCTAGTAGCTAGATGGCTTCTTCTCTCTCTTTGATCTTCAATACCATGCTCTCCTTGTTGTTCTTGGAGATCTATCCGATGTAATCTTCTTTTACGCTGTGTTTGTCAAGATCCGATGAATTGTGGGTTTATGTTCAGATTATCTATGAATGATATGTGAGTTTCTTCTGAATTCTTTTATGCATGATCTAATATCTTAGTAATTCTCTTCAAACTATCGGTTTGATTTAGCCAACTAGATTGGTTTTTTCTTGCAATGGGAGAAGTGCTTTGCTTTGGGTTCAACCTTGCGATGCTCAATCCCAGTGACAGAAAGGGACATGACACATATTGTATTGTTGCCATCGTGGATAACAAGATGGGGTTTTCATCATATTGCTTGAGTTAATTCCGCTACATCATGTCATCTTGCTTGAGGCGTTACTCCGTTCTTATGAACTTAATACTCTAGATGTAGAATCTTTTCGGTCGATGTGTGGAGTAATAGTAGTAGATGCAGTCAAGAGTTTTTTTTGACTGAATACTGTGAGGCAAAAGCCCCACAACCTTTATTGCACTGCAGCACCAGTAGTATCTATATACAATATGTACAGAACATGAAAGAAAAATAACTATACTAACTATCTAGAGGTGAAGGGTTTTACCTATGTAATGCAATCAAGCTACAAAACATGTACATGCAGCTGGTGCCATCACACTAGATGATCATGGCCCTATGGCAGGGAGTTAATCCATTGCAGCAGTAAAGGCTTGATGGATGGCTTCATGTGATGGGAGTGCAGAGTGATGTCATGGACAAATTTGGCTTTCCAGGCCCCAAATGTTAGCCTGATGTTTCTGAAAATTTTATCATTTCTTGTAGTCCATATACTCCAAGCAGCCAGGCATGTTACTTCTAGGAAGAAAGGTTTCCCAAAACCTCTCTTGGCAGCAAGAATACATTCTTTGGTTGACAATCCAGCCCGCCACTGTATCTGAACATAATTCCACACTCTGGTGCTGAACATGCATTTGAAAAAAAGATGGTCTCTATCTTCATGCAAATGTGCAGCACACATTGGACATGTATTGTCATCATCTGTTGACCTCCAGTGTCTCCTTGGCAGCATATCTCTTGTATTTAGTCTATCATTGAGCATGAGCCAGGCAAAGACTTTAATTTTCATGGTGCACTTGCTCTTCCAAATCCATTTGCAGGGGTCATCATCTGGCAATGAGGAGTGCACATAAGTGTAATAGCTTTTAGCAGAATACTCACCTTTCCCAGGCAACCATGACCAGGAGTCAGCTATATGTGCATTTCTCTGTAAAATTTGCAATTCATGCTGCAGATCTTGCAGTTCATCCAAAGCTTCAGGAGAGAGTGGAAGCTGGAACTGTGTATTAAGATCCAAATCCTCAATAAAGTCCTTAACAGAAATTTTATCATCCATGCTGAATGAGAATAGCCTTGGAAACCTTTGATTTACTGGTGTGAAACAACCATTCAAGGACCATGAGTCATGCCAGAACAGGGCTGTGTCACCAGTATTTATGATAACAATGGAACTTGTTCTGTAGAATTCATTAATCCTCGCACGTGAGGAGTTGGTCTACTTGTCTCGGACGTGATACCTATATTCATGATCATTGTCATATATGTCGTTATAATTATTCGCTCTTCTATCAATTGCTTGACGGTAATTTGTTCACCCACCATAATACTTGCTATCATGAGAGAAGCCTCTAGTGAAACCTATGGTCCTGGGTCTATTTTACATCTTATAAATTTCAGATCTACTATTTTGCAATATTTTACTTTTCAATCTATAAACCAAAAACCCAAAAATATTTACTTTAGTAGTTCATCTATCTCTATCAGATCTCACTTTTGCAAATAACCTAGAAAGGATTGACAACCCCTTTATAGCGTTGGGTGCAAGTTTGTTGTTTGTTTGTGCAGGTTTTTGGCAACTTGTGTGTAATCTCCTACTGGATTGATACCTAGGTTCTCAAAACTGAGGGAAATACTTACTCTACTTTGTTGCATCACCATTTCCTATTCAAGGGGAAAACCAACGCAAGCTCAAGAGGTAGCACCTGTATTGCAATGCAGCACTTGCGTCGTTGCGGAGATGAACCAGTGATGCGTGATGGAGCGCTTTTCCGCGACGACGGTGTTGTGGTGGTGGTGTAGCTCCAAAGTAACATACATGGAGGCATCGACGGCGAGGACGGTGGCCGGCGTCGCTCAAACTTTGTGGCATGAGTCCTACTGCGTGGTGAGAGATGCAACAGATAGTGTCAACGTCATGTCTCGTCGGAGTTGCGCTCGTCGGGTCGCTACATTCGCTTTTGTGTGGCCGTCGACGACGGTGTCGCGGGGGAGGCTTTGGTGCTGCAACCTCATTTTCTGCAGATGGTCGCACGTAGGGGCATAGCCAGGGCCATGGCATGGGGCGTGGTTGTGCACCCATTCGTTAACTGTAACAAATTTTAGTACTGTAGGTACTTTTTTACTGTAGCTTCAACTACTGGCCTGGAGCATCGGCTGACGCTAGCTACGCCACTGGTCACACGAGCCGAAGAAGGTCATGTGGTGTCGCATCACAGGGCACTTGTGTGTACTATAGACGCGGGGGAAAGAGAGTGAAGACAGGTTGCATCCCATGAATTGGCCGCCACATGCGCCTAAATCATACAGCTGGTTGGTCGTCTGATCCATAGCAGCCGCCTTTCTTCAAAATCCGTGTACTAGTTTCGTTTCTTTAAAGGAAAACGTTACCTTTCAGCCGACAGATCGTGCTCTCGCATCTGTCGTGTGCGAAGTCATTCGATCACTTTTGATCAAACAGTCCACGTGTACGTAAAGATTCTATGCCTCTCCCGTCCTTGAAAGCCAACCCACCCACTGTATGTATTAAGATTTTGCAACATTTTCCATGTTTCTGAAACATAGGGAATGTTGCAATGGCACCACGACGGTGTGCGACGATGCGGACAGAAACTTTCTGCAATATAATATCTGTTGCAAAAAAGTCTGCAACATTATCTTTGTTGCAAAAAAATATACGACACAGTCTTCATTACAAATGTTTTTTGCAACAAGACCTCTGTTGCAAAGAAAAATTATAAAAATTCCACAACAGGATCTTTGTTGCAAAAAAAATCTACAACACAACCTACGTTACAAAATAAAAGTCCACAACACATTCTTTGTCAAAAATGTTTCCATAACAAGGTCTCTGTTGCAAAGTAGGGAAAAACATTCAATCTAGATGTGTCGAATCAGACGGCTCGCACGGCGGCGGATCTTTTAAAAAGATACGCCGGCCGACGCATAGCAGCCCCCTTCTTTAAAACTACTATAAAGTGTAGTTTTTTGAGCATCTCCACTCGCGCCCCCAACATGACCCCCAGGGCTCATTTTTTAGTGTCGGAGCCGAATAATTAGCCCAGTCGCGCCCTCAGGACCTTGTTTATCGCCGATTTGGGCCGAATTAACAGCCAATGAACCCGAGCCGAACCCAAGCCCCTAGAGGCCGCCTGGGGGCGCCGGTCAAAGAAAAAGGCGCGTGGGTCCGCACTGTCTTCGAGAGACAACCCTTTTTCCCACCAATCCACGGCGTTTCCCCTCCATTTCCCTCCATTCTCCTCCATCTCCCGCCATTCTCCTCCCTCTCCCAGCCATCCGACCGCCATCCCATGACCCCTAGCGCAGCTGTTGCCGATGCCAATGATCCGAAGCAGAGGAAGCCGAGAGCACCGCCGACAAAACCACCCGGCATGTCAAACACCAACTAGAAGGCGGAGGTTCAGCGTCGGGAGGCTGTCACCATCAACCGGCGGAGCAGACTCAACACCAAGAGGGCCCGAGACATGGCGGCGACAGCGGAGCATGTAGAGGCGTCTCGCGCGGGAATGATGAACCAGATGCCACCGACGGCTGCACCAACTCCAATGCCGCCGCCAAGCCCGAGTGATGATGCATTCACAACGCCCAGCACAGAAGCCACGCCGACCAGCTCGAGCATGCGGCACGTCGACTCCCGCCGTCGGTCCGACGCCGGAGGAGCATGCCGCCGCTTGATGAATTGCCTACGCGTCCTTCCTTTTGAACGCCGCACTTTCGAGTAAGATTGATCGCCAAACTGTGGCATGATGATCATCAAACTTTATGGCAGCCGTTGATCGCCATACTTGTGGCATTTTTTTGAGTAGCGGGAAAGGTCAGATTTGAATTTATACACGTCTTGAGGCCAAACCCTGAAGGCGTGGCTAGAAACTAGATCACCCCTGGGCCAAAAAAGTGTGGGCCGAAGGGCCAAACCACAACCGTCTGCGCCGACCCAAATTTGGGTTGATCGGCCCGCAACCGCCCAATATGAATGCTAACAACCGTTCAATTACAACATAATCTTTGTTCTCGTTCACTTCTCACCTGCAAATAAACAAAATAAAGTCAACCAACAACACGTGACACCCCTGGCCTCGAAACACCACCCGCACGTTCTACGGCCGTCGCTGCCCTAGACGCTGTCGATTGCCGTCACACATGTGTGAGTGGGCGAGCGACGCGAACGGCCAAAAGATCGGCTGGCACACCGCACAAGCGTTTACCTACATCATACATGGATCCAAATATTGGATTATAGTTTGCCCACTTATTCACTTAAGAATGTGGTTGGCCCCTTGTGATCAAAATTACACAGTTACTGACATATTCATTACCAAAAGTAATTTTAGTTTGTTATAGATCATGATTCAAAATTGGAAGAAATCAGATCCTTAATTGTTCTTCTCAAAGTGGTCATTTGATTCTTCTCTGCCCCTCAAAGGCCCGTTAACAATGACCGATCACGCCTCAAATTTGATAAACTCCACAGCATGCCCCACCTCCATCCCCTGCCATTACCATTCTTCCGCTGCTTCACCTACAAATCTGCGTCCCTAGCATCCCCGCATTTTGAAAGAATTTTTTCATTGACTAATGATGCATGTGTTTTAAGAATCATGTGAATCAAACAAGCCATCAAATATCTCAAAGCTGCTCAAAGTTAACAGTTGTAGTTTTGGAATAAAAAAAGAGGTAATATCATCGGTAGTCATAGAACTTGCGCTCAATGTTCAGTTTGGTGCTAGAACTTTGAAAATACGAAATTGCAGTCATTTAACTTGACTCAAGCATGCACACACGGTCATAAGATATGTTTCGGGCGTATCCCAACATATGGGCCCACCTGTCGTTGACTGATGGCGCTGATCGACACATCTTTGCACAAAACGTCCTTATATATTTTTATTCTCGAAAAAACCGACCACCGCGACGCTTTTTTCCAGTAAACACCCTAATATTTTTTATTTGCAAAGAAGTCAACCACTCTGCTACGAAAATTAACGCCTAAAACCGGGACACCAAGTATAGAACAAACGGCCTTCTTTTGGGGAGTGTTAAAGGAGTTCCTACCTTATTTTGGGGAGTTAAAGAGGAGGCACATCAAACAGCTATCAAACTGTCCGATGTGTGGTCACGACAATGAAACGTTGTTTCATTCTCTCATGGAATGTGACCATGCAAAACGTTTTTGGGAAGCAGCAGAACGCTACTTTGGTATTGTTATACCGCGACTACACCCACTCTCATGGTCTTGGGATCTGCTAGATCAAAGCTTATTCAAAAAGGAGGAGGCGGCTATCATGATTACTGTGATGTGGGCTGTGTGGCACTCCAGGAATAGCTATACTCATGGTGAGGTGGTATACCAACCAGTCAAATCAATGGTGATTATAGAAGAGATTATCAAGGCGCTCGAGATACCTGAGAAGAGGAAGGTGCAAAATACTACTCCTCTGAAGTGGCTTCCGCTGGAGGAGGGGTGGATAAAGATCAACACCGATGGTGCTACGGATGTGGGTCTAATATGTGGAGGAGCGGGATTCATTGCTCGAGATCATCATGGTATACTCGTGAGAGCGGGAGGATCACGATATGATGGAGTTACCGATCCCCTATCCATTGAACTACTTGCATGCAGAGATGCGATCCAAATGGCACGTGACATGGGCTTGCAGCAAGTAGTGATGGAAACGGACTGTCAGGAGATCCAGCGACTCTGGGAAGCTCCCCAGAGGTCGACGTGTTTTCATCTCATTATGGAGATGAAGGAGATGTCTACTTTCTTCTAGGGATTCAGGCTACGGTTTGCAGGCCGCCAGACCAATATGGTGGCACACCGTCTAGCTAGGCATTCGTTAAAACTTTCTGCTGTTATGCATTTGTTTGATACAATCCCTGGGTGGCTGACTGATTGTTTGCAGTCAGACATGCTAACGCCTAATGAATAAAGAGCCGAAGGGCGTTTTAGCTTAAAAAAAAGTATAGAACAAACGGCCTTCGTTTGTCACGCTAGCCAGCCAAGCCACTACACCCATCAAGTTCTCCTAGATACACAAGATAACAAAGTTTAAATGTATTGAGGCCGTCAAGTCTCGAACCCAAGACAACACGCGAATACAGAAGCCGCCCTACCCACTGCCATACCACATGTACAACTTTAACAGGGATAACTTTCTTTTGAGATTTAAAAAAAGGACTCTGATATTTGGCACATGTGTGCCAGATTGCTAAAAGTGCCACACCATCCTCTCCCTTCGACCCGTCCTCCTCCCAAGCGACCGCCCTCCTTCGACCCCATCTTCTCCAGTTTTTTTCGAGCCTGTAGTTTAAAATACGCAAAAAACGACGTTGAGGGGATTCAAACCCAGACCCTCTCATACAAAACTAAGCTGCAACATCCATCTACGCTAGCCCACTTAACTAATTAAATACAACTTACATGCTAGTTGTATCTCTTCCTGGGATGAGAATAAACAAAAAAAACCGTGATTAGTAACTGAAAATCCGAACGGCAGCCTCACTTGTACATGTTTTAGAACAATGCGCTCTAGTTCTATCATTTTTTCTACACGTTTCACGCGGTTCACAAACCTAGGCATCCTCTTCACTCCTTCTTGATCAAATTTACCGTGGTATTTGTATCTAAGTTATCAGGTATGTGGTTCATATATTACCATGTTATTTTCACAAAAGCTACCGGGGGTATATATTCAACAACTTTTTTCCACTGCTCAAAGTTACCGCGGTGTTTGTATGTATGTTATCGAGTATCGGTTCGTATTACCGTGCTATTTTCACATAAGTTACTGGGACTGTTTTTCAACAGCTTGTTCCCCTCCTTGGACAGAGTTATCGTGGTGTTTGTACCTAAGTTATCAAGTATGTTGCTCATATATTACCATGCTATTTTTATATAAGTTATCCAAGATATCTTCTTCAACAACTTTTTTCACTCTGTTCAAAGTTACCGCAATGTTTGTATGTAAGTTATCGGATATGCGGTTCATATATTTGCAAAACAATTACTCGGGTATGTTTCAACAACTTTTTTCCTCGGGTTAAAAGTTACCACAGTGTTTTGGATGTAAGTTATCACGCCTACTGTTCATATATTACCATTCTATTTACACATAAGTTACATCGATATGTTTTTCAACGGCATTCTTCTACAAGTGACAAAGTTACCGTGTTGTTGGTACCTAAGCTATCACGCCTCCGTTACGTAAATTATCATGTTGTTTACACTGAAATTATGGGCGGCAAAAATGTGTTCCCTAATCTTCTCTCCATGCACTAGATACTGAAGTTACCATCTCTGTGGTGTGTTAAATTACCATGCTATTTAGGCACAAGTTATCAGGGTATGTTTCAAAAAAAAAAACCCCGGGTCGAAGTTAACAGGGCACGAGGTACATAACTTACCAGTCATGCGGTGCGTAAATTACCATGATATTTTCACGGGAATTATCGAGGTGTGTTCCAGCACCTTTTATTTCCCGATCAAAAGTTACCAGGCTCGGGTAAGTTACCAAAATACAAACCCGTGTACTGCTACTCCCCCACAGAACAGAGAAGCCTGGGAAATAGGACCTGTAAGTGAAAAGAAACAATTTACGCTGTTGTTTTTCATCTCTGAAATAATAATATAACACATACAATTTTTTCACTACTTTGTCCCGTCATGATATGACATGACCAAGTAAGGATCACAGGGGCACACTATCAGAGCAAAATATGAGAATTTCTTCAGGCTGTCATGTTTTTCGATGGTGATATAACATCCTGTATGCAGCTAGCTACAATTCTAAATATGCATGTTTTCATTTCAGTACTTCCAAATCAAGTCTTACAGCCAAGACGGAGTATGATGCAACGTGCATGCACTGCATGTTCTGAAGACACAAGCTGTTATTCTGCAAGTTCAAAATGTGCATGCTTCAGTTCAGAAACTTCACGCGTTTTTCCAGAATTACACCTCCCCTATTCTAGCTTGTGCAAGAAATTTCTAAATCTCTACCGTCAGTCTATCATTCAGTCACAATGATGAACCCTTAAACCTCACAGTAAATTCCATCAGGCAAAATTTATCTGAGTTGGCTTTTCGTCCAGCTAGGCGCCTGTTGATCCATCTTCCACGTCGATTGAGCCAACGCTTCATCATCATCATGAATCACAGCTAACTGCTCGCCATCAATTGCATCTCCGACTGCAGCGGCAGACGAGGCGAGCCCAATGTCAGCTGCGCGGAGCAATCGAATCATGCCTGGGCACTCGCACCGGCAGGACCTGCTGTTTTGTGATTTTTGGCTTCCCCTACAATTAGAACATGCACTACATCGTTAAACAACAGAACCCCATACGCACCAACAGGAAATTGAGTTACGACTTCAGATTTCTAAGGAACACTTACAGAGCATCCACACACAACTTTCTGCATACACTTTGTCTTCTCCCGTAGCCCTCTCCTTGGCGCCCGCAGCAGCGAGCGGCTCGTCGGGGTCGCCGTCCAGAACCACGCAGTCGTCGACGTCGCTGTCGTCCCTGCCCTTCTCCCTCCGTGTCCGTGGCGCCGGCGCCGGCGAGCCACCATCGTCGGAGCTGATCTCCACCACGTCCCGCGGCTGAAGCCCCAACTGTGAGAACCGTGACAGCGTCGACTCGAGGAACTCGGCGGGGGAGCCCTCGTCGTCGTCGGAGCTGGTCTCCGCCCTGTCGCGCGGCTGCGGCCCCATCCGCGAGATCCGTCGTGAGGCCATCCCCGGCGAGCTCGCCGGCGGCTGGGATGGGAATGAGAGCGAGGTCGGGGGAGAGAGGGAAGCAAGATTGGTTTTCTCGTGAGGGTGGGGTTCGATCAGTTCGTTTTTTTTTTTTGGCGTACCACTTCGATCACGTGATAGATCCAACGTCTCCCAGCTGGTGTGGCAGTTTTGCAATCTGGCATAGGGTTGCCAAATACATATTTCGTTAAAAAAAAGTAGCCTTAATCTACTAGAACAAACACGCTGGTGGAGTTTTTTTTTTTGAGCATCAATACAGACGCAAGCGCTCATATACACGCGTATACACTCACCCCTATGAACACACACATATCCTACCCCTATGAGCACCTTGGAGAGACTGAGCCGACATATCATCTTGAGATTTACGAAGTCATCGCGCCTCGTCGTCGACAGGAACGTCTCCTCCCACTGAAAGCGCATCGCCGGAAATCCTGAAATAAATCCAGGAATAATGCGAGCACCAAGATTTGAACCCTGATGCGTTGGAGATACCATTTTGAACCAATTTGTTTTTGTAGAAATTACGTAAATTATACTATCAGTAATAAAAATGACCTTTAAATATTTCATGTTATAAATATTTCACATACAAACAAAATAACCTACTTTAAAATTGGTCATGTATTTTATTATAAAATATTAATATAACTAAAATAATATTTATGAATTATAATTTTTTATAACTAAAAATATCAATGTAACTCATTATTTTTTATATAATACACAGGTTTATATTTAAATGTCTTTGTTTACTAATGATCGTTTGTATGTACACTATTTTTTGGCACACAATTATTTGAACATAATTTTATTACTTACATTTTACAAATATTGTTTACTTACGTTTTACTTATTTTTTAATATAATATGCCAGTTTATTTTTAAATGTTTCATTTACTAATCATTGTCAGTATATATATTATTTATAACACACAACTATTTGGACATAACTTGTTTACTTACGTTTGGATTTTTTTAAATGACGCGTGCAAACTGAGCGGCAGTATCTGCATACCGTTTAAGCTTGACAAGCATTACTGTTCATACATCTAAATTTGTTATCTTTGGTAAACACGATCTCAGCATGGGTGGAGTGGCTGCAGTGGCTAAACAGCTCTTTACAGGGCGCTTGTTCGGGACATGACGTCATGTTTTTGGCGTTAATTTTCTCAGTGTATGGTAGTTAGTTTTTCTGCAAATAAATAAATATGAGGTACAGTAAAAAACTCTGTTACGTTGGTCAGCTTTTTCCGTGAATAAGAAAATACAAGGGTGTTTTGTGGAAAAATGCGTTGGCCAAGCTCCATCAGTCAGCTACAGGTGGGCCCATACGTACGGACACACCCGCAAGGTATTTTGTGACCGTATGTGCACGCTTGAGTCAAGTTAAGCAACCGCAATTCCGTATTCTCAAAGTTCTAACACCAAACTGAATATTAAGCGCAAGTTCTATGACTACCTATGATATTACCTAAAAAAAAAAACAGTATGCCTTCCTCAAAATTTGGCCAAAGGAGCAGCCAATTGGCGCCGGAGTTCGATTACAAGGTTTCAAGCATCAAAATCGATCGGTGTGTGCAAACTAACATTTCTTCTCTGTTATTGGTTTCTGTCACTTTATTTGAAAGAAAAAAATGTTCCTGTTGGCGTGCCGTTATGATGAAACTTATGTTCCAATCATTTATTTGAAGCTTTATGTGCATCGGGGCATGGGATCATATAATTTTAATCAGATAATACTCCCTCCGTTCCTAAATATAAGTCTTTGAAGAGATTTCACTATGGACCACATACGGAGCAAAATGAATGAATCTACACTCTAAAATGCATCTATATACATCCGTATGTGGTTGATGATGAAATCTCTACAAAGACTTATATTTAGGAACGGAGGGAGTAGAACGTAGTGCTAGAGTTTCAGGTAAAAAAGAAGAGTAGTGCTTGCTGCAAGAACCTTTTGTCTTGCTGTTAAGGATGCTGCTGGGCATACCATTGCCACGTAGCCTGCATTTGATCTAATTTAACATCAGAAAAGCATAATACCATTAGCACCACGCAAACAAACTCTTACTGTCGAGAAGTCACCAAATGAAGGAATGTTGGTCAAATCCAGGCCCGCGAGATCAAAGCCCAAAGGCGTCAAGACGAGCAGACATATGCAGACCACCAGTATCGGTACTATCCGTGCACATTACCATGCTTCCTTCCTCCCTAGGTCCAGAGCATCGGCTTGTTGTGCACGGCACAGATTCACAATAGATCCCAAAAGAGTAAAGAAAACAGAAATACTTCAGTTGATCAGATAATTGTAGTCTGTATTTTGGTCAACACAACAGTCAAGTTTCTGTAAAGGTTTATCCTCACATCAACCAAGGCAAAAAAAAATGAAAATAAAAAGTCAGTCATCAAAACGAGAGAAACGTTCCCAGGGAGAAGCGAAAAGCAAAACAGAAGATGAAAATTATGTAGTGTGTTGGGCAGGCTCAGAAGGATCCATTGGTTTCTCTCAATCAGGAGGAGGGAAACTGAGTTCCCGTCCCTCAGAAAATCCCTTTACCGTTGCGCATCACAGCCGCCAACAAGATTGAGCCACCAAACAATAAAAGCAGAAGCTAAAACGACGAGCAAAAACAAGCGAAATTGTAGCTCAGGGGGGAGGGGACGGCGGCGCGGGGGAGGGAGTTGGTCGGCCGATAGGGTAGATTGTGAGGTTAGGAACCTTCAGCTTATATAGGCGAGACCGGTGGGCTAGGGTTTGGCGAGGATTTGGATGGTAAGGGCCTGCTTGGGCTTCACCTTCTGCTTTATGAAGGCCCATTATATCCGGTATGAGGATTCCGCTAAAAAGAAAAACAGTGTGAAGAGTAGGCATTCACCTCAAGACAAAAAGGATGCACAACCCCC
>LR738709.1:485091362-485255667 GCA_902687465.1 Secale cereale | reverse complement strand
CCCCCCCCTCCCCCAAAAAAAAAGATGCATTGGTCTGGTCTTCATTTCTTTGTTGAAGTAAAAAAAATCTAGTTGTTTGCCACATCTCCTTGTTGTCTCTACTTCGGGCTCGGGGTAGCTAAAAATACGCTTAGACTAAAAAAAAACTTAAAATACACTTATTTTAACCAACTTCTCTTTTTTGGAATGGCCTTGTGTTATAATGCTTGGATAATCAAGCTACAGTCATCCCCTGCTAATGATGCCATGTCATCATTTTCACTATTGAATCCCCCTTTGATTCAATTCGGTTTGAATTCAAATTTAAAATAAAGTCAGATAATTAAAGTTTTCAAAATATCAAAACTAAATTGTCCAAACTGTGGCAAATAATTCATAGGAAATATTGGTGAAGAAACCACATTTTTATAATGTCGGGACTCCGATCCTAAGTCACACCGGTCTAACATGTAACACATCCTATCACTTTGCGGTCTCACGCACGGTATCCCGACGGGTGCCACCTTACGTGGTCCGGGATCGTTTACGCATTTTTGCTCGCGTATATGATAGTGTTGCTAGCATCCAAATGACAGAGAACCCGGGCCGACATGAGTAGTCATAAACCCAAGGTGGCACAAACTTACACGGGTAGGCATACATGACCCAGCAATGCACGTGTCGGTCAGCAACGAGTGTTGCCGAGCTGTAGCAAGCTAAGAGGACTCCGGTATACACCGTGTGACATTTCACCGGAAGGGAACACACAGGAGCAAAGGACACATGCCGGTCAATCCATGTGTTCTGGAGCAGTAGCAAGCTACCAAGGCTGAGTGGAAGCACTAGGAGGCATTTCCCCGTAAGGAAGGCTACCAAGAATAAACAACTAGGTGTCGGATCTCACACATACCAATACACGTTACACGTACGCGTAACATGCACGATATGTGTAGATACAACATGGCATCACAACATAACAAAACAACTCATATAGATAAAGGCCCAGAAGAGCTGTCATAGCATTTATTACAAACAGGGGTCACATGACCCAACATACAGAGCATACAGGCAACGGAAGCATAAAATGTCTGGCTACAGACATCTGAAAAGGAAGAAGGCTATCAAGCCTGACTATCTACAAGACACTCCCAAGGGTACAAGATCGTAGCTGATGTAACAAGCTAAATGTCGAAGTCCACGTGAAACCACTAGTGAGACTGGAGTCTCTCTGCAAAAACATAAATTAAGCAAACGTGAGTACAAATGTACTCAGCAAGACTTAAATCAGAACTAGTTACATATGCTTCAGTATCAACAAAGGGTGGAGTTTAACTACAGCAAGTCAGCTTTGACTCGGTAGCTATCATGTACTACGACTGCTGGTAACTCTTTTGAGGTGGCGCACACGAGTCCACATATTCACCATGTCAATACATCACTATGGTTCCGCTCCCGTCTCCCTACGAGAAGGCCATCCATAGCACTCACGCTTATCTTGCGCATTTTAGAGTATCCACTTTCACGTGTCTATGAACTGCATAAGCAACCCAGTAGTCCATTACCGCGGACGCGGCTATTCGAATAGATCATATTACCCTGCAGGGGTGTACTTCTTCACACACGCTCTCACCACTTATCGTCGTTTACACGATATGTACTCGACAACCTTCAAGTGGAAGCCTAGCGAGGGTGTCAGCCACGACCTGACTAACCACACAAGTCTCTAGTCCAGGTTTATGGCCTATCCGGGTTTCATCCGCAAAGAAGTCCGGCCAAGGTTTCACTCACGGCCCAAACGATTTGTGCAGGGTTCCCGAGACACCAAGTGGGCGACTCGGTACACCGGGCCACGGTGTATCAACCGCATCATAGCCCGCCCCTAGGGTCAGTGCTACGAACAACCTCACGAACGACCTCCAACACATATCCTACAAACACCAGAAAATAGTTGCAACTCCTAGACAAAGATCAAGGCGATTAATAAGTCGAGAGAGCTTGGAGTGCCCGAAGCCCAATGTGTGGTAGTAATTGTCTTGGATCACAAACACAGAACTCGGTCCCTAAGGACGGTCCCAATGAGACAACCCACGGTGTACTCCTACATGGCCTCTCGTCACTACCTTTACCAAATTGTGTTCACACACTTAGCTCTCAACAGTAGGACATGTTCACCCCACTCCAATCCATCCCAGACGAATCAGACATGACACAACTCTAAGCATAGCAGGCATAACAAGCAAGCATGAATGAGTAGGCACATCATGGCTCAAACAACTCCTACTCATGCTAGTGGGGTTCAACTATTTGCTGTTGCAATGACAGGTCATGCAGAGGAAAGGGGTTCAGCTACCATAGCAAAAAGCAGATGAAACATTGTTGTCCTAATGCAGTAAAAGAGAGCAAGAGCGAGAGAGTGGGATTTTATCGGAATGTTCAATGGGGATTGCTTGTGTGGCAATTCCGAAGATAGCATAACTATTCATCGGTGTCAACGATCACAATGTCGGAACAACGTCCACTAAGAGGGGACAACACCGGCAAACTGAGAAAGAACACGATCAATGCAATGCAACAATATGATGCATGATCATTACATGGCAATATGTTGTTGATTGAAATGGAGTTGGTTTGCCGGTGCCACGTCAGCATAGTCAACTCTGACGTGTGGGTCCCGTCGGGTTATAACTAATCTAAACAGAAATAAAACCGAGGTTAATTAGGGCGTTGGGCCCAAATGTCAGCGGATGTGGATGTTAATTAAGAGGCGATTAGCAGTTAATCAACTCCGCCATGTCATCATCGTCGGAGATTAACCGGTGACGACCACAGCCGACGGCGGCGGATCACCGTGCTCTCGCTACAGGCCACCATTCCACGCGTGGTTTGCGGCTACGAGTTTTTGTGGTTCTCGCGCATCCAACGGAGCAAACGGAATCGTCGGAGATGGCCTAAAACGACGGGGGAATCCAGTTGCGTGGTGCCCGGAGTTCGGGCGTCGGCGAGGATGACGCTACGGTGCACGGGAGGAGGAGCTGGTGGGTGTGTGGGTTTGTTGGGGAACTGCTGAGTACGAAGCAGTGCTCAGATGTGAGCCGCAACGGGTGTGACCACGACCACGTCATGGCCAGCGATGAGGGGCTTGTGGCCATGGCGAAACAGCATCTAGGGGACGCAATCGACGGTGGGGAGAGGGTGAGAACGAAGAGGATCTCACAGAGGTGAAGGGGAGCAGCTCGGTGTGGTCGGGGACGTGCTGAGGGCAATAAATCGACTGGAGGCAGCCGTCGGATCCCGAGGTTGAAGACGACGCGTTGGCGGGGTTGCAGGGCGTCCGAGGACGCAGGCATCGGTGTGGTGATGATGTTGTTGTTGGGGAACGTAGTATTTCAAAATTTTCCTACGATCACGCAAGATCTATCTACCAGATGCATAGTAACGAGAGGGGAGAGTGTGTCTACGTACCCTTGTAGACCGAAAGCGGAAGCATCTAGTGACGCGGTTGATGTAGTCGAACTTCTTCGTGATCCAACCGATCAAGCACCGAACGTACGGAGCCTCCGCGTTCAGCACACGTTCAGCTTGATGATGTCCCACGAGCTCTTGATCCAGTAGAACCTCACGGGAGAGTTTCGTCAGCACGACGGCGTGGTGACGGAGATGATGAAGTTACCGTCGCAGGGCTTCGCCTAAGCTCTGCAACAATATGACCGAGGTGTGTTTCCGTGGAGGGGGGCACCGCACACGGTTGGGAGAGATCAACTGATCAACTTGTGTTTCTATGGGGTGCCTCTATCCACGTATATAAAGGAGTGGAGGAGGGGGAGGGCCGGTCCTCTCTATGGCATGCCCTAGGGGAGTCCTACTCCCACCGGGAGTACGATTCCCCTTTCCTAGTAGAACTAGGAGCCCTTCCAAGTAGTAGGAGTAGGAGAGAAGGAAAGGGAAAAGAGAAGAGAAGGAAGGAGGTGGCGCAGCCCCTCCCCCTAGTCCAATTCAGACTATGCCTTGGGGGGTGCAGCCTCCTCTCTCTCTCTTTCCCTAAAGCCCAATAAGGCCCATATACTCCCCGGCGAATTCCCGTAACTCTCCGGTACTCCGAAAAATACCCGATTCACTCGAAACCTTTCTGATGTCCGAATATAGTCGTCCAATATATCAATCTTTATGTCTCGACCATTTCGAGACTCCTTGTCATGTCCCCGATCTCATCCGGGACTCCGAACTACCTTCGGTACATCAAAACACATAAATTCATAATACCGATCGTCATCAAACGTTAAGCGTGCGGACCCTACGGGTTCGAGAACTATGTAGACATGATCGAGACTCATCTCCGGTCAATAACCAATAGCGGAACCTGGATGCTCATATTGGCTCCTACATATTCTACAAAGATCTTTATCGGTCAAACCGCATAACAACATACGTTGTTCCCTTTGTCATCGGTATGTTACTTGCCGGAGATTCGATCGTCGGTATCACCATACCTAGTTAATCTCGTTACCGGCAAGTCTCTTTACTCGTTCCGTAATACATTATCTCGTGACTAACTCATTAGTCATTTGCTTGCAAGGCTTATTATGATGTGTATTACCGAGAGGGCCGAGAGATACCTCTTCGACACTCGGAGTGACAAATCCTATTCTTGATCTATGCCAACACCACGAACACCTTCGGAGACACCTGTAGAGCATCTTTATAATCACCCAGTTACGTTGTGACGTTTGATAGCACACAAGGTGCTCCTTCGGTATTCGGGAGTTGCATAATCTCATAGTCATAGGAACATGTATAAGTCATGAAGAAAGCAATAGCAGTAAAACTAAACGATCGTAGTGCTAACGGATGGGTCTAGTCCATCACATCATTCTCCTAATGATATGATCCCGTTGATCAAATGACTACCCATGTCTATGGTTAGGAAACATAACCATCTTTGGTCAATGGGCTAGTCTAGTAGAGGCATACTAGGGACACTCTATTTTGTCTATGTATTCACACATGTACTAAGTTTCCGGTTAATACAATTCTAGCATGAATAATAAACATTTATTATGATATAAGGAAATAAATATTAACTTTATTATTGCCTCTAGGGCATATTTCCTTTAGTCTCCCACTTGCACTATAGTCAATAATGTAGTTCACATCTCCATGTGATTTAATACCGATAGTTCACATCGTTATGTGAATAACACCCATTGTTCACATCGCCATGTGACCAACACCCAAAAGATTTACTAGAGTCAGTAATCTAGTTCACATCGCTATGTGATTAACACCCAAGAGTAATAAGGTGTGATCATGTTTTGCTTGTGAGAGAAGTTTAGTCAACTGGTCTGTTACATACAGATCCGTATGTATTTCGCAAATTTCTATGTCTACAATGCTCTGCATGGAGCTACTCTAGCTAATTGCTCCCACTTCCAATATGCATCCACATTGATACTTAGAGTCATCCGGATTAGTGTAAAGCTTGCATCGGTGCAACTCTTTACGACGAACTCTTTATCACCTCCATAATCGAAAAATCATTTCCTTAGTGAAAGCACATTTGCTCCCCGGGTGGTTTTGGTAATTAATGACAACATACTTTGTGGTTGGACTAATGCTTTTATCAAGTATGTTTCGGGAAATTCAATCACATTGGCATGGCAAAAGGACTAAAGAAGTGGACCCCTCAAAATGCTAAGGCAAGCATTGGCAAAAGCTCAAGACTCCATTTTTGGTTTAGTGATCCAAGATCACATTGAGTCCATAGGAAAAGCCAATACTATTAAAAGGGGATGAGGTTATGATGATGATCTGGTTGCTCAAGTGCTTAGTGATACATCTCCTAAACTATCAGCAACTTTCACTGCCATATACACTCATAAGTAGTCTCGGTCCCACCGATATTCCAAACTCAGTCACACCGAGATGAACCACCTCAGCCATAAGCCAAACCCTAGTAAACTCGAATTTTCCGATTCTGAACTCGGTCTCACCGAAACATGAGTTGCCAAGTTTCTGTAACCTTCTGTCATCAAATCGGTGTCACCGAGATGATGAAGTCGGTCCCACCGAAACTGGCATGCTCTTGTCATTGCACGAATCGGACTAACCGAGATTGTATATTTGGTCCCACCGAAAATCCCAACGTTCACATTATTTGAACTATCGGTCTCACCGAGTTGTCCACTTCGGTCCCACCGAGATTGCTCAAATGTGTGTAACGGTTGGATTTTGTGTGGAGGCTATTTATACCCCTCCACCCCTCTTCATTCGTGGAGAGAGCCATCAGAAAGAACTACCACTCCTACCTTACATTTCTGAGAAGAGAACTACCTACCCTTGTGTTGAGATCAAGTTGCTCCACTCCCACCATATGAAGCTTGATCTCTAGCCTTCCCAAGTTGCTTTCCACTCAATCCTTTCTTCCACCACAGCCAAATCAGTGAGGAGAGTTGAGTGTTGGGGAGATTATCATTTGAAGCACAAGAGCAAGGAGTTCATCATCATCTACAACATCTATTACCTTTTGGAGGGTGGTGCCTCCTAGATTGGTTAGGTGTCGCTTGGGAGCCTCCGTCGTCGAGATGTGGAGTTGAACCAAGAAGTTTGTAAGGGCAAGGAGATCGCCTACTTCGTGAAGATCTACCCCGAGTAAGGCTAGCCCTCCGTGGGCGTAGGCCATGATGGAATAGACAAGGTTGCTTCTTCGTGGACCCTTCGTGGGTGGAGCCCTCCGTGGACTCTCGCAGCCGTTACCCTCCGTGGGTTGGAGTCTCCATCAATGTGGATGTACGATAGCGCCACCTATCGGAACCACGGGAAAAATCATTGCGTCTCCAAATTGCGTTTGATCTTCTCCACTTCTCTTTACTACTTGTGCAATTTACTTTCCGCTGCCCATACTCTAGAATTGCATGTGTAGTGTGCTACTTGACTTGTGTGTTATGCAAAATCTGCCAAAATCTGTCCTTGATAAAAGACAGAATTTTTATCTTGTCGAGTAGTCTAATCACCCCCCCCTCTAGACACTCTCACCTTCTTCGATCCCTCAATTGGTATCAGAGCTTTGGTCTCCATTGCTTTGGTTTACACACCATTGGAGGAAGATGGACGTGTCTACGTTTGGGAGTGTTAGCCATAGAGTGCCTATTCTTAATGGAGTGTCCTATAACTCGTGGAGGATTGAAATGCTTATTATCTTTAAGACGTACAATTTGCACAAATATGTTGAGACCCCCTATGTGCCTCCATTTGACCCCTTGCACCCAACCATGGATGAAGAGCTTGATTTGCTTCGTAACCTTAGGACTGTAAATCTTATCATTAGAGGGTTACCCGATAACTTGCTTGAGCTCGTTACAAACTTTGAGTGCGCCTATGCTATGTGGAAGTTCTTGGAAGAACTTTATCCGGACTACTCTTTGAGAGGTCTTGATGAAATTCTATACAAGACTATTGAATTTGATATGATGCGCCCCAATGATCCCAACTTTGATAAATGCTTCTTTGAGCTTCGTGATCTTATGAAAAAGAAGGGTGATCCCGGTCTTATCAATGTTTTAATTAGAAATGCTCTTGTATTGCATTCCGATGATTATTGTCACATTGACAAAACTAATGCAAGTAGTTATCAAATTGACCTAGGTGTTGATGATGAACAATCTATGGGTCAATATGATGATGAGCATGAGCATGATGATGATTACTCTGATTCGGACACCGAGCTAGACAAGATCATGAAGAGTCTCAATCTTATGGCAAATCTGAGAGACTACATGTCCGGCGGAAAAGAGTGGATTCTTGATAGTGGATGCACCGACCACATGACCGGAGACAAAGACATGTTTCGAGAGCTTGCAAAGAACGATGGTCCACGCAAGTATGTGACTTTTGGAGACAACTCCAAGGGTAAGGTACTTGGCCTTGGTAAGGTGGCCATATCTCATGATAGCTCTATTCAAAATGTCATGCTTGTAGAATCTCTTGGATACAATTTACTTTCCGTGTCTAGATTAGCTGACTTTGGATTCAATGTGCTATTCACCGAAGTAGATTGCCAAGTCTTTCGTCGTGACAATCATAACATGGCGTTTACCGGTATCCGTAGAGGTGATCTATATATTGTTGATTTCACTAAGAAAGCCCAACCTAGAGCTTGCTTCATTGCTAAATCCTCTAAAGGTTGGTTATGGCATAGAAGGCTTGGACATGTTGGTATGCGTAATCTAGACAAGCTGATCAAAGGTGACCATATTCTTGGCGTTAAAGATGTTTTCTTTGACAAAGATAGACTTTGTAGTGCTTGTCAAGCAGGAAAACAAGTAGGTGGAAGTCATCCCATGAAGAACATCATGACCACAAGGAGACCGCTTGAGCTTCTTCATATGGATCTCTTCGGTCCCAATGCTTACAAAAGCCTTGGTGGTAACTCCTTTGGTCTAGTTATAGTTGATGATTATTCCAGATTTACGTGGGTATTTTTCCTTGATGACAAATCGCAGGTTCAGAGAATCTTCAAAACCTTTGCCAAAAAGGCCCAAAATCAATTTGAGGTGAAGATCAAGAAAGTTCGGAGTGACAATGGAACGGAGTTCAAGAACGCCAATGTAGACTCTTTTCTCGATGAGGAAGGAATTCTACATGAGTTCTCGGCTACGTACACTCCTCAACAAAATGGAGTTGTTGAGAGGAAGAACCGAACGCTCATAGAGATGGCGAGAACGATGCTTGATGAATACAAGACACCGAAGCATTTTTGGGGGGAAGCGGTCGAGACAGCTTGTCATGCTATCAACAGGCTTTATCTTCATAAGCTCCTCGGCAAGACATCATACGAGCTCCTCACCGGTAACAAACCCCAAGTGGGATACTTTCGTGTCTTTGGTTCGAAATGCTATATCCTTGATAAGCATTGTCGGTCTAAATTTGCTCCTAAATCTCATGAAGGCTTTTTTCTTGGTTATGGATCAAACTCCCACACCTACCGTGTCTACAATAATTTCACCCGAAAGGTTGAAGAGACGGTAGACGTGAAGTTTGATGAATCTAATGGCTCGCAAGTAGAGCAAATGCCTATTGATGTAGGAGACAAGGACCCATCGGAAGCTATCCAAGATTTATCTATTGGAAAGATCCGTCCCATGGAAGTGAAGGAGAGTACCTCATCTACATATGTGGAGCCCCCTACCTCACGGCGAGATGAACCTCAAGGCAACATGGAGGCCTCCACAAGTGGAACTCACCAAGATGAGGAAGTGCAACAAGAAGATCCACCACAACCTCCTTCTCCACCGCCTCAAGACAACATTAACAACAATTAAGAAGAAGAAGAGGAAGATGAAGATGATGAGGAAGCTCAGCCACAACCTCTACAAAAGCTATCCCGAGTCCGAGCAAGAGTCAAGAAAAATCATCCCGTGGAACAAATGATGAACGACATCAACTCCGGGAGAATTACTCGCTCTAAAACTCGCTTAGCTAACTTTTGTGAGCATTACTCATTTGTCTCTAGTATTGAACCTATGAAGGTAGAAGAAGCACTTGAAGACCCGGATTGGGTGAACGCTATGCACGAAGAACTACACAACTTTGAGAGGAACAAGGTATGGACTTTGGTAGAGAAGCCCAAGGATGATCAAAACGTCATTGGAACCAAATGGGTGTTTCGGAACAAGCAAGATGAAGATGGACAAGTCATCCGCAACAAGGCTCGTCTCCTAGCTCAAGGTTACACACAAGTCGAAGGTATGGACTATGGTGAGACCTATGCCCCCGTTGCTAGACTTGAGTCCATTCGCATTCTTCTTGCTTATGCCAATCACCATGATATTACTCTCTATCAAATGGATATCAAAAGTGCTTTCCTAAATGGTGAAATTGAGGAGGAAGTATTTGTGAAACAACCTCCCGGATTTGTGAATCCCAAAAAGCCTAATCATGTTTACAGGTTGCACAAAGCTCTTTATGGTCTTAAACAAGCTCCTAGAGCTTGGTACAAATGCTTGACTAGCTTTCTTCTTGAAAAAGGCTTTGAGATTGGAAAGATAGACACAACGCTGTTCACGAAAAGGGTTAATGGTGAACTATTTGTGTGCCAAATATATGTTGATGATATTATCTTTGGTTCAACTAACCCTCATTTTAGCAAGAAGTTTGGAAAGCTCATGTCGGAGAAGTATGAGATGTCCATGATGAGTGAACTCAAATTCTTCCTTGGGTTGCAAATCAAGCAATCTAAGGAGGGTACCTTTGTCTCACAAACAAAGTACACCAAGGATCTCTTCAAGAAGTTCAACATGCAAGAAAGCAAAGGTATGAGAACCCCCATGCCTACAAGTGGACATAATGACTTGACAAAAGATGGAGAACCCGTTGATCAAAGGGTTTACCGATCTATGATTGGTTCTCTACTATATCTTTGTGCTTCTCGTCCTGACATAATGTTGAGTGTATGCATGTGTGCTCGATATCAAGCAGCCCCTAAAGAATGTCATCTTAAAGCTGTTAAAATGATTGTGAGATATTTGATACACACACCAAACTTTGGCATTTGGTATCCTAAGAGGGCCTCTTTCGACCTTGTTGGCTATTCCGACTCGGACTATGCCGGTGACAGGGTTGATAGAAAGTCAACTTCGGGTACGTGTCAATTCCTTGGTCGATCCCTTGTATCTTGGTCCTCCAAGAAACAAAATTCGGTATCATTATCCACTGCCGAAGCGGAATATATTGCTGCTGGTTCGTGTTGTGCTCAATTGCTATGGATGACACAAACGCTTAAGGATTATGGGATACATGTGAGACATGTTCCCTTGCTTTGTGACAATGAGAGTGCGATTAAAATTGGACACAATCCCGTGCAACACTCTCGAACGAAGCATATTGAAGTTCGTCACCATTTCATTCGTGATCATATTGCCAAGGGTGACATCAATCTTAAGCATGTTTGTACTGACAAACAACTCGCTGATATCTTTACAAAACCTCTTGATGAGAAGGTGTTTTGTCGCTTAAGGAGTGAGTTGAACATCATTGATGCTTCAAACTTGGAGTGAGAACTCCATTGATGCATGCAAGGCATGAGCCCACTTGACTAATCCTTGATATTTCTCTTATGATGGTGATCATATGTCTTGGACACATTTGCCTCCTTGTATTGCATCTAACTCCTTGCAGGTACTTGGATGATCTACATTCCACAAGATTACCACACACTCAAATCATGAGTAATCTTGTCATTGAGCAAGTATCTAGCCCTTTGGGATGTTGAGTTCAAGGAACAAAATTCCACATATCCTTTTTGACATCTTATACATCTAGTATTTCACTCTTGTCATCTTGGATATCCTTGAGTATTTCCTTGCTTGCCTAACCCATGTAGGAAGATGAACTACACAAGTGGAAATGGCGCTCCAACTTCACATTCAATGAGCACCTACATCAAGTTTACCTACATGAGCAAAGCAACAACAAGCCCAAGGTATGTTCTTCACATCTTTAAGGAGCTTTGCTCAAAGTCATGAGTACAAGCAGCTTCATAAGATGTGATCACATCGAATGCTTAATCGAAAAATGGCAACCCCATATTGAGCTTAAATGATGAGTATGACCTATGATGAAATGTCCTCATTCGACTCCTAAGTCAATATACTCAAACATAGGTGACCTTGTCGCCGACCTTTATCTAGATGAAGTACATATGTTTTGGAGTCTTTCTATTTTCTCTTATGTTCTCTCATTGAGTTTTCATTAAAAAAAACTTCATCTAGGAATCTTTTTCATTTCTATTCTTCTGTCTTTGTGAATATCCTTCTGGCTCTGATCAATTCCTCGAAAATCATTCACAAATTCATTGCAAATCCTTTGAAACATTCCTCGCAAAGTGAGCTGAATTATTTCTGTATTTCCTTGGAATTAAACTCGGCGTCACCGATTTAAATATTTCGGTCTAACCGAAAAGGATCTACCCTAAGTCCCTGACTTTCGGACCCACCGATCCATCTTAATTCGGTGTCACCGATTTATTTCTTCCAGGATATCATCTTCTGCAGCTCCACTCAATGATTCTCTATGCATGTTCCTTTTTGCCCTATTGTGATTCTTAAGGATCCCACTCCTTTCTTTCCATCTTCCCTGACCTTCCTAGTTTGCTGTCCTTTTCGGCACTTGATGTCAAAGGGGGAGAAGACTTAGGGGGAGAAGAGAAGATTTAGGGGGAGAAGAAGAGCAATCTTACCTTAAGGGGGAGAGAATCACATCAAAGCTTTGCCGTGTTTTTCCTTATAAGAGAATTTCTTGCCGTGTTTCACATTGGACATTACAATTGGCGTCATTCTCATTTGGCATCATTCTTTTGATTTTGCTCTTTCCATCAAACCCCTTGATCTGAGAGAACTCAAAGGGAGAGGAATCTTCACAATTGATATCTTATGGAAAGCAAAATCTCTCAGAGTTCATTGAAAATCTTTTAGTTTCGGAGACATGTTTGCTGATTCAAGCTTGTGCTCAATATGAGACACTCTTTATACATGTCATCCCTGGCTTGGTACTCTTGATGTTCTTGCAGTTGGTTGAAGAAATACTCTTGTGTTATCTAACCTTGTTTTCCCAAGTTTATCTCTTCAGGTACAATGCCAAGGAACCTCAAGGTAAGTATATGCACCTTGTAGAATGTGCATGATGGTGACTTGCTTGTGAATACTTGTTTGCAAGAAATCACCATGCACATATGCATTATCACTCACTTCTTTTCATCTGCTCTGATGCATATAGCCAAGCTGCATGTAGCACATCTTGCTTATCTCTCTTGTGTGCTTGTGGTAGTCCAAAACCATAATTTATGAAAATCTTGCACACTTGTAGGGGGAGCCTGTGTACTATGTCAAAGCTTTCGTGATAATTCTGTCTTTCTTTCAATAAGCTTTGATGTCTTGTTTAGTGTGTTGCCATCCATTACCAAAAAGGGGGAGATTGAAAGCACATTTGCTCCCCGGGTGGTTTTGGTAATTAATGACAACATACTTTGTGGTTGGACTAATGCTTTTATCAAGTATGTTTCAGGAAATTCAATCACATTGGCATGGCAAAAGGACTAAAGAAGTGGACCCCTCAAAATGGTAAGGCAAGCATTGGCAAAAGCTCAAGACTCCATTTTTGGTTTAGTGATCCAAGATCACATTGAGTCCATAGGAAAAGCCAATACTATTAAAAGGGGATGAGGTTATGATGATGATCTGGTTGCTCAAGTGCTTAGTGATACATCTCCTAAACTATCAGCAACTTTCACTGCCATATACACTCATAAGTAGTCTCGGTCCCACCGATATTCCAAACTCAGTCACATCGAGATGAACCACCTCAGCCATAAGCCAAACCCTAGTAAACTCGGATTTTCCGATTCTGAACTCGGTCTCACCGAAACATGAGCTGCCAAGTTTCTGTAACCTTCTGTCATCAAATCGGTGTCACCGAGATGATGAAGTCGGTCCCACCGAAACTGGCATGCTCTTGTCATTGCACGAATCGGACTAACCGAGATTGTATATTCGGTCCCACCGAAAATCCCAACGTTCACATTATTTGAACTATCGGTCTCACCGAGTTGTCCACTTCGGTCCCACCGAGATTGCTCAAATGTGTGTAACGGTTGGATTTTGTGTGGAGGCTATTTATACCCCTCCACCCCCTCTTCATTCGTGGAGAGAGCCATCAGAAAGAACTACCACTCCTACCTTACATTTCTGAGAAGAGAACTACCTACCCTTGTGTTGAGATCAAGTTGCTCCACTCCCACCATATGAAGCTTGATCTCTAGCCTTCCCAAGTTGCTTTCCACTCAATCCTTTCTTCCACCACAGCCAAATCAGTGAGGAGAGTTGAGTGTTGGGGAGATTATCATTTGAAGCACAAGAGCAAGGAGTTCATCATCATCTACAACATCTATTACCTTTTGGAGGGTGGTGCCTCCTAGATTGGTTAGGTGTCGCTTGGGAGCCTCCGTCGTCGAGATGTGGAGTTGAACCAAGAAGTTTGTAAGGGCAAGGAGATCGCCTACTTCGTGAAGATCTACCCCGAGTAAGGCTAGCCCTCCGTGGGCGTAGGCCATGATGGAATAGACAAGGTTGCTTCTTCGTGGACCCTTCGTGGGTGGAGCCCTCCGTGGACTCTCGCAGCCGTTACCCTCCGTGGGTTGGAGTCTCCATCAACGTGGATGTACGATAGCGCCACCTATCGAAACCACGGGAAAAATCATTGCGTCTCCAAATTGCGTTTGATCTTCTCCACTTCTCTTTACTACTTGTGCAATTTACTTTCCGCTGCCCATACTCTAGAATTGCATGTGTAGTGTGCTACTTGACTTGTGTGTTATGCAAAATCTGCCAAAACCTGTCCTTGATAAAAGACATAATTTTTATCTTGTCGAGTAGTCTAATCACCCCCCCCTCTAGACACTCTCACCTTCTTCGATCCCTCACTTAGTCATCCAGTAACTAAGGATAATTTTGACCGCTGTCCAGTGATCTACTCCTGGATCACTTTTGTACCTCCTTGCCAAACTCATGGTAAGGTACACAACAGGTTTGGTACACAGAATGACATACTTTATAGAACCTATGGCTGAGGCATAGGGAATGACTTTCATTCTTTCTCTATCTTCTGCCGAGGTCGGGCTTTGAATCTTACTCAACTTCATACCTTACAACTCAGGCAAGAACTCCTTCTCTGACTGATCTATTTTGAACTACCTCAAAAACTTGTCAAGGTATGTACTCATTGAAAAAACTTATCAAGCGTCTCGATCTATCTCTATAGATCTTGAGGCTCAATATGTAAGCAGCTTTACCGAGGTTTTTCTTTGAAAAAACTCCTTTCAAACACTCCTTTATGTTTTCTAGAAATTTCTACATCATTTCTGATCGACAATATGTCATTCACATATACTTATCAGAAAAGTTGTAATGCTCCCACTCACTTTCTTGTAAATACAGGCTTCACTACAAGTCTGTATAAAACTATATGCTTTGATCAACTTATCAAAGCGTATATTCCAACTCTGAGATGCTTGCACCAGTCCATAGATGGATCGCTGGAGCTTGCACATTTTGTTAGCACCTTTAGGATCGACAAAACCTTCTGGTTGCATCATATACAACTCTTCTTTAAGATACCCATTCAGGAATGCAGTTTTGACATCCATTTGCCAGATTTCATAATCATGAAATGCGGCAATTGCTAACATGATTCGGACAGACTTAAGCATCGCTACGGGTGAGAAAGTCTCATCGTAGTCAACTCCTTGAACTTGTCGAAAACCTTTCGCAACAAGTCGAGCTTTGTAAACAGTAACATTACCGTCAGCGTCGATCTTCCTCTTGAAGATCCATTTATTTTCGATGGCTTGTCGATCATCGGGCAAGTCAACCAAAGTCCACACATTGTTCTCATACATGGATCCCATCTCAGATTTCATGGCCTCAAGCCATTTTGCGGAATCTGGGCTCATCATCGTGTCCTCATAGTTCGTAGGTTCATCGTGGTCTAGTAACATGACTTCCAGAACCGTGTTGCCGTACCACTCTGGCGTGGAACGTACTCTGGCTGATCTACGAAGTTCAGTAGTAACTTGATCTGAAGTTTCATGATCATCATCATTAGCTTCCTCACTAATTGGTGTAGGAATCACTGGAACTAGTTTCTGTGATGTACTACTTTCCAATTCGGGAGAAGGTACAATTACCTCATCAAGTTCCACTTTCCTCCCACTCACTTCTTTCGAGAGAAACTCCTTCTCTAGAAAGGATCCATTCTTAGCAACGAATATCTTGCCTTTGGATCTATGATAGAAGGTGTACCCAACAGTCTCCTTTGGGTATCCTATGAAGACACATTTCTCCGACTTGGGTTCGAGCTTATCAAGTTGAAGCTTTTTTACATAAGCATCGTAGCCCCAAACTTTAGGAAACGACAACTTTGGTTTCTTGCCAAACCACAGTTCATAAGGCGTCGTCTCAACGAATTTAGATGGTGCCCTTATTAAACATGAATGCAGTTGTCTTTAATGCATAACCCAAAACTATAGTGGTAAATCGGTAAGAGACATCATAGATCGCACCATATCTAATAAAGTACGGTTACGACGTTCGGACACACCATTATGCTGTGGTGTTCCGGGTGGCGTGAGCTGTGAAACTATTCCACATTGTTTTAAATGAAGACCAAACTCGTAACTCAAATATTCACCTCCACGATCAGATCGTAGAAACTTTATTTTCTTGTTACGATGATTCTCTACTTCACTCTGAAATTCTTTGAACTTCTCAAATGTTTCAGACTTGTGCTTCATCAAGTAGATATACCCATATCTGCTCAAATCATCAGTGAATGTCAGAAAATAACAATACTCGCTGGAAGTTTCAACACTCATCGGTCCACATACATCAGTATGTATGATTTCCAACAAATCTGTTGCTCGCTCCATTGTTCCGGAGAACGGAGTTTTAGTCATCTTGCCCATGAGACATGGTTCGCAAGCACCAAGTGATTCATAATCAACTGATTCCAAAAGTCCATCACTATGGAGTTCTTCATGCGCTTTACACCAATATGACCTAAACGGCAGTGTCACAAATAAGTTGCACTATCATTATTAACCTTGCATCTTTGGCCTTCAATATTATGAATATGTGTATCACTACGATCGAGATCCAACAAACTATTTTCATTGGGTGTATGACCATCGAAGGCTTTATTCATGTAAACAGAATAAAAATTATTCTATGACTTTAAATGAATAAGCGTATTGCAATAAACATGATCAAATCATATACATGCTTAACGCAAATGCCAAATAACATTTATTTAGGTTCTACACTAATCCCGAAAGTAGGGAGTGTGCGATGATGATCATATCAATCTTGGAACCACTTCCAACACACATCGTCACTTCACCTTTAACCAGTCTCTATTCATTCTGCAACTCCTGTTTCAAGTTACTAATTTTAGCAACTAAACCGGTATCAAATACCGAGGGGTTGCTATGAACACTAGAAAAGTACACATAAATAATCTGTATATCAAATATACCTTTGTTCACTTTGCCATCCTTCTTATCCACCAAGTATCTAGGGCAGTTCCACTTCTAGTGACCATTTCCTTTGCAGTAGAAGCACTTAGTTTCAGGCTTGAGTTTAGCTTTGGGTTTCTTCACGGGAGTGACAACTTGCTTGTCATTCTTCTTGAAGTTCCCCTTCTATCCCCTTTCCCTTTACTTGAAACAAGTGGTCTTGTTAACCATCAACACTTGATGCTCTTTCTTGATTTCTACCTTCGCCGATTTCAGCATCGCGAAGAGCTCAGGAATTACTTTCGTCATCCCTTGCATATTATAGTTCATCACGAAGTTCTACGAACTTGGTGATAGTGTCTAGAGAACTTTGTTGATTACTATCTTATCTGGAAGATTAACTCCCACTTGATTCAAGCAATTGTAGTACCCAGACAATCTGAGCACATGCTCACTGGTTGAGCTATTCTCCTCCATCTTGTAGGAAAAGTACTGTCAAAGGTCTTATACCTCTCGACATGGGCATGAGTATGAAATACTAATTTCAAATCTTGGAACATCTCATATGCTCCGTGGCATTCAAAACGTTTTTGAAGTCCCGGTTATAAGCCGTAAAGCATGGTGCACTAAACTATCAAGTAGTCATCATACCGAGCTTTTGTCAAAACGTTCATAACATTTGCATCTGCTCCTGCAATAGGTCTGTCACCTAGCGGTGCATCAAGGACATAATATGTAACACCCCAAAAATTTAGCAATGTTTTATTAAATAAAATTTTGCCAGTAAATTAAAATTTTGCCTTTTGCTGATTGTTTCTTTAAAATTCCAGGACCAGTCTTGTTATGTTATGTTGGAGTTTTCACCCTAGTAAAAACCTTCCAGCTAGTGCTAGGTTCTCTTATGCACCCTTTAAAACCTTGCTTATATCAGCAGGATTAATTATGTATTGGCCCCCCTAATTTTCTTATCCATATATATGGTTAACCCTAGTTTTAAGGCCTCTTTTGAACTACAACTACTTGATAAATTTATTTATAATTTCAACCAAAAATTGGAGATGTCTAGTAATGCTATCAGATCACTTTTATACAAGCATATTATTATTTCATTTAATATTTTGAGCTCCACAACATGTTTGCCAATCTGGTCCAGTAGACCAAATTGCACTACAACCCTATCTAATATTCCTGTAATGCTTCCACCAAAATTTTGGGATGTTCATAACAGCATGTTATCCAACTTTATGCAAAAACCCATCTTGGTCCTTTGGAAAATTTGAGTGAAACAACCTCTTTTCCATTCTGGTTCAGTTTGGTGATTTGCACTGCAACCCTAGTCTATTTTGCTCTAGTGCCCTTGAGCTTCCTCATGCTTATAGTCTCTCTTGCAAAACCCTTAAGTCCAGGAGAGTGGGCCAATTGGGGTAGTTTTGGTTCATGAAACAATGCTCTGCATTTTCTATCCAGAACTGAGATCTTGCAAAACTTGCACTAGCAAGTTTCTGCTTTTAATGAACTAACCTCACCACCTTCTTACTCATCCAAGGAGACATCCATCTGGTAAATTTGGCCACCCCAAGAGTGAGCTAGATGCCACTGGCATTTTGTCAAACACCCTGAGTGCATGACCATGTTTGGCTCAGTTTCTGGTTCATGTTATGAACTTAATCCCCTGACTAAACCAGCATGTCTCTTGAGTTTGTCCCAACCTGTAACCCCACCCTGCTGACCCCCTTGTAGTTTGGAGCTCCCTAGCATGACTTGACATATCGCCGAGCACGTTGCGTGTGTGCTCTGGGCGCGCCCAGAGCGCGCGTTTTGCACGTGTGTGCACTCGGGTCACCGCGTCGCGCCCCTGGCCCCAGCTCACCTGCAGAGCCTCGCCCGACCTTATCCGCACCCAAGGACACGCCAGACCGTACCTAGGACTCAACAGCGCCGCCGTCAAGGCACTTTTGGCGGCACGCCGGCGAGCACAGCGGCTCTCTGCCACGGTCGGCGCCGCCCAAACCACGCGCGCTCGCCAGCTGGCCTCTCGAGCAGTGCGAGCTCATCCGCATGTCCGTCCGCTAGCTTTCGTCGCCGCCTGATACCTCCAAAACGTATCTATAATTTCTGCTTGCTCCATGCCACTTTTGGGTGATATTGCTATGATATTCATACACTTCCATACACTTTTGATCATATTTGGACTAACTTACTAATCCAGTGCACCCCAGTGCCAGTTTCTGTTTTCGGCTGTTTTTGTATTTCAGGTTTTCACGTTTCGAGAACTGCCCAGAAAAATCCAGAAAAAATATAAAAAAAATCAGCGTTCCAGGAGCTACCCCGAGGCACCTCCGATGCCCCCCTTTGGCATATATTTAAAGCGTGTCGAGGAAACCCTGATTCCGAAACCCCTTTTCTCCAGACGCATTTCCGATCTCCGCCGCCATCTCCATCAAGCTTCGGGGGACCATAATTCCTGCGCCGGCACCCTGCCGGGACGGGGAAGTGCCCCCGGATCCATCTCCATCGACGTTGCTTCCTCCCTCCATGATGCGGGAGTAGTTCCTCCTCGGGGCTGAGGTTCTTACCAGTAGCTATGTGGTCAATTCTCTCTCCCATGATGTGATCTTCGTTGTGATCATAGGCTATGTTAATCTAGGGTGTTTCCCCTTCCTCTATGTATTGGATTGATGTGCTCACTTGTCTTTATCTAGTATAATCCCCGAGACCAAGGTGACAGCGGTCATGGATTAGAAAAGTATTTTCATGAGTGATTTCCTCTCTTGTGTGTTGATTGAAGATTGAGAGTCTCTTGGTGCTTGTCTTTGACTATCCTTTAGATATGTTATGGTGATTGTGGGACTCTCTTTGGATGACCGTGGTGACATTGGGAAATCCTTAGATTGAGAACTACGAACTTTGAGGTGTGCTTTTGTAGCCCTACATAATTCTCGTCCTCTCTTGACCACGAAGGAATGATCTCCGAGTGTGTCCCCTTTGCATGTTTTATGGGAAATATCATGTGATTCGATTATGTTAATGTTGTTGGGAGTTGCCACTAGTGAAAGTATGAACCTTAGGCCTTGTTTCCACCATTGCAATACCGTTTGTGCTCACGTTTACTACTTGTTTGCTTGCTGCACTTTTTATTACATATTTATATTACCTTGTTTTGCCATCCATATCACTTGCCATTTAACATCTCTTCGCCGAACTAGTGCACCTATACATCTGACAAGTGTATTAGGTGTGTTGGGGACACAAGAGACTTCTTGTATCTTAGTTGCAGGGTTGCTTGAGAGAGACCATCTTCAACCTCTACTTCCCTGAGTTCGATTAACCTTAGGTCATCCACTTGAGGGAAATTGCTACTGTCCTACAAACCTCTGCGCCTGGAGGCCCAACATAGTCTACAAGAGTAGAAGCGTGTGTAGACATCAAGCTATTTCTGGCGCCGTTGTCGGGGAGGTGAGCGCTTGAAGGTATATCTTTAGATCTTGAAATTAAATCTTTTTGTTTCTTGTTTTTTATTATTTCACTAGTTATGCTTATGGAAAACCTTGTTATTGGATCGTTGCTTGCGGGAGGACACCCCACACCTATGGTGGTTGCTCCTCCTCCTACTGAAATTGTGCCCTATAAAATATCGGCTGGTATTATCAATCATGTTTTGGCTAATCGTTATGCAAGAGACAGACGTCCCGGTGAACACTTGCTATATCTGTCACAACTATGTTCATTATTTAAGCTTGCAGGTGTATCGAGGGAGTTTGTCATGAGGAAATTATTTGCCTTGTCACTGAAAGGAAAAGCATTGGAATGGTATAGGCTACTAAATGACTCTCACCTGCTGGAGTGGGAAGAGATCCAGTCTCTCTTTCACTCCAAGTTTTATCCTCTTCATGAAGTCCATGAGAATAGGAATTATGTTTATAATTTTTATCCTCATGACGGAGAGAGCATAGCTCAAGCTTGGGGGAGACTGAAAACGTTAACACTAAAATGTCCTAACCATGGGCTCCCCAAAGATATTATTATTACTAAGTTCTATGCGAGGCTCTCTCGACAGGATAAAGATTTGCTCGATGCTTCCTCTATGGGTTCTTTCACAAACAAAAAGATTGATGCTAAATGGGAACTCCTTGAAAAAATTCAACGCAACACTGAAGATTGGGAGATCGACAAAGGTAAAGAGTCAGGTATAATTTATAAGTATGATTGCATTAAGTCCTTTGTTGAAACTACAAGTTTTAATAAGTTTAGTGCTAAGTTTGGGCTTGATTCTCAACTCCTTGTTGATTTCCTCAAATCTTTTGCTTCACATCTTAATATGCCTAAGGAGGATTGGATCAAGTATCATAAACCTTTTAAAGAGACTTGCAAAGAAAATGAAATTGTTCATGATGATTTCAACATGCATGATCCAATTCCTAAAAATGAAGTTTTATATAAGCATGTTAATTTTTGTGGAGTGGAGAGACCTTGTGAAAGGCCTATGATTGAAGAAGAGAAGTATTGTAAGCAACATAAGCATGAAAGAACAATCACTTGGGTCAGAGATTTAAATGAAATTGCTAGAGAATTGTGTGACCTTTATCCTTTTACTTGTGAACTTTGCCGTACTGAGGGTCACTTTAATTTTCAATGCATGAACTTTCAAAACATAACTGTTAACCGGTTGTGTGATGACATGATCACCTCTGATCTTTATGATGAGCTTATGTTATTTTTTATGTGTGAAGAGTTATCAGAAAAGACTTCTTGACTGGATGATAATGCCATAGGAATAAAAAACACTATTCAAAATTGCCATCTCTATTGTGTTGTTAATTTCCATGAAAATGATTACATAAGTAAGATTAGAAAGGAGGGAACTTTACCAAAGTATAAAAATGTCTCTTATATTTCTGCTAATAAAAAGGAGAGTTTCTCCCAAGTTTCCCCTATTGTTTCTAATGATAAACCAGGATATGTGGAGAAGCTTCATCTCCAACCACTCCCTCCTAAGGTTAAGAAGAAGAAAAATAAGAGGAGGAGGAAGAGGAGCAAGAAAGAAGAAGAATGGGTATCAACCTGGTCTGAACATATTCCTCCCATCAACTTTTATCCTAACGGTTGTAAGCTTAAAGAAGAAGGTGAAGTTTATTGCCTTAATTATCATCTTGATGATACGTCCGTAGGTACTATTGAAGATGATTTTGATTATGATATGCATGTTACTTATTGTGATTGGGAAAATGATGATAATGCTACTTATGATCTTAAAAATCTTTTTGTTACCAACTCTGAAAGTGAAGATATGGTAAGCTCTAAGCTTGGGGATGATAGGATTGCAAATCCTATCCCCACTAGTGATGTGATAATTGATAATTCTCTTGCTAGTAAGAATAAAGACAACATGTTTACAAATATAGTTGCTAGCAATGATGATGCTCTTCTCTACCATGATGATGTTATAACTCCAATCTATAGTGATTATAAAGGTACCTATGTCATAAGGAGAAATTATCCTTATGAAACTTGTCATAATCATGAAGGGAATTACTCCCTTGTTGAACACCACCCTCCTAATATACAACTAATCTATAGTGTTCAAGTTGTTTATGATAGTCCTACTCCCACTATTACCAATGAGAAAAATTATGCTTATGTGGGGAGTGAGAGTACCTTTTTGCATGTGGATCATGGTAACAATGCTTTATGTGATGCTTATATTGTTGAGTTCATCCATGATGCCACTGAAATTTATAATGAGAGAGGGAGGCTTGGTTCTAAATATCTTAATAATAAGAAGTTCCCTCTCTTTATGTTGAAGGTTTTGAAGCTGCACTTGTTTTGTCTTCCTATGCTTATTGCTTTGTGCTTCAATAAATTATTCTATTGCAATATTCCTATGCATAGGAAGCATGTTAGGCTTAAATGTGTTTAGTATTTGCTTCTTGATGCTCTCTTTCGTTCTTCAATTCTTATTCTTACAAGAGCACCATTAAAGTCTTATGCCTAGCTTAAAGGCATAAAAGAAAGCGCTTTTGGGAGGCAGTCCACATGAATAAATTTTCTGCTTTTGTCGTGTCTTGATGTTGTTTACTGCTGTAGCATCATCATTGTATCTTTGCTTTTCATATTTGTGCCAAGTATAGCCTCTGATTGCTAGAAAGTTCAAAAGTTGTGAGGTGCTGTCCAGGAAACAGATTCTGTCCTTGGATAGAAAAATGCGTATAAAATCACCAGATCATCTTTTTGGTCTGAATTTTTTCGACAGCATTCTCTATATAATTGTCTTTCGTGCGTCAGTTCTGAGTTTTTTGATTTGAGTTGCAGAAGTATCCTGAACAGGTCAATTACTGCCTGCTGTTCTGTTTTTCACAGATTTTGTCCTTTTTTGCCTTACCTTTACTTTGCAAATTGAGAACTTGCTTTTTCTTTGCAAAATCCTTTTGGCAATCTTGAGAAACAGTAGAACTTCAAGAATATCCTTATTTCCAGCAAGGTATAATTATTTTATTAAGGGTACTAACCTCGCTAATCAGATTATGATGAGTTGTGTATGAAGGGAGTTTTCAAGTGTGCGAGGGAAGATGATAAAAAGATTCAGGAGTGTCAAACGCTCAAGCTTGGGGATGCCCCCATGCACCCCCAAGAAATATTCAAGGAGACTCAAGCGTCTAAGCTTGGGGATGCCCTCGTGCATCCCTTCTCCATCAACATTATCAGTTCGTCTTTCGTTTCGCTATATTTTTATCACTTCATGTGTTATGTGCTATGCTTGGAGCGTCTTGCTTTTAGTTTTCTTTTTAGTTTTTCATAACGAGTCGGAAGTCAGCATTCCTTTATGTGGGAGAGAAACACGCTCCACTTCTACCTAGAACATAACATAGAATTTTCATGTCTATCTATGTTGTGTGTGTTCTTTGTCTTTTAATAGCTACTATCATACTCTGCTCTCAGTATTCATGCTTATCTTTTCAAGAGCTTTTATTTAGTTGGTTGCTTGAACTCTCTTTAATCACCATGCTCACCTTATTAAGAGAGTTTGCTTCCGTTGCATTGGTTAATGTGTCTATGATAAAGATGCTACTTTCATGATGGTGCTTAGTAGTTCAGGTTTTCTTATGGTTAATCTCAAATAGTGGGGGATTCCCAATGTGTTATTGGAGTACCAACTTGGTTTGTTTGCCTATGATGTGGTATGGTTTAGTAATATCTTCCTTCGAGAATTTATTTTGATTGACTTGGCGTATGCTCACGCATATTCAAGACTGTAAAGAAAGTCTGTCAAGCCTTGATGATCTTTTGTTTCTAAGTAGCGATATAACTACCATGCCTGATTCAATATTGCTTTTTCGCTTTGCATGATTATGACCGTCATTGCTCTCTTAGTTGGTCGCTCCCAGTCTTTTGCTAACCTCCACCTGTACTAAGCAAACTAACCATGCAATACATAGCTCATGGGAAAGTAGCCTAAAAACTATTATGGTAAAGAATATGTTGCTTATGTATCTTATTTCTTACAAGTTGCTTGCTGAGCGGTAACCATGTTTCTGGGGACGCCATCAACTGTCACACTTTTGTTGAATATCATGTGAGTTGCTATGCATGTTCGTCTTGTCTAAAGTAAGGGTGATTTACCGTGGGTTGAATTAATATGCATATTGTTAGAGAAGAACATTGGGCCGCCAACCAAAGCCATGCATCATGGTGGAAGTTTTAGCTTGGACCTAATCCTCAATCTCTTATGAGAATATGCTTATGCATTGAAGAGGAGTCCATCATCTATTTTCTATGTTGTCCCGGTATGGATGTCCTCAAGTTGAGATCTATCAAAAACGAGAAATCAAATGCGATTTATCTCCTTGGACCTTTGTACAGGTGGCACAGAGGTACCCCTTTGTGACACTTGGTTAAAACATATGTAATGCAATGATAACCCATGGGGATCCGAGCTAATTAGGACAAGGAGCGAGCACTATTAGTATTCGATGCATGAGGCTTGCAACTTATAGGATGTTTTATACATGACACATATGAAGTACTACTACCGTTGACACAATTGCTTCCATGTTTTCAAAATAAAAAGCTCTAGCACTTAACCTTTCTTTTACCTTTATGTTGAAGCACCAACTACTGAGAGCATGATTGTCATTCTGAGTGTAATGTGCATTGTCCCAAAGTAGCATTGTCTTTTGCATGATTGTGATATCGCTTATTCTGAAATGATTGTATCTAGTCATCACTTAAACCTTGAAGGTGCCCTTGCATTTATGTTTTGCATCACTAAAGGGGGCAAGCTAGATATCACTTTATCATATTTGCACATCATGTTCATTGCAAATCTTTTTGATGTTTCAGTTTCATGTTGTAAAACTTTCAGTCATTTGTGATTTTCTCTTGAGACAACTTAATTACTGTAGAATCATTGTCTTAGTAAGCTTTTGTCATATGACTATGAGAAAGTCCTATATGGTTAATAGCATGTCACCACAGAAATTTTTCTTGTTATCATTTACCTACTCGAGGACGAGCATGAATTAAGCTTGGGGATGTTGATACGTCCAAAACGTATCTATAATTTCTGCTTGCTCCATGCCACTTTTGGGTGATATTGCTATGATATTCATACACTTCCATACACTTTTGATCATATTTGGACTAACTTACTAATCCAGTGCACCCCAGTGCCAGTTTCTGTTTTCGGCTGTTTTTGTATTTCAGGTTTTCACGTTTCGAGAACTGCCCAGAAAAATCCAGAAAAAATATTAAAAAAATCAGCGTTCCAGGAGCTACCCCGAGGCACCTCCGATGCCCCCCTTTGGCATATATTTAAAGCGTGTCGAGGAAACCCTGATTCCGAAACCCCTTTTCTCCAGACGCATTTCCGATCTCCGCCGCCATCTCCATCAAGCTTCGGGGGACCATAATTCCTGCGCCGGCACCCTGCCGGGACGGGGAAGTGCCCCCGGATCCATCTCCATCGACGTTGCTTCCTCCCTCCATGATGCGGGAGTAGTTCCTCCTCGGGGCTGAGGTTCTTACCAGTAGCTATGTGGTCAATTCTCTCTCCCATGATGTGATCTTCGTTGTGATCATAGGCTATGTTAATCTAGGGTGTTTCCCCTTCCTCTATGTATTGGATTGATGTGCTCACTTGTCTTTATCTAGTATAATCCCCGAGACCAAGGTGACAGCGGTCATGGATTAGAAAAGTATTTTCATGAGTGATTTCCTCTCTTGTGTGTTGATTGAAGATTGAGAGTCTCTTGGTGCTTGTCTTTGACTATCCTTTAGATATGTTATGGTGATTGTGGGACTCTCTTTGGATGGCCGCGGTGACATTGGGAAATCCTTAGATTGAGAACTACGAACTTTGAGGTGTGCTTTTGTAGCCCTACATAATTCTCGTCCTCTCTTGACCACGAAGGAATGATCTCCGAGTGTGTCCCCTTTGCATGTTTTATGGGAAATATCATGTGATTCGATTATGTTAATGTTGTTGGGAGTTGCCACTAGTGAAAGTATGAACCTTAGGCCTTGTTTCCACCATTGCAATACCGTTTGTGCTCACGTTTACTACTTGTTTGCTTGCTGCACTTTTTATTACATATTTATATTACCTTGTTTTGCCATCCATATCACTTGCCATTTAACATCTCTTCGCCGAACTAGTGCACCTATACATCTGACAAGTGTATTAGGTGTGTTGGGGACACAAGAGACTTCTTGTATCTTAGTTGCAGGGTTGCTTGAGAGAGACCATCTTCAACCTCTACTTCCCTGAGTTCGATAAACCTTAGGTCATCCACTTGAGGGAAATTGCTACTGTCCTACAAACCTCTGCGCTTGGAGGCCCAACATAGTCTACAAGAGTAGAAGCGTGTGTAGACATCACCGCCACGTCCCCCTGCTGCTACAGAACGGCGGTCGCCGGCGAGCTTATCCCCTGCTGCCGCTGAACCGCCATGGCTCGCCTATTTAAAGGTGCCCGAACCTCTCCGCAGCATCAGACCCTCACTAGGCACCCCGCAGAGCAGCCCCGTGGCAGCCATTCGCCCCCGGGAAGCTTCCTTCTTCATCTCCGGCAAACACGGCCGCCGTCTCTGCCTCGAGCAATCCGGCGCCACCAGGGCCTCCCCCGCTCGTCCAGCACCACCGTCGCATTCCCCTCGATCCTGCAGAGCCACCCATCACCTCAGACTCGCTCGGGAACCACTGCACCGCAAAGCCCCAAACCCACCCGAAGCTTCCTCCGCCGCGGAGCTCTCCACCGGCAAATCCCTCTGTCCCCTCCGACCAGTCGACTACCGGAAGGGCCGTCAAGGTGTCGCGGATCCATTCCCGCACTCAGTTTTCCTCAAGGAGCCTCCGTTCGCCGGCGACGATCGCCGGAGTCTCGCCTCTGTTCGGGCAGAGGAAGAGAAGGGGGGAAACGACTAGTCAAACCTGACTAGTGGGCCCCCTGGACCCACTGTCAATGACCCAGCTTCGCTACCGCACGCTTTTAAGTGAAGGCGTAAAACGCAGAGTACGTATTCCCTAGCTCGAAGGCGTATTCTCAGCCGAATCGTTTTCTTTTCTGTTTTAGTTTAAAAATCAGATTTTGACCAAACTTTGACTGGCTTTATCTCTTTAAATATAAATCCAAATGACTTGATTCTTTTTCTGTTGTTTCCCAAATATTGTCTAGTTTATTTTCATATTTATATGAAAATTTTCTAGACAACTTTTTGGGGGTGTTCTAAGTCTATGTATTGATTTCCTTTTAATTCTTTTAGGATTTTTGAAGAGGGAGAAAACTTCCAAAATTCTTGGAATGCTTTTCTCCTCCCCTCTACTTGAAGGCAAGCATCTTGAACCCCTTTTTGATACATGTTGTGTGTTGTTTGCTATAACCCAAGAACTCCATTGATATGACAAAATGGAGCATCATTATTTCATGTGGAGATCATACTCTTGCATATCAACATGTGGTGAATAATCCTTTTCAGTCATGTATGTGACATTGGTGACAGCCACCACTCTTCATGCCACATATGCCTGGTGATAGTTCGGATGAAGTCCGAAGGAAGGTTGTGTTTCGGTGAACCGACCGTGTGACTGACATCTCATTGTGACGAGGATGTGCAGTGAGGTAGCATGTAGCATGAGGGGTGTGACCCTGTCAGAGAGCTATGAGAACATTGTGGCACTAACCATGCAGAGAATACATAAACCTCCTGAGTCGACCATAGATTGAGTCTTGCTCCGGTAACCCCCATACTTGTTTCGTTCTACCACGTGTCCCTGCTACAGGTAGGGTGCGGTTCAGTAAATTCGTCGACCCCTGTTCTATCACACACCATACAGAGAGGCCACGGTGGAAGATACCGCTGCATCCGGTAGGCAGGCCACCTGGTCCGGGGGCATGGGTGTTTCGGTTGTAGCCGAAGGGGATAGCTTCCCCAGTTTTCGCGCGCGTTATAAATTGTGGTGATCCCATGCTAGTCAAGGTTGTAGCCTCCCCACTTAGAGTTTGGCTTAACTAGTGTCGTGGGTGATTCCAGACACCGGTAAGTTAAACTGGTGTGTGCAGTCAGGTGCGTCTTCAAATTAAAAGACCGTAGGCGGAATTAGTCCAGAAGGGCTATAGAAAATCCGTTATTCATGGGTAAAGAGTACACCCTCTGCAGAGATATAAAACCTATTCGAATAGCCGTGCTCATGGTTAAGGACTATAGTCTGGGATGGGTCGAGTGTCGGTCTTAGAGTCGGTCTTCGGAGGAGAAATCTACTAAACCAGAACATGGAGTATGAACTGTGAAATATGGTGATTATGATTAATATTGTGGACTAACCATTTGTTTTCCTTGGATTAATGAGTATCCTTGGGAAGGTTCTACCTCTCGGATATTCACTATTATTCTTTTTATTTATAAGCCCTTTATGTGATGTCGCTCACACGTCCGACTGTGGCACTTTTTTATTTATAAGCCCTTTATGTGATGTCGCTCAAACGTCCGACTGTGGAATTCTTTTTATTTATAAGCCCTTTATGTGATGTCGCTCAGACGTCCAACTGTGGCATTCTTTTTATTCATAAGCCCTTTATGTGATGTCGCTCAGACGTCCGACTGTGGCATTCTATAAGCCCTTTTTGTGGTGTCGCTCAAACGCCCGACTATGGCAAGCTCGTTATTTATTTTGTTACTACTTTATGATTGCATATGCCTTTTACTCGAACGTCCTACTTAAAATTATAGTCTGTCATATCATTATTATCCTATCAATCATAATTTATCTTTGAGCATGTTTAAGTCTCACCCATGTTCATAATGTTTGCGAGTACATTCAAAGTACTCACTGGCTTGCCCCTGGCTATTGTCTTAGCCAGATTCCTTGCGTGGGAAGGAACGACGTGATGCTACCCCGGAGCCTACACTATTGGGTTAGCAGCCCCGCGAAGATAGGTGTTATCCCGGTCAGCTGGTCCCATGGGAAATGGAGTCCCACAGACGCCGACGTATCCCAACCGCTTCCGCCATCATCCACCAGAAAGCCCGTGTTGTACTTAAAGACCAGAACGGTCTTGTACTACATATTTGTACCTTTGCTTGGAATTTTTTGTATCAAGAGGTACCTCATCAGCTAAGGTAATCCTGGGGCTGATGAGCACAAGGTCCGTTTTTGGGAAATTAATATCCCGAAATTCCGGTCCTGACAACCTTGGTATCATAGCCAGGCTGACCGTTGGCTAATCCTATCTTAGCCAGGTCCAAGAACCTTGATTAACCACCACACCAGACCATATTCCCACCCCAGCCAAGCTTCTCGCGTAAGATACCCACAAAGTGGACCGACGCCTTTGGTAGTCGGTGCCCAACCTATCAGCCTAGCTTATCGATCACGCGCCAGTGACCGACACCTAAATGATTCCTTCCGCAAGCGTGCGAAGGAAGACTCCATCCTTTCCTATAAATATGGCACGCTAGCCCCCAAACCCAACACCACACAGCCTCTACCCCCATACCAAGCTAAAATGCCAGGACCCATCGTCCACAATGAAACCACAACAACCAACCTTGGAGGTTTTGTGACCGTGCTCGCAAACCTCACCCGTCGTGCCTTTGCGATGGAAGAGCCCCCAGAATATGTGGTGTACCAAGACTCCATGGGCGGTGAAAGCCGTCAATTCTGGGCCACTATGCATATCTACGGTAGGGGTCTGTCACCAGAGCGCCCCTACATGTTCACCGGAAGGACAACTTCCTTTGAGCCGCAAGCTATCCAACTAGCCGCTCGGGAGGCTATAGTTCAACTCAGGCACCTGTCGCCCAGAGTTAATTGTCGCTCATTCTACTACTACCCCAGTCGTAACGGGTATGGTAGGCCTCCCCGAGTTGCGAGCGGAGACAACGAGACGGATCCTGCATTATTGCATCTGGTACGCTATGTTAGTGTACTCGAGGAACTGTTCGATCAAATCACCCTTGATCTGATCGTAGCTCGTGGAGAACTGCTTTGCCGAGCCCCAGCAAGAGGACGAGATGAGTTCGGCACCGACAACCCAATCGTGCTGTTCGGACAGCCAATCGAGTCCCCAAGGCCTGCCACGGTCATTGACCAGAATGCCTTGGTATCTCCAGAAGTGATGCGTCGCTTGTTTGGCGCACGCTCCAACGGGATTGTGGCCAACAATCCTCGCGAGGGACATCATCACTGCCCCGACCCTGCACCTCCTCAGCCACCACCAGCCAATCCTAACAATGAAGCTCCCGGAGAAGCTTCAGCATCCACAAGGCAAGGCCGCTTGGATATAAACGAGGTTGATTAAATCATCCGAGTAGTACCAAGCCTTATCTTGCCCTCGTCCGTGGTCATGTAACCTGTATGCCTATATGTATTTACAATTTACTTTTGCGCTCTTATCTGTATAGCATGTAGTGTACGAATGCCTATTTTTGTCAGGTATGACTTCCAGGGCACCTCGCCAACAACCCCCACAGTAAACACGTCTTTTCGCAAGACGTGAGTACCTGTAGATTTGACCCCGACCTCATAAAGCGAAACCGACGATATAGATGCCCTCACCATGACCCTATAAACCAGCCAGGCTGCTATATATAGGCCACACTGTGAACTTGCCCAGCATCCCTCATCGGGTGCTCTCCTCTCACAGCCATTACCTTCGCCATGCCGATCCCTAGTATTTATCTGAGAACCCCTGAGGCATCCCCTGGTAGTTTCGTGAAGATATTGTGGGATTTTACCTGCAGTACCATGGGTGCTACCCGTCCACCCCAGTATGAGCTGCTCAAAGCGAGGATCACACCATCCACCTCGAAATATTGGGCAGTGGTACACATCCCACCCGCCAACCCAAACCAAGACCCTACAGAGGTTTCCTTCATAGGGAAATCCATGCCAACTCCACAGATGGCCATAGAGGCTGCCGCCTGCGAAGCGCTTTCTCGCCTTTGATTCGCGGTGCCCTATGCCAGCGAGCGGGGATATTACTACTTTCCAAGCCGCGCAGCACCCGGAGAAGCAGCATCTTTTCCTGGTGGGCGTATTGAGAGAGACCCGGTACTAGCCAACCTTACGCAGTACGTCATCGCACAAGAGCGGCTGAACCAGCGGATAATGGGTTATCTCCAGAGCCTCGCCGATTTAAACCCTCGGATCGCCATCGGCAGACCGCTGAGGCCAGGACAGGAGAAGCACATTCATCGGTTGGTCAACCCACTACCACCGATAGAGGAAGAATGTCCCCCAGCACCAGAGACCTTTTCCCATGACCCTGTTCATTTACCTTTTATATTTTAGACGTAACTACCGCGTGGGTGTACCCGTATCTTTTTATGAACTGTGTGTTGCATCGAGTGTTGAATAAATCTTTCCTGTGTTGTTGCATCTTGTCTATCTGCTTAAGCATAGATTTCTTTCTTTCATCGCACAGCATCACAACAACGATAATACCACTCCGGCCACTCCACACAGTACACTAAGTTGCTAGTCCACCTACACCTGCTTCATCGACCACCTCCTCGCACACCATGGTCTCTTGAGAAGAAACTCGTGGAGATTTATTCGAGCACTAAGTGCCTACCACCCGCTAACCACCTTTAGCACCTAACACCCTCATCTAATCCCTGTGATCGCCGCCGCCGCGGAGAGCTAACACCCGAGCCACCGCATCACGACGATCATCGAGGATCGTCGCACACAGAAGCACCGATACCCCCAGCAATGCCGCCAACCCCACGCACACGAGGACCATGCACCAGTCCGGCATCACCTCCACCATTAGAGCCTCGACCCGAGCTCCTGCAAACACAAATGGAGGAGAGGGAAGAAAGGAGAAGAAGAGAGGCTAGATATGAGGAGGAAGGAGTAGCACCTCGGCCGTTTTATAGTTCGATATCGGTGTACGGTGGGCGGAGTCCACCAGCACCGCCCGTCGCTCGATCGCCGGTGTTCGGAGGCGAATCCGCGAGCAGTGCCGACAGCACGCTGGCCCGCGGGGTGAGTGCACGCTGCATCGGCAGCTAGCACGCCGCACACTATGGCAGTACGGCCTAGATGCCCTATGAGCTAGCCGTCGCCGGTGGAGAAAGTGCGGGAAAGCGCGCGGGAGAGAGGCGGGGAGAGAACCGGAGGAAGAAGAAGAGGCTGACAATGGGCCCAGATCCCACCCGTCAGCCAGTGTGAGCACTGTGCTCTCGGGTGCAAACGGCATATTTGTATATTTAGAAAAAAATACCATTTCTAAATTTACTATGTCCCAGAGTAGAAATATATCGTTTTCCACGACAGTAGATTTTTCTTTTCCCGTGCCGCGCTAGTTTTAACACTGCAGTTTGCATCACTGTTTGCTCATGCACTGTAGTGCCAGTTATTTGCATTATTAGAGCAGTAAAATTTTGGTAGTATCTTTTGAGGCAGTAGTAGACCTTATAGCAACCCTTAACAAATCTCGAGGACGAGATTTTTCTTAAGGGGGGTAGTGTTGTAACACCCCAAAAATTTAGCAATGTTTTATTAAATAAAATTTTGCCAGTAAATTAAAAAATTTCCTTCTGCTGATTGTTTCTTTAAAATTCCAGGACCAGTCTTGTTCTGTTATGTTGGAGTTTTCACCCTAGTAAAAACCTTCCAGCTAGTGCTAGGTTCTCTTATGCACCCTTTAAAACCTTGCTTATATCAGCAGGATTAATTATGTATTGGCCCCCCTAATTTTCTTATCCATATAAATGGTTAACCCTAGTTTTAAGGCCTCTTTTGAACTACAACTACTTGATAAATTTATTTATAATATCAACCAAAAATTGGAGATGTCTAGTAATGCTATCAGATCACTTTTATGCAAGCATATTATTATTTCATTTAATATTTTGAGCTCCACAACATGTTTGCCAATCTGGTCCAGTAGACCAAATTGCACTACAACCCTATCTAATATTCCTGTAATGCTTCCACCAAAATTTTGGGATGTTAACAGCATGTTATCCAACTTTATGCAAAAACCCATCTTGGTCCTTTGGAAAATTTGAGTGAAACAACCTCTTTTCCATTCTGGTTCAGTTTGGTGATTTGCACTGCAACCCTAGTCTATTTTGCTCAAGTGCCCTTGAGCTTCCTAATGCTTATAGTCTCTCTTGCAAAACCCTTAAGTCCAGGAGAGTGGGCCAACTGGGGTAGTTTTGGTTCATGAAACAATGCTCTGCATTTTCTGTCCAGAACTGAGATCTTGCAAAACTTGCACTAGCAAGTTTCTGCTTTTAATGAACTAACCTCACCACCTTCTTACTCATCCAAGGAGACATCCATCTGGTAAATTTGGCCACCCCAAGAGCGAGCTAGATGCCACTGGCATTTTGTCAAACACCCTGAGTGCATGACCATGTTTGGCTTAGTTTCTGGTTCATGTTATGAACTTAATCCCCTGACTAAACCAGCATGTCTCTTGAGTTTGTCCCAACCTGTAACCCCACCCTGCTGACCCCCTTGCTGTTTGGAGCTCCCTAGCATGACTTGGCATATCGCCGAGCACGTAGCGTGCGTCCTCTGGGCGCGCCCAGAGCGCGCGTTTTGCACGTGCGTGCACTCGGGTCGCCGTGTCGCGCCCCTGGCCCCAGCTCACCTGCAGAGCCTCGCCCGACCTTATCCGCACCCAAGGACACGCCAGACCGTAATTGGGACTCAACAGCGCCGCCGTCAGGGCACTTTTGGCAGCACGTCGGCGAGCACAGCAGCTCTCTACCATGATCGGTGCTGCCCAAACCACGCGCGCTCGCCAGCTGGCCTCTGGAGCAGTGCGAGCTCATCCGCAGGTCCGTTCGCTAGCTTTCGTCGCCGCCACGTCCCCCTGCTGCTACAGAACGGTGGTCGCCAGCGAGCTTATCCCCTGCTGCCGCTGAACCGCCATGGCTCGCCTATTTAAAGGTGCCCGAACCTCTCCGCATCATCAGACCCTCACTAGGCACCCCGCAGAGCAGCCCCGTGGCAGCCATTCTCCCCCGGGAAGCTTCCTTCTTCATCTCCGGTGAACACGGCCGCCGTCTCTGCCTCGAGCAATCCGGCGCCACCAGGGCCTCCCCCGCCCGTCCAGCACCACCGTCGCTTTCCCCTCGATCCTGCGGAGCCACCCATCACCTCAGACTCGCTCGGGAACCACTGCATCGCAAAGCCCCAAACCCACCCGAAGGTTCCTCCGCCGCGGAGCTCGCCGCCGGCGAATCCCTCCGTCCCCTCCGACCAGTCGACTACCGGAAGGGCCGCCAAGGAGTCGCGGATCCATTCCCGCACTCAGTTTTCCTCAAGGAGCCTCCGTTCGCCGGCGACGATCGCCGGAGTCCCGCCTCTGTTCGGGTAGAGGAAGAGAAGGGGGAAAACGACTAGTCAAACCTGACTAGTGGGCCCCCTGGACCCACTGTCAGTGACCCAGCTTCGCCACCGCACGCTTTTAAGTGAAGGCGTAAAACGCAGAGTACGTATTCCCTAGCTCGAAGGCGTATTCTCAGCCAAATCGTTTTCTTTTCTGTTTTAGTTTAAAAATCAGATTTTGACCAAACTTTGATTGGCTTTATCTCTTTAAATATAAATCTAAATGACTTGATTTTTTTTCTGTTGTTTCCCAAATATTGTCTAGTTTATTTTCATATTTATATGAAAATTTTCCAGACAACTTTTTGGGGGTGTTCTAAGTCTATCTATTGATTTCCTTTTAATTCTTTTAGGATTTTTGAAGAGGGAGAAAACTTCCAAAATTCTTGGAATGCTTTTCTCCTCCCCTCTACTTGAAGGCAAGCATCTTGAACCCCTTTTTGATACATGTTGTGTGTTGTTTGCTATAACCCAAGAACTCCATTGATATGAAAAAATGGAGCATCATTATTTCATGTGGAGATCATACTCTTGCATATCAACACGTGGTGTCTCAGCACAACGAACTTTCGCAACGGTGCATACTCAAGGAGAAAACTTGTACCTTGAAATTTTGAAAGGGATCATCTTATAATGCTACCGCTGTACTAAGCAAAATAAGAAGCATAATAAGATAAACATCACACGCAATCAAAATATGTGACATGATATGGCCATCATCATCTTGTGCTTTTGATCTCCATCTACAAGGCACCGTCATGATCACCATCGGCACTGGCGCGACACCTTTATCTCCATCGTAGCATCGTTGTCGTCTCGCCAACTATTGCTTCTATGACTATCGCTATCGCTTAGTGATAAAGTAAAGCAATTACATGGCAAGTGTATTTCATATAATAAAGCGACAACCATATGGCTCCTGCTAGTTACCGATAACTTTACAAAACATGATCATCTCATACAATAACGTATAACTCAACATGTCTTGACCATATCACATCACAACATGCCCTGCAAAAACAAGTTAGACGTCCTCTACTTTGTTGTTGCAAGTTTTACGTGGCTGCTACGGGCTTAGCAAGAACCGTTCTTACCTACGCATACAAAAACCACAACGATTTTTCGTCAAGTATGTGCTGTTTTAACCTTCACAAGGACCGGGCGTAAACACACTTGATTCAACTAAATTTGGAGAAACTGACACCCGCTAGCCACCTGTGTGCGAAGCACGTCGGTAGAACCAGTCTCGCGTAAGCGTACGTGTAATGTCGGTACGGGCCGCTTCATCCAACAATACCGCCAAATCAAAGTATGACATGCTGGTAGGCAGTATGACTAGTATCGTCCACAACTCACTTGCGTTCTACTCGTGCATATCATCTACGCATAGGCCAGGCTCATGATGCCACTGTTGGGGAACGTAGTATTTCAAAATTTTCCTACAATCATGCAAGATCTATCTACCAGATGCATAGCAACGAGAGGGGAGAGTGTGTCTACGTACCCTCGTAGACCGAAAGCGGAAGCGTCTAGTGACGCGGTTGATGTAGTCGAACTTCTTCGTGATACAACCGATCAAGCACCGAACGTACGGAGCCTCCGTGTTCAGCACATGTTCTTCTTGATGACGTCCCACGAGCTCTTGACCAGTAGAACCTCGCGGGAGAGTTTCGTCAGCACGACGGCGTGGTGACGGAGATGATGAAGTTACCGTTGCAGGGCTTCGCCTAAGCGCTGCAACAATATGACCGAGGTGTGTTTCTGTGGAGGAGGGCACCGCACACAGTTGGGAGAGATCAACTGATCAACTTGTGTGTCTATGGGGTGCCTATACCCCCGTATATACAAGAGTGGAGGAGGGGGAGGGCCGGTCCTCTCTATGGTGCGCCCTAGGGGAGTCCTACTCCCACCGGGAGTAGGATTTCCCCTTTCCTAGTAGAACTAGGAGCCCTTCCAAGTAGTAGGAGTACGAGAGAAGGAAAGGGAAAAGAGAAGAGAAGGAAGGAGGTGGCGCAGCCACCCCTTAGTCCAATTCAGACTATGCCTTGGGGTGTGCAGCCTCCTCTCTCTCTCTCTCTTTCCCTAAAGCCCAATAAGGCCCATATACTCCCCGGCGAATTCCCGTAACTCTCCGGTACTCCGAAAAATACCCGATTCACTCGGAACCTTTTTGATGTCCGAATATAGTCGTCCAATATATCGATCTTTACGTCTCGACCATTTCGAGACTCCTCGTCATGTCCCCGATCTCATCCGGGACTCCAAACTACCTTCAGTACATCAAAACACAAAAACTCATAATACCGATCATCATCAAACGTTAAGCGTGCGGACCCTATGGGTTCGAGAACTATGTAGACATGACCGAGACTCATCTCCGGTCAATAACCAATAGCGGAACCTGGATGCTCATATTGGCTCCTACATATTCTACGAAGATCTTTATCGGTCAAACCGCATAACAACATACGTTGTTCCCTTTGTCATCGGTATGTTACTTACCCGAGATACGATCGTCGGTATCACCAAACCTAGTTAATCTCGTTACTGGCAAGTCTCTTTACTCGTTCCGTAATACATCATCTCATGACTAACTCATTAGTAATTTGCTTGCAAGGCTTATTATGATGTGTATTACCGAGAGGGCCCAGAGATACCTCTTCGACACTCGGAGTGACAAATCATATTCTTGATCTATGCCAACACCACGAACACCTTCGGAGACACATGTAGAGCATCTTTATAATCACCCAGTTATGTTGTGACGTTTGATAGCACACAAGGTGTTCCTCCGGTATTCGGGAGTTGCATAATCTCATAGTCATAGGAACATGTATAAGTCATGAAGAAAGCAATAGCAGTAAAACTAAACGATCATAGTGCTAAGCTAACGGATGGGTCTAGTCCATCACATCATTCTCCTAATGATGTGATCCCGTTGATCAAATGACAAATCATGTCTATGGTTAGGAAACATAACCATCTTTGATCAATGAGCTAGTCTAGTAGAGGCATACTAGGGACAGTCAGTTTTGTCTATGTATTCACACATGTACTAAGTGTCCGGTTAATACAATTCTAGCATGAATAATACACATTTATCATGATATAAGGAAATAATTAATAACTTTATTATTGCCTCTAGGGCATATTTCCTTCAGTTGTACGTCGAGGAGGGGCTTCTGGACATGCTCGCGCGGCTTCACGTCGTCGTTTGTCGCGAAGGACGACGACGACGCTCTCTATGGCTCTCGGGGAAGCTCGGGAACGGGCGCTAGAGGGCGAGGGAGAGAACAAAGAGTGAGGGGAAAGTGAGAGGGAGACCCGGACGGCTCCAGACGCGGGGTCAGGGAGGAGGGCGAGCCTCCAGCGCAAAGCAGGAGGTGGTCACGGCTGCGTGCGTGCTCGACAGGCAGCTCCCTACCTGCCTGGCAAGAGGTAGAAGGTTACTGGCACGTTGGGCCAGGCGGGGTGCTACAGTGTTGGGATGACTAGGCTGGACAGGTAAGTCTTTGTCTCTGTTCTTTTCCAATTATTTCGGGTTTTCTATTTTTTTGCAATATGTTTTGGTTTAATTTCAAAACCAAACCAATTTTCTAGCTTTTGAAAATTATTAGGTGGACTTAGGGAACTAGTCCAGAGCCACATCCAAACTTTCAAAATTATTGGACCTATATTTATTTTATAGTAAATATAAATCCAATTCAAATAGCTAGTGCATTAATTTAAAGGCCCGAGAATAAATAGTTTTGAACCTCCAAAATTATTGGTTTGAATTTTATTCTTTCCATTAATTTTCAAAGTTAAAAAGGCACATTGCCTTGGGAGCATTTGAAGAATGTTTTGGTTGATCATTTCAAAGAATGATTTCTAAGGGTTTCAACTAACCTCAATTCAACTTTCATAATTTAAAATGATGATGACATGATGAAATGAAATGACAATCAAGGCTAATCCTAGGGCTATGACAACTCACCCCCACTAAACAAGAATCTCATCCCGAGATTCAAGACATGAGGCAAGAAGACAAAGGGGACACGAGGCCAACACAATCTTCACGATCCAGGTTGCACTTCATAAGGACATTGATTCGTTGCATCACGTTGATCTTGACATCCTCGCTTTCGAGATCTTCATCCACGCGATGAAGATAGAAATGAACCCTACTGAAATCAATCTTCTTGAAGATCGAGCACATAAGACCAACTCGTGGAGTGAGACATAAGAGCACCTCTTGAGTTTAGACTCAAAACTCATATCAGGGGGATGGAAAGAAACAGATGACAGAGGTTTGATTTGGTAGGCAATAATTTCACACTTAAAGAAGACGGTGAACAATGTCACCAAACGGGGCACCTTTGAGAAGGTGACTCGTAGGATTATTCCTTTAAGTGGCAAAAAGAATTACTTTTGATACATAGATCATTGAAACTCTCTATACCAGCCCAAGGCAATTTACAAATGTTCGTTTGTCGAAGTTCGGAAGAATGGCATACTCAGACTAGAATGGATGATGCGGACTACCTTGTTGAAGACAACACAATGGTTCATTTTTCTTATCATCAGAAATGGATGGGACCCATGGTAAGCCCACTTTTGAAGGTAATCCTGAGCAGTAATTACTGAGAGGACAACCCATGGTAGTATGGCACAATGGCAGTGCAAGTTGGGAACAAAATGCAAATATTGGTAATTTTTCAACCATCATATCTGCCTGAGATTCAGATCTGGTTGGTAACAGGATATTTCATACGTCATGTCTGGAAAAGAAAGTTTGCAACACAAATCGATGAGATGACATGGCGAGATTCTCGGGAAGTGAACTACAATAGAAAGCTCCAAAACATGAGCTGGTTCTGCTACATACATGTGCACATGTTGTCCAAGACAAGCATGACCACATAGAAGTCTTACAACAAAACACTACCGATTTCTGGTTGGGAATCACCATCGAGGATATCGAAGTCCTTGTATACTTATTGATGAACTTATTATCCTTGAACAAATCAATCAGTGGCTTGGGTGCTAGGGAATACATATGGAATGAAGATGATCAGTGTATCATACTATAGACATGGGATGATTCCAGAGGAAGCAAAAACAAGCTTTCTCGAATTCACGGCGGCAACTTCCATCGGGTGGACGTGAATTAGAGGAAGTCACTTCTTTCACCAATACACATACCTCATGGACGAAATATGAAGTCCATGCTTAAAAAGTTTCCAACACTAACTTAGATGTTCAACATGAATCATGGACAAGATAAATGATGTTGATGGGCTCAACAGTAAATCATCAAGATATCCATGAAGATGGAATTCCACAATTATGTGAACAAGGTTATAGCATTGGTCAGACCAAAAGATACAATGGTGTATGCTTGAGGGACAACCATGAGTAAGACAACATTACGAACATCGTTGGTTCTGATTTAATTTGATGATAACCTATACTCAAATCAAAGTTTTGACAAGATGATAGACTCAAGAATTGATCACGTGGACCAATCGATGAAGATATCATATTTCTTCCACAACCATACAAACACAAGGATATCCCTTTGAAAATGAACTAAGTGGGACAAGCTTTCACCTCCCAACCCTCCAAGTTGTTGCTTAGCTTAACCAACTAGTTCAGGGTATCCAACACAGATTCTTGGAGAAGGGGTGGTTTATAGGGATAAACGAACTTGATCACGAACTCAACATAACGGTCAGGGGACAACCTGGTAATACTTCCGAGAAGATATCCGGAAAATCACGAACCACCGATATGTTACTAAGCTTGAGAACAATCTTGCTTTTCAGGGCAAGACGATATGATCAAAAGAGTAAGGGATTAATACAATCCTAACTCATTGATCAAAGTGTGCACCAGAAATAAGGACTAGGTAGCACGATCAATCTTAGAATGATGATTTAGTAACCAACACACTAAGAATGAGATTATCGTCCATTAACTACCAAGCAACGGAGTTGCTAGGAGTATTGATTTCACACATCATGATTCACTTGTCAGTATTCTGGTTACCACAATACGGAGACTGTCATGGATTTCTCACGGCAAATGTCCTAGGGTTAGTACTTAGGTGTGGAGCCATCGCGTTTAGGTTAGCTTGAAGGGGTTAAATGGGACAAGAGACACAGAGAGTTTTTTATCCTGGTTCAGCCCCTCGATGAGGTAAAAGCTTAATCCAGATAGGGTTGTATTGCTTGAGACTCAATGACAAGGAAGCGGATACGCTTGACCTAGCTCTCGAGTGATTGTTTCTTGACCTTAACCCACCACCGGGTGACCCCTTTATATATGCAGGCTGATGCCCGACGGCTTATAGAGTCCCGGTCGGCTCATATACAATGTGTACGGCTTGGTATAAACTAAAACCTACCTTACAATACAAGTTTACATATAGGGCGATTCACACCCACGGGCTTCATATCACCTCTAGGTCTTGGGCCTTCGATCGGCTGCTACATAAACCGCCATCTTCGTATCTTCCTGGGCCTCAGCATGCCTCTTTTATCCTTAAGCCGCCAGTGGCATAACCCGGCCCCTCCTGGGCGGGTTATACCCAATAGTTATATCCCCAACAGTAGGCCCCAGATTGATTTGAATGGGTGCATGTCAATCTTTGTCATTAATAAGATCTTTATTTATCAGTTCCTTGCCACTGATTTTAACTTGCCATGACATCATACCTTGGAATCATATCAACCCGCCATGACATCATTATATATTAATTCCACACAAGACCAGAGATTTCTCAACGGATCTTCATCTTAACGAGCTTTCCGAAAATTGAGGCGCCCATATAGCTCCATAATCATTTTTCAGTCTCCTCGATTCTTGTATATTCCATCTATCCATTTCCTTATAAATAGGGATGGGGGATCCATTATTCTCTCTTTTACTCTACCCCTCATCCTCATCTTCCTCCTCACGACGCCTCTACAGCCTCGAGTTCCGCCGCCGTCGGCCCTTGACAACTGCACCATCTCCGACCGCCGCATCAACCTGAACGCATTAGAGAAAAAATGCAGCGCACCTCCGCTGCTCAAAAGCATCTGTGAGTTTTCTTCCCGCGTAATAGATCTGTACTAGGGTTTCCGCTATTCAACAGTGTTCTTCACCGCTCGTCGTCTGATCCTTTATATCGCGTGTGTAGATCTGAACCTAGTTCTCAGAATGCATAGCCATTGTTTTAGCATTTATTCCTTGTAGTCAAAAACCAATACTTCAATTGAGACAATCATCCGAGCACATGAGTGTTTCTGCCTTTGCCTGTTTATACCTAGAATTATTCGCATTTTTCAGCCTGCTGTAGATAAAAAATTATAGCATCCATCTGAGAAACTTGTTTTTCCTTTACTTAGAAAAATTTCATCCTTCATCCTGCTGTACCGCAACCCTACAGATGGCTTATAAAACAACCATAACTCACCATATATCATTAGGCCCCTTGCTAAGCCGCCATAATCCATTCTTAACTCTTTTAGCTCGATATCATACTTCGGTTTATCTTCGCTGGCTTCTGCAACATTGTCCGGTTTACCAGCAAGATTAAATCGGCAATCTTCTTTCTGCAGTTAAATATGCCAAAGGCCAAGACGGTCACCTCTTGCTGTTGGGTTGTTTCCCGGGTTACCGGGGAAATATTGAATGACTATGTGAAAACCGGCGTTTTAGCCAAAAAAGACGTCATCCACTGGAGGGTCCCAGGCACAGAAACTCCTCCACAGCCCAGGGAAGGCGAGGTTATTGTTTTCACTGATCACCTGCTCCGGGGGTTCACTCCGCCCAGTTCAAAAAAAAATTCGTGATGTGCTGCACTTCTTCAAACTCCATCTGCAAGATATTGGTCCTAATTCTGTTTCAAACATCTGCAATTTTCAAGTCTTTTGCGAAGTGTATCTTCAACAGGAACCCACTGCAGAACTATTCAGGGAATTTTAGTATTTGAACCGACATACTGAATTCACTGATGGGCCTAGCTTGGAACTAGGGGGAATTTCAATTTAGAGGCGTAAATAAGCTACTTTCCCAGTTGCCACACTCCCAAGTCATCCAAAGGAGTGGAATTATACTTGGTTTTATTGCAAAGACACCTCCCCTGAAGGTGAAAATCCTCTGCCGGGTTATCGTGAAAACCGGCTTAGCAACAGGCACCCCTTGCCAGAATGGACCAGTACCAAGGAACGGGCCAAATATATGCCTATTTTTTCAAAGGTTCGGCCTTAATGGCTAATGGCCTAAATGGAGTTGATTTAGTCCGGTGTTGGGTTGCCTGGAGAATATTACCTTTAAGCCGCCGACCCGGCTTATTGTGTGAATACACCAGTGACCTCAATGATCCCCAACGCCACTGTGAAATAGCACTGACTGATGAAGATGTTGCTATTTTTACAAAAAAAATGTTGTTGAATGAAGACCTTGAAACCTATAGGAAGACACGACTGGCTCCATTTCTCGTTCACAATGAACCTCCTGCCGTAATTACCTTTTCATAACATCCGGTTTACTCATGAATCCATAAACCGCCTTTCTGTTTATCATTCCATTATTTTCAAGCTGACTCTTCTTTCTGGACCAAGAAACATATGGAGAAGCCAGTGAAGAAAACCCGGACCAAGACTAAAGCTCTCAAGAAAACGACTATCACGAAGCGAAATGCTTCAGAGCTATTTGATTTGGATGATAATGAGTCGGAGGTAGAACTTGATTCCCTTGGCTCTCTATTTATTCATCTTATTGACACAGATTATTATCAGGATGATACAAAGGCCAGCCACGCAAATGTTGAAGAGGTAATTGTCCTTCCTCCCGCCAAGAACCTTTGCCAAAGCAGAAAATCCGTCGAGTGTGCCGGAAAGTAAGATTTTCTCACCCCTTAGCTTACTTAGATCCCAACTTTATTTTGAAGAAGCAGCAACATGAAGCTCTCCGTACGACCCAGAATACTAGTGGCGGGGTCCTTTCTTTCGGTTTACCCAATACACCACCTCACCGCAAGCGTCAAGCTGAGGTTTCTCAATTTTCCAGTTTAAATTTCCCAAAAGCAAGACTTCTTCGTCAGCCTCTTAACCCGTCTGATTCAAATTACTAGGGTAATTCTCATTCTTCCTCTGGTTCCCCTATTCAAGACTGCTCCTGGGTAAAGAAACTTTTGACGGTTTACTTTAATGCTTTCTGTTCAACTGTTGTACTAATCTCATCACATGTTTTCTTTCTAGTGCCATGGCGAAGCCTAGTAAAAAACTAAAAGTGAATAAGCCGGTCGAAGATCCGAAACCTGCTAACCCAGGAGAACCAATTATTTCTGAGCCTACGCCTCAACCTTCCAAAGCAGCAATGGATGACCCGCCGCCAAAACATCATGTCACAATGGATTCCGTAGAGACTGATCCGGAAATCGCTAAACCACCCAGTCCTGTTCAGCCGGCTCAAGGTGCTGAAGACGTAGCTATCACTCGGACGGCTTATACAGCTCCTAGCACTCCTACTGTCTTATCCAAGCACAATGCTAAGGAAGAAATTCCGGTTGTTGATAAAGGCAAATGGAAGCTGGACCTGGAAGACTATGCTCAATTCAACGTTTAAGAGTTGCATTCCGGCTATTTAAACCACCTTCATACCGTGATCTAGAAGCTGGACTGGTTAATCTCATGAAAGAACGTTTTGAGCTAAGCCCTCCTATTCTCTTTATATCAATGTATTTGTACCAGCCGCCAAGCCTACTGGATATGAAATAATCTTGAATATGTTGTAGACTTGTATGTATTCCCTTTAATCTTGACGCTTATGCCATGACACTGTATGCATATAATCATTGCGTGTAGTCCTTAAGGGTCGGCTTAAGCTGCTAAGCTAAGCCGGGACTTCATAAATCATAGTTTAATTTTGCACATACAACCCCAGGGGTCGGTTTAACCTCACAAGTTAACCCGCTACTTATCTTTAGAATGGATACAATCCAAATATGGAGCCCCCATGAGTCGTCTGTAGTTGGGACAATTGTAGGCGAGTCATTCAGAAATTTTGTCTGTAATAGTGCAAATGTACATTAGCCCCCATGAGTCGTCTGTAGTTGGAACAACTGTAGGCGGGTCATTGAAGAACATTGTCTGTACTAACACAAAACATACATTAGTCCCTAAGTGCTAAGTACAATACTGGTATTGTGATTGGGACTTCATAAATGATTGTTGTAACCATATGCAGATGTATCATCTTTGTCATGCAGGCTGAATTGAGCATAAAGGAAACTCAATTGACAGATCTGAAGCAGAATCTAAAAACTCAGTAGTCTAAACTTACTAAAGCAAATTCCAAATTTAATTTTTCTTTGGAGACCATTGAGAAACTAAACGCAGACTTTAGCAGTGAAAATCCGACTGGGAAACTGAGAAGGCCGCTCTTTTGAAGAGAGCCGAAGAGGTTGAGGCTGCTCTTAAACCGGTGACTGATGAGCTATCGAGCTTAAAACAACAAATTAATATGATGACCATTGCTATCTTTGGTAAACAATATATACTTACCCTTGTTTTATTAGCATCCTGCAATCATGTGTCCACTCATGAATATTTTTGTCAATATAGGTTCCAGAATCTCCAAGTTGGGCAATGATATGCGCCTAAAACTTAAAGCCGTATACACTCTTGTAGAATAGTTATATACCGGCGCCCAACGAGCTATTGCCTCTGCCCTCCATAAAAAGCAACCACCTTCCCTTATCAAGGAAGTGCTGGAAAAATTATCTGTGCTGCCTCAAAGAGTGGATGAACTCAAGCGGTCAGCCGCTCGGGCTGGCGCAATTACTGCTTTAAGCTGGGCAAAGGCATTGCAAGCCGAGCTTGACCCGGCTGAACTAGCTACCGGGTGTCCAAGTTTTAAAAAAGACGGGTCTCCCTTCCTTGCTATGGATTTTACTCAATTAGTAAAGGAGATGCGTCCTTTAGCCAGCCAACTAGCTGAGGAATCAGACATTTCGAAATATCATCCGATTTATGATGCCGATAACATCAATTAAGAATAGTTGGGGGACAAAGTTGAAAACTGAGAACGAAGAAATCTTCTGAAATGATGGCCTTCGGAGGAACACAATGGACAGAATTCATGAAATACTCCTGATGTATACCACAAGAATTTTTCATGATGGGAACAATTTGAAGGGATGGCATTAAGCTTGAATGACGAATAGTCGAGAGAACGGACAAGATTAGAGGAGGCTCTTCTTCGGTCTTCAAATGTTGAGAATGACGACGAGAAACACAACCAAAATTATTGAGATACTCCGGAAGAACGAAAGAGGAAAAGGTTGAACCAATGATGAAAAGAATTTGAAAGCGATCTTGGAGAAGGCATATGACTGATGGAATCCATACTTTTTTCAAAAGAATTTTAGAATAACTCCAAAAAATTAGAAGAGTCAGGTAAGATCATGGGAAAAGACCTGTGGGTTATGAGCCCACCGAAGAGAAACACGGTTGGAAAGGATTATTCGAATGAGAAATGATGCACCGCAACGATTAAAAGACTCGAATGAGGTGACAACCTTGAATTAATTTGGAACACAGTCAAATCTTTTGAGATGTCTTCGGAACTCCGGAACAATTAAATGGCGAGAGGCGAACGAGACAAGGGTAGCTATTTGAGCCGAGGGAAAGAATAAGATCAACATTGAAAACTTGAATTGGATCCACCAGAAAAGAAAAGGGATGAAGAATGACGAACTAGACGAGAATTCACCAATTGAAATAATCGAGGAAAGAATGCAAAGTATTCGCAAAGATAAAATGGATACATGATTCTGGACTCCGGCGCTGAGAAGAAAAGGGTGGGCGGGTGGGAAAAAGAAAGACCACTTTAGATGGGGAAAACGACGCTGGTTGGAAAGAACCGAGGATTGAACTTGCAAAGATGCAGAGGATCGGATCAACTTGACGAGAATTGCACCGGATGAAAAGAGATGACATCGCAACGAACGAAAACTAACCGCGTGATCCTAAAAAAATTTGAAGGGGAAGAGGACTAGTTCAAAACACCCGCGTCAAGATTCCTCACTAGAGCGACGAAGGGACTGAGGAGTAAAAAGAATTCCTACTCTCCGATATTACTAGACTCCAAAATAGTTTTGCTAGACTCGACAACGGCCAAGCTACGATCAATCAAGGGGGCTCTTATGGTCGGTCGAGGCTCTGATACCAACTTATCACGCCCAAGATGTGATTCTATCCCGATCACTCGATGAACTCATGATTGGAGCACAATCGCATTTCGGGCGCTTAGCAAGATGGATATCATTACATCGTACCATTACATAAATAGGTGGGGATACATACAATTCATACAATAGTCACATGAATATAACACATCATACACAAGACATCCGTCTACGGATGAAAACATGAAAAGCACAACGACATCCATCCTGCTATCCCAGACTGCCGACCAGGAACCTATTCCAAGACTGACGAAGAAGAAGAAGAAAGAACTCCAACACAAGTAAACATAGCTCTCACGTCAATTCATCGGAAACCTGCACCTGCAACTGTTGTTGTAGTATCTGTGAGCCACGAGGACTCAACAATCCCATAACCATGGGTATCAAGACTAGCAAAGCTTAAAGGATATGGAGAGGTTAAGTGGTGAGGTTGTAGCAGCGACAAAGCATTATATGGTGGCTAACTTACGAGTACAAGAATAAGATGAGCATCTACGCAAATGGTCGCAAACTAGTAATGACCACTAAGTGATCCTATCTACTTACGACCAAACATAACCCCACCGTGTTCTCTTCTTAACCTGAAAAGAGACGATCACGGTTACTCACACAGTTGGTGTATTTTATTTCGGATCCTCTTTCAAGTTTTCTACAACCGGATATTAACAAATTCCAATCTGCCACATAACCGCGGGCATGGCTTTCGAAAGATCATAACCCTGCAGGGGTGTCCCAACTTGGCCCATAACAAGCTCTCACGATTAGTAGAGGTAAAAACTCCTTATCTTAGGGAAGGCCCGACCGTCCTCGGAATCCCGGTGCATAAGTTCTTCGAAGAAAGGAAAACTAGCCCAAGGAGATCTCCCGATGAGTCGAAACCCGTGTCTAGAGCCGCACGCTCTCTACCTACGGACTCATCCGTCTATGCATACTGGACGATAGCCAGAATACCTTGAGTTGCCCCAAGGCGGCACCACCGACTGCTAGGTAGGTGGGCCAACACTCAAGTCGAGCACTGGCCCGGGGGGTTGAATTAATAAATCCTCGGGTTAATTACACCCTCGGCAAGTTTTAGTTATTAGGAAAATGGTAAAACCAAAGTTGGATCTCCTCGGGAAAGTTTTACTTTAAGCGAAGAAGCAAGGGCGTCCCATAACCCCAACCATGTAAGGAACGCAAAATCAAGGAACATAACACCGTTTTATCGGTTCTTAAGGCGGCATGATAACCCACAAGTGTAGGGGATCGCAACAGTTTTCGGGGGTAAAGTATTAAACCCAAATTTGTTGATTCGACACAAGGGGAGCCAAAGAATACTCTTAAGTATTAGCAGCTGAGTTGTCAATTCAACCACACCTGGAAACTTAGTATCTGCAGCAAGATAGTTTAGTAGCAAAGTAATATGATAGCGGTGGTAGCAGCAATAAAAGTAAAGATAGTGTTTTTGTAGTTTTTGTGATAATAACAACGGAAAAGTAAATAAGCGACTAGCAATATAGGTAAAGTTCGTAGGCATTGGATCGGTGATGGGAAATTACGTCGGATGCAATTCATCATGTAGAAGTTATAACCTAGGGTGACACAGAACAAGCTCCAGTTCATCAATGCAATGTAGGCATGTATTCCGAATATAGTCGTACGTGCTTATGGAAAAGAACTTGCATGACATCTTTTGTCCTACCCTCCCGTGGAAGCGGGGTCCTACTGGAAACTAAGGGATATTAAGGCCTCCTTTTAATAGAGTACCGGACCAAAGCATTAACACATAGTGAATACATGAACTCCTGAAACTATGGTCATCACCAGGAGTGGTCCCGATTATTGTCACTTCGGGGTTGCCGGATCATAACACATAGTAGGTGACTATAGACTTCCAAGATAGGATCAAGAACACACATATATTCATGAAAACATAATAGGTTCAGATCTGAAATCATGGCACTCGGGCCCTAGTGACAAGCATTAAGCATAACAAAGTCATAGCAACATCAATCTCAGAACATAGTGGATACTAGGGATCAAACCCTAACAAAACTAACTCGATTACATGATAGATCCCATCCAACCCATCACCGTCCAGCAAGCCTACGATGGAATTACTCACGCACGGCGGTGAGCATCATGGAATTGGTGATGGAGGAAGGTTGATGATGACGATGGCGACGATCTCCACTCCCCGGAGCCCCGAACGGACTCCAGATTAGCCCTCCCGAGAGAGATTAGGGCTTGGCGGCGGCTCCGTCTCGTGAAACGCGATAATTCCTTCTCCCTGAATTTTTTCTCCCCGAAACGGAAGATATAGGACCTGGGGGTACGTCGATGGAGCATCGGGGGGCCCCCGAGGCAGGGGGCGCGCCCCACACCCTTGAGGACAGGCCGTGGGCCCCCCGGTGAGTATCTTCTTGCAGATATTTTTTATATTTTCTGAAATAATTCTTCGTTGATTTTCAGGCGATTCTGAGAACTTTTTATTCTGCACAAAAACAATACCATGGCAGTTCTGCTGAAAACAACGTCAGTCCGGGTTAGTTCCATTCAAATCATGCAAGTTAGAGTCCAAAACAAGGGCAAAAGGGTTTGGAAAAGTAGATACGTTGGAAACGTATCAACTCCCCCAAGCTTAAACCTTTGCTTGTCCTCAAGAAATTCAGTTGATAAACTGAAAGTGATAAAGAAAAACTTTGACAAACTCTGTTTGCTCTTGTTGTTGTAAATATGTAAGCTAGCATTCAGGTTTTCAACAAGATCATGAACTAACCACATTCACAATAACTTTCAGGTCTCAAGACTACTCACATCAATAGCATAATCAACTAGCGAGCAATAATAATAAACCTCGAATGAAAACACTTCTCAAAACAATCATGATATGATAAAACAGGATGGTATCTCGCTAGCCCTTCCTGAGACCGCAAAACATAAATGCAGAGCACCTTTAAATATCAAGGACTGACTAGACATTGTAATTCATGGTAAAAGAGATCCAACCATGATCATACTCAATGCAACTTAATAGTAATACATGCAACGACATAGGTGCTCTCCTACTGGTGCTCTTTGATAAGAGGATGATGACTCTGCATAAAAGTAAATAGATAGGCCGTTCGCAGAGGGAAGCAGGGATTTGTAGAGGTGCCAGAGCTCGATTTTTAAATAGAGATTGAATAACAATTTGAGCGGTATACTTTCATTGTCAACATAACAACCAAGAATCTCGATATCTCCCATGCTACGCACATTATAGGCGGTTCCCAAACAGAATGGTAAAGTTTATACTCCCCCAACCACCAACAAGCACACTCCACGGCCAGCCGAATCCACGGGTTACCGTCCAAACAAGCAACAACCCTGGGGGAGTTTTGTTTAATTATTATGATTTGAGCATGGGACTGGGCATCCCGGTTACCAGCCATTTTCTCATGAATGATGAGCGGAGTCCACTCATCGTGAGAATAACCCACCTAGCATGGAAGACATAGACAACCCTAGTTGATACAGGAGCTGTTTGAGCATACAAAACAGAATTTCATTTGAAGGTTTAGAGTTTGGCACATACAAATTTACTTGGAACGGCAGGTAAATACCGCATATAGGAAGGTATGGTGGACTCATATGGAATATCTTTGGGGTTTATGGAAGTGGATGCACAAGCAGTATTCCCGCTTAGTACAGGTGAAGGCTAGAAAGAGACTGGGAAGCGACCAGCTAGAGAGAAACAACGGTCATGAACATGCATTAAAATTAATCAACAATGAATGCAAGCATGAGTAGGATATAAATCACCATGAACATAAATATCGTGAAGGGTATGTTGATTTGTTTCAACTACATGCGTGAACATGTGCCAAGTCAAGTCACTTAAATTGTTCAAAGGAGGATACCACCCATCATACCACATCACAACCATTTTAATGTCATGTTGGCACGCAAGATAGACCATTATAAATTCTCAGCTAATTAAGCATGGCATAAGCAGCTATGATCTCTAATTATCATTGCAAGCATGTTTCATTCATAACAAGCTGGATCAAGAACGACGAGCAATCATATTTACAAAAACAAAAGAGGTCGAGTTCATACCAGCTTTTCTCATCTCAATTAGTTCATCATATATCATCCTTATTGCCTTTCACTCGCACGACCGAACGGTGTGGAAAATAATAATAGTGCACATGCATTGGACTAAGCTGGAATCTGCAGACATTTAATACAAGAGAGAAGACAAGGTAATATGGCTCAAGGTTAATTCAACAACAAAGCATATGACAGCCACTAAGCATTTTCAATCATGGTCTTCTACTCTTAACCCCTAAAGAAAAGAAAAGAAACTATTTACACGGGAAAGCTCCCAACAAGCAAAAGAAGAACGGGAAATATTTTTGGGTTTTCATTTTTAGCTACTACTACAAGCAAAGAAAGTAAACTATCTAGAAGCTACAACTAATATTTGTTTGTTTTCTGGGTTTTTCTAGCACACAAGAAAAAGACTAAGAAAAAGAAATTAAAACTAAGCATGGATGGTACAGTGAAAGAGTGTGAGCATCGACAGCTAGAATAAGTGTGTGAACATGAATGTAAAGTCGGTGAGAAACATGTACTCCCCCAAGCTTATGCTTTTGTACTAAGTTGGTTTATGGCCACGGATCGAAGCCACTCCCTCTGGTGTACTGAGATGTGTCCTCTGGGCGCCACTGGTTGGCGAGCTCATCCAGCTCCCACCCATAAATAGATTGACGGGAAGGATCAAGTGGTGGTTCTGGCTCAGGCTCTGAAGCTTGTGCCTGGCCTTGGTACTTGTAGAAGACATCTGAGGTGATGAGGAATACGCCTGTAGATAGATCAAACAAAGAAGGTGCAGGCAAGGTAACAATTTCACAGTATATTTCATCAAACCTCAATTTATAATGGAGCTGCATATTTTTGTCTTTAACAATAAAGTCATGAGCCACCATGCTCTTGTAGTCTAGATAAAAAGGGGCAAGCAATTTTTCTTCCTTCTCATGATGCCTAATGGGTATATTAAAATATTCAGCAAGGCGAGAAGCAAAGATGCCTCCAAAGACGGGCCGTCTTGAGCGGTTAAGACTCAATCGTTTGGCAATGACGGCGCCCAAGCTAAAAGTTGTGTCACGAAACAAAGCATGGCGTAAAATGATAATATCAGGGGCACTGAGATTCCCACTGTTCCCGCGACCAATTAAACACCTACTAGCAAATAAAGCAAAGTAGCGCAGAACATGGAAGTGTATACTAGTGATTCTTGCCCCTGCAACTTGTCTAGTTTCACCTACGGCTATCATATCAATAAACCCTTTGACGTCTTCATGACGTGGTTCATAAAGTCTACCTCCAAAGGGTACTTTGCATATTTCACAGAAATCTAAAAGTGATATCTCCTTACTCACATCATATAAGCGAAACTCCACTGTAGGTGGTGTTTTCCTAGAATGAAAATGAAAACTTTGCGTGAAAATATTGGTGAGTAAGAGATACTGTTCTTTTTGGTCGTTGAGGAAGTCGGTGAGGCCTGCATTATTCGCCAACCAATAGAAGTCTTCGTAAATACCGGCGGACATCATGAAATTATTACACGGCCATTCGCACGGTCGAACTTCCGCATCCCTCGGTGGTTCATCGTCCGGCTCACGGAACACGAGCCTCGGTTCTTGCTTTCTTGAAGGACCACCTTGGAAGTTTCTCCTAGACATTTTTCTGAATTTTTCTGAAATTTTTAGTAACTCACAATAAAAGTTAACCAAACTCAACAAGATTGATAGCAACAACTCCTATAAGTGCCTAGGGGCTATATCATGCATTAGAACTACTTGGGACCAAGAAAATTTTACATGCAAGCTCAAGAACAAGGTCACCACAGCAACATAAATTTGCAACACGAGTTCTGATGATCATTAAACCTCTCACAAGTCTGGGTCTATGGCGTACCTCCCAAATCGCCATTTATCTTTGTTTTATTTACTTTGTTCTGAACTTTATGGCTCGGTTATGTAATATGCTACTCTATGGATCACTGCGTGATTCATGCTGCTTCTGCTTTCTACATGTTCCCCATGAATCAAACCAACTGTAGAGCTTGGAAGGTCTTTTGCTGGAATGTTAGGGGTCTTAACTCGGAGGCACGTCAACTTGCTGTCAAGCAAAAGATTGATGAAAGCGGATGCTCTGTTATTTGCCTCCAGGAAACCAAGTGCATGCATATTGATCATCGTTTCCTCCGTAAATTCTGCCCCAGGCGTTTTGATAATTTTGTGTATGTTCCTTCAGTTGGGGCCTCTGGTGGTATTGTAGTCATATGGAATTCCGCTTTTTTCATTGGCAAGCTAATCGTGGCTAAACCTTATGGTATCGTCCTGGAATTCAGCTCGGCTCACACCTCTGAAGTCTGGACTCTTGTCACAGTTTATGGACCTTGTCAGGGCCCTGCCCGAGACGAGTTTGTTCAGTGGCTCTATAACCTTAATATTAATGTGGATGACAAATGGCTTCTTCTAGGTGACTTTAACTTCATGAGATATGTGGACAATCGTAATCTTCCAGGGGGCAACATTAACGATATGTTCTTGTTCAATGAAATCATCGGGCATCTTGGCCTCATTGAACTACCAATAAAAGGCAGACAATACACTTGGTCCAATATGCAAGCACACCCACTGCTCGAACAGCTTGATTGGTTTTTTACTTCAGTTGCATGGACGCAGGATCACCCCAATACACTGGTCTATCCCCTAGCCAGAACTGCCTCTGATCACGTGCCCTGTGTTGTCTCGATTGCCACGAGCATCCCTAAGGCCAAGGTATTCCGATTCGAGAACTACTGGATTGATCTCCCTGGCTTCTTTGAGTGTGTCTCATCGGTGTGGAACAGAAACTTCAGGCAGACCAATATTGCATCACGAATATCGGCAAAGTTCAAAGCCCTACGCTATGCCCTTAAGCAATGGCATATTCGGCTGGCTACGGTGAAGGCACTTATCGAGGATTGTAACAAGGTTATTCTCTTCTTTGACCAACTTGAGGACTGTCGTCCTTTGAGTTGGCCTGAAACAAACTTCCGCCGCATTGTTAAAACACATCTTGCGGATATCCTGCACATGCAGTTCATATATTGGAAGCAGCGTTGCACGATCAGAACCATTAAAGTGGGTGAGGAGAACTCCAAATTCTTCCATGCCATGGCCACGGAGAGGTATCGCAAAAATACCATCTCTTCGCTTAGAAATGCTGAGGGTGAAGTAATTTCTGACCATCAACAACTGGCGACTATGTTTTGGTCTGATTTCAAGCACCGTATGGGCCATGCTAAGGGAATTACGATGGATTTTGACCTTGCCACCCTTATTGCCAAGGTTGATGGCCTTGAAGAACTGTCTCGGCCTTTTTCTGAGCAAGAAGTGGAGGAAGTGATCAAAAACATCCCCCCTGATCGTGCTCCGGGCCCTGATGGGTTTTCTGGTCTGTTCTTGAAGAAATGTTGGCCAATTCTCAAACAAGACTTCTTATCCCTTGTCCGAGACTTCTATGAGGGCAAGTGTGACCTTGAATGCTTGAACAATTCCCTCATCACCCTCATTCCGAAGAAGTTAAGCCCTGAGGTGGTGGGAGACTTTCGGCCTATCTCTCTGACCAATACCTGTTTGAAATTTCTGACGAAGTTGCTAGCTAACAGACTGCAACAGGTAATCCTCCGGTGCATCCATAAAAACCAATATGGTTTTCTACGTTGCAGATCAATCCAGGACTGCCTAGCTTGGTGTTTCGAATACATACACCAATGCAAAGCTTCCAGACGGCCCATTGTGCTTCTCAAGCTTGACTTCACGAAGGCGTTCGATACTCTGGAACATGATACCATTCTTCAGATGTTGCATTATAAGGGTTTTGACAAGCGTTGGACTGGCTGGGTTAATTCTCTATTATCGTCTGGCTCTTCTTCTGTGCTTCTTAATGGTGTTCCTGGACAGCATTTCCACTGCAGAACTGGAGTGCGCCAAGGGGACCCTTTATCCCCGCTTCTTTTTGTCATTGCAGTGGATCTTCTTCAATCGGTGGTGAATGATATGTGCTCTCGAAACATTCTACAAATGCCAATACCTACCAGCTCCAATGATTACCCAATTGTTCAGTACGCTGATGATACTCTGATCATTCTTCCAGCCGCTGATGACCAGCTCCTTGCTCTGAAACAGATGCTCGATAAGTTTGCTCAGGCCACCGGGCTCCGTGTTAACTTTAGCAAGTCTTCATTGATTCCTTTAAACCTATCTGATGAAGAAGGCTCCCGCATTGCGTCACTTCTTGGCTGTGAGGTGGGTACTCTCCCCTTCACATACCTCGGTTTGCCTATGGGCACCTCGAGGCCAACTGTGGCAGAGTTAACACCGCTAGTGGATCGCCTGGAGAGGAGACTGTCTGCTTCATCATGTTTGCTCAACCAGGGCAGCCGCCTTCAACTCCTTCAATCGGTCCTAGCTTCCATGCCGATTTATTTCTTGTGCTCTCTGTCTCTCCCAAAAGGCATTATTAAACAACTGGAACGGATCATGCGCCAATGTCTCTGGAGAGGAAATTCGGAGACGCCTCGTCAATCTCTCGCTGCCTGGGACCTTGTATGCCGACCCAAGAAATGTGGTGGACTTGGTATCACCCATCTGGAAACTCAAAATGAGGCTTTACTCATGAAGCACCTATTCAAATTTTTTAACAAATTGGATATTCCTTGGGTCCAATTGATCTGGGACACTTATTACGTCTCCTCTCCTCCTCAAGCTACTCGCAACTGTGGCTCCTTCTGGTGGAGGGACATCTTTCGGCTCTATGATCAATTCTGCTCCCTCGCCGTCCCACAGGTTTCCTCGGGTGACACAGTCTTGTTTTGGACGGATAAATGGCATATTGATAATAGGGTGATTTCCCTACAGACCAGATTTCCGCATCTGTTTTCATTTGTAATCAATGAATTTATCACTGTCAAGGATTTCTTCCTGGAACCAAGTGAAACACAGAATTTCCATTTACCACTGTCCATCGAAGCCTTTGAGGAACTACAGCTGCTGCAGTCTCTTTTGGTTACTATACACCTTGATCCCTCAGCACATGACAGCTGGAAATGGCCCTCCAAATCTGGCACCTTCATCTCCAAGGTGTACTATGATTTCAGGTTTTCTCACATTGCGGTGGACCCCATATTTAAATGGATTTGGAAATGCTCTTGCACGCTGAAGATCAAAGTTTTCGGATGGCTTCTTCTAATGGATCGACTCAACACCAGAGATATGATGCAGCGAAGACATTGGCATGTAGAAGATGCTAATTGTTCTATATGTCTTTTGCCACATCTTGAAGACCGGGCACACCTCTTCTTCGTCTGCAATTTCAGTCAGCGAGTTTGGAACTTCCTTGGTATTTCTTGGACATCTACAGGACACTCCTCCACGTATTCCATGGCTCTAGCAGCACGTCAAGACTTCGGACAACCATTCTTCACTGAGGTAGTCTTCACTGCTGCTTGGAATATCTGGACCCAGAGAAATGGCAAAGTTTTCAGGAATGAACAACCTAGCTTCAGATCCTGGAGAAGAAACTTTGTGTATGATATCTCCTTACTTGCACATAGAATTAAATGTAAATATAGAGATAGACTCCTCTCCTGGATAGCCTCTCTCCAGTAGACTAGCTGTAAGTCCCTTCCCCTTTTCTCTGTATATACTTAAGACCTTTGTACTCTATTCCCTCTCTGGGATTTTAAGATAATAAAACACTGTGAGGCTGTTGCCTTGCAGTACATAGTCAAAAAAAAAACATAAATTTGCAACAAATAAAGCACTAGAACAAAAACTAATTGGACCAATGGAGGATTCACATACCAAGGAACAATCTCCCCAAACAGTTTGGTGAATGGTGCTTTGAGCAAGGAGATCAAAAATGGCAGCAAAATGAGCTAGAACTCGGGTTTGAGCTGGTTGGGGATTTTTTGGGAGGAGGAAGAAGAGCATGGGTGAAAGGATAAGTGGTGGGGGGCCACGTGGGGCCATCGAGGCAGGTGGCGCACCCTGTGCCCTCGAGGCCACATGCTGGCTCCCCTCGCTGTGTGTTCAGTGCCATATTTTCTTAGATATTCTAGAAAAAATCATATATCATTTTCATGGCATTTGGACAACTTTTATTTTCGGGATTTTTTTTATTGCACGGATAAGTCTGGAAACAGACAGATAATGCTAATTTTGTTTTATTTAACCTAATTATTAGAAAGTAAAAGAAGGGTACAAAAGATTGTGCTCTCTAGATTCACCTATCCCATGCTCATCAAAAGGAATCCATTAACAAGGTTGATCAGGTCTTGTTAATAAACTCTTTCCGTGTAACATGAAACCGGAGAATTTTCGAATAACACTATGTTACCTCAATGGGGATATGTATGTCCCAAACAATAAGTATGTCATATGCCTTCTTGATAGTAGGAATAGGAAACTCAAAACCTCCAATAGTAATAGTTGAAGTTTTTCCAATATAATTGATACTATGAACCTGAGGTTGTTTCCTCGGAAAGTGTACCGTATGCTCATTACCATTGACATGAAAAGTGACATTGCCTTTGTTGCAATCAATAACAGCCCTTGCACTATTCAGAAAAGGTCTTCCAAGAATAATAGACATACTATCATCCTCGGGAATATCAAGTATAACAAAGTCTGTTAGAATAGTAACATTTGCAACTACAACAGGCACATCCTCACAAATATCGACATGTATAGCAGTTGATTTATCATCCATTTGCAAGGATATTTTAGTAGGTCTCAACTTTCTCCAGTCAAGTCTATGATATAAAGAGAGAGGCATAACACTAACACCTGCTCCAAGATCACACAAAGCAGTTTTAACATAGTTTCTCTTAATGGAGCAAGGTATAGTAGGTACTCCTGGATCTCCTAATTTCTTAGGCATTCCACCCTCAAAAGTGTAATTGGCAAGCATGGTGGAGATTTCTACTTCAGGTATCTTTCTTTTGTTGGTAATAATATCTTTCATGTACTTGGCATAAGGATTTGTTTTAAGCACATCAGTCAAACGCATACGCAAAAAGATAGGTCTAATCATTTCAGCGAAGTGCTCAAAATCTTCATCATCCTTTTTCTTGGATGGTTTCGGAGGAAAAGGCATGGGTTTCTGAACCCATGGTTCTCTTTCCCTACTGTGCTTCCTAGCAACAAAGTCTCTCTTATCATAACGTTGATTCTTTGATTGTGGGTTATCAAGATCAACAGCAGGTTCAATCTCTGCATCATTATCATTGCTAGGTTGAGCATCATCGTGAACATCATTATTAATATTATCACTAGGTTCATGTTCATTACCGGATTGTGTCTCAGCATCAGAAATAGATATATCATTGGGATTCTCAGGTGGGTGAGCTACATGTTCACTAGAAGCATGCAAAGTCCTATCATTTTTCCTTTCCTTCTTCTTAGAAGAACTAGGTGCATCTAAATTAGCTCTCTGAGAATCTTTCTCAATTCTCTTAGGGTGGCCCTCAGGATACAGAGGTTCCTGAGTCATCTTACCACCTCTAGTGGCAACTCTAACAGCATAGTCATTATTCTTACTATTTAATTCATTGAGCAAATCATTCTGAGCCTTAAGTACTTGTTCTACTTGAGTGGTGACCATGGAAGCATGTTTACTAATGAGTTTCAGTTCACCTTTAGCATTAGACAGATAATCACTCAAGCGTTCAATCATATGAGCATTGTGTTGTAGTTGTCTACCAGCATAAGCATTGAAGTTTTCTTGTTTCACAATAAAATTGTCAAACTCATCTAAGCATTGGCTAGCAGACTTATAACGAGGAATATCACCTTCATCAAATCTATAAAGAGAATTTACCTTTACTACCTGTGTCGGGTTATCAAGACCATGCATTTCTTCAATAGGTGGTAAATTCTTGACATCTTCAGCTTTAATACCCTATTCTTTCATGGATTTATTTGCCTCTTGCATATCTTCAGGATTGAGAAATAGAACACCTCTTTTCTTCGGAGTTGGCTTAGGGGCTGGTTCAGGAAGTGTCCAATTATTTTCATTGGCCAACATATTATTCAATAGTAATTCAGCTTGTTCCACTATTCTTTCCCTGAAAACACAACGAGCACAACTATCCAGGTGGTCTCTGGAAGCATCGGTTAGTCCATTATAAAAGACATCAAGTATATCATGTATCTCTAGAGGATGATTAGGCAAAGCATTAAGTAACTGGAGAAGACTCCCCCAAGCTTGTGGGAGACTCTCTATTTCAGTTTGAGCAAAGTTATATATTTCCCGTAAGGCAGCTTGTTTCTTATTAGCGGGAAAATATTTAGCACATAAGTAATACATCATATCCTGGGGACTACGCACACAACCAGGATCAAGAGAATTAAACCAAGTCTTAGCATCACCCTTTAACGAGAACGGAAATAACTTAAGGATATAGTAGTAGCGAATCTTTTCATCATTGGTAAACAGGGTGACTATGTCATTCAACTAGGTAAGATGTGCCACAACAGTTTCAGACTCATATCCATGGAAAGGATCAGATTCAACCAAAGTAATTAACTCAGGATCAACAGAGAATTCATAATCCTTATCAGTGACACATATAGGTGAAGTAGCGAAAGCAGGGTCATGTTTCATTCTAGCATTCAAGGACTTTTCTTTCAGCTTAGCTAATAACTTTTTAAGATCATATCTATCATTGCAAGCAAGAAAGTCTCTAGCAGTTTCTTCATCCATAACATAACCCTCAGCACAACAAGCAATTCATATCTATTGGGAGTAGTTTCATCATCACTTTCATAAATATCATCAACATTTGCACTCTCCCTAACTTAAGCAATTTGTTCATCTAGAAATTCACCTAGTGGCACAGTATCAGGCATAGAGGTAGTTTCATCATACATAGCAGAAGTAGCATCATCAAGAACATACGACATATCAGATTCAATAGCAGGAGTAGGTGTCGCAAGTTAACTCATAACAGAAGGAGAATCAAGTGCAAAGCTAGATGGCAGTTCCTTAGCTCCCCTCGTAGTTGAGGGTAAGATCTTGGTTTTTGAGTCCTTCAAATTCCTCATAGTGATAAACAGATATAAATCCCAAGTGACTTAAAGAATGGAGCTATGCTCCCCGGCAACGGTGCCAGAAAATAGTCTTGATAACCCACAAGTGTAGGGGATCGCAACAGTTTTCGAGGGTAAAGAATTAAACACAAATTTGTTGATTCGACACAAGGGGAGCCAAAGAATACTCTTAAGTATTAGCAGCTGAGTTGTAAATTCAACCACACCTGGAAACTTAGTATCTGCAGCAAGATAGTTTAGTAGCAAAGTAATATGATAGTGGTGGTAGCAACAATAAAAGTAAAGATAGTGTTTTTGTAGTTTTTATGATAACAACAACGGAAAAGTAAATAAGCGACTAGCAATATAGGTAAAGCTCGTAGGCATTGGATCGGTGATGGGAAATTACGTCGGATGCAATTCATCATGTAGAAGTTATAACCTAGGGTGACACAGAACTAGCTCCAGTTCATCAATGCAATGTAGGCATGTATTCCGAATATAGTCATACGTGCTTATGGAAAAGAACTTGCATGACATCTTTTGTCCTACCCTCCCGTGGTAGCGGGGTCCTATTGGAAACTAAGGGATATTAAGGCCTCCTTTTAATAGAGTACCAAACCAAAGCATTAACACATAGTGAATACATGAACTCCTGAAACTATGGTCATCACCGAGAGTGGTCCCGATTATTGTCACTTCGGGGTTGCCGGATCATAACACATAGTGGGTGACTATAGACTTGCAAGATAGGATCAAGAACACACATATATTCATGAAAACATAATAGGTTCAGATCTGAAATCATGGCACTCGGGCCCTAGTGACAAGCATTAAGCATAGCAAAGTCATAGCAACATCAATCTCAGAACATAGTGGATACTAGGGATCAAACCCTAACAAAACTAACTCGATTACATGATAGATCCCATCCAACCCATCACCGTCCAGCAAGCCTACGATGGAATTACTCACACACGGCGGTGAGCATCATGGAATTGGTGATGGAGGAAGGTTGAGGATGACGATGGCGACGATCTCCACTCTCCGGAGCCCCGAACGGACTCCAGATCAGCCCTCCCGAGAGAGATTAGGGCTTGGCGGCGCCTCCGTCTCGTGAAACGCGATAATTCCTTCTCCCTGATTTTCTTCTCCCCGAAACGGAAGATATAGGATCTGGGGGTACATCGGTGGAGCATCGGGGGGCCCTCGAGGCAGGGGGCGCGCCCTGGGAAGGGGGGCGCGCCCACACCCTCGAGGACAGGCCGTGGGCCCCCCGGTGAGTATCTTCTTGCAGATATTTTTTATATTTTCTGAATTAATTCTCCATTGATTTTCAGGCGATTCCGAGAACTTTTATTCTGCACAAAAACAACACCATGGCAGTTCTGCTGAAAACAGCGTCAGTCCGGGTTAGTTCCATTCAAATCATGCAAGTTAGAGTCCAAAACAAGGGCAAAAGGGTTTGGAAAAGTAGATACGTTGGAGACGTATCACGGCATGAGTGGAACAAAACACCGAGCAAAAGGCCAAGCCATCCACACATTGCCAAATATATAGGTGCATTAATTTAATATAAGATATATTGTGATATTCCAACAATCCAAGATCCGACATGGAGCAATCTTCATCTTCACCTGCAACTAACAACTCTATAAGAGGGGCTGAGCAAGCGGTAACATAGCCATACAATGGTTTGCTGGGATGGTGTCAAAGGTTAGAGGGTGTTTCATCGCAACAATGAGAGGCTGACAACAAATAGATAGGTAGCGCGACATATAGCGATAGCATCGAGACAACTAGCATGGCAATGATAGTAATGAAGAAGAAGAAGCCAAGGCGACTGTCATCTTGCCTGAAATCCCGCAAGGAAGAAGAATGAGTCCATGAAGAAGAAGAAGCCACGAAGACGAATAAGCGTAGATGAACGAATCCTCACAACTCCGGAACGAAACCGAAGCTAACAAGAGAAGCAAACCGGAAAGAAGCAAATAACATGGTAAACACACATATCCTAACCATGGCATGATGCACAAACAAGTATGATGCATGTCCGATTTAATTATTCATGGCATGACAAAGTGCACAAACAAAACTACAAGTTAAGTGGAGCTCAATATGCAACGGGTTGCATATTGACGAAACACCACATCACATATTTAGTTTGAGCTCGATTATGTACACAACAAGTTTTAATGTTGGTTAACATGGCAAGAGATGAATCATAAGTAAACTAACTATTTAAGCAAGTTTAAAGGGGTCGGAAACAACAAACAACAATTCTGGAAATCCCCACATGTCATTTAGCAATTTTCAAGCAAACAACTATTTAAACATTTTAAATGTTATTATCATGATGCGGATGACAAATGCAAGTTTTATGCAATTTTATGAAAAGTTGAAATGAAGATGATATGGAGTATTTCGTCACCGTGGTGGAAGGAAAGGGGTGCCACGGTGGTGAATCCAAAAATGATGCCACGGCAACATATCGGTTCCGGTAACTCGTTGAGAGACCAGTGCAAAAGAGGTATGATGGGAGCGTGTCATGCGAAAGGTGGTGAGGTGATCCCGGTTACCGGGTTCCCACGTGACGGTGGCAAGGAAACGAGTGACAATTCGGACAAGGTGCAAACATGAGCATCTCAAACAACACATGCATTCATCCACGGGTCATCGTTTTGGCGGTTATACCTTTGAAGCATGTGTTTTTGGAGGGGTTCGAGTTCGTCGAGGGAAGTAGTGGTACATGGGTCATAGTGGAAGTAGTAGTACATGGCAAAGTGCACGGCAAAGGTAGTTGTACATTTCGGCGGTAGTCGAACTCAACGAGCAATGGTCGTCATGGTACTTGTCGCGTTCTGGATGTGTAGTCGTACATGGGTATTCGGCGATGGTAGTGGTACACGGTCGTTGTGGTACATGGCGTCACATCGTGTAGTCGTTTGTGTCGTAGTCGAACTTGACGCTCCCGTTACACGGGTCTTCGGCGACGGTAGTGGTACACGCACGTAGACGAACTTGACGGGTCGTCATCACCCTGGTACTTGGGGAATGGTACACTTGGCGGTCTTGATGAATCTGAATCTGCGGGGATCGATGGTAGTGGTACTTGGGCTATACAGGACTTGACGGGTCCAGGGGGTCTCGATGCTGGCCATGGTGATCTAGCAGCAGTAGCAAGGGCTTTGGAACTCAAGGACAGGGGCAGGACCTGCGAACAGAAGAGGTCGACGAGGTGGAGTTGACAGCAGCACGCCATGGGAGGCAGAGCTCGCGGCAGGAGGTGAAGAAGACAGCATAGGCGCGGGGCTGACCGATGGGGAGGTCAGGAAGGTAGCGGGGTCCAGCGTGTCGCTCCGGCGACCGGCCCACGGGGTCAGTCGCCTAGGCAAGCGCAGATGCAGCGGCGAGGGGCGAAGTCGAGGAGGAGGTTGGGCATGGCGCCGGTGGGACTTGACATGGACGACAGCAGGGCGAGGCGGAGGTGCGACGCGAGGAAGGAGAGGCCCTGCGCACGATGGCGTCCTGCTTGGTGGTGGAGGTCATGGGCGCGACAAAGAAGAATGATTCCGGCAAGGGCGCACACGTGCGGCCCGGCAAGGTCGAGGGAGATCAGGCTTGACGGAGCAAGGTGGTGGTGGTCGCCAACGGCGGTCGGACGCGGCGGCAAGAGGTGACATTGGGTCGGGCGCTGAGGAGGGGATCGGGAGCGGGGGAAGGAATGGAGATGGCTGCGTGGTGAGAGATCGAGAGGGAGAGATGGGATCGGGCTAGGGTTAGAGGCAGGTGGGATGGGCCTTGGGCCATGAGGATCACATGGGCCGCGGGGAAGCAGGCCGACATGGCTGCTGGGCTTCTCTCTCGCTCCCCCTTCTTCTTTTATTTTTCCACTTACATAATAATAGAAAGAAGAAAAAAGAAGAAATGAAGGGTTAGGTACGGAATTTGGACACGAGGATAATTTTTCCGGACTCGCAAAATGCGATGGTTCCAAGAAAAAATTAGAAAAGAGGCATGATTGAAAGACGTAAATTCAAACTCATTTGAATTTCATTCACATGGGTTTGAACTAGGACTGGGTTTTTGAAGTGTCCAAAAATGATGAGTTTTTTAATAACCTCGATAAACGGGAAAAGAATTTTGAGGAAGGTTAGAGAGTCAAAACTTGAAGTAGAAAAGTCATGGGAATATTTGCAAGTGTGTTACGATTAATTCCAAATTAATGGAATATTTACAATAGGTCCATAATATTGGGAGGATATGTTATAAAGAGAAATCACCATGTGAGTTCCCTCGGTTTAAATGGATCGAAGATCCATACCATTTATTTGAGTTGCAAAACTAATGACATGATGATATGATGCAATGCACAAATAAAATAGAGCAAGCAAATAAAACACACAACGAAACTCGGAATAGCTTGAAGTCTTCTGGGGCGTCGGTCTCGGGGTGTCACTCTTGTAAGCCAGACCAAGAGGGTAGTGACGCTATGTTCTCTTCGGTGAAGACACCTATGTTTGAACAGGAAGCCCCCGAGTATGTGTAACCAATAAAGACTCATAGTCTAGAATGAAAATGATAGAGACCCCAAATTATGAGAGCTGCCAGCTTTATTGTATCAATCATAGTGTATATACATTAATGGAAATATGTACATCACAAGAGCCGGTGGCTCAGGTATAATAAGGCCGAAGATGAGAAATATTCCACGGCCGATGAGTCTCCTCCTCCGATGTGTGTGAGTCTTTGTGGTCTCGAACATCGATGAGATAATACGATCCGTTATGCAGATTCTTGGTGACCACAAAAGGTCCTTCCCAAGGTGGGGATAGCTTGTGCATATCAGTTTGACCCCAAATGAGCTGGAGCACTAAATCACCTTCTTGAATGTACGACTTTTAACCCAGCGACTATGATAACGACGCAGGTCTTGCTGATAGATTGTTGATCGAGACAACACATGGTCACGCTCTTCGTCCAGGAGATCAAGGTCATCCTGTCGTGCTTGTTCATTAACAGTTTCAACATAAGTTGTCACGCGAGGTGAATCGTGATGTATATCACTGGGGAGAACTGCTTCTGCCCCGTAAACCATGAAGAAGGGCGTGTAACCCATAGATCTGTTAGGGGTAGTATTGATGCTCCATATAACTGAAGGTAATTCCTCAACCCAACAACCCGACATCCTCTATAGAGGGACCATAAGCCGGGGCTTGATGCCTCGTAAGATCTCTTGATTTGCTCTCTCAGCCTGCCCATTAGATTGGGGGTGAGCCACAGATAAAACATCGAGACAAATATGCTCTTGTTGACAGAACTCTTTCATGGCGCCCTTGGACAGATTGGTACCATTATCAGTGATGATACCATGAGGATATCCGAAGCGAAAGATCACCTTTTTAATGAATTGAACCGTCATTGCTACATCACATTCACTGACCGGCTCAGCCTCAATCCACTTTGTAAACTTATCCACTGCCACCAACATGTGAGTCTTTTTGTCCTTGGATCTCTTGAAGGGTCCAACCATAGTCAGCCCCCAGACCACAAACGGCCAAGTAATCGTAATCATCCTTAATTCTTGAGCCAGCACCTGAGCACGCTTGGAAAATGTCCGACAAGCATCACATTTGCTGACTAAATCCTCTGCTCCACATGAGCCGTCAGCCAATAAAACCCATGACGAAAGGCTTTAGCTACCAGTGATTTGGAGCTGGCATGATGACCACAATCTCCTGCATGGATCTCCCATAGTATCTCACAGCCCTCCTCTTGAGAAATACAACATTGGAACACCCCTGTGACACTGCACCGGTGCAACTCCCCTTTGACAATAGTCATTGACTTAGATCGCCGGGTTATGTGCCTGGCAAGAGTCTCATCCTCATGTAACTCGCCCTACTCATGTAGGCCAGATATGGCACTGTCCAATCAGGAATAACGTGAAGAGCCGCCACCAATTGTGCCTCCGGGTCAGGGATAGCAAGATCCTCCTCTTTGGGCAATTTAACTGAAGGGTTATCCAAAATGTCAAGAAAAACATTGGGTGGCACCGGCTTATGCTGAGAGCCGAGCCGGCTTAATGCATCAACCTCCTCGTTTTTCCTTCGATCCACATGTTCCACCTGATAACCCTTGGAGTGACCAGCAACCACATTAACCGCCCGGCGGTAAGTCGCCATGAGCAGATCCTTTGAACCCCAGGTACCTGACACACTACAGAAAAAAGACACATCCATGACATTTTGGGCTGAACGAAACTTTTTTCTATCATACTTATGACACTTCTATGAAGATAATTGTGACAAAACCCGGTATCATCATAGATGTGGTGGGGTCCTACTTCTATGACAAAAAATCATGACAGAAAATGGGCTTTTTGTCCTGGGCGGGCCGGAGACGCAGCTGCATGACATTCTTTGGGCCGTCCATGATGGAAAAAACCGTTGTAGAAGCGAGGGCGAGGAAAATATCGGGGTGTTCCCGCTTACGGTGGGTGGTCGGGGCCGAGCGATGCACGTTTCTCTCGTACACGCACGCGCGTGGGTGCGAGGCGTTGGGCTCTAACTGAACCCGAGCGAGGCGTTGGACTCTAACCGAACCCGAGCGATTGCACTGCAGGCTACGCGTTACTGAACCCGAGCAATTGATCGATGGCTGTTAACTGAACCCGATCGAGCGATTCCTTCGTTACTAATGCTAACTGAAGCCGATCGATGCTGCCTCTGCATGAACAGTGAGCGTTGCTGGGGGGGTTTGGATGAACAGTTCCCGGTGGGGGTGGATGAACAGGACCCCGTGGTGTTGCCTCTGGATGAACAAGACCCTAATCGATCGAGCCGGTTGGGGCTGCATGAACACGACCCCGTGGAGGGCTGGATGAACAGGACCACCCTGTGGAGGGCTGGATGAATAGTAGACGGTGGAGAGCTGGATGAATAGTAGCCCGTGGAGGGGTGGTTGAACAGGAGCTCGTGGAGAGGGCTGGTTGAACAGTAGCCGATGGAGTAGCACGCAATGGAGGCTGAACAGTCGCAGGTGGAGGCAGGAGGAGGTCGACGGTGGATGAACAGTAGCCCGTGGAGGTTAGAGGTGGTCGACGGTGGAGATGAACAGTATCCCGTGGAGTCCCGTTTTGCGGTACGCCACACCCCTCCCAATGAACAGGACCCCCGTTTCGACCGTAGCGCTCCAACACAAGTCTGTTTCCTCCGTTTTGCGGTACGCCACACCCCTCCCGATCAACAGGACCCCCTTTTCGACCGTAGGAGGTCCATTTCCTCCGTTTTGCGGTACGCCATATCCCTCTCGATGAACAGGATCCTGTTTCGACCGTGGCCGGTTGAACACAAGGCCGTTTCCTCCAATCTGCGGTACGCTAGGCCTCGTTTCCATCGGTTGTTCCGTCAAAGCCCTCCCGATGAACACGACGACGCATTCCGTTCCGACCCAGCCGGTTGGCTCCCCATGAACACGATGACGACGCTGTTTCTCCGTTCCGACCCAGCCATGTACACGAGCCCTGACCGTATGTACGCGCGAGTAGGCATTCGAGACCCCGCCCGTATGTACGTACATGGTCGTATTTACTTTCTTGCACCCTGGTCGTTGTACGTACGTGTACATGCTACGTGCGCGCCTCTACTACGACACGTGCGCGCATGTACATCGACCAGTATGTACGTACACGTTCGTGACCAGAATGACAACGCTACATACGCTTCGCCCAGGTGGGTCCCGACTGTCAGGCACTTCCTTGCGTGCGAAGATGTAGCTGGTGGGTCCCAGCAGTCAGGGGCGCGAATTGTTTTTTTTGCCCGGACGCACTTCCTTGCATGCGAAGATGTCGTTGGTGGGTCCCAACAGTCAGGGGGAAATGTTTTTTCGCGAAATACGGTGGCCCATTCGGTGGGTCCCCGATGTCAGGTGGAGGAAGAATTATTTTGCGCGTAATAAGGAGGCACTTCCTTGCTGCGGCCGTGGACCCAACTATCAGCCTCTCCACGTACAATCCACGTCCGATGCAAAGCCGTTCCTTGACCATGTTGACCACGCCGCGCCGAGAGCACCATGGCGGTGGACGGCGACGAGGCCTAGGAAGGGGACGACGCGGAGCCGGGGAAGACGCGATAGTGGAAGCCCGTGCGGAGAGGAGTACGAGGGTTCACTGGTTCGGCTGCGGTGTGAGGCTGCCGTTGCCACAGAAGAACAGGGAGTGTGGGTGAGTGGAGGGATGGCATGGCCAGCGGTGGAAGGAGTAGGGGGCGGTAAGGCCTCCGCGGCAGCACAGCCGGCCACGGGAGGCAGGAGCACGAGGCACGACCGGCGCTGGTTTGCTAGCTGGTTTGGGCGGCTGGAGCAAGAAGACCAGAGGTTGAAGAGCACTACGGCCGTTGGATGGACATCGTATGGTCACTAGAGCTAGAATCGTGCATATTGACTAAGTTGACAAAGCCCTCCGTCCCCGTCAACTTAGTAGGCCCACAGGTCAGCGTACCACTATACTGGGTCCCAGCTAACAGGGGGAGTATTCATGTTTTGCGCGTAATAAGGAGGCACTTCCTTGCATGCGAAGATATAGCTGGTGGGTCCAAGCTGTCAGCGGCAGTAATGTTTTCTTCGTGAATACAGAGGCCCTTTCGGTGGGTCCCAGATGTCAGGTGGAGGAATCATTATTTTGCGCGTAATAAGTATGCACTTCCTTGCGTGCGGCCGTGGACCAGCTGTCAGCCTCTCCACGTACAGTCCACTTCAGACGCATGTCGGTCGTTGACCATGTTAACCAAGCCACGCCGAGAGCACCATGGCAGTGGACGACAGCGAGGCCTAGGAAGGGAACAACACGGAGGCAGGGAAGACTCTGCAGTTGTTTCCCACGCGGAGGGGAGTATGATTGTACGAGGGTTTATTGGTTCGTCTGCCGTTGTCGGAGAATAACAGCCGGTGTGGGTGAGTAGAGGGATGGCTAGGCCAGCGATGGGAGTATGGTGGGGCGGTGAGGCCGGCGCGGCAGCAGAGCCGGCCGCGGGGAGGAGAGAGCAGGCAGTCCCGTCGGCGCGTATTTGAGCGGCTGGAGCAGGAAGAGCAGAGATTGAAGAAGCACGACGGCCGTTGGATGGACATCCAACAGTCACTGCTTGTTCGTCAACCTTTTTTTTAGGAAAGCCTCAAATCTGTGGAAAACATCATTATTAATAATAATTCACAGCCCATTTGCTAATTCTTAAGGTTTTTTTGGAGCCCATATTCTTTTTGTTAGCATCACAACCCATATTGTGGCCACGGTTAAAAAATTATACGAAATTTTGCATATTTCGGTGCGGTCCGAACTGTTTTTAATCCCGAAATTTTGAGTCACATTCAAACTAATTTAAAAAAATAATTGTATATCATATAAATTCCAACAAATTGTCCACGCATAAAAATCAATGCAATTTCAAATCTCGAAATGAAAAAAAGAAATTTGAAACTAATTGCCGGTTTGATGTGTTTAAAAAATGTACAACCCATTTCTCATTACCGATAGGCCATTTTCTCGGCCAGCCAAATGAAGCTCTCCTCGTCTTGAAAGATTTGCAGCCCAACAGGCCTGATAAAGCGACTTACTTGGCAAATCAAAAAAAACTGGGTTGTGGCCGTGGACCCAGCTGTTAGCCTCTCCACGTACATTACTCTTCCAATGGAAGTCGGTCATTCAACACATTGACCACGCCGCACCGAGAGCACCAAGGCGGTGGACGACGACGAGGCCTAAGAAGGGGACGATGCGGAGCCGGGGAAGACGCGACATTGGATGCCCACACGGAGAGGAGTACAAGGGTTCACTGGTTCAGCTGCAGTGTGAGGCTGCCGTCGTCGCAGAATAACAGGGGTTGTGGGTGAGTGGAGGGATGGCCTGGCCAGGGGTGGTAGTAGTATGGGGGCGGTGAGGCCTCCGCAACAGCACAGCCGGCCACGGGAGGCAGGAGCAGGCGGCACGACCGGCGCTACTTTGGGCGGCTGGAGCAAGAAGACCAGAGGTTGGATAAGCACTATGGCCGTTGGATGGAAATCGTACGGTCACTGGAGCTAGAATCGTTCATATCGACTAACTTGACAAAGCCCTCTGTCCCCGTCAACTTAGTAGGCCCACAAGTCAGCCATCCACTATGGTGGGTCCCAGCTAGCAGGGGGTATTCATTTTTTATGCGTCATAAGGAGGCACTTCCTTGCTTATGAAGATATAGCTGGTGGGTCCGACCTGTTAGCGGGGGGAACATTTTTTTCGCGAAATACAGAAGCCCTTCCCGTGGGTCCTAGCTGTCAGGTGGAGGAATCATTATTTTGCGTGTAATAAGGAGGAATTTCCTTGCGTGTGGCCGTGGACCCAGCTGTCAGCCTCTCCACGTACAGTCCACTTCCGATGGATGTCGTTCATTGACCACGTTGACCAGGCCGCGCCGAGAGCACCAGGGCGGTGGACGACGACGAGGCCTAGGAAGAGAACGACACGGAGCCAGGGAAGACTCGTCATTTGTTTCCCACGTAGAGGAGTACGAGGGTTTACTGGTTCTTCTGCCATCCCCGGAGAATAACAGCAGGTGTGGGTGAGTAGAGGGATGGCTAGGCCAGCGATGGGAGTACGGTGGGGTGGTGAGGCCTGCGCGGCAGCATAGCCGGCCACGGGAGGAGAGAGTAGGCAGTCCCCCCGGCGCTTGTTTGAGCGGCTGGAGCAGGAAAAGCAGAGATTGAAGAAGCACGACAACCGTTGGATGGACATCCAATAGTCACTGCTCTTGTGTGCATTATTTCTAATATTGTACAACCCATTTGCTAATTATTAAGAATTTTTTTGGAGCCCATCTTCTTTTTGTTAGCATTACACCCCATATTGTGGCCACGGTTCAAAAATATACAATTTTTTGCATATTTTGGTGTGGTCAACTGTTTTTCATCCCGAAATATCGATTCACATTCAAACTATTTTGAAAAATAATTTATATAAATATAAAATCCAAATAATTGTCCACGCATAAAAATCAATGGAATTTAAAATCTTGCAGTGAAAAAAATTGAAACTAATTCCCGGTTTGATGTGTTTTAAAAATGTACAGCTCATTTCTGGGCAAACCGAATGAAACTCTCCTCGTCTTGAATGATTTGCAGCCCAGCAGAGCTGATAAAGCAAGTAGGCCTTGTTTGGGTATTTCTTTAAAAAATTGAAATGGTCTAGCCATTTTCAGCAAGAAAAAAGCACAACTGGGCTCATGATGTGGTAAACATAAATAAAACCCTGGCTAGACGGGCCACAACCCCCGCACAGCCCCGTTGTTACTATTTACTAAGGTGGATGGGCTGTTTTGGCTTGGGCCCAGAGAAACAATTACTACTAGTATAGTGGAGACACTCTACAGCTACCCAGTAAAACAATTACTACTAGTACAATGGATACAATACCGCTTCTGGCTCCTCCTAGGTCATCGAAACGTCTCCCTCTACTGAATGCCGTTATAATTTTGTTCACCAACATGCGGGCCATGCAGCGCGCGGGCCAAATGCCATCCACCAAATTAGAAGGCAGTATCCAGGCGGAGAGTCACCCCAGTCATAGCGCGGTAATAACGAGCCATCGTATCACAAAACCCCACCTCCCCACAGTCTAAGTTTGACGGACGAAGCAACCATCATTTGACTCTTCGCAGAATCCCCTTCTCTCTCACCGTCTTCAAGAAAGGCAACACTCGCATCTGCCACTGTTCTTCTCTCCCAATGAAGGGAAGGTAAGTGGATCCGTGATGTTGGTATATTTTCATTTGGAGAAAAAAAAAGAATTTTTGCAAAGCAATAACCGATCCTCGCTCTCTTTTTTGTTTCATTGTCATTGCGATTGTGTTTTCCTTTGAGTGGTCTCCTAATATTCGTCAGTTTCATGATGGACCAAGCAGAACCAGGCAAAGATCTGCCGATATTGGAGCAGACGCGAGAGGCTGATCCCCACGAGACAGAGAGCTCCAAGAAGATGGAGGCAGCCACCGACCCGACCCTAGATACGCTCACGGCCACTACTGAGATGGTCAACGCCCTGTTTGAGGTTACAGCCCCCGTGGCACCGCGAGAGCAGTTTTCCCCCTTCAAGGATGTGTCCCCGCCCCCCGCTGAGCTGCCCAAGGTGATTTTCTTCTCTGTCGATCTCGATTGTGGTTTTTCATCTAAGTATGTGGTGATGAATAATGCAAATTTTTATTAGCTTCGATGCCATGCTATACATAGTGGTTTAAATAACTTGTGTTTCTTATACTGGAAAGTAATTTAGAATTTGTTTCTGTTTCAATTAGAGCCCTGATGCAGACAAGGATTGTGTGGTTGTACATGTCACTCGCTATGAGGCGGATGACTTGAATATACGCACTGGGAAAACAGAGTTTTTAGGCTATTGGATCCTGGAAGCCATTTGCACTTATACCAATGAAGAGTTGTATTCCAGCCTCACTATTGTCAGGCGTGTTGTCCAGGGTGTACTAAAGCACAAGAAGTTCAAAGCTACTCTTTCGTTTGTGAGGCATACTGTTCTTATCAAGCTTACGCAGGAAGATGGCATGGCATGCCTCCACAAACAAGTTTATGAGTGGCAAGGCCACAAGGTTGTCTTCATGAAGGTTCACAGGATTGAGCTGCTGCCGGACGTCCTCGACGATGTTCATGGCAAGGTCCGTCTTGTGTCCAGTCCAAATTAGATTGAGGGATGAAATACTTGCCCCAGCTAGTGTTTAATAGTAGTTTGGATTCTGTCTAATTATCCGAACCTTGCCTATTATCAAGCCCTCTAGGGCTAGTACTCTGTTTGAATCCGTCTATGGGAACTGCTGCTACTTTTGTGTGCCCGTGAATCATCGTAATTGTTGCCGAAACAGATGCATCCTCACTAGTTTTATCATACGAGCAATGTGAGTTTTGATGAAATAGAGTACTTGTTTGAGAACTGTGCGCTGACGTATACATAAGTACTTGTAAGCACTATTGGTGCTACCCCACTTGTAAGCAGTTGTGCAAAACACGACACATTGGCTCAGCTCGCTTCAACACTGGGCTATCGACCAGCTAACAATCAACAATCTGTTGTCTGACATATAAGCAACTATGTATCTTTTTACAGTGGTTCATGCAGTTAATTGAGGCCACAGTGTAAATTCCAAACGTTCACACGCTAGTCCAGCGTTCATGTGGAACACTCACATTAAACTCGGCTTCATAAAAAACTTGAAAAGCATAATTTAAGCAATTTTATACATCTCAATGATTCATAGAACATAACAAACATATACTAGTTCACAGCAAACGACAAAGTTGTGAGAAGGTTTACAAAACAGGGAAAAACAAGCAAGGCTTCTCTGAGCAAAGGGCCTCCCGGCAGGCTTAAATTTCCTGGAGTTCACTATGGTTTTTTCTTGTTGCCACCATCCAGGGTTAGGTTCCCTCATTCCAGAATAACCAATTATAATTGTGTTCTCAGCTGGAATGCTGAACTGAACCATCTAGTGTACTGACCAGCTGAAATTCTTGTGCATTCCACTAAATTTAAGGACTGCTATTTGCAGAAATAAGCAGACCACAATGCCTCTTGTCCACGCACCTGTCCAAAAAACCACCGTCCAGCTGTGCCAACTAGTCCTCGGTCCATGGATGAACTGGTAGAAAGTGCATTCCACACTAGGATGCAGTTGTTTTCGCTCATCCCTACATGGCAATCAGGAAGTAAAAAGTACTCCCTCCGTCCGGCTTTATTAGGCCTCTCAGCATCACAAGCATGTCCCTTTTTATAAGGCCTCACTTTGGAAAAGTTCATGCATGCAACCATTTCATTGGTTGCATTGAAAGCCATTATTGTTCGTGCCATGGCTGAGAAATTAATACACTTCATGCAGGCTTTTTCATTGGCCACATTCATGTGAGAGAGTGCATTGGGAGTGAAATGGAAGAATTAATGTGAGCAAATTTCTATGTTTCTTGGTCTAAGAGAAGTTGTCTTTAGGCCTAATAAACCCGGACGGAGGGAGTATGAATCAACTTCTTTTATATTGCGTTGGTCATTCTACCTAGTTACTACCAATGTAGGAATACGTGGAAGACGGGTGGTTAGAGGACGGTAATGAGGGATAGCCATCTCATTTTGCGTAGTTATACTAAAACTGAGGTGTGTGCTTTTGATTGCGCGGATAGAAACGATACGGAGACAGACATCCCGAAACGATATGGAGACAGACATCCCTGTTTGCGCAAATACAAAATACGGTTATTTAAACAGTGACAGATATTTGCAGTGGCGTATGATTAACAGCAGCATCTATTGTGTTATAATTGGCACTAGATTGACAGTATGAAAGTTTCCTTAAGTAAGTAGCATCACATCACATCAACACTGCCACTAGATTAACATGCAGAACAATAGCATTTGTATTACTGTCATGAGAGTAGCACATGGTCAGTAAATGTGCAATAAATTTGTGTAGTTCCAGTGGGATGAAGCAATGTTAGCGGTGTGAGATTTAAGTGTAACTGCCAAAACACAATTCATGGGAAATAAAGCAAGACGGAAGCACTTCATAAAATGGTGGTGGCATTGCTTCAATTTATCGACGACACTAGACCATTACTTATAGTGACATTAGGTGGCATTGCTTAATGCTTCATGTGATTTTACATTAACGGTAGCGATATGGGCGTAGGAACAGCAGAGGCATAAAGTGGTGAGGCAGATGTTGTTGCTGAGAGCGGCAAACACTCAGGCAGCATGTCTGCATTTGTCCCATTTTTTATATCCTCGGCGACATTTTCCTATGTGAGCACAGGAAATCTAGACCTACTCATTCTCATTTGCGTTGTCCCCCAACACCCATCATTTTATTTACTCAGAATGAATGAGTAGGCACAACATGGCTCAAACAACTCCTACTCATGCTAGTGGGTTCGACTATTTACTGTGGCAATGACATGTCATGCAGAGGAAATGGGTTCAGCTACCGCAGCAAATAGCAGTTGAATCGTTGTTGTCCTAATGTAGTAAAAGAGAGCAAGAGCAAGAGAGTGGGATTGTATCGGAATGCTCAATGGGGTTTTGCTTGCCTGGCACTTCTGAAGATATCACCGTGTCTTCATCAATGTTATCGATCACATCGTCGGAACAGCGTCTACTCAGAGGGGACAAACACTGACAAACAAGAGAGAACTCAATCAATGCAATGCAGCAATATGATGCATGATCATGACATGGCAATATGATGTTGATTGAGCTAATGCAACTACCAACCATATTAAATGAAGTTGGTTTGAACCAAAGGTTCAAATTCAAACTCCATATGTGATTATTCAAATGCCATTTAATCAAATTGTCCTTAACATTGGTTGTAAGTTGTTCAAACATGCATGAAAATGCCATAAATAGATTCTTTGGATTTTTCTGATCATTTTTCATATATAACTTATTTTCATTGGAGTTATAGATTATTTTCTGTGATTTTTAGAAGTTTAAAGCATTTTCTAAAAATAAATAAATCATTTCTGATTTATTTTAAATTCCAGAAAATACTTACTTCATCAGCATGACTTCATGCTGACGTCAGCAGGTCAACAGGGGCTGGTCCAAGTCAAACCTCACCAGTGGGCCCCATTGGCCAGTCTCTCAGTGCTGGCTCGAGTCATAGACAGGTGGGTCCAGTCAACAGCCACGTCAGCAAAGTCAATGCTAACGTGTGGGTCCCACTGGGTTAAGAAATAAACTAAACATAAAATTAAGCTAACCTAAATAGGCACAGGGGCCCACATGTCAGTGTCTAATTAAACTAATGACAACAATTAGCACTTAACTAAAAACCTAAACTAATTTTAGTCAGACGCTGGCCCCACATGTCATTGACTCAGGGGAAGTCAAACCCCTGGTCAACTGGCCTAAAACACCGGCGGATCGTCGCCGACGACGACAGAGACGGCGGGGCGGCTCGGAATCGCTGTTCCGGCTACCAAATTAGCGGCGGAGGGCATCTACGCAAAGATGGCGAACTCGCGCATCCAACGGGGCAAGAAGCAGCAGCTGGGATGGCCGGAATCGACAACGGCGAGCACGTCCGTGGCGGCCAGAGTTCGGGAGCCGATGGTTTCGACGCTGCGGTGCACGGCAGGAGCAACAGGTGATGGTTTTGGGGTCCTGGCGTTGCACTGAGTAAGGTGGTGTGCTCGGTCACGGCCCTAGGTGGCCGTGTCCACGGCAGCGAGGAGCGCTCTGCTCCGATGGTTGATGCGGCTAGGGGACGAGATAGGCGACGGAGCATGGGGGAAACAAAACAGAGGCTCACCGCGGTTCTTCTGGTGCTGTTGGTGAGGCAGGGAAGGCACAGGGTCAGGCGATACGACGGCGGGGATCTCCGGCGGCCGGGGTTGAAGATGACGACAGTGGCAGTGCTACGGTGTGTCTCGGCTTGTGTACGTCGGCGACGAGGAAGACGGAGCAGCGGCAGATCTCCTAGACGGACTGGTTGGGCGAGGGAGGGCCGGTGGCCATGGCTACGGCGAGCGGCGGTCTCGGGTATGCTCGGCGACGCGAGAAACAGAGAGCAGAGGAGGGGGATGGGGTCCTAGGAGAGAGGGGAGAGGACGAGGGGGTCGAGAGCGTCTCCAGGCGCGTGCACAGGGAGGAGGATGAGCCTCCAGCGCGAAGCTGGAGGTGGCCGCGGCTCGGCTGTGTGCGCGCCACACACAGTGCGAGTCGGCACGGGGAAGACGATAGAGGGGGCTGCGGTGGTGGGCTCGACTAGCTCTTGGGCCACTGCTGCAGGCCAAGGCCCAGGTAAGCTCTCTCTCTCTCTCTTTTCTGTTTTTCTTTTTCTAATTATTTCTGCTCTGTTTTGAATTACTAAAAATACTAATTCATTTTGTAAAATCCTGAAAATAATTGTGGGCACTTTTGAAATTATTTCAACAACTCTCAAATTGCTTTCAGAATTATTTGGACATTTAAAAATATTTATAACATTTTAAATGTCCAAATGCAAATAGTTATGACTTAATTCAAAGATCCAAAATGGCTCCCAAAATTATGAAATCATTTTTGGCAGAGGGCCAAGACCAAAAATGATGAACATTTTGTGAAGGGCATTTTGGGTACAGTGAAAAGTAGTTTTAGTAAACCCTATTTGGATTAAGGGGGGGGTGCTGGGGTTTCTGCCATCCCCATTTCAACTTTAAATGAAATTTAAACATGATGAAATGATGATCATGCAGAGACAAACAAAGGCTAGTCTAGGACTGTGACAACTCACCCCCACTAAACAAGAGTCTCGTCCCGAGATTCAAGATGTGAGGTAAGAAATCAGAGGGGACACAAGCTAGCACAATCTTCTCGATCCAATTACACTTCATAAGAATGTTGATTGCTTGCATCCTGTTGATCTTGACATCCTTGCTTTCAAGGTCTTTATCCAACACGGTGACGACGAAAGAAACTTTGCGGCGATTGATCTTGTGGAAGATTGAGCAACTTAAGATCAACTCATGGAGTGAGACGTTGAAACATCTCTTGAGCTAAGACACGGAACACTCATCTAGAGGGATGGAGTGAAACAAATGATGAGGGTTCACTTGGTAGGCAACCAATTTCACACCTAAGGAAGATGGTGATCGATGTCACCAGACGGGGCACCTTAGAGAAGGTGACTCGTAGAATTATTCCCTTAAGTGGCAAAAAGAATTACTTTTGATATAGAGATCATTGAAATTCTCTATACCAGCCTAAGGCAATCAAAAACGGCCGTCTGACGGAGTTGGAGAGAACGACATATTCTGACTAGCATGAATGATGTGGACTATCTTGTTGAAGACAATGCAAAGGTTGATTTTTCTTATCATCGGAAATGGATGGGACCCATGGTAGGACCACTATTGAAGATGATCCCGAACAACAATTGCTGAGAAGGGGGAGCCCATGGAAAGTTGGCACAAGGTGGTGCAAGCTGGGAACAAAATGCAAATGTCGGGAATGTTCCAACCATCATATCTGCCTGAGATTCATATCTAGTTGGTGACAGGATATTCCAGACTCATCAAGTCTAGAAAGGAAAATGAAAGGTTGCAACACAAATCGATGAGACGGCGTTGCGAGATTCTCGGGGAGTGAACTGCAATAGCAAGCTCAAAAACATGAGCTGGTTTTGCTACACACATGTGAACACGTTGTCCAAGACAAGCATGACCACATAGTAGTCTTACAACAAAACACTACCGAGTTTTGATTGGGAACCATCATTGCGGAGAGCGAAGTCCTGCGCATGTACCTTTGGGTCCTTAAGGATTATCACTTAAGAACTTCTTTTCCTTGAACAAATCAATCAGTGGCTTGGTGTGCTAGGGATACATATGGAATGAAGATGATCAGTCTAGCAGACCATAGAATACCTTGCACGTATGCATGACTGACTTGGGATGACTCCAGAGGAAGCAACATTGACTTTCTCGAATTCACATCGGCAACTTGCATCAAATGCACATGAATTAGAGGAAGTCACTTCTTTCACCAAAATATATACTTCATGAGCTAGCACGAAGGAAATGCTTCATAAGTTTCCAACACTATCTTAGATGTTCAACATGAATCATGGACAAGATGAAAATATTGTCAATGGGCTCAACAACAAACCATACATGCTTCCATATTGATGGAATTCCACAATTAAGTGAACATAATGATAGCATTGGTCAGACCAAAGGACGCAATGGTGTATGCTCGAGGGATCAACCACGAGTAAGACAACATTGAGAACATCGTTGGTTCTGATTTGATTTGAGGATAGCCCACACTCAAATCAAAGATTGGATAAGACAATAACGCCGACAATTGATCACAAGGATCAATCGATGAAGATACCATCTTTCTTGAACAACACACAACACACGGATATCCCTTTAGCATGAACTATGTTAGATCAAGCTTTTATCTTCCAACTCTCCAAGTTGTTGTTTAGCTTAACCAACTAGCTCGGGATATCCAACACAGATTCTTGGAGACGGGTGGTTTATAAGTAAACAAACTTGATCACGAGCTCAACAGAACGGTCAAGGAACAACCTGGTGATACTTCCAAGAAGATATTCGGAAAATCACGAACCACCGATATGCTACTAAGCTCGAGGACAATCTTGCTTTTCAGGGCAAGACAATATGATCAAAAGAGAGAGAGATTGACACAATACTAACTCATTGATCAAAGAGTGCACCAGAAAAATGGACTAGGTAGCATGATCAATCTTAGAACGATGATTTGGTAACCATCATGCTAAGATTGAGATTATCGTCCATTAACTACCTTCGTTGCTAGGAGTATTGATTTCACACATGATGATTCACTTATCGGTATTCCGGTTACAATAACATGGAGACCGAGCAATGAATAATAATGGTGAGCTGTATCACTGCATCAAGAGTCCATAGGAGGTTGTGCAATTCCCATGACATTCTTGACATAAGATGGTAACACTCCAAGGTAGAACAGGTTAGAAGCTGGATTGTCAGTCTAATCTATGGAGTACAACTACTTTGACCCAGTCCTGGATATGGATAAGGTACTGGAGTTTGTTTCTCCTAGTCATTCCGAAATAGAATGGCTTGACAGACCACAAGAGTAGAAGGCATCGATGAACACGAATGCAGAACTACTCCTGACTATCAACTGATAGACGGGGTCATAAAAACACTAAAAGGGGCAACTCAAAGAAACATATCACTTTCTGAGTTGTGGATGCATAGATTAGCATATCGAACTTTCAACATAATTCTTCTGGATAACCCATGCAGAAAGGTAGAATTTGGCAGATTCACAATGTAGAATGGAGAACTCATCAAGAGCACTCTGGTTGTGATCTTCTGGTTCAAAAGAACTTCTGCCATGATGGTTCATGGTATTGAAAGAACAATAACCACGGACCTCGAGGACTATCACAAGGTTACTAATATCCTATGGAACGAGCAAACACTACAACATGAAGTAAGTAGGGTGAATCTTGGGTTCAAGAACCCAGGAGTAGAATGCCTACTAACTAAATGGCATCACGGGATGCTTTCGAGGATAATGGCCAGAATCATCACGCTGAGAACATAAAGCACTACTAGATTACTAGGTGATTCCCTAAGACACTTAGGGTCATAATAATGGCTCCAACATATATGTCGAGGCAACAGAGTACCTCAACACACTGACTAGTGTGCTTAGTCTGGCCCAAAAGGACAGTAAGAATAGGGAGGAAAGGTTTGCAAATGCATCAGACTATTTAGAAACCTGGGATGACTCGGACAGCATAACGACTGTAAATGCTCAAAAAGACTTTTGAGACTAAGGCACAAGATGTCATAACCACTCAACATCATGATGTCAGGGTTCTGAGACCAACAGTTTAACAAACGGAAGTACTTGAGACTGAACTGAGAGTTGAATCCACCATTAACGTGACCCTAATAAAAAGAAAGATAATCCTAGTTCTTAATCCCCGTAGAAAAGAAGGAGGTGACTCAGATCAGAAGGGCATGGGGTAAAGGAGTAAAAAGAGCCTTACGTTCCCTTCCACAATCAATTCCCTTATATAACTAAAGAGTTTCTAGACACAACTTCGACCAGTTTGGCTTGGTAATCCTACACGCAGTCAGGCTCTGATACCAAAGCTGTCAGGACCCCGATCCTAAGTCACAGAAGTCTAGCATGTAACACATCATATCACTTTGCGGCCTCACGCGCGGTATCCCCACGGGTGCCACCTTACCTGGCCCGGGACCGTTTGCGCATTTTGGCACACGTATATGATAGTGTCGCTAGCATCCATATGATAGAGAATCCGGTCTGACATGACTAGTTATAAACCAAAAGTGGCGCTAAATTACAGAGACATGCATACATGACCCAGCAATGAACGTGTCGGTCATCAACGTATGAACCCAAGTCGTAGCAAGCTACAAGGACTTAAAGGAACAACGCGTGACATTTCCCCTAAGGGACAGACACATGAACGAAGAAGGACACATGCCGGCCAGCATAAGTGTTCCGGAGCAGTAGAAAGGTAACAAGGCTAAGTGGAAGCACTAGGAGACATTTCCCTGTAAGATAGGCTACCAAGGGTAAACAACTAGGTGTCGTATCCCACACATAGCAATACACATTACACGTACGCATAACATGCAAGTATGTGCCGTACAACATGGCATCACAACATAACTCAACGACTCATATAGATAAAGGCCCAGAAGAGCCATCATAGCATTTATTAAGAACAGTGGGTCTCATGACCCAACATACAGAGCATACAGGCAACAGAAGCATAACATGTCTGAGTACAGACAACTACAAATGAAAAAGGCTGAGAAGCCTGACTATCTACAAGACCCTCCCAAGGGCACAAGATCGTAGCTGAGGTAACAAGCTAAATGTCGAAGTCCACGCGGAACTACTAGTGAGACTGAAGTCTCCTCTGCAAAAACATAAATTAAGAAAATGTGAGTACAAAGGTAATCAGCAAGACTTACATCAGAACTAGCTACATATGCATCAGTATCAACAAAGGGATGGTGGAGTTTGATTGCAGCAAGCCAGCTTTGACTCGGTGGCTATCCTGAACTACGACTGCAAGTAACTCTTTGAGGTGGCGCACACGAGTCCACATATTCACCAATCAATACACCACTATGGATTCACTCCCGTCTCCCTATGAGAAGGCCATCCATAGCACTCACGCTTATCTTGCACATTTTAGAGTATCCACTTTCACTTGTCTATGAACTGTACAGGTAACCCAGAAGTCCTTTACCGCGGACACGGCTATTCGAATAGATAATGTTAACCCTGCATGGGTGTACTTCTTCACACATGCTCTCGCCACTTACCGCCATGTACACGTCATGTATCTCGACAACCTTCAAGCGGAAGCCTAGCGAGGGTGTCGGCCATGACCTGACTAACCACACAAGTCTCTAGTCCAGGTTTATCGCCTATTTGGGTTCCATCCGTGGGGAGATTCAGCCGGGGTGTCGCTCACGACCCCAAACGATGTGTACAGGGTTCCCGAGCCACCAAACGGGCGACTCGGTACACCATGCCATGTACCTGCCGCATCACAACCCACCCCGAGGGTCAGCACTCCGCATGACCTCCAGTATACTACAAACACCATAAACTAATTGCAACTCCTAGACAAAGATCAGGTTGATTAATAAGTCGAGAGAGCTTGGAGTGCCCGGGGCCCAATGTGTGCTAGTAGCTATTTCATGGATCACAAACACAGAACTCAGTTCCCGAGGACGGCTTCAATGGGACAACCCACCATGTACTCCTACATGGCCTCTCATCGCTACCTTTACCAAATCGTTTTCACACACTTAGCTCGCACACAGTAGGACATGTTCATCACCATTCCAATTCATCCTCGATGAATCAGACCTGACTCAACTCTAAGCTGTAGAAGGCATGACAAACAAGCATGAATGAGTAGGCACAACATGGCTCAAACAACTCCTCATGCTAGTGGGTTTCAACTATTTACTGTGGCAATTACAGGTCATGCAGAGGAAATGGGTTCAGCTACCGCAGCAAATAGCAGTTGAATCGTTGTTGTCCAAATGCGGTAAAAGAGAGCAAGAGCGAGAGAGTGGGATTGTATCAGAATGCTCAATGGGGTTTTGCTTGCCTGGCACTTCTGAAGATATCACTGTGTCTTCATCAGTGTCATCGATCACATTATCGGAACAACGTCTACTCAGAGGGGACAAACACCGGCAAACAAGAGAGAACACAATCAATGCAATGCAACAATATGATGCATGATCACGAGATGGCAATATGATGTTGATTGAGCTAATGCAACTAGCAACCATATTAAATGAAGTTGGTTTGAACCAAAGGTTCAAATTCAAACTCCATATGTGATTATTCAAATACCATTTAATCAAATTGTCCTAAACAATGGTTATAAGCTGTTCAAACATGCATGAATATGCCATAAACAGATTCTTTGGATTTTTCTCATCAGTTTTCATATATAACTTATTTTCATTGGAGTTATAGATTATTTTCTGTTATTTTTAGAAGTTTAAAGCATATTCTGAAAATAAATAAATCATTTCTGATTTATTTTAAATCCCAGAAAATACTTACTGCATTAGCATGACTTCATGCTGACGTCAGCAGGTCAACAGGGGCTGGTCTAGGTCAAAGCTGACCAGTGGGCCCCACTGGTCAGTCTCTCTGTGCTGGCTCGAGTCATAGACAGGTGGGTCCAGTCAACAGCCACGTCAGCAAAGTCAATGCTGACGTGTGGGTCCCACTGGGTTAAGAAATAAACTAAATAGAAAATTAAGCTAACCTAAATAGGCACATGGGCCCACATGTGAGTGTCTAATTAAACTAATGACATCAATTAGCACTTAACTAAAAACCTAAACTAATTTTAGTCAGACACTGGCCCCACATGTCATTGACTTAGGGGAAGTCAAACCCCTGGTCAACCGGCCTAAAACACCGGCGGCTCATCGCCGGCGACGACAGAGACGGCAGGGCGGCTCGGAATCGCTGTTTCGACGACCAAATTAGCGGCGGAGGGCATCTACGCAGAGCTGGTGAACTCGCGCATCCAACGGGGCAAGAAGCAGCAGCTGGGGTGGCCGGAATCGACGGCGGCGAGCACGTCCGCGGCGGCCGGAGTTCGGGAGCCGACGGTTTCGACGCTGCGGTGCATGACAGGAGCAACAGGTGACGGTTTTGGGGTCCTGGCGTTGCACTGAGCAAGGTGGTGTGCTCGGTGATGGCCCTAGGTGGCAGTGTCCATGGTGGCGACATGAACGGCGGCGAGGAGCACTCGGCTCCGGTGGTTGATGCAGCTAGGGGACGAGATAGGCGACGGGGCATGGGAAACGAAACAGAGGCTCACTGCGGTTCTTCTGGTGCTGCTGGCGAGGCAGGGAAGGCACGGGGTCGGGCGATACGACGGCGGGGATCTCTGGCGGCCGGTGTTGAAGATGACGATAGTGGTAGCGCTACGGTCCGTCTCGGCTTGTGTACGTCGACGACGAGGAAGACGGAGCAGCGGCAGATCTCCCAGACGGACAGGATGGGCGAGGGAGGGCCGGTGGCCATGGCTACGGCGAGCGGCGGTCTTGGGTGTGCTCGGCGACGCGAGAAACATAGAGCAGAGGAGGGGGATGGGGTCCTGGAAGAAAGGGGAGAGGACGAGGGGGTCGAGGGCATCTCCAGGCGCGTGGACATGGAGGAGGATGAGCCTCTAGCGCGAAGCAGGAGGTGGCAGCGGCTCGGGTGTGTGCGCGCCACGCACAGTGCCAGTCGGCGTGGGGAAGACGACAGAGGGGGCTGCGGTGGTGGGTTGGGCTGGCTCTTGGGCCACTGCTGCAGGCCAAGGCCCAGGTAAGATCTCTCTCTCTTTTCTGTTTTTCTTTTTCTATTTATTTCTGCTCTATTTTGAATTAGTAAAAATACTAATTCATTGTGTAAAATCCTAAAAATAATTGTGGGCACTTTTGAAAATATTTCAACAGCCCTCAAATTGCTTTCAGAATTATTTGGATATTTAAAAATATTTATAACATTTTAAATGTCCAAATGCAAATATTTATGACTTAATTCAAAGATCCAAAATGGCGCCCAAAATTATGAAACCATTTTTGGCAGAGGTTTTAGACAAGACCAAAAATGATGAACATTTTGTGAAGGGCATTTTGGGTACAGTGAAAAGTATTTTTAGTAAACCCTATTTGGATTAAAGGGGGGGGGGGTGCTGGGGTTTCTGCCATCCACATTTCAACTTTAAATGAAATTTAAACATGATGAAATGATGATCATGCAAAGACAAACAAAAGCTAGTCTAGGGCTGTGACAAAAAAGTTCCACACGAAGCCAAGTGGGGAGCTGGGGCAGTAGAGCAAGGTAGGTTTTGAAGGAATATATACCCGAGGGTCGTCGGCATGCGGCAAAGATGGCGTCGGGAGGCCGCATCTTGGCCACAATACCGCAGGGAGGAAGAAGGGGTTGGAGGCCCTCCGAAGCCGGCGCTCTCTCGGAGAGAACGGCACGGCCGCCGATCGGGACGCACGGGCAGCCGTTGGTCTCATCCCTCGCCGCCGACGACAGCGTGAACGATGCACATACACCCCTGCCCCGGTCGAGGTTGTCCGACCGGATTTGTGACCAGCCATGAGCTGAGAGAGAGTGTGGCCACCTATGTCTTGCTTTGATCTGGAGAGCATGAGAGAGTGAACGAGAGGAACCCTAGTAAAGCAAGCGCTAAGGCTCCTGCTTATATATATAATGGAGTGATTTTGTTGTACCAGCTTCAAAAAAATGTGCTCCTACGTGTACCCACGAGTGGGTGTGAGAGAACTAGTGCGTGCGTGCACGGCTTCTCTTCGTGAGAGTACAATATACTATGCCCAAAGAATGTGCGCCACAATAGTAATAGTACAAGTGTGTGACGTGTGAGCTAAAATAAAATGTGCGCGACGTCTTTTGTTTTATAGAAGTTATGAGGGTAGGGTGTGAAGAGCACATATGTGTGTGACGTCTACTTGCAGATAGACGGTGGGTGCGAGAGGACTCGGGAGGGTGCGTGTGCATGAGAGAGAGGGGGGCACATATCAATGCAATGCATGTGTCCGTAAATCCTTATCCGACAAACGTTCGCCACAAGCCTTTTCCTGACGAACGCCGTAAGAACCGTTAGATCGGCATCCAACAGTGTCAGTTTTGCCATGTCATTTAACAGAACAGCCACTCCTCCTACACACAAATCTTCCACGTGAGTGTAAGCAACTGCCGTATGCTTCCTCCGTTCCAAAATGCAGTGCATATAGCTTTATTGAAAATTCGAACCTCGCAAACTTTTACCGAGTTTTCGTGTACCAAATTGCACATGTACAATACCCTGTATATATCATTTCATTCATCTTCGAGAGGTAACTATAAAGATGGGGGGGGGGGCGTCTACAAAGAAAGACCATCGTATCACCTGCAGCAATTTCAACCATCCTTTGGTGTGGAGGAATATCATAGGAACTTTATATGATATGATTTTTATAGATCTTTTTCCTTTAGAGCCAATTGGTTCATAGGAATAGATTCATATACTCCACATTTCAAAGGAAAAAAACATGATATCATTTCTATAGCTTTAGAGCCACTTGATTCATATGAATGGATTCCTATACTCCCATAATTTCAAAGGAAAATAAACATTAGAGTATATTCAATAGAAAAGTTCCTATGATATGAACCAAATTACATCTCTTTTCTAATCCCCCCTCATAGGAATTGAGATGCATGTCATCTCTAGATTCAATAGAAAAGTTCCTATGATGTCAACCAAATGACATCTCTTTTCCAATCCCTACTCATAGGAATTGAGATACTCCATGTCATCTCTTTCCCTACAACTTCCATGTATACATCTTCTATTCCTAAATAGCTAGTACAACCCACTAGTAGCTTTTTTCCAAGACATACAACTACGGCACAAGAACTATATAGTGTGCGAATAACTTGAAAGATGGTCGCTGGATGAAGCTAATCTGACAGTGCAGAGATGGCAAATCCGAGCACTACTGGCCGTTGGATATCATCAACATTTCACCAGATCTGCCACATGTACAATTTAGAAGACTCCATGGTTGAACTTAAGCATAATGCACAAACCTCAAAACACAAGCACTTCTCCGTTGTTCTAGAATCTCCCGTATCATAATTGATTTTTTTCTTTCTAAATGAATTGCCATTATTTGTTTTTTACTTTATGCTTTACAATTCACAACCCCATGAATCTTAACATTTTTATAAAACTAATTGATTTTGAATGAGATGAACTACAAGAACTAAACGAACATCTACATCATGCATATATGACTCAAAGCTATACATGCTATAGTGTGTATTTATTCATAATTTAGTTTTGAAATCTCATGCGTTCAATGCATGTGTACCTTACTAGTTTTGAGTAGAGTAGCAAATTTCACGCGGCCTCGGGTATATCAAAATGCAGGGCCCATGCATCATTGCCTTTCGATCGAACCTACGTCCACAATTTTGTGTACGTACTATATCTCCACTGGTCCCCGAACCCAAAATGCTGCCTCGTTCCCCTAAAACCAAGCGACCCACACATATTTAAGGCCTCGATTCGAACTCAATCCCTCTCCCGTTTACTACGACGTGGCCCCGCACGCCCTAGTAGTACTCCTACAAACCCTACAGCTGCACGCATCATCGGTTTTCTTCAAGAGGACGAGGGAGAAGCCAATTTGTAGTGGAGGCACTTTAAAAAATGATCTGTAGTGGAGACCCCTACCGTAGGGTGCCCTAGGTAGCTGCCGCACGCATCATTGGTTTTCTCTTTTCTTAATGCTCTTGCGCCCAAGAGTGAAATGATGGTTGCTTCGTCCGTCGAGCTTAATGCGGAAAAGGCGGGGCTTTGTGATTTGACCCCTCATCGCTCATTTTCTACTACCGCGGTGCTACGATCGGGGTGCCTCCAATTTCAACCGCTGCTCCGAACTGTGTGTGGAACAAGACGGTGGATGAGCCACATGTCGGCCAAAGGGGTCCTGTTAAGTGTGTCGCCATTTCGTGTGCGGACTGACCCTGCTTGAGTTGCTACGCCAACACGACAGGTGCAGCCTACCACTTGGTTTTGCTCCTTGGTGAATCCCGACTATATTGATCTAAAAAGATACGTACTGAACTACCCTCCCCGTCTCGTTTTTAGACGTCTCAGTTTATAGGGCGTGCACGTAGTTCTTGGTCATCCATTTGACTAACTAAATGTGAGTTACTATGTCACAAAAAGTATATCATTGGATTATTAAGCGGATGTAGTTTCTAAACATATACTGCTCATCACATATATAGACAGTTGAATTCTCAACCTAGAACGACGTGCATGCCATGTAAACCGATACGGAGGAAGTATAGTAGTAAAAATGAGGTGATTTTACCGAGCGATCGGCGGTGGAGCATGGCGTGTAATGCGGTCCCACGTGTCATGATGTACCAAGGAGATGCGCGTGTCCCTCTTGAGGCAGAAGCAGTACTACGTGGTTTTAGATGATGGCGAACCGAAGTGTGAAATAATGGTTGCTTCGTCCATCTGCGAAGGTGCGGCATTGTGATTTGACGTCTCATTGCTCATTACTACTACTACTGGGGTGGTACAACTGGGGTGCGTCCCCCCTGCTGTTCTGCACTGTTATTTGGTGATTTTACCGAGCGAGCGTTGACGGAGGAGTACAAGACTCGGCTTGGGTTTTTGCTGCTTTGCGCGATCCATCGATACAAACCCGGACTAAAAAAAGGCGAGGGCGGGTCTTTTCCCGCGCAGCAGGCAGGGGAGTTTGACATAGTCTGTTCGAGGCAAGGAGGTAGTAAGGGAAACAAGCAAATAAATGTTGAGCGACTTAGTTTCGGGAAAATCTGATTTTACGGAGTACGTACCCACCAGGGTTTATAGGCCTCATCTAAAAAACATTCATTTTTCCGTTTTATAAGTCTCAATTCTACTACTAGTAGTAGTACCATCACATGTTGGATTTCGAGGTGCGTTAGATCACCCGATGCAAGCAGTGTCAAGAGAAAACTCTCTAACCAAGGTAGTAGGGACGAGGAGTAAACGGAGGGAGTAGTAAAATTTTCTCTCTAACCAAGGTAGACTCACATGTATTTTTTTTATAGTGGCCTTGTATAAGTAAAAGGAGGGTGTACTGATGGCTTCTCGCCCCTCGTTGGTTACCCTAAGTGGAAGGTTTGAGATGCAGTGTAGCGGAAGTTTTCCCTTGGCAATACCAAGGATCGATTTCCCTGAGACTCCTAGTTTCAACAAGAAGGTGTCAACTGCTAACGGCGCCAGATATATTAGCAATCAACGTGGACCTGCACACAGATACAAATAACTTTGCTCCCAACGAGTACAGAGAGGTTGTCAATCTCTCCGGCCTTGTAGTTTACAAAGGATCAAACACAAGTGATAATAGTGATAGGTAATGCTGCAATAGTAAGTAAAAGCGGAAAGTAAATAGCGAATGTGATCAATGATGGTAATATGGACCGGAGTCCCATGATGTTCACTAGTGATGTCTCTCTCCCAAAAGACGATAAAACAACTACGTGAGGTGAACGAATTACAGCTGGACAATTGACAGAATTATGTGCGCAAACCAATGCTAACTATGTTACAAGAAAGGTAGAGGTTCAAAGCATGGGCGGTACGCCGAGGTAAGTAGACCAAAATCCATCTGCATCTACTACTAATCATCCACCTTGAGATATCTATCCAGAACATCTCGCTGGTATTAAGTTGCGAGTCCCACCCATAGTGTAAACTCAAAGCAACAGACAACTGCATTAAAAGAACTTTGCGTAAAGTAAACAATCCTTGCACCCGCGGGCACAAGCACCGTTGTTTTCCCCCTTGTGGCAACAGCACATCCCCTAGACTCATGTTTCTGTCAGACAAGCTAGTCATCGAGGGGCATGAACCCACAATCAAGCATAACGTTCCCTCTTGGAGTCACTACCTACTACTTGGCCAAAGCAATAAATAACAACGGGGAACATGCAAGAATTACTTACGAACATAAATATAAAAGAGGTAGATCAAATATATTACTCAAACACAATCTGAACATAATCTCATAATCCATCGGATCCCAGCAAACTCATCATAGCAACAGCATAAGGATTACATATGTGCCTCGATCATGTAGGGCAGCTCACGAGGACTAATTAGTGAAGCACAAGAACGGGAGGAGAACATCACATAGCTACTGGTCATGGACCCATGGTCCAAGGGAGACTACTCACAACTCATCTGGGAGGCGTCCATGGTGGTGGAGAAGCTCCCGGTGGTGATCCTCCCCTCCGGCAGGGTGCCGGGAAGAGTTCTCCTGGTGCTCCCGATCTTGGAAGCGGCGGCGGCGGCGGAACAGAGATGAGATCGCAAAAAAGAGTTCCCGTCTCGAGGGTTTCGGGAGACGGTATAAATATATGCCAAAGGGGGGCATCAGCGGAGCCTCGGGGGGCCCAGGCGCCCCCCCCGGCGCGGCCCGGGGGGGGGGGGGCGCCACCAGGGCGCCTGGGGCCCTGGTGGCCCCCCTCCGGCTGTGCTTCGGGTGCCTGGTAGCTTCTGGAACGCTGATTTTTTATATAATTTTTCCGGGATTTTTCTCGCAGTTCTCGTAATGGGAAAACCTGAAATACAAAAACAGCCAAAAACAGAAACTGGAACTGGGGTGCACTGAGTTAATAGGTTAGTCCAAATATGATCAAAAGTGTATGGAAGTGTATAAATATCATAGCAATATCACCCAAAAGAGGCATGGAGCAAGCAAAAGTTATAGATACGTTTTGGACGTATCAACATCCCCAAGCTTAATTCCTGCTCGTCCTCGAGTAGGTAAATGATAACAAGAATAATTTCTGTGGTGACATGCTATTAACGATATAGGACTTTTTCATAGTCACATGACAAAAGCTTACTGAGACAATGATGAAGGAAATATGCCCTAGAGACAATAATAAAGTTATTATTTATTTCCTTATATCATGATAAATGTTTATTATTCATGCTAGAATTGTATTAACCGGAAACTTAATACATGTGTGAATACATAGACAAAACAGAGTGTCCCTAGTATGCCTCTACTAGACTAGCTCATTGATCAAAGATGGTTATGTTTCCTAGCCATAGACATGAGTTGTCATTTGATCAACGGGGTCACATCATTAGGAGAATGATCTGATGGACAAGACCCATCCGTTAGCTTAGCACTATGATCGTTTAAGTTTTACTGCTATTGCTTTCTTCATGACTTATACATGTTCCTATGACTATGAGATTATGCAACTCCCGAATACCGGAGGAACACTTTGTGTGCTACCAAACGTCACAACGTAACTGAGTGATTATAAAGGTACTCTACAGGTGTCTCCGAAGGTACTTGTTGGGTTGGCGTATTTCGAGATTAGGATTTGTCACTCCGATTGTCAGAGAGGTATCTCTGGGCCCACTCGGTAATGCACATCACTATAAGCCTTGCAAGCATTGCAGCTAATGAGTTAGTTGCGGGATGATGTATTACGGAACGAGTAAAGAGACTTGTTGGTAACGAGATTGAACTAGGTATTGAGATACCGACGATCGAATCTCGGGCATGTAACATACCGATGACAAAGGGAACAATGTATGTTGTTATGCGGTTTGACCGATAAAGATCTTCGTAGAATATGTGGGAGCCAATATGAGCATCCAGGTTCCGCTATTGGTTATTGACCGGAGACGTGTCTCGGTCATGTCTACATAGTTCTCGAACCCGTAGGGTCCGCACGCTTAAGGTTTCGATGATAGTTTTATTATGAGTTTATGAGTTTTGATGTATCGAAGGAGTTCAGAGTCCCGGATGAGATCGGGGACATGACGAGGAGTCTCAAAATGGTCGAGACATAAAAATCGATATATTGGACGACTATATTCGGACATCGGAAAGGTTCCGGGTGATTCGGGTATTTTCGGAGTACCGGGGAGTTACGGGAATAGAGGAGAGAGGCCAAAAGGAAGGAGGCGTGCACCCCCCTTCTGGTCCGAATTGGACAAGGGGAGCAGCCCCCTTTTCCTTCTCCCTCTCCCCCTCTTTCCTTCTCTCCTACTCCGGAAAGGAAAGGGGAATCCTACTAGGACTTGGGAGTCCTAGTAGGACTCCCCACACATGGTGCGCCCCCTCTAGGGCCGGCCTCTCCCTCCCTCCTTTATATACGGGGGCAGGGGGCACCTCTAGACACAACAATTGATCTCTTGATCTCTTAGCCGTGTGCGGTGCCCCCCTCCACCATAGTTCTCCTCGATAAATTTTGTAGAGGTGCTTAGGCGAAGCCCTGCGACGGTAGAACATCAAGATCGTCACCACGCCGTCGTGCTGACGGAACTCTCCCTCGACACTTGGCTGGATCGGAGTTCGAGGGACGTCATCGAGCTGAACGTGTGCTAGAACTCGGAGGTGCCGTAGTTTCGGTGCTTGATCGGTCGGGCCGTGAAGACGTACGACTACTTCAATCGCGTTGTTCTAACGCTTCCGCTTTCGGTCTACGAGGGTACGTAGACTCACTCTCCTCTCTCGTTGCTATGCATCTGGTAGATAGATCTTGCGTGATCGTAGGAAAATTTTGAAATACTACGTTCCCCAACAGTGGCATCATGAGCGAGGTCTATGCATAGATGATATGCACGAGTAGAACACAAGTGAGTTGTGGACGATACTAGTCATACTGCTTACCAACATGTCATACTTTGATTCGGCGGTATTGTTGGATGAAGCGGCCCGGACCAACATTACGCGTACGCTTACGCGAGACTGGTTCTACCGACGTGCTTCGCACACAGGTGGCTGGCGGGTGTCAGTTTCTCCAACTTTAGTTGAATCAAGTGTGGCTACGCCCGGTCCTTGTGAAGGTTAAAACAACACATACTTGACGAAATATCGTTGTGGTTTTGTATGCATAGGTAAGAACGGTTCTTGCTAAGCCCGTAGCAGCCACGTAAAATTTGCAACAACAAAGTAGAGGACGTCTAACTTGTTTTTGCAGGGCATGTTGTGATGTGATATGGTCAAGACATGATGAGTTATACGGTTTTGTATGAAATGATCATGTTTTGTAAAGTTATCGGCAACTGGCAGGAGCCATATGGTTGTCGCTTTATTGTATGAAATGCAATCGCCATGTAATTGCTTTACTTTATCACTAAGCGGTGGCGATAGTCGTAGAAGCAATAGTTGGCGAGACGTCAACGATTCTACGATGGAGATCAAGGTGTCGCGCCGGTGACGAAGGTGATCATGACGGTGCTTTGGAGATGGAGATCAAAAGCACAAGATGATGATGGCCATATCATGTCACATATTTTGATTGCATGTGATGTTTATCTTATTATGCTTCTTATTTTGCTTAGTTCGACGGTAGCATTATAAGATGATCCCTTACTAAATTTCAAGGTATAAGTGTTCTCCCTGAGTATGCACCGTTGCGAAAGTTTGTCGTGCCGAGACACCACGTGATGATCGGGTGTGATAAGCTCTACGTTCAAATACAACGGGTGTAAGCTAGTGTTGCACACGGAGAATACTCGGGTTAAACTTGACGAGCCTAGCATATGCAGATATGGCCTCGGAACACTGGAGACCAAAAGGTCGAGCGTGAATCATATAGTAGATATGATCAACATAAGATGTTCACCATTGAAACTACTCCATCTCACGTGATGATCGGACATGGTTTAGTTGATTTGGATCACGTGATCATTTAGATGACTAGAGGGATGTCTATCTAAGTGGGAGTTCTTAAGTAATATGATTAAATTGAACTTTAATTTATCATGAACTTAGTCCTCGTAGTATTAGCATATCTATGTTGTAGATCAATAGCTCGCGATGTTGCTCCCCGTTTATTTTTTATATGTTCCTAGAGAAAACTAAGTTGAAAGATGTTAGTAGTAATGATGCGGAATTGTTGCGTGATCTGAGGATTATCCTCATTGCTGCACAGAGAATTATGTCCTTGATGCACCGCTAGGTGACATACCTATTGCAGGAGCAGATGTAGACGTTATGAACGTTTTGACAAAAGCTCGGTATGATGACTACTTGATAGTTTAAGTGCACCATGCTTTATGGCTTAGAACCGGGACTTCAAAAACGTTTTGAACGCCACGGAGCATATAAGATGTTCCAAGAGTTGAAATTAGTATTTCATACTCATGCCCGTGTCGAGAGGTATAAGACTTCTGACAGTACTTTGCCTACAAGATGGAGGAGAATAGCTCAACCAGTGAGCATGTGCTCAGATTGTCTGGGTACTACAATTACTTGTATCAAGTGGGAGTTAATCTTCCAGATAAGATAGTAATTGACAAAGTTCTCTAGTCACTATCACCAAGTTAGTAGAGCTTCGTGATGAACTATAATATGCAAGGGATGACGAAAGGAATTCCCGAGCTCTTCGCAATGCTGAAGTCGGCGAAGGTAGAAATCATGAAAAAGCATCAAGTGTTGATGGTTAACAAGACCACTTGTTTCAAGTAAAGGGAAAAGGGATAGAAGGGGAACTTCAAGAAGAATGACAAGCAAGTTGTCACTCCCGTGAAGAAACCCAAAGCTAAAACTCAAGCCTGAAACTAAGTGCTTCTACTGCAAAGGAAATGGTCACTGGAAGTGGAACTGCCCTAGATACTTGGCGGATAAGAAGGACGGCAAAGTGAACAAAAGGTATATTTTGATATACAGATTACTGATGTGTACTTTACTAGTGTTCATAGCAACCCCTGGGTATCTGATACCGGTTCAGTTGCTAAAATTAGTAACTCGAAACGAGAATTGCAGAATGAACAGAGACTAGTTAAAGGTGAAGTGACGATGTGTGTTGGAAATGGTTCCAAGATTGATATGATCATCATCGCACACTCCCTATACTTTCGGGATTAGTGTAAAACCTAAATAAATGTTATTTGGCATTTGCGTTGAGCATGAATATGATTTAATCATATTTGTTGCAATACGGTTATTCATTTAAAGTCATAGAATAATTGTTATTCTGTTTACATGAATAAAACCTTCGATGGTCATACACCCAATGAAAATAGTTTGTTGGATCTCGATCGTGGTGATACACATATTCATAATATTGAAGCCAAAAGATGCAAGGTTAATAATGATAGTGCAACTTATTTGTGGCACTGCTGTTTAGGTCATAATGGTGTAAAGCGCATGAAGAAACTCCATAGTGATGGACTTTTGGAATCACTTGGTGCTTGCGAACCATGCCTCATGGGAAAGATGACTAAAACTCCGTTCTCCGGAACAATGGAGCGAGCAACAGATTTGTTGGAGATCATACATACAGATGTATGTGGACCAATGAGTGTTGAAGCTCGCGACGGGTATCGTTATTTTCTGACCTTCACTAATGATTTGAGCAGATATGGGTATATCTACTTAATGAAGCACAAGTCTAAAACATTTGAAAAGTTCAAAGAATTTCAGAGTGAAGTGGAGAATCATCGTAACAAGAAAATAAGAGTTTCTACGATATGATCGTAGAGGTAAAATATTTGAGTTAGCGAGTTTGGCCTTCAGTAAAAACAATGTGAAATAGTTTCACTACTCACGCCACCTGGAACACCATAGTGTACTGGTATGTTCGAACGTCATAACCGTACTTTATTAGATATGGTGCGATCGATGATGTCTCTTACCGATCTACCACTATCGCTTTTGGGGTTATGCATTAGAGACAGATACATTCACGTTAAATAGGGCACCATCTAATTCCGTGGAGATGACACCGTATGAACTGTGGTTTGACGAGAAACCTAAGCTGTCATTTCTTTAAGTTTGGGACTGCGATGCTTATGTGAAAAAGTTTCAACATGATAAGCTCGAACCCAAATCGGAGAAGTAAATCTTCATAGGATACCCAAAAGAAACTGTTGGGTACACCTTCTATCACATATCCGAAGGCAAGGTCTTTGTTGCTAAGAGTGGATCCTTTCTAGAGAAGGAGTTTCTCTCCAAAGAAGTGAGTGGGAGGAAAGTGGAACTTGATGAGGTAATTGTACCTTCTCCCGAATTGGATAGTAGTACATCACAGAAACTGGTTCCAGTGATTCCTACACCAATTAGTGAGGAAGCTAATGATGATGATCATGAAACTTCGGATCAAGTTACTCCTGAACTTCGTAGATCAACCAGAGTACGTTCCGCACCAGAGTGGTACGGCAACCCGGTTCTGGAAGTCATGTTACTGGACCATGATGAACCTACGAACTATGAGGAAGCGATGATGAGCCCAGATTCCGCAAAATGGCTTGAGACCATGAAATCTGAGATGGTATCCATGTATGAGAACAAAGTGTGGACTTTGGTTGACTTGCCCGATGGTCGGCAAGCCATCGAAAATAAATGGATCTTCAAGAGGAAGACTGACGCTGACAGTAATGTTACTGTTTACAAAGCTCGACTTGTTGCGAAAGTTTTTCAACAAGTTCAAGGAGTTGACTACGATGAGACTTTCTCACCCGTAGTGATGCTTAAGTCTGTCCGAATCATGTTAGCAATTGCCGCATTTTATGAAATCTGGCAAATGGATAACAAAACTGCATTCTTTAATGGATTTATTAAAGAAGACTTGTATATGATGCAACCAGAAGGTTTTGTCAATCCTAAAGGTGCTAACAAAATGTGCAAGCTCCAGCGATCCATCTATGGACTGGTGCAAGCATCTCGGAGTTGGAATATACGCTTTGATAAGTTGATCAAAGCATATAGATTTATACAGACTTGCGGTGAAGCCTGTATTTACAAGAAGTGAGCGGGAGCACTACAACCTTTCTGATAAGTATATGTGAATGACATATTGTCGATCGGAAATGATGTAGAATTTTCTGGAAAGCATAAATGAGTGTTTGAAAGGAGTTTTTCAAAGAAAGACCTTGGTGTAGCTGCTTACATATTGGGCATCATGATCTATAGAGATAGATCAAGACGCTTGATAAGACTTTCGATGAGTACATACCTTGATATGATTTTGAAGTAGTTCAAAATGGATCAGTCAAAGAAGGAGTTCTTACCTGAATTGTAAGGTGTGAAGTTGAGTAAGACTCAAAGCCAGACCACGGCAGAAAAATATAGAGAGAATGAAAGTCATTCCCTATGCCTCAGCCATAGGTTCTATAAAGTATGCCATGCTGTGTACCAAACATGTTGTGTACCTTGCCATGAGTTTGTCAAGAGGGTACAATAGTGATCCAGGAGTAGATCACTGTACAGCGGTCAAAATTATCCTTAGTAACTGGATGACTAAGGAAATGTTTCTCGATTATGGAGGTGATAAAGAGTTCGTCGTAAAGGGTTACGCCGATGCAAGCTTTAACACTAAATCTAGCTGACTCTAAGTATCAATCTGGATGCGTATTGAAAGTGGGAGCAATTAGCTAGAGTAGCTCCATGCAGAGCATTGTAGACACATAGACATTTGCGAAATACATACGGATCTGAATGTGACAGACCCGTTGACTAAACTTCTCTCACGAAGCAAAACATGATCACACCTTAGTACTCTTTGGGTGTTAATCACATAGCGATGTGAACTAGATTATTGACTCTAGTAAACCCTTTGGGTATTAATCACATGACGATGTGAACTATCGGTGTTAAATCACATGGCGATGTGAACTAGATTATTGACTCTAGTGCAAGTGGGAGACTGAAGGAAATATGCCCTAGAGGCAATAATAAAGTTATTATTTATTTCCTTATATCATGATAAATGTTTATTATTCATGCTAGAATTGTATTAACCGGAAACTTAATACATGTGTGAATACATAGACAAAACAGAGTGTCCCTAGTATGCCTCTACTAGACTAGCTCATTGATCAAAGATGGTTATGTTTCCTAGCCATAGACATGAGTTGTCATTTGATCAACGGGATCACATCATTAGGAGAATGATCTGATGGACAAGACCCATCCGTTAGCTTAGCACTATGATCGTTTAAGTTTTACTGCTATTGCTTTCTTCATGACTTATACATGTTCCTATGACTATGAGATTATGCAACTCCCGAATACCGGAGGAACACTTTGTGTGCTACCAAATGTCACAACGTAACTGGGTGATTATAAAGGTACTCTACAGGTGTCTCCGAAGGTACTTGTTGGGTTGGCGTATTTCGAGATTAGGATTTGTCACTCCGATTGTCAGAGAGGTATCTCTGGGCCCACTCGGTAATGCACATCACTATAAGCCTTGCAAGCATTGCAGCTAATGAGTTAGTTGCGGGATGATGTATTACGGAACGAGTAAAGAGACTTGTTGGTAACGAGATTGAACTAGGTATTGAGATACCGACGATCGAATCTCGGGCATGTAACATACCGATGACAAAGGGAACAATGTATGTTGTTATGCGGTTTGACCGATAAAGATCTTCGTAGAATATGTGGGAGCCAATATGAGCATCCAGGTTCCGCTATTGGTTATTGACCGGAGACGTGTCTCGGTCATGTCTACATAGTTCTCGAACTCGTAGGGTCCACACGCTTAAGGTTTCGATGATAGTTTTATTACGAGTTTATGAGTTTTGATGTACCGAAGGAGTTCGGAGTCCCGGATGAGATCGGGGACATGACGAGGAGTCTCAAAATGGTCGAGACATAAAAATCGATATATTGGACGACTATATTCGGACATCGGAAAGGTTCCGAGTGATTCGGGTATTTTTGGAGTACCGGGGAGTTATGGGAATAGAGGAGAGAGGCCAAAAGGAAGGAGGCGTGCACCCCCCTTCTGGTCCGAATTGGACAAGGGGAGCAGCCCCCTTTTCCTTCTCCCTCTCCCCCTCTTTCCTTCTCTCCTACTCCGGAAAGGAAAGGGGAATCCTACTAGGACTTGGGAGTCCTAGTAGGACTCCCCACACTTGGTGCGCCCCCTCTAGGGCCGGCCTCTCCCTCCCTCCTTTATATACGGGGGCAAGGGGGCACCTCTAGACACAACATCTATTGATCTCTTAGCCATGTGCGGTGCCCCCCTCCACCATAGTTCTCCTCGATAAATATTGTAGTGGTGCTTAGGCGAAGCCCTGCGACGGTAGAACATCAAGATCGTCACCACGCCGTCGTGCTGACGGAACTCTCCCTCGACACTCGGCTGGATCGGAGTTCGAGGGACGTCATCGAGCTGAACGTGTGCTAGAACTCGGAGGTGCCGTAGTTTCGGTGCTTGATCGGTCGGGCCGTGAAGACGTACGACTACATCAACCGCGTTGTTCTAACGCTTCCGCTTTCGGTCTACGAGGGTACGTAGACTCACTCTCCCCTCTCGTTGCTATGCATCTGGTAGATAGATCTTGCGTGATCGTAGGAAAATTTTAAAATACTACGTTCCCCAACAAATGAATCTATAGTAATTAAGTTGCCTCATGAGAAAATCACAAAGAACTGAAAGTTTTACAATATGATACTGAAACATCAAATAGATTTGCAATGAGCATGGTGTGCAAATATGATAAAGTTATATCTAGCTTGCCCCCTTTAGTGAAGCAAAACATAAATGCAGGGGCACCTCCAAGGTTTAAGTGATGACTAGATACAATGATTTCAAAATAAACGATATCACAATCATGCAAAAGACAATGCTACTTTGGGACAATGCACATTACACTCAGAATGACAATCATGCTCTCAATAGTTGGTGCTTTTAAAAGAAGGTGGAGACTCTCGAACCGTGGCTTTTGTTGGCAAGGTTGAAAACCCGTAGTCGGAAACAAAGACAAAACATGTACCAGAGCTCTTGGTTTTAAAACAGAGGTAATAATTATTTTTTTAGATTATGCATGTTTCGTCAACGAATGCTAGCAGACAACTCAATCACTTCTTGAGATGGACATGTTTCGAGGAACGGCTCCCGAATGAGGACGATCACATCTTCTTAATCTCCTTTGTTTATCACTGCCAAAGTTTTCTGATTTCTCATGAACAAAGCGTGAAGGAGGGTTTGTTTGTTATATTATCTTTTTGAGCCGGGCGCACTCAATGCCAGTTCCTTCTCGTATTATGGGTTTGCACATTATACATGCAATCTCGGGGTGAAGCTTGTCCAACTTAAAAATATTATGAATTAACTACTACTTCCTCATGGACTTACAATAGAGGCACAAAATAAGGATGCATTTTTCTTTGAATAATTTCGAGATGGTACATGCAAGTCTCCGTTAGGAATGGCAGGTAAATACCATGTAGGAAGGTATGGTGGACTCATATGGCATAACTGGTATAAAGGAATGTGGATGCACAAGCAGTCAGTCCGCTTAGTACAGGCGAAGGTTAGCAAAAGACTGGGAGCGACCAACTAAGAGAGCAATGACGGTCATAATCGTGCAGAGCGACAAAGCAACATTGAATCAGGCATGGTAGTTATATCGCTACTCAGAAACAAAAGATCATCAAGGCTTGACAGACTTTCTTTACAGACTTAAATATGCGTGAGCATACGCCAAGTCAATCAAAATAAATTCTTGAAGGAAGATATTACTAAACCATACCACATCATAGGCAAACAAATCATGTTGGTACTCCAATAACACATTGGGAACCCCCCAGCTATTTGAGACTAACCATAAGAAAACATGAACTACTAAGCGCCATTATGCACGTAGCATCTTTATCATAGACATATCAACCAATGCAACGGAAGCAAACTCTCTTAATAAGATAAGCATGATAAATAAAGAGAGTTCAAGCAACCAACTAAACGAAAGCTCTTTAAAAAGATAAGCATGAAAGTTAAGAGCTAAGCATGATAGTAGCTATTAAAAGACAAAGAACACACACAGCAAGGATAGACATGAAAATTCTATGTTATGTTCTAGGTAGAAGTGGAGCGTGTTTCTCTCCCACATAAAGAAAGCTGAGTTCCGACTCGTTATGAAAAGCTAAGGAAAACTAAAAAGGAAAACTAAAAGCAAGACGCTCCAAGCATAGCACATAACACATGAAGTGATTAAAATATAGTGGAACGAAAGACGAACTGATAATGTTGATGGAGAAGGGGATGCACGGGGGCATCCCCAAGCTTAGACGCTTGAGTCTCCTTGAATATTTCTTGGGGGTGCACGGGGGCATCCCTAAGCTTGAGCGTTTGACACTCCTGAATCTTTTTATCATCTTCCCTCGCACACTTGAAAACTCCCTTCATACATAACTCATCATAATCTGATTAGCGAGGTTAGTACCCTTAATAAAATAATTGTTCCTTGCTGGTAATAAGGATATTCTTGAAGATCTACTGTTTCTCAAGATTGCCAAAAGGTTTTTGCAAAGAAAAAGCAAGCTCTAGGTTTGCAAAATGAAGGAAAGGCAAAACAGGACAGAATCTGTGAAAAACAGAACAACAGGTAGTAAATGATTTTTTCGGGGTACTGCTGCAACTCTAATAAAAAAACTCAGAACAGACGCACGAAATACAATTGTATAGAGCACGCTGTCGAAAAAATTCAGACCAAAAAGATGATCTGGTGATTTTATACGAATTTTTCTATTCAAGGACAGAATCTGTTTCCTGGACAGCACGTCACAACTTTTGAACTTTCTTGCAATCAGAGGCTAAACTTGGCACAAAGCTGAAAAGTAAAGATACAATGATGATGCTACTGTAGTAACAAAGACCACTAAAACTGAAAGAAAAAACTGAAAGCAAAGATAACAAGGGTTGTCTCCCTAGAGCTCTTTCTTTATAGCCATAAAGATAGGCTTAAGACTTTAATGATGCTCTCGTAGGAATAAGAGTTGAAGAACAAAAGAGAGCATCAAGAAGCAAATACCAAACACATTTAAGCCTAACATGCTTCCTATGCATAGGAATATTCCAATACAATAATTCATTGAAGCACAAAGCAATAAGCATAGGAAGACAAAACAAGTGCAGCTTCAAAACCTTCAACATAAAGAGAGGGAACTTGATATTATTGAAATATCTATAAGCATATGTTCCCTTCTCATAATAATTTTCAGTGGGATCATGAATAAACTCAACAATATAAGCATCACATAAAGCATTGTTACCATGATCCACATGCAAAAAGGTATCATTACTCTTCATATAAGCAAAATCTTTCTTATTAGGAATAGTGAGAGTAAAGCAATCATAACCATCATGGTAATCATTGTATTTAGGAGGCATATCATAATCATAATAAATTTTATCCTCAATAGTAGGTGGACTGAAAACATCATATTCATCATTGTAATCATATATAGGAAGCAAAGTATCATCAAAGTAAATTTTCCCTTCAAAAGTTGGGGGACTAAAAATATCATGTTCATCAAACGTGTCATCCCCAAGCTTAGAGCTTTCCATGTCATTAGCAATATTGATATTCAAAGAAAGCATACTAATAACATCACCACCATCATGATTGTTATGCAAATAATAAAGATCCATAGGTTTTTTAATTTTCTCTTCAAACACATCATGTCCCAAAGCAAGGTAGAGCTTATAAAGCTCTCTCATATTTTTGTTGTTTTCCATTAAGAAAAACTAGTGAAAAGACATAAAGAAAACTGAAAGGTAAACTAACAAGACTAAAAAGCAAAGGTAAAAGATAGCGTGCAACTCCCCTATCTTGAAGAGTGGAGTCCCCGGCAACGGCGCCAGAAAACTTTGCTTGATGGCTTCTCGCCCCTCGTTGGTTACCCCAAGTGGAAGGTTTGAGATGCAGTGTAGCGGAAGTTTTCCCTTGGCAATACCAATGATCGATTTCCCTGAGACTCCCAGTTTCAACAAGAAGGTGTCAACTGCTAACGGCGCCAGATATATTAGCAATCAACGTGGACCTGCACACAGATACAAATAACTTTGCTCCCAACGAGTACAGAGAGGTTGTCAATCTCTCCGGCCTTGTAGTTTACAAAGGATCAAACACAAGTGATAATAGTGATAGGTAATGCTGCAATAGTAAGTAAAAGCGGAAAGTAAATAGCGGATGTGATCAATGATGGTAATATGGACCGGTGTCCCATGATGTCACTAGTGATGTCTCTCTCCCAAAAGATGATAAAACAGCTATGTGAGGTGAACGAATTACAGCTGGACAATTGACAGAATTATGTGCGCAAACCAATGCTAACTATGTTACAAGAAAGGTAGAGGTTCAAAGCATGGGCGGTACGCCGAGGTAAGTAGACCGAAATCCATCTGCATCTACTACTAATCATCCACCTTGAGATATCTATCCAGAACATCTCGCTGGTATTAAGTTGCGAGTCCCACCCATAGTGTAAACTCAAAGCAACAGACAACTGCATTAAAAGAACTTTGCGTAAAGTAAACAATCCTTGCACCCGCGGGCACAAGCACCGTTGTTTTCCCCCTTGTGGCAACAGCACATCCCCTAGACTCATGTTTCTGTCACTCAAGCTAGTCATCGAGGGGCATGAACCCACAATCAAGCATAACGTTCCCTCTTGGAGTCACTACCTACTACTTGGCCAAAGCAATAAATAACAACGGGGAACATGCAAGAATTACTTACGAACATAAATATAAAAGAGGTAGATCAAATATATTACTCAAACACAATCTGAACATAATCTCATAATCCATCGGATCCCAGCAAACTCATCATAGCAACAGCATAAGGGTTACATATGTGCCTCGATCATGTAGGGCAGCTCACGAGGACTAATTAGTGAAGCACAAGAACGGGAGGAGAACATCACATAGCTACTGGTCATGGACCCATGGTCCAAGGGAGACTACTCACAACTCATCCGGGAGGCGTCCATGGTGGTGGAGAAGCTCCCGGTGGTGATCCTCCCCTCCGGCAGGGTGCCGGGAAGAGTTCTCCTGGTGCTCCCGATCTTGGAAGCGGCGGCGGCGGCGGAACAGATATGAGATCGCGAAAAAGAGTTCCCATCTCGAGGGTTTCAGGAGACGGTATAAATATATGCCAAAGGGGGCATCAGCGGAGCCTCGGGGGGCCCAGGGGGGCGCGCCACCAGGGCGCCTGGGGCCCTGGTGGCCCCCCTCAGGCTGTGCTTCGGGTGCCTGGTAGCTTCTGGAACGCTGATTTTTTATATAATTTTTCTGGGATTTTTCTGACAGTTCTCGTAATGGGAAAACCTGAAATACAAAAACAGCCGAAAACAGAAACTGGCACTTGGGTGCACTGAGTTAATAGGTTAGTCCAAATATGATCAAAAGTGTATGGAAGTGTATAAATATCATAGCAATATCACCCAAAAGAGGCATGGAGCAAGCAGAAATTATAGATACGTTTTGGACGTATCAAGTACTAAAGGACATATATATTCCAAACAATATGATAATGTCTCTAACCAAGGTAGTAGGGACAAGGAGTAAACGGAGGGAGTAGTAAAATTTTCTCCTCGTCCTACGAGCCACCGCGTGCGTGGGTGAGGGAGCGGGCGTAAGGCGTAGTAAGCAAGCTTCACCTCATCCTGCAAGCCACCGTGCCCGTGGGCGGGGGAGACGGCGTACTAAGCAAGCTTCTCCTCGTTCTGCGAGTTGACGGGACACATCAAATGTATTCCAGTGTATAGAGCCTTGCCTCTAAGGTAGGCCCCACATGGTTTGCCTCTTTTTTAACATAACGCGTCAAGTCGCAATTTGTTTGTTCACCCGTGGTAGACGATCCTCCCTCCATCTAATGGAGAACTAGTACACGTGTCAACTTACCACGTGGGCTGCCTTTTCGTACAGAAATGAGCTCCACCGTGTACCCGCGCGAGTGTGGTTGGGAAAGAGACGGGAGTACGTGCGCCGTGCGTCCACCTCTTCTCTTCGTGCGCGTCCCGCACCTACGTGGGTGTGTGTGAGAGGGACTATAGAGATACAAACCTAGACATAATGCGCCGTCCATCCCCATGCCTCCGCCCAGTCCGACCACCAGTCACCACCACGCCCCACTCCTCCTCACCTTATCTCTCATCTTTCTCCCTCCATTTTTATATACAAGGCCACTATCAAAATTACAATTTGCAGACATACAAGGCCACTAACACTAATCGATGCAATATTAATGGTGTTTGCCTCGTAGTACTACTAGCAAAGGAGGACATTAATTATCCCTTGCATGCATGCGGGAGTGTGAGCATTGGCTTGATGTGCATGAGGCTGGTTGTAATGGAGAGTATCATATACTAGTATCATGCATATGATACTACATCCGTAGTGCATAGTATCATATGTTAGTATCATAGGATAGTCATTTATTGCCATGCATGACACATAGTAGCACATCATTTAATATGATACAGTATCATGATATGATACTCAACCCCCTCTTTCTTCATTTAATTCTATGCCACCTCATCAAACTTGCCTAGTTGGCCTGCATGATACTACTTATGATACTCCCATTATGGGCAGCCTGAAAGAGAATAATACACATTAATTTACATGGCAAACAAGGAAACAAGGTGGCTTGCAACATTGAGTTAGAAGACATTAATTTTTGCCTTGGTACCTATAATATGAGTTTGTGGCCTTGTATACAAAACTGGAGTCCGATAAAATTCTCGAGATACCATTTATCCGATAAAATTCTCGAGCAATCATTAGTTTTTACAAAATGGGATTACTCCTGCATGGGTCAATCACAACAGGTGTTTTGTAAAAAAATGCATCTTGATGTTCCGTGCAATGCACGGGCATCTTGCTAGTCCATGAAAACAACACATGTCAAAATTCCATGGAGAACGAGGGATTTGAATCTGTTGGGAGGGGATGTTTGGATCATGCCCGGGGTAGCCAAAATATTGGCGATCCTTTTGTCCACCGGTGCCTTTGCCCCCGATGAACGAGGAATGGCTCGGGGTCTCATGCATCCTCCAGCGCGCACGTTGGAGACATGCTCGCACGAGCTGTGTTCTTTTTATCCCACCACGCCACCCGAGCCGCCCGCAGACCGACCGACGACCCGTAAATTACGCCATCCTACCATAGCCGCACACATTATGACAGCAAGTCAACCAACCGGACGAAATTCACGCAAACATGACGATATTTCATATAAACAACGACGGAAATCATATAAGATACCGGATTTTCATACAAACATTACAGATTTCATTACATTCAAATGAACTACACGGTGCTAGTTCTAGACAGCACAGGTATATAATACGTGGCCTAAATGGTCACCCGCCAATCGATTTGTGTTCCTCATGTCAGGCAGCATGGTCACCGGACTGCCGGGAGCCCCGGAGGTATATACAGGGTCGACGAAGGTCCTAGCAACAAAAGGATTCGGCAAGACACCTGCTGTATACGTTGGCGTCGCCTCCGTGGCGTCCTTCATGGGACCCAAGCGGTGGCGGCCTCCCGTGTTCTACTGCTCCTTGATGATGGCGGCGGATGCGGAGGCGCTGGCCACCGACTCGTTGCTCTCCGTGCACCCGGCTTCTGTCGCCGCTTGCATGGCGCGGCCGCCGGCATGGGAGTCTCAGCCACATAAACAGGAGATGCGGTACAAGGCGGCGGCATGGACAGCAGCAACGACGCCCGTGCGCCGCTCCTCGTCGAGCTGGCCTGGAGCGGCGAGTTGCTGAACCGCGCGCGGGCTTGGGGCGGCAACTGGTTCCGTCGGGCGAGGGGAGGGAGGTGGATCAGCGAGCTGCATAGCTCGCATCCGGCGGGCTCGGCGGGCCACCCAGCCGTCTTTGATGCAGAATAACTATTCTTCGTAAGCCATTGTAAGAGTTGACAAAATGGTGAAGGAGGAGATAGGGGAGCGGCGGAGGTGTGCGATTCTTGGCGGACGTTTGACCTCGTTTAAATAGGAGATTAAATAGACGGCGGACGTGAGGAGCTCGGCTAGCATTGCGTTTAATGCCGGTGTCGGTGTACAAAAAGAGGGGTACACTTTTTGTACCCCTATGACAGTGCACGGGCAGTCTGAGCCACGGGCACCACCACACCAAGCACGACAAGGGAGGTGAGCCAGGGTAAGACCGAAGCTCGATGGAACTAGAGCAACACCAAGAACAAGACCACAAAGAGCAAAGGGACGAAGCGGCTTCCCCTGGCAAGATCCTTGCCGGGAGCCAGTTTCGGCAGCCTTGGCAAGATCCTTGCCGGGGGTGGCTCTGGCAGCCCCGGCAAGACCCTTGCCATGGCAGCTCACCCCACGCCTACAGAGCGGATCACCCTTGAGTCCACTGCCCCCATGGGGCAAGGATTCGGGAGATATCCCCGTGGTGGCATGCAGATCTTTGTGAAGACATTCAAGATCAGATACACACACTAAGAAGACAATGACCCTTGGCGGGATCCCAGCCAAGGAGGACCACAAGACCTCCGGCAAGCACCTTTCCGGGGATGACGGCAGGCGCCGCGGCAAGACCCTTGCCGGGGCCCCAGCAAGGCCCTTGCCGAGGACACCCGCAGGGTCACCATCAGGCCTGCACCAACTGAGTTTCCACCGCCCCATGCAGCTGCCGACCCAACTAGTTGGGCAGGCACCTGCGTGGCAACATGCAGATCTTCGTGGAGACCCACAATTGCGCCACCTCAGCTGCCTGCCTGCCTACATGGCACCTGAGGCATCGCTAGCCAGGGCGCGTGTTGACGTAAGAGGAAGCGGCGACGGACAAGACGAATGTCTCCCCCGTCCCCGATAAAGCAAGGACACCTAAGCTAGGCGCATTAAATGCGCCTTGTCATGTAATGCAAGGGATAACCTTGCATCACTGTACCCTTTCCACTTCCTGTGTGCCACTGTGGCAACCCCTTTTCCCTATAAAAGGAGGTCCGAGGCGACCAGGAGAAGGATTCGGCTTTTTAGAACTCCTCACAACTCGGCTTTTGAAGCTCCTCACGCCCCATAGCCAGCTGAAGAACACAAACATATAATCCGCCAAAGCAGGAGTAGGGTTTTACGCATCTTTGCGGCCCGAACGTGGGTAAAGGAACCGTGTGCTAACTGTTGGATCCGCTCTTTTCTCAACCCCGCGCCCCGCAACCGTAGTAGGTATTCTTGTGATCCCATAGGTGTCGATCAAATACACCGACATCTTTGGCGCGCCAGGTAGGGTGCGCAGTTGCGAGAATCGGCTTTAGCAGTCAGTTCGACGCTTCTTCATCATCATGGCGCCCAAGAAGAAGACGACGGTGGCGGTTGGCCAGTCGGAAGCCGGACAGCCCGTCCCGACGCGGGCGAGCAACGGAGCGGTCGCGGAAAGGACCCGGGGTGCTGCTCGCAAACACCAACGCTGTCCCAGCAGCCGGAGTTTGGGAGGTGGCGATGTTTGTGCGCCTGATAATGGGCCACACACCGCTAGTTCCAAAGATGGAGCCAGACCCCCCACGAATGGCGCGGGGCCTTCCAAGGTCGCTACCGCATCACCCGAAGGCGATACAAGGGCCTCCATAACTCCCACGCCGGCGCCAACGGCGTGCTCCTCTCAAGTAGCGCGCGACGAACGGCGTCGTCAACCCGAAGATCCCGGGCGTCGCCATGGGAAAAGCCCCGAGCGCCACTCCCGGGACGTAGAAGACCTGCCCGCCCGCCGAAGCACTGGTGGAAATGGCATGCGACCACGGGATCGTGATGGAGCTCCTCCTGACATGGTCAGGGGTCGAAGCGCGTCGCGATCCGTGCAGGTTCCACTGCCGTTAACCCCAGCCGAAGCCCTGGCGCGCGCGCAGTTGCTCCTCGACTTTCCTCCCATTACGGGAAACTCAACGAATGGAGAGCCACCATCCGAAGCCTTGTCGCAGTCGCCAACAAGGATGAACCAAATCCAACGGAGCTCCCAGGTCGACGCTCCGATGGAGTCCCACGCACCGGTGGCGGGAGGACCGGCAGCGCCGTCGCTACGGTGCACTCGCCTCCTCCTCGCCCGGCGCCGCGTGTGTCGACTCGTCGGGACGTCGCGGGCGACGCCATCTCCAAAGCGTCATCCGACCCACGGACCCACGACGACCAGCGTCAAGTTCTTCAAGAGCGAGCTCATGAAGACGCTCGAACCACCATCGAGCACTGGTGCGGAGCGCACCACCAGTCCGACAGGCGAGCGGGGCCTGCTGTGGATCGCCCAACACCAGAGAGCCCTGGAGGTCTACCTTACGAGGTAGGCTGTCCGGATTTTAGCCGTGAGCTGCGGTAGTTCCAGTGGCCCTCTCACCGCACCTTCAAGGCTGACGTTGGCGAGAAGTACAACGGCAAGACCCACCCGTCGGAGTTCCTCAGCATCTACACCATCGCGATGCAAGCTGCCGGAGCTCGCGACGATAAGGTGCTTGAGAATTACTTTCCGTTGGCCCTTAAACCCAACGCCATGTCATGGTTGATGCACTTGCCGGTAGACTCTATTTCCTCCTGGTCGGATTTGTGCCATGAGTTTGTTGGCGTCTTTACTGGAGGTCACCAAGCCCATGGCCAAGCAAGTGACCTGCACGTCATACCCCAGAAGGAAGGTGAGAGTCTGCGCAAGTACATACAGAGGTTCAGCCGGGTACAGTACAATATCCCCGATGTTCACCCTGCCGCCATCATCAGCGCGTTCCATCAGAACGTGCGTAACCGCAAGATGCGTGAAGAGCTGGCGATGACCAAGGTGAAAGATGTGGCGGAGCTCTATGTTCTTGCTGATAGATGTGCCCGGGCTGAAGAGGGAAGGAAGTACCCCAGCGAAGATGCCGGAGCGGAAACCGACTCTTCAGATGACGATACTACCGCCCCGACAAAGAAAGGCGGGAACCACAACAGGAAGTGCAAGGGTAAAGCAGTGCTTGCTGTCGAGGGATCTGATGACACCGGCTCTGCCAAGAAAACCAAGGCGGGTGACCCCGGCAAGGAAATTGCCGGGTGTGTCGCCTGCCGGGCCTTGGCGGCTGCCGAGAAGCCAGGAAACTCCAGCAAGCGATACTGCAAGATCCATCGCACCAAGGGCCATGATCTCCAGGACTGCCGACAGGTTGAGCTCCTTGCTGAGAAGCAGAGGGCTAAATATGAGAGGCGGGACAAGGAGAAGGGCCAGGATGGTGCTGAAGGGTCCGGCAAGAAGCGTGACGGCCAAGCAGGCCGTCGCGGCAAGGATAAACAGCAGGAGAGGCCCGCCCGGGGCCGTGACAAAAGGCCCGAAGATGACGATCACGAAGAGGACGACGAGTCCGGCGACCAAGAATTTCAGAAGGCTACAGAGGCCATGTGCGTCGATGGCGGCGCGTCGCTGCATACTTCTCACCGCCAACTTAAACAGTGGGCGCGCGAGATTACAGCGGCAGAGCCGTCGTCCGGTGCCCAAAAGCCGCTGAAATGGTCCAGCACACCTATCATTTTTGACACTGAGGATCACCCTGATCGCACTACTGCGGTCGGGTGCTTGCCGTTGTTGGTTTCACCGACAATACACAACCTCAAGGTGACAAAGATGCTAGTCGATGGCGGGGCCGGCCTGAACCTACTCTCGCTCACCATGATCGAGAAACTGCAAATTCCTGAGGGAGACCTCGAAGAGACGGGCACGTTTCAGGGGGTCAACCCGGGGAGAAGTCAACCAAAGGGGAAGGTCACGCTTCCCGTGACTTTTGGGAGTGATCTGAATTACAGGACGGAAAGGATTGTGTTCGATGTTGCCAAGATCCCCTTGCCTTACAACGGGATCCTTGGCCGCCCAGCGCTGGCCAAGTTTATGGCAGCGACACACTACGCCTACAACAACTTGAAGATGCCAGGGCCTGTGATGATCATCACCATCCCCTCCGATAAGAAAGATGCGCTGATTTGCGCTGACCAACTGTACCAGCAAGCAGTTGCAGCAACTGCCCTTACGAGGGCACTTGCTCCTGCCACTGGAGCCCCGGGAGGGAAGAAGAAGAAGGCCGATGAGACCTCAGACACCCACTCCGGCAAGCGCACCTCTTCGGAGTGCTGTGCTCCCGTGGAGGACGTGCCAGAGAGCTCCACCAGAAAGAAGAAGGCCGGTGAGACCTTAGACACCCACTCCGGCAAGCGCTCCTCTTGGGAGTGCTGTGCTCCCGTCGAGGACGTGCCAGAGAGCTCCACCGGAAAGAAGAAGACCGGTGAGACCTCGGACACCCACTCCGGCATGTGCACCTCTTCGGAGTGTCGCGCTCCCGTCGAGGACGTGCTAGAGAGCTCCACCGGCAGGAACAAGAGGTCCAGGGCCACGCTGCCGGGAACCAAGAAGGTTTCCGTCAAGGAGGACGGCACATGGGGGGATTTCACCATAAGCTCCTCCCTTGACGGCAAATAGGAAGACACGCTCGTCACCTTCCCGCGGGCGAATGTCGACGTGTTTGCATGGCAAGCATCCGACATCCCCGGCATTCCCAGGGAGGTGATTGAGCACCACCTTGCTGTCTGTCCTCATGCGCGGCCCGTCAAGCAGAAGGTCAGGAAGCAAGCTTTGGAACGGCAAGAGTTCATCACGGAGGAGATCAGGAAACTGGAAGCAGCGGGTTTGGTAAGGGGAGTGCTCCATCCAACGTGGTTGGCCAATCCAGTGGTAGTGCGCAAGGTGAATGGGAAGTGGAGGCTGTGTATTGATTACACACACATCAATAAGGCTTGTCCCAAGGACCCCTTCCCGTTGCCGCGCATCGACCAGATTGTTGACTCCACGGCTAGGTGTGACCTGTTGTCATTCCTCGATGCCTACTCCGGCTACCACCAGATCTTCATGGCAAGAGAAGACGAAGAGAGGACAACATTCATCACCCCATGTGGTACGTACTGTTTCGTACGAATGCCTTTCGGTTTGAAGAGTGCTGGCTCGATGTTTGCAAGGGCAGTCCAGATTGGTTTTGAACCCCAGCTCCATAGAAATATGGAGGCTTATATGGATGATACAGTGGTCAAAACCAAGAACAGGGCGACCCTTATACCGGATTTACAAGAAACATTTGTCAACCTACGCAAGATCAACCTCAAGCTGAACCCTGAGAAGTGCGTCTTCGGCGTCCCGTCCGGCAAGCTTCTCGGGTTCTTTGTGTCACAGCGTGGGATAGAGGCTAATCCGGACAAGATCAAAGCTATAGAGCAGATTGAAGCACCCAAACGGGTCAAGGATGTGCGTCGGCTTGCTGGCTGCGTTGCCGCCATGAGCAGATTCATTTCCAAGTCTGCCGAGCGCGCTCTTCCCTTTTTCAAAATTTTGAAAAAGGCGGGCCCAATGGAATGGACGCCAGAAGCTGAAGCAGCATTACAAGATTTGAAGAGGTACCTTTCCTCCACGCCAATACTAGTTGCGCCTAGGCCACAAGAACTGTTGCTGCTATACTTGGCGGCAACAAACTAGGTGATCAGCGCCGCACTAGTGGCACAGAGAGAAATTTATGATGAGGTGATAGCAGCGACAAAGCCTGATGCCACTGGTGCAGAGACGACACGACCGGTTGGAGTGCAGCCAAAGAAGAAAATGATGCAGCACCCGGTCTACTTTGTTAGCTCCCTCTTGCAGGGGGCTAGATCTGTCAGGACCCCGATCCTAAGTCACACCGATCTAGCTGTAACACGTCATATCAATTTGCAGCCTCACGCATGGTATCCCCACGGGTGCCACCTTACCTGGCACGGGACCGTTTGCGCATTTTGGCACACGTATATGACAGTGTCGCTAGCATCCATATGACAGAGAACCCGGGCCGACATGGCTAGTTATAAACCAAAAGTGGCACTAAATTACAGAGACATGCATCCATGACCCAGCAACGAACGTGTCGGTCATCAACGTATGAACCCAAGTCGTAGCAAGCTACATTGACTTAAAGGAACAACGCGTGACATTTCCCCTAAGGGACAGACACAGGAACGAAGAAGGACACATGCCGGCCAGCCTACGTGTTCCGAGCGGTAGCAAGCTACCAAGGCTCATTGGAAGCACTAGGAGGCATTTCCCTGTAAGATAGGCTACCAAAGGAAAACAACTAGGTGTCGGATCCCACACATACCAAGCATTTCAATCATACACACAATATGCTTGATATGCGCAAATACAACATTGCATCACAACAGAACTCTATGACTCAAAGTACTTTATTTAAGAGGCTCCAAGAGCCATACATAACATATCCATACAGGTAGGGGTCACATGACCCAACACTCAAGTCATACAGTCATACAAGCACAAGCGAAAGCTACATGTCTGAGTACAGACAACTTAGAAAATAAAATAGGCTTGGTGTAGCCTGACTATCTACAAGGCCCTTCACAAGCTCCAGATCTTCGTCTGGGTAGCAAGCTACTCGTCGACGTCAACGCCTATGTAGAACCCATCAGAAGGGGCAGGGTTCTCCTCTGCAACAGTTATTAAGCAAACATGAGTACAAAGGTACTCAGCAAGTCTTACAACAGAACCTATCATACATGCAACATTATCAATAAAGGGTAGTGGAGTTCATAGCAGAAAGCCAGCTTTGACTCTTGGCTAACCTATACTACAACTCTCAACAGATTGCAAGATATTACTACGTACACGAGTCCTCTACTCACCACAGCAATACACCACCGAGGATCCTCTTCCGTCATCCTACGGAAGGGCCATCCTCGGCACTCACACTTGTCTTGAGGCTTTTAGTAGTATACATCAACTTGTCTATGAACTGTAAGAGTAATCAAGTAGTTCGTACCGCGAACAACGGCTATTCGAATAGATTGGTAACCCTGCACGGGTGTACTTCTTCACACACGCTTCCACCACTTATGCCGTTTACTCGACATGTACTCGGCAACCTTCAAGCGGAAGCCCAGCGAGGGTGTCGGCCACGACCTGACTAACTACACGAGTCTCTCGTCCAGGTTTGTCGCCTATTTGGGTTCCATCCGTGGGGAGATCCGGCCGGGTGTCGCTCACGGCCCCAAACGATGTGTACAGGGTTCTCGAGTCACCAAACGGGCAACCGGTACACCGTGCCACGTACCTGTTGCATCACAGCCCACCCCGAGGGTCAGTGCTGTGCATGACCACCAGTAAACTACAAACACCAGAAACTAGTTGCAACTCCTGGACAGAGATCAAGGGTAATTAATAAGTCGAGAGGGTCAATTAAGGACCCCAATGTGTGGTAGTAGCTAAAACTTGAACCACACATACAGATCTTGGGTCCTATGGATGGTTCCAATGAAACAACCCACCACGTACTCCTACATGGCCTTTCATCGCTTCCTTTACGAAACATGTTCCACACTTCCTTCTCTTTACCGGTATGATCATTTCACTCCGATCCATCACCCAGATGAATCAGACCTGACACAACTCTAAGCATAGCAGGCAACATAAACAAATAGCATGGTGGATCACACATCACATGGCTCAAACAACTCCTACACATGCTAGTGGGTTTCAACTATTTACTGTGGCAATGACAGGTCATGCAAGGGAATAGGGTTCAACTACCACAGCAAGTAGTAGTTCACACGCTGTTGCCTTAATGCAGTAAAAGAGAGCAGGAGCGAGAAGATGGGTTTGTATCGGAATGATCAATGATTGCTTGCCTGACAGAGTGGTTGTCGGATACTGCTCTTCAGCTGGATACGCAGAAGTATCCTCGGGAGCAGGACCTAACACGGAGAATATCGGCGATACAATCAATAAGCAAACAAATGCAACAATATGATGCATGCTCATGATATGGCGAGATGCATGTGTTTTGAGCTAATGCAACTATAAACAGAAGGGTTTGAGCCCATTTGAATCAAAGATTCAAATTGAAACCCAAACTATTATTTAATTAAGTGCATCATCATGTTTTAATGTGAACATCAAGGTTAACTTGCTCAAACATGCATGAAACCAGTGCCATTGGAAAGATTGGATTTTCTGATCAATTTTCATATATAAATCTTTTCCATCTGAGCTACTGTTGAATTTATATGATTTTTTTGAAGTTTAAAGCATTTTCTGGAATTTCCTGAATTGTTTTTTATTCAAATAATCCCAGAAAATCCTTTACTGCGTCAGCATGACATCATGCAGATGTCAGCTAGTCAACAGGGCGGCCCAGGTCAAACCTGACAAGTGGGACCCATTGGTCAGTGTCAGTTAGTTAACTCACTAATTAAAACTAAATTTGACACTAATCTAGGTTTGACTAACAGGCAGGGCCCACATGTCAGTGACCCAAGGGGGTCAGACCCTTGGTCAAACAGGGCTAACTCGCCGGTGTTTAGCCGCCGGCGAGGCCAAACGCGGCGGTGAGGTGCGGGTTTTGTGCTCCGGCTGCCAAAACGACGGCGGAGCACGCCTACGGGCAGCTGGGAGTGAGCCGCGTCGAGTGGTAGTGGTGGCTGGCCTCGGGGTCGCCAGAAATGACGCTGACGATGAGTCCAGTGGCTGCTGGAGTTCGGGCGAGGTCGAATTCGTCGGTGCGGTTCTCGTAGAGGTGCGTGGAGTGATCCTACAGCACCTACACGTGACGGTGAAGCTGGTGGGCACGGTGGCCAAGCCGTTAGATGGCCGGAGCCTCGTCGGCGACGAGCTCCGCGGCGGCGCGTGCAGGTGAGCCTCGTGCGGTGCGTTCAGTGCAGGAGAGAGCTAACGGAGAGGGAGAGGACGGAGCTGAGCTCACAGCGGTTGCAGTAGACATCGAGGCGGGCTCGGGGACGGTCAGAGCTGAGCGGGGTGGCGATGGGGATCTCTGCGGCCGGAGTTGGGGAAGACGGGGTCGGGGTGACTCCAGAGCGGGCGAGCGCTCAGGGCTCAGCCTACTCGACGTAGTCGATTACGACGGAGTGGTCGGACACGGTGACGGAGCTCAGGGACGGCGGTGGATGCGGTTATCACGACGACGCGGGCGCGGCGGCGTCGGCCATGGTGCGGGGAAGGCGAGGGAGAGGAGCTGGGGAGGGTGGAGAGTGTCAGCGAGCTCGGGGAGTAAGTGGGTGATCGATCCCACCCAACAGAATGGCGAGGGGAGGAAGCAGGGCGGCGGGCAGCTGCGTGGCGCGTGCTGCGGCCGCCGTCGAGCACCTGCCTGCCTGCCTGGCTGAGCCAAGCAGCGCGCTGGAGCGGTGGCTGGGCTGGGCCGGCAGGTGGGCCTGTTAGGCGCCAGGTAAGTTCTCTCTCTCTTCTCTCTTTTCTATTTTTTTCTGTTTCATTTCTTTTGCAACTTTGTTGAATTATTAAAAATGCCAGAACATTTTTATAGCTCATAAAACTAGTCATGCCCACTGTATATAATATGAACAACATGGAACATTTTAGTTTATGATTATTTGGGCACACAAAATATTTTATAGCATTTAAATGCCCAAATGCAAATACCATATGAATTAATCTAGAGACCTTGGATGTCCTAGAAAATTGTGCACCATTTTTGGCAAAGGTTTAAGACCAAGGCAGAAATGATGAACATTTTGAAGGGCATTTTGGGTACATTGGAAAATATTTTATTAAACCCTAGTTGTTAGAAGAGGGGTGTTGGGGTTTCTGTCATTCCCATTTCAAGTTTCTTTGAAAAGTAAACATGATGCACACTCTAGCTAGTCCGAATGCAAGCACTGACTAGGGATGTGACAACTCACCCCCACTCAAAAGAATCGCGTCCCGAGATTCGGGTTCCTCCGGAAAGAGGGTGGGGTACTCAAGTCGATGACGATCCTCCCTTTCCCAAGTAGCTTCACTCTCGGAATGATGTGACCATTGAACCTTGAGAAACTTGATATTGTGGCGTCGAGTGGTACGCTCGGTTTGATCAAGAATACGAACAGGGTATTCTCGATATGTGAGATTGTCTTGGAGATCAAGCGTTTCGTGGTCCACTCCGCGGATAGGATCCGAGAAGCAATGCCTGAGTTGAGAAACGTGGAAGACATCATGAACTCTGGAAAGGTGCGGAGGTAGTTCCAATTGGTAGGCAACTTCTCCTCGTTTGGCAAGAATGCGAAAAGGAGCGATGTAACGAGGGGCCAATTTGCCTTTGATACCGAAGCGATGGGTTCCCTTAAGAGGAGTAACCCGAAGGTAAGCCTTATCGCCGATTTCAAAAGTCACAGCCTTATGATGACTATCATATTGGCTCTTCTGGCGAGACTGGGCTGTTTTCAATTTCTCACGAACGATGCGAACTTGCTCTTCTGCTTCCTGGATCATATCCGGACCAAAGAATTGTCTTTCCCCGGTTTCTGACCAGTTAAGAGGTGTTCGACACCTTCGTCCATATAGAACTTCGAAGGAAGCCTTGCCCAAGCTGGCTTGATAACTATTGTTATAAGCGAATTCGGCAAATGGAAGACACTTCCCCCATTCCATACCGAAGGTTATGACAGAGGCTCGAAGCATGTCTTCCAGAATTTGATTGACTCGTTCCACTTGACCACTTGACTGCGGATGGAAGGCAGTGCTGAAAGAGAGATGAGTTCCCATAGCATTCTGGAAACTTTCCCAAAATCGTGAAGTGAAAAGACTTCCACGGTCTGAGTTAATCTCCAACGGCACACCATGAAGTGATACTATCCGAGAGATATACAAGTCTGCTAGCCGGCTAGCGGTTATACTCTCTCGAACAGGTAGGAAATGGGCTACTTTAGAGAGGCGGTCGATGACGACGAAGATAGCATTATTCCCTTTCCTGGTCTTGGGAAACCCGGTAATGAAGTCCATACTGATCTTGTCCCATTTCCATTCAGGAATAGCTAAAGGTTGAAGGGTGCCAGCAGGCCGTTGATGCTCTGCTTTGACTCGACGACAAACGTCACAGTTAGCAATGAATTGAGCGATTTATCTCTTCATCGTAGTCCACCAGAACCTCTGGCGTAGGTCCTGATACATTTTGGTACTACCGGGATGAATCATGAGAGGGGATTCATCAGCCTCCTTAAGAATCATCCGTCGTAGTTGTTGTTTCATGGGTACCACTAAACGGTTCTCGAAGAAGACAACACCTCGATCATCCGCAGAGAAACTTTTAGCAACTCCGCTAGCAAAGTTCTCCTTGATCCGAGATATACCTCTATCATACCGCTGGGCAGCTATGATTTGATCCATAAGGGTAGTTTTTGCCACCAAGGTGGAAAGGAATCCTCGAGGAACAATGTGAAGGTTAAGCTTACGAAATTCCTCGTGAAGAAGTGGTTGCCCTTGTTGTAACATCAGGTTGTTACAATAGGACTTACGACTTAGTGCGTCGGCCATGACATTGGCCTTCCCAGGGCTGTAAGTGATTTCTAAGTCGTAATCTGTGAGCAACTCAACCCAACGTCTTTGCCTGAGATTCAAATCCGGTTGGGTGAAGATGTATTTCAGACTTTGGTGATCAGTGAAGATTTCACAGCGATTACCAAGAAGGTAATGTCGCCATGTTTTGAGTGCGTGGACTACAGCTGCAAGCTCTAGATCATGTGTAGGATAGTTATCCTCATGTGGACGCAACTGTCGGGATGCGTAAGCAATCACTTGACGATCTTGCATGAATATGCAACCTAGTCCTTGTCGCGAGGCGTCGCAGTAGATAATAAAGTCCTTGGAAAAATCTGGTGGTACCAGTACGGGTGCAGATGTCAGGCGTCTTTTCAGTTCCTGAAAGCTGGACTCACATTGTGGGGTCCATTCGAACCTATTATCTTTCTTGAGGAGTTCAGTTAGAGGTTTAGCAACCTTGGAGAAATTCTCGACGAAACGTCAGCAATAGCTAGCTAAGCCAAGGAAACTCCTAACTTGCTTGACCGATTCAGGGGGAGTCCAATCAAGGACGGCTTGAACTCGCTCGGGATTGACAGCAATACCCTTGCCAGAGATCACATGACCTAGATAGGTCACTTCTGGCAACCAAAAATCACATTTAGAGAATTTGGCATAAAGGCGGTGCTCTCGAAGTTTCGTCAATACCAGCCTTAGATGCTCGGCATGATCTTCCTTGTTCTTGGAGTAAATGAGTATATCATCGAGGTATACCACGACGAATTTATCCAAGTACTCCATGAATATAGAATTCATTAGCCGGGAGAAAGTGGCTGGGGCATTGGTTAACCCGAAGGACATGACGGTGTATTCGTATTGGCCATAACGAGTAACAAAGGCCGTCTTGGGAATGTCCCCGTTCTTGATTTTGATTTGATGGTAGCCCAACCTCAGATCCATTTTGGAAAAGACTGAGGATCCAGCGAGCTGATCATACAGATCGTTGATCCTGGGGAGCGGATACTTGTTCTTTATGGTGACCAGGTTGATAGGTCGGTAATCTACAACCATCCGTTCCGTTCCATCCTTCTTCTTGACGAAGAGGACGGGACAAGCCCAAGGGGAAGAACTGGGATGGATGAAACCCTTTTTCAAGGACTCATCGAGTTGTTTCTTAAGCTCAGCTAATTCTAGGGGTGCCATCTTATAGGGTCTTCTAGAAATTGGGACAGTTCCTGGAATAAGATCTATCACGAACTCGACATCTCTATCAGGTGGAACACCTGGCAGTTCTTCTGGGAAAACATCCGGAAAATCACGGACTACCAGAATATCTTCGAGTTCTGGTAGAGGGCTGGCATTAAGAGAGTAGAGCTGACGCTCAGCCATTCGGGTCAAGACATTGACTGTCTTGCCGGATGGGTGTGTAAGTTGAACGGTCCTAGTGTAGCAATCAATCTTGGCGTAATGAGTTGTCATCCAATCCGTACCCAAGATGATGTTTATGTTCGAGGACTTGAGAGCGATTAGTGATGCAAGGAAAACAAGTCTATCGACAAGAATTTCATTTCCATGGCTTACCCTAGAGGTTTGCCACTTTGAACAAAGGAGTTTGAATAACCATGGAAGTAGGCATGTCACAAAAAGTCATGTTGTGCATTCGGGCATAGCTCTCAGATATGAACGAATGGGATGCTCCAGTATCGAAAAGAACAGATGCCGGATGGCAGTTAATGAGAAGCGTACCAAGGACGACGTTAGGATCCTCATAAGCTTCCTCAGCAGAGACATAGTTGACATGACCACGTGCAGTGGGGATTGGCTTGACATAATTCACCTTGCCGGTTGGCTTACCACGGCCAACGGGTTTTCTTGGTTGGTTTTGAGGACACTCACGCATGTAGTGCCCCGGTTCTCCACACTTGAAGCATGTCACAGTGCCAGTGCGTGGAGCAAGGTTGGTAGGTGGTCCTCCATAAGTCTTGGCAGGTGCATACTGTTGAGTTGGGCGAGGCGCCTCATAGAATGGCCTCAGTGTGTACTTGGGTGGCAGAGCAGTGTTAGGAACCCACACACGGCGCTTGTGAGAGCCAGAGCCAGATGAGGAACCAAAGTCACGAGGATGCTTGCGTGTGGCTTCGAAATCAGTCTGGCCCGTCTCAGCACTGATGGCTTTGTTCACCAACTTCTGGAAGGAAGTGCACTCGTGCAGACGTAGATCTCGGCGGAGTTCAGGGCTGAGTCCCTTGCGGAACCTCGCCCGCTTCTTGGCATCGGTGGATACTTCCTCGGGTGCATAGCGTGCCAAGTTGCCAAACTCGCGACTATAGTCATCCACGGTTAATCGGCCTTGGGTGAAATTGCAGAATTCCTCCCGCTTGCGATCCATGAGACCTTCCGGAATGTGATGTTCACGGAATGCCTCACTAAACTCAACCCAAGTAGTGATTTGGCCAGCAGGACGCATAGCCTCAAAGTTCTCCCACCAGAGACTGGCAGGGCCCTCAAGATGGTAGGCGGCGTAGGTAACCTTGTCAGCTTCGGCCACACGGGCAGAGTGTAGCTTATGGGTGATACTACGAAGCCAGTCATCCGCATCCAGAGGTTCAGTGGAGTGATGGAACTTCGGTGGGCACATCTTGATAAAGTCATTGATTGACACCACGTCATTCCTCTGACGGAACCCAGTGTTATGCTCTATGCGTTCCAGCAGACGGTTGGTCTCTCTCTTGTTCCGTTCTGCCTCGAGAATAACTTCAGCCAAGGAGGGTGGCTGGGGCAGATTCTCATATCTAGCCCCACTAGCCTCACCCTGCTCCTGGGCAGCAGGAGTGCTGCGAGTGTTGACCATCCTAGGAAAACAAAACAACGGTTTAGACAAGGATGGCAAAAACTTGACATAGGAGTGCAGAATGTAATGGATGACATGGAATGCAGAGATGTTCATCTGCACGACATGGTAATATAGAAACTGCCATATATACACCAGTGGTCATACACACCATACATAGTTTAGTACAAGCCAAGGCTAAAGTACAACCGCGGTGAAAGACGATACATCCCATCAGAGGCATTCCAAGCTCCTATACATTATTTAACTACACCTCCGGAACTCGGTACTAGCTAAGTCATATTCCACAAGACGCGCAGGACTATGGAAATACAACTACTACAATACTACTACTGCCACGGTCTAGCTCAGACATTCCCGTAGTAATCTTCGTAAAGATTACCACCGTAGCCTGGAAGTGGAACAGATGGATCTTGAAACTCTCGAGCACTCGAAGGCTGTGGACCATAGGGACATGGATGTGGCCTCGGGCCTGATGCTGGTGGTAACCGACGCCCACGTGGGGGTGTAATACCCCCAACGTCACGCCAATCCATACGATCAGGCAGACGAGTCCGCACGGGGTACAAATCCCGCATATCCAGATATCCGGCATGCACAACAGGTGCAAGCCGTGTCAAGGTAGTCCAATGGGCGGCTCGAGTGTTATACAGCTCCATTCGGAGGGCACGGACCTCACGGTCCCTATCCTCCAGCATCTGAACAGTAGTCTGAAGCAGTGGCTCCTCATGAGCAGCATCAGTATACAGACCAGTGTAGTAGCCTTCCTCTCCGGGAAGTTAGGCTGGCATGTAACAGAACTCAGTGTTCAGCAACAGGGCATGCCTAGCCCGGAGGATGGTCATCATCGAATAAGCGGCATCCAACACTGCCATCTCAATAGTAACCCCGAGTCCATAAGACCAATGGATGCGGTCGTTAGCTCCGGGATATGAGGGGTATATCCGGACTGTGCAGAAATACTTACTCTGATTAAAATCCCGGTACTGTTCCTCCACGGTGTACTCAGGATACCAGCGGTAACCGGTCTCAGTCAGCACACGGACTAGCATGGCCGTGTGACCGGGCACATTAATGCACCGAGTCAAACGAACCACTTGGTGAGGTGTGCGGCCAGACATCTGAAACATGAAGTAATGCAAAGGCATTAGTGTTTCTGGAAGAAATCGGGCAGCATAACAACTGTAAATGCTCAAAAAAGATTTTGAGACATCATACAAATGATAGCATAGCCACTCAACAATATCATATCAAGGTTCCGGGTCTAACAAATCATCATACTAAAGGGGTAGAAACTAAACTGAGGCTTAAAACCAACAATCCTAAGAGTCTACAGATTAGTAACACGTGAACCTAGTAAGGATAAGAGGCCTAGTCCTAAATCCCCATGGAAAGAATAGACTGACTCAGATCAGAAGGCATAAGGTAAGGAGTAAAAAGAGCCTTACGTTCCCTTCCACAATCAATTCCCCTACATATAACTAAGAATTTTTCTAGACTCAACATCGAACAGTTTGGCTTGAGAAACCTACAGGCAGTCCGGCTCTAATGCCAACGCTGTTAGGACCCCGATCCTAAGTCACACCGATCTAGCTGTAATACATCATATCACTTTGCAGCCTCACGCACGGTATCCCCACGGGTGCCACCTTACCTGGCCCGGGACCGTTTGCGCATTTTGGCACACGTATATGACAGTGTCGCTAGCATCCATATGACAGAGAACCCGGGCCGACATGGCTAGTTATAAATCAAAAGTGGCACTAAATTACAGAGACAGGCATCCATGACCCAGCAACGAACGTGTCGGTCATCAGCGTATGAACCCAAGTCGTAGCAAGCTACATGGACTTAAAGGAACAACGCGTGACATTTCCCCTAAGGGACAGACACAGGAACGAAGAAGGACACATGCCGGCCAGCCTACGTGTTCCGAGCAGTAGCAAGCTACCAAGGCTCATTGGAAGCACTAGGAGGCATTTCCCTGTAAGATAGGCGACCAAAGGAAAACAACTAGGTGTCGGATCCCACACATACCAAGCATTTCAATCATACACACAATATGCTTGATATGCACAAATAGAACATTGCATCACAATAGAACTCTATGACTCAAAGTACTTTATTTAAGAGGCTCCAAGAGCCATACATAACATATCCATACAGGTAGGGGTCACATGACCCAACACTCAAGTCATATAGTCATACAAGCACAAGCGGAAGCTACATGTCTGAGTACAGACAACTTAGAAAATAAAACAGGCTTGGTGTAGCCTGACTATCTACAAGGCCCTTCACAAGCTCCAGATCTCCGTCTGGGTAGCAAGCTACTCGTCGACGTCAACGTCTATGTAGAACCCATCAGAAGGGGCAGGGTTCTCCTCTGCAACAGTTATTAAGCAAACATGAGTACAAAGGTACTCAGCAAGCCTTACCACAGAACCTATCATACATGCAACATTATCAATAAAGGGTAGTGGAGTTCATAGCAGAAAGCCAGCTTTGACTCTTGGCTAACCTATACTACAACTCTCAACAGATTGCTAGATATTACTACGTACACGAGTCCTCTACTCACCACAACAATACACCACCGAGGATCCTCTTCCGTCATCCCACGGAAGGGCCATCCTCGGCACTCACACTTGTCTTGAGGCTTTTAGTAGTACCCATCAACTTGTCTATGAACTGTAAGAGTAATCAAGTAGTTCGTACCGCGAACAACGGCTATTCGAATAGATTGGTGATGTCTACACACGTTTCTACTCTTGTAGACTATGTTGGGCCTCCAAGCGCACAGGTTTGTAGGTCAGCAACAATTTCCCTCAAGTGGATGACCTTAGGTTTATCGAACTCAGTGAAGTAGAGGTTGAAGATGGTCTCTCTCAAGCAACCCTGCAACTAAAATACAAGAAGTCTCTTGTGTCCCCAGCACACCTAATACACTTGTCAGATGTATAGGTGCACTAGTTCGGTGAAGAGATGTTAAATGGCAAGTGATATGGATGGCAAAACAAAGTAATATAAATCTGTAATAAAAAGTGCAGCAAACAAACAAGTGGTAAATGTGAGCACAAATGGTATTGCAATGGTGGAAACAAGGCCTAGGCTTCATACTTTCACTAGTGGCAACTCCCAAGAACATTAACATAATCGAATCACATGATATTTCCCATAAAACATGCAAAGGGGACACACTCGGAGGTCATTCCTTCGTGGTCAAGAGAGGACGAGAATTATGTAGGGCTACAAAAGCACACCTCAAAGTTCATAGTTCTCAATCTAAGGATTTCCCAATGTCACCGCGGCCATCCAAAGAGAGTCCCACAATCACCACAACATATCTAAAGGATAGTCAAAGACAAGCACCAAGAGACTCTCAATCTTCAATCAACACACAAGAGAGGAAATCACTCATGAAAATATTTTTCTAATCCATGTCCAATAGACCGCTGTCACCTTGGTCTCGGGGATTATACTAGATAAAGACAAGTGAGTACATCAATCCAATACATAGAGGAAGGGGAAATATCATGGGATCACCCTAGATTAACATAGCCTATGATCACAACGAAGACCACATCATGGGAGAGAGAATTGACCACATAGCTACTGGTAGAAACCTCAGCCCCGAGGAGGAACTACTCCCGCATCATGGAGGGAGGAAGCAACGTCGATGGAGATGAATCCGGGGGCACTTCCCCGTCCCGGCAGGGTGCCGGCACAGGAATTCTGGTCCCCCGAAGCATGATGGCGATGGCGGCGGAGATCGGAATTGCGCCTGGAGAAAAGGGGTCCGGAATCAGGGTTTCTGCGATGGGTGTTAAATATATGCCAAAGGGGGGCATCAGCGGAGGTCTGGGGGGCCCAGGCGCCCCCCCGGCACGACCAGGAGGGGGGCCGCCTGGGCAGGCCGCCTGGAGCCCCTGTGGACCCCCTCTGGCCCTACTTTGGCCGCATGGAAGCTTCCGGAACGCTGATTTTTTATATAACTTTTCTGGGATTTTTCTGGCAGTTTACGTGATGGGAAAACCTGAAATACCAAAACAGCAGAAAACAGAAACTAGCACTGGGGTGCACTGAGTTAATAGGTTAGTCCAAATATGATCAAAAGTGTATGGAAGTGTATAAATATCATAGCAATATCACCCAAAAGAGGCATGGAGCAAGCAGAAATTATAGATACGTTTTGGACGTATCAATTGGTAACCTTGCAGGGGTGTACTTCTTCACACACGCTTCCACCACTTATCGCCGTTTACTCGACATGTACTCGGCAACCTTCAAGCGGAAGCCCAGCGAGGGTGTCGGCCACGACCTGACTAACTACACGAGTCTCTCATCCAGGTTTGTCGCCTATTTGGGTTCCATCCGTGGGGAGATCCGGCCGGGGTGTCGCTCACGGCCCCATACGATGTGTACAGGGTTCCCGAGTCACCAAATGGGCAACCGGTACACCGTGCCACGTACCTGTCGCATCACAGCCCACCCCGAGGGTCAGCGGTGTGCATGACCACTAGTAAACTACAAACACTAGAAACTAGTTGCAATCCTGGACAGAGATCAAGGGTAATTAATAAGTCGAGAGGGTCAATTAAGGATCCCAATGTGTGGTAGTAGCTGAAACTTGAACCACACATACAGAACTCGGGTCCTATGGACGGTTCCAATGAAACAACCCACCACATACTCCTACATGGCCTTTCATCGCTTCCTTTACCAAACATGTTCCACACTTCCTTCTCTTTATCGGTATGATCATTTCACTCCGATCCATCACTCAGATGAATCAGACCTGACACAACTCTAAGCATAGAAGGCAACATAAAAAAATAGCATGGTGGATCACACATCACATGGCTCAAACAATTCCTACACATGCTAGTGGGTTTCAACTATTTACTGTGGCAATGACAGGTCATGCAAGGGAATAGGGTTCAACTACCGCAGCAAGTGGCAGTTCACACGCTGTTGCCTTAATGCAGTAAAAGAGAGCAGGAGCGAGAAGATGGGTTTGTATCGGAATGATCAATGATTGCTTGCCTGACAGAGTGGTTGTCGGATACTGCTCTTCAGCTGGATACGTAGAAGTATCCTCGGGAGCAGGACCTAACACAGAGAATACCGGCGATACAATCAATAAGCAAACAAATGCAACAATATGATGCATGCTCATGATATGGCAAGATGCATGTGTTTTGAGCTAATGCAACTATAAACAGAAGGGTTTGAGCCCATTTGAATCAAAGATTCAAATTGAAACCCAAACTATTATTTAATTAAGTGCATCATCATGTTTTAATGTGAACAGCAAGGTTAACTTGCTCAAACATGCATGAAACCAATGCCATTGGAAATATTGGATTTTTCTGATCAATTTTCATATATAAATCTTTCCCATCTGAGCTACTGTTGAATTTATATGATTTTTTGAAGTTTAAAGCATTTTCTGGAATTTCCTGAATTGTTTTTAAATCAAATATTCCTAGAAAATCCTTTAATGCGTCAGCATGACATCATGCTGACGTCAGCCAGTCAACTGGACGGCCCAGGTCAAACCTGACCAGTGGGACCCACTGGTCAGTGTCATAGTTAGTTAACTGACTAATTAAAACTAGATTAGACACTAATCTAGGTTTGACTAACAGGTAGGGCCCACATGTCAGTGACCCAAGGGGGTCAAACCCTTGGTCAAACAGGGGTAACTCGCCGGCGTTTAGCCGCCAGCGAGGCCAAACGCGGCGGTGAGGTGCGGGTTTTGTGCTCCGGCTGCCAAAACGACGGCGGAGCACGCCTACGGGCAGCTGGGAGTGAGCCGCGTCGAGTGGTGGTGGTGGCTGGCCTCGGGGTCGCCGGAAACGACGTCGACAACGAGTCCAGCGGCTGCCGGAGTTCGGGCGAGGTCGAATTCGTCGGTGCGGTGCTCGTAGAGGTGCGTGGAGTGATCCTACAACACCTACACGTGACGGTGAAGCTGGTGGACACGGTGGCCGGGCCGTTAGATGGCCGGAGCCTCGTCGGCGACGAGCTCCATGGCGGCGCGTGCAGGTGAGCCTCGTGCGGTGCGTTCAGTGTAGGAGAGAGCTAACGGAGAGGGGGAGGACGGAGCTGAGCTCACAGCGGTTGCAGTAGACGTCGAGGCGGGCTCGGGGACGGTCGGAGCTGAGCAGGGTGGCGATGGGGATCTCTGCGGCCGGAGTTGGGGAAGATGGGGTCTGGGGCGACTCCAGAGCGGGCAAGTGCTCGGGGCTCAGCCTACTCGATGTAGTCGATGACGACGGAGCGGTTGGACACGGTAACGGAGCTCAGGGACAGCGGTGGACGCGGTTATCACGACGGCGCGGGCGCAGCGGCGTCGGCCATGGTGCGGGGAAGGCGAGGGAGAGGAGCTGGGGAGGGTGGAGAGTGTCAGCGAGCTCGGGGAGGAAGTGGGTGATCGATCCCACCCACCAGAACGGCGAGGGGAGGAAGCAGGGCGGCGGGCAGCTGTGTGGCGCGTGCTGCGGCCGCCGTCGAGCACCTGCCTGCCTGCGTGGCCGAGCCAAGCAGCTCGCTGGAGCGGTGGCTGGGCTGGGCCGGCAGGTGGGCCTGTTAGGCGCCAGGTAAGTTCTCTCTGTCTCTTCTCTCTTTTCTATTTCTTTCTGTTTCATTTCTTTTGCAACTTTGTTGAATTATGAAAAATGGCAGAACATTTTTATAGCTCATAAAACTAGTCATGCCCAATGTATATAATATGAACAACATGGAACATTTTAGTTTATGATTATTTGGGCACACACAATATTTTATAGCATTTAAATGCCCAAATGCAAATACCATATGAATTAATCCAGAGACCTTGGATGTCCTAGAAAATTGTGCACCATTTTTGGCAGAGGTTTAAGACCAAGGCAGAAATGATGAACATTTTTGAAGGGCATTTTGGGTACATTGGAAAAGATTTTATTAAACCCTAGTTGTTAGAAGAGGGGTGCTGGGGTTTCTGTCATTCCCATTTCAAGTTTCTTTGAAAAGTAAACATGATGCACACTCTAGCTAGTCCTAATGCAAGCACTGACTAGGGATGTGACAACTTCAAGGTACTCCGATGTGCAGAAATTGCTCTTCGGCCTTCTTATGGCCTCGAGGAAGCTGCGTCACTACTTCCAGGTGCACGAGATCACTGTCGTCACTCGCCTCCCTCTACAACGGATATTGCAAAATCCAGATGCAACGGGAAGAATTGTAGAGTGGGCACTAGAGCTGTCCAGCTTTGGCCTCAAGTTTGAAAGTACCTCGACAATTCAAAGCCGAGTCCTGGCGGAGTTCGTTGCAGAATGGACCGCGATGCCTGATGAAGAAGTCCAAGAAACTGCTCTCCCCGGCAAAGAGGCGAGTTGCGACTGGATCATGTACTTTGATGGAGATTTCTCCTTACAGGGCGCCGGGGCTGGCGTACTGCTGGTCGCGCCCACTAGAGAGCACCTCAAGTACGTGGTCCAGATGTACTTCCCCACGGAGGTATCAACGAACAACAATGCTGAGTACGAGGGGCTGCTTGCTGGTCTTAGGATCGCGGCAGACCTCGGGATCAAGAAGCTCATTGTCAGGGGCGACTCGCAGCTTGTCGTCAAACAAGTCAACAAGGATTACCAGAGCCCGTTGATGAAGGCCTACGTCGATGAAGTGAGAAAGTTGGAAGAGTGCTTTGATGGTATACAGGCGGAGCACGTTCCCCGAGCGGAGAACGGCATCGACCGATTACCTGTGAAAGCGCGCTGCCCTCAAGCTACCTGTGGAACCAGGTACCTTTGTGCTTCAGCTTTCTCAGCCATCCGTTGATCCATCAATAGAGCAGAAAAAGAGGAGGAAATCAAGGCCCGGCAAGTACTTTCCCTCCGAGCTCCCCGGAGTCGCCGGCAAGGATGTTGCCGGAGACACTGAGCCCGACACTGGACGGCTAGCTCCGGCAGAGCGTCAAGCTCTTGCCGTCGAGACAGCCGCTCCTATCGCGGAGGAAATGCCTTTAGTCTTCGCCGTCAAGCCCCAGGCTCCAGCGTGGGCACAGCATACCATCCAATTCCTCCAAACTGGGGAACTTCCTGAGGAGCAGGAAGAAGCGGAAAAAGTAGCCCGTCGGTCTGCTATGTACCAGTTCGTCGATGATGTTCTGTACAAAAAGAGACCGAACGGCGTGAAATTGAAGTGTATCCCTCGAGAGGAAGGACTGGGGCTGTTGGCAGAGATACATGGAGGCATATGTGGATCCCACATAGGGTCAAGAGCCCTTGCCGGCAAGGCATTTCGGCAAGGCTTCTTCTGGCCCACTGCCCTCAAGGATGCGACGGCACTGGTCACCAGGTGTGAAGCGTGCCAGTTCCATTCAAGGAAACTTCATCAACCAGCTCAAGCCCTTCAAACCATTCCTCTCTCCAGGCCCTTCTCGGTCTGGGGGCTCGACATACTGGTCCCTTTCCCCCGCGCTGTCTGGGGGCTTTGAGTACTTGTACGTTGCAATCGACAAGTTCACAAAGTGGCCGGAGGTGGAGGCAGTGAGGAAGGTCACAACTCAGTGAGCCGTCAAGTTCTTCAAGGGACTAGTGTGCCGTTCTGGTGTACCCAACAGGATCATCACCGACAACGACACGTAGTTCACAAGCCACACCTTCATGCAATATACCCAAGACCTCGGCAACAAGGTCTGTTTCGCTTCCGTTGCTCACCCCCGAAGCAATGGTCAAGCTGAGAGGGCAAATGCTGAAGTGCTGCGAGGATTAAGGACAAAGACCTTTGACAGGCTGCACAAGAGCGGAAGGCGCTGGATTGGTGAGTTGCCGGTGGTTCTTTGGTCGATCAGAACGACGCCAAATCGAGCCACAGGCCAGACGCCCTTTGCCCTGATATACGGGGCAGAAACAGTTCTCCCCACTGAACTCATATACGGGTCACCTCGAGTGCTCGCTTATGACGAGCTTGAGCAAGAGCAACTACGGCAAGACGACGCAATGCTCCTTGAGGAAGATCATCTTCGGGCGGCTGTGAGAGCAGCACGCTACCAGCAGGCCTTGCGCCGCTACCATAGGCGCAAGGTCCATGCCCGGAGCTTTGAGGAAGGCGACCTTGTTCTTCGGCGTGTTCAATCAGCCAAGAATACAAACAAGTTAACGCCAAAGTGGGAAGGCCCTTATCGAGTAATACGAATCACCAGGCCTGGCGCAGTCCGCCTGGAGACCGAAAATGCCGTCCCGGTGAGCAATTCCTGGAACATTGAGCATCTTCGCAAGCTTTACCCATAAGGCACGGCTTGCTGGGCCCCCCGGCATGTCAGCCCTTTGTACAAGCCTTGCCGGCAAGGCATGTAACCCTTTGTACAAAGCCACGCGCAGACCCTAAGCATAAATAAATGAAGCGCCGGCGCCCTAAGTTATAGCATGCATGCTGAGTTGAGTCCCGTCCTTGGTTAGGGTTGATAGTGCTTAGCGGCGGCTAACCCCTAGCTTAGAGGTTGAGTTTGCGTCTCTTTGTCTTTCCTCTATCTCCTTTGGTTCACAGGACGCACATACATCCTTGCCGAAGCCACTTGGGGAGAAGAAAGAGGGACAGATCAGCATCAAGGCCCCGGCAAGCCAGTGTTGCTGGGGGCTACAAGAGCAAAGATTCACCCACGGCGAACCAGGGTTGCCGGGGGCTGTAGCTTCAGATAAGTTCTTCGTCCCCTATCATGCATTCCATTATGGACTGAGGTATGTGAAACCTCATTCTCTTCCTTAAGCTATCGTGCTCCCATAACTCTAGCCCCTAGGGCTCGTTCCTGGGACTAAGTTTGGTCGTAGTCGCGGTAGCGAAAGGATGAAACGAGGAGCCTAAGCCCACTTCATCCCTGCTTCCGCCAAGGGCGTGAGAAAGGGCGAGCAAAGTAGGGAGACAGCAGGGCCTGTTACCGGGCGAGAAAGTGTTTATCTTAAAAGATATCAAGGATTTATTTCTTGTCGTGGGTTCCACCCACAAACAAATGACCCGGCAAACACCCCTTTTTCATGAAAAACATTCCATTCAGGTATAGTCCATAGGGAATGAAAAACATGAACAAGGGGATTACAAGTTCTAAATTTAACAGGTGCCTGAAGGCTTACAAACTAAAAAGAGATAAGATGCCCGTAATGCCTTTCTTGTCCCTCTCCTCAGGAGGTAGGTCAAGGAGGCGAGAAGGGCAAAAGGGGCGCCTAGGCGAACTACGGGTGGCAGAAGACACCAAGAGGACATCTTGGTGGCCGCCCAAGGGATGGTTGGTGATGGCGGCGCCGGAAGCGGAGCTCGAAGACGAGGGGGCAGGACGTCAGTATGCGTCGAAGGCGTCGGTGCCCGCGTACTCCGACATGACGACCTTGCCGCCCGCTTTCTTCCTCTTTCTCTTCCACAACCTCCCTACGCCAGCCGCCAAGGGGACGGCCCCGAGAAGTTCAAGGAGCCGGCGACGCGGATGATGGGGTCGCCGGTGCCACCAGAAGCGGCGCCCGACACCTAGTCGGACCCGTCATCCCGCCGCCTACCACCCTCATCATCGCTGCCGCTGTCCTCCTCGTCACCCTCGTTCGAGGAGGAGTCTTCGTCATCGGAGGAGCTCTCCACGCAGCACCTTGCACGGGCCCCGAAGAGCCCACAGACCTTGACGGAGAGATGGCCATCCTCCATCAGCTTGAAATGGAGGGTGAGCCCATCCGCCAGGCTGTGGATACGAGCAAAAGTCTTCCATCCTTGACGGAGATACATCACATGAGGAGCAGGGAAGTCGACGCGGACCCGCGTGCCACTGATCCCGCAGCCCCTCATGTGCAGCCGCAGCGACTCCGGCAGATCCAGCTCCATCTCCCGCGCAAATGGGGTCGGGAGATGAAGGGGACGGCGCGGCGGCCGCCGCAACCTGACGAAGAACTCGCAAGGGTCATCCCCAATATGGCCCTCCACTGGAGGAGGTGCTGCTGGCGGGGGCGAGGCCGGCGGGCCGCCCCGTCCTCCTCTTCCTCGAGCTCCCCAGCCTCGCCCCCTCCCCCTTCCCCTCGTGGCCGGCTCTACCACTGCGGGTGTAGGAGAAGGAGGGACGCGTTGTCGGGCGGCGACCCTCGCCGCCATCGTTGAAGGACCGGGATTTCCTCTCTCCATGGTGAACGGAAGAGAGGAGCAGAAGCTGAAGGAGAAAGAAGATGGGAGAGTGCGGGGCGCGGTCCCTCCCCTCCCGCTCTTTATAAAGGGGCGGGGCTGGAGCTCGACCGCCCCGCTCGGCCAATCAAGATGCAGAAGGCGCAGGGAGCCGGGACCGACCCGCCGCCCCAACCAGCGATGGCTCGGTTTCCCGCCTCCATGGTTCGCCACCCCAAGCACATGGGGGGGGGCACGTGGCGGACGTGCAGAACCGAGGGGACGGGTGAGGCGACCTCTCCCCACCCCGTGATCATGGGGAGTGGACGCCTTGAGGACCGCGCCTCGGCCCCATTCAGTAAATGGGCCGCGTCTGCATGCCTCCCCTCGGTTATGGGGAAGGCGCGAAGCCGCCTCTTTACTGCGATGTGACGCATGCCTGCGGAAACCGTCCCGCGCATGCCGCCCACGTCACGCACGCTCCTCCACCCCGTGCCACGCGCACGGATTGTGGGAGGCGCATCGCGCGGAAAATCTTACCGCGGTGAAAACCATCCCGCCTGCCCGCGCACCGTTCTGGGCCTGGCCCAGCAACGCGTCGCGCTTATGTGTGGCCCAGGCCCAGGGGCTCCTGTCGGTGTACAAAAAGAGGGGTACACTTTTTGTACCCCTATGACTGTGCATGGGCAGTCTGAGCCACGGGCACCACCACACCAAGCACGGCAAGGGAGGTGAGCCAGGGTAAGACCGAAGCTCGATGGAACTGGAGCAACACCAAGAACAAGACCACAAAGAGCAAAAGGAAGAAGCGGCTTCCCCCGGCAAGATCCTTGCCGGGAGCTAGTTTCGGCAGCCTTGGCAAGATCCTTGCCGGGGGTGGCTCTGGCAGCCACGGCAAGACCCTTGCCATGGCAGCTCGCCCCACGCCTACGGAGCGGATCACCCTTGAGTCCACTGCCCCCATGGGGCAAGGATTCGGGAGATATCCCCATGGTGGCATGCAGATCTTTGTGAAGACATTCAAGATCAGATACACACACTAAGAAGACGACGACCCTTGGCGGGATCCCAGCCAAGGAGGACCACAAGACCTCCGGCAAGCACCTTGCCGGGGATGACGGCAGGCGCCGCGGCAAGACCCTTGCCGGGGCCCCGGCAAGGCCCTTGCCGAGGACACCCGCAGGGCCACCATCAGGCCCGCACCAACTGAGTTTCCACCGCCCCATGTAGCTATCGACCCAACCAGTTGGGCAGGCACCTGCGTGGCAACATGCAGATCTTCGTGGAGACCCACCATTGCGCCACCTCAGCTGCCTGCCTGCCTACATGGCACCTCATGCATCGCTGGCCAGGGCGCGTGTCGATGCAAGAAGGAGAAGCGACGGACAAGACAGATGTCTCCCCCATCCCCGATAAAGCAAGGACACCTAAGCTAGGCGCATTAAATGCGCCTTGTCATGTAATCCAAGGGATAACCTCGCATCACTGTACCCTTTCCACCTCCTGTGTGCCACTGTGGCAACCCCTTTTCCCTATAAAAGGAGGTCCGAGGCGACCAGGAGAAGGATTCTGCTTTTTAGAACTCCTCACGACTCGGCTTTTGAAGCTCCTCACGCCCCATAGCCAGCTGAAGAACACAAACATATAATCCACCAAAGCAGGAGTAGGGTTTTACGCATCTTTGCGGCCCGAACCCGGGTAAAGGAACTGTGTGCTAACTGTTGGATCCGCTCTTCTCTCAACCCCGCGCCCCGCAACCGTAGTAGGGATTCTTGTGATCCCATAGGTGTCGATCAAATACACCGACAGCCGGCCCGGTCATGAACGGACGTGTGTCTAGAGTGGGTTTCTCGGCTTCCACACAGGTGGGTTTCATGGATGCGTTTGTATGCGGCAAGGAGGCGTGTTCAGCCGGGCGTGCAGTGAGTGCCGCCCTCGACTCTGACGTAGGACAGCGCGCCGTTCTTCCACTGACATGTGGAGTCGTTGGGTACATGGCCTGCCTGTCAGTGACCCAACGTAGGCAACACACAACAGAGGAACCTTTGGTGGGCCAGTGCTGTCACAAGCGGGCATTTCATAAACCGATGAGTGTTCATTGAGTGTGACGTCATCCTTTTCACGTTGATAGCCCGTTTGATACGCTGTGATTCATAAAGACCGCTACAAACATCAATGTTCTGCTTATCACACATAAGATTGATTAATACCCGTAACAATCCATGTCCTTAACAAAAGGTGCATGCACGTATAGGTTGAGCGTGTGTCTTGCGTCGTGTGCTGTGTGCATGCAGGCGTGCGAGTGTTGCGTGCATGCAAGGGTACGTTTCAGTGTTGCATGCATGTGTGCGTACGTGCATGTGTTCGTGAGTGCATGTGTACGCGTCAGTGTTGCACGCCTGCATGCATGCGTGTGTTCGTTATGTGTACGTGTCAGTGTTACACGCCTGCATGCGTGCGTGTCTTGCGTGCGTGCATGTGTACGTGCGGGATGAGGCTACACATCAGTCGACTGACTTTTTCATCTCTGGTCATTAGATTTTCCTGCTGTTGGATACGAAATAGAGGGCCTGCAGTTTATCATCAAACTCCACCCCGCTGAGCCGCCAGCCACCACCAGCCGAACCGCCGGCCCGCGCCGCCACGCCGCCCCGCCCGCCCCGAAACCACTCCTCACTGCTGGTCCGCCACCGCACCGTCCATCCCTCCAGGCCCCCGCGCCGAGCTTTTTCTCCGGCGATCCCCACCCCACCGCCCAATCAACGCGCCCCCACCGCCGGCGACTGCCAACCAGAGGTCTCACGACTTTGAGTACCCACCGACCACTAATTTATTACCATTTCTGTCCTTCATATACGCGCTGACTGGTGGGCCCTATGGTAATGTGCGCTGCTGAATATGGACCGTTTGACTGGTCAATTGACCGTGTCATCAACAAATTACGGAGCTGTATGGTGAGCCAGTGACCGTATGATCACCCTAAAATGTATTTTATTAACATATTACAGACTCAAACTACCATTTCTTTCTTTCATATACGGGCTGACAGGTGGGCCCCATTGTTACGCGCCCTGATGGTGGAACACTAGTTGCGCCACGTGGAACATTTGACTGGTCAATTGATTGTGTCATCAACAAAATACGGAGTTGTACGGGTGAGCCAGTGACCGTATAATCATGACATGTTTTTTTAACACGGTACAGACGCAAGGGCTCATATATACGCGCAAGCACTGACCGCTATAAGCGCACACACGCAAACCCTACCCCTATGAGCACCTTCGAGAGAGTGGGCCAGCATATGATCTTGAGATTTTACGAAGTCACCATAGGTGCCTCGTAGTCGAGTGGGACGTCTCCTCCCACTGAACGCACATCGCCGGAAAATACTGAAAATAACCCAGGATAAATGCGAGCACCGGGACTTTAACCCTGGTGGGCTCGAGAAACCACTGTCCTCCTAACCATCCAACCACATGTTGGTTAGCACGACAAAATGTATGTGGTGACCGTGATGAGCTTATTCTGAAGTCCAGTGACCATATCGTGCTTTCGCTTCAAATAGAATGATCGTAAGTGTCGTCAACAAAATACGGAGCACGCATCAAATGCAAAGTCCGTCAGTGTCATCAAGAAAATACAGAGACATATCATGAGCTAGATACCGTATGGTCACCACGAGAATGTATACGGTGACCGTAATGAGCATATTCTGAACTCCAGTGATCGTATAGTGCTTTAGCTTGAAATACAGTGGCCATCATGCGTGAATGTGTCGTGGGCATGCATACTTTTAGAGGGCCGAGAGATAGTTTGTGTGCGTACTTGAAAGTGGTGTAGAAAGAGGGGATGTCCGGTGGAGACAAGGAGAGATATGCCCTTCGTTTCTCTTTCCCGTGACTAATATTTTAGGAGAATATATAAACATTCACAATGCAGAATAAATATTTTTGGATGCACCATGCAATTAACTTTCATGTATAACATTGTACTATTGTATATGCTTATTTTCTTAGTGGCCGATTGCGTGTGTGATGTGGTGACATCGTTTCTAGTTGTGGTGGGTCAACATGAGGACTCATAGGTCGGTTCCATCCCGCGCCACATAGGTTGGATCGAGATGCGTTATAGGAAGACCCATGTGGAGGACTCGGCGTACAACACAAAGCTAGCTACCAGAGTCGCGGAGGACTCTATCCCCACTGGTGATAAGCCGACTATATATGATTTGTAACCCTAGGCCTCCAGTATGTTATAGAAGCTTGGGGGCTAGTTCATCGATAGTATACACACACGCACAATGCCTGGTATTCACGTCTACTTTGTACACACCCCTATCACTAATATACAATACCAGGAGTAGGCTTTTTCCTCAACTGCAAGGGTCCGAACTAGGGTAAAACTTTGCCTCGTATTACCATCCAGCCTAACAGTCACGGATATCCTACTGAATGATATGATGGAATCATATCTGCCAACTACTAAGAGAGAGGTGTGTCTGGGGGGGGGGGGCAATGTGTGCGAGAGAGGCCTAAAGATAATGTGAGTGCGGGAGACACGTAGGCACATATATGTGCGTATAGAGGGCTAGTAGAGACCGTGCGTGTGTATATATGCATGTGAGAGAAATAGTGTTTTCCAACTGAGATTAGTGAAAAGAGTGGTACATAGTAGTCAGAAAGAGAGAGAGGGAGAGATACAGAGAGAGCATGTGCGTGGGACTCCCCGACACCCCGAGAGAGATTGTGAGCATGTGTGAAAGAGAAATACCAATGCATATAAAGTGTGTGCGATTATGCGGTAGATTGAGAGATATATAGCGCGTTTGTGAGAACGGGCCGATGCATAGTGCATCTACGTGTAAAAGGCGGTTCTACGCATTAAATTAAAATATAAATGGCATTATTATTTTTGGATGAGATCATGAATTTTGCAAATTGCGTATGGACGAAAATCGGTCTATCAGACACCCATACTCTATTGAATTCTAGCATGTGCATGTGTTTATTTCATATTATCGATCCATAGAGTGAGAGCAGTTTGAAATACAGGCAATGGATGCTTTTGCAATTCATATATAAACATTAATTAGTGCACTCCATGTTGTTAGTGTGAAGTACTTTATACATTTCTCACTTGCATGGATACATTCCAAATTGCTAGCTACGAAAAAGAATACATGTCGAATTCAACATAAAGGGGTTTTTGAAGATTCAAATTCATAGGAAGTGCATTCATCTATTTGAACCCGAGATAATGGCATTTGTAAATTAGATGTAAAAGGGGGCATCAATCTTTGTTGTGCGTTTGAACATGCTATATATATTCATACGCATGTCTAACTTTTTTTTGCAACCAAGGATATTATATCTGGAACCATGCATGAACTGAGGTAAGTTGCATATTTTTTAATATATACTCGTGTACAATGTATATTCAAATGTACCACCTCCATTCCAAAATAATCGTAGCTTTAGGATTTTCAAGAGTAAAGATTTGTGACAAATCCTGAATGTTCAATTCAAGAGAACCGAAAACGTTAATGCTTCTGCTCCCAAATACTGAACGAAGCACCAAATAGGCCTCTGGTCACCCGAAACCGCGCGAGACTAATGTTTGGTGGTAGGAAATTACTGTCCTGACTCTGGCCCGTGTAGCCTATCGGCCCGATGTCCGAAGGTCTAAACCAGGATAGGTTTGTAACTTCACCAAGACGCCAGTCTCAACCGCCTCCGAGAAGCATTCATACGCCGTGGGCGCCTAAACACCCATGCGCTCCGCTGAAATCTATCCCGCCCACATTCGGGACACGTGAGATTACTGTCCTACCCCCAAGCCGCAATATATCCGAAATTTTAGATGGGGGCAAAGTTTGTAACTTTCCCCAAATTTGAAACAAGCGCGTCCCAAACCGAAACATTGTTCCCCCTCAGTTCCCCGCCTCCCTCTGTTTCCCCATTCATACTTCGTGGGCGCCAAAACACCCTCTCCACCAGCCGCAAAACCCTAGCCTCCTCCGTCCTCCACCCATATCGCCCAATCCACCGCCGCCCAACTCCATCACGCTGGAGCCGGTACCCGAACATCGTCGTCCAATGCAACCGCAACCGCAACACCCTCAAGGACTTAGCAGCTGAAGCCGAGGTAGAGCTGCCTCCACGACGCCAACGCCGACATGCGCCGTACCATAACCACTCCAACCACGCCGTCCTGCGGCTCACTGCTACCGCTCCACTATCGCAACCGTCCACCGCACCAGAGCTATTCCTGCTACGTCATTGTTCGTCACCTCGGATCTGCTTCCCCGCCGCCGACAGACGGCCACCGCACCACACTCAACAACTTGGCCATGGGTTCGTCCAAGGCTGCACCGTCCTCCACAACTTCTCGTTTCCAGCTAACCACAAGAAGATCATTGGAAAAACAGAAAGAGGACATAGCACTACCAGCAGAAAGAGGTACTCCTCTTCAATTATTCGTGCAAACCTTACATCTCTGCTCACACCGTATTCATCCCACGAAAGAAACTAGTTGAGCGCTGCTTACTACATCTTTTTCGTGATACTAAATGCACAAGGTTTCCTCCCTTTACTATTTCACCTTTGTTAGAGGTCAGTAGCCCGCCTGGATTTCAATTCAGGGTCAGTCAAACTGCAATTAAAATAAGCAGCACCCCTTAGGCGCGTGGAGCACCTAGTCCGCATGTTCGCCGGGGAAGCGGCGCATCGGTGTCTATCATAGGGGTGTGGGGCGCAGGAGCACCTTGCGCCCGATCTGGAGGTCGACGGGGCTTAAATGGATTGCCGGGGGGCGGTGCCAAGCACGGCGGTGCGGTGAGGTCGAGGGGAGGGCGCAGGCAGGGGTCTGGGCCGGTGGTCGCTGCCGTTTTGAGGAAGATCGTCAACACTGACTGGGTGGAGGTAGATGAAGGCGATCTGCCCGTTCTTTGTACATCGAACGATGCAGAAAAAATGGACTAACCTATTTGTTTTCAGTCGAATGTTATTTTCATAGAATCCTGTAGTAATTTAGTGTGCCATGCATGTTGCAGAGCTATCATATGTCTCCCGTCATTTATTTCTCACCGACCTACTATCTGCTACCTTTACACTATACTAATTGTGCACACACTTCACCCATACTCACACTATTGTTTTTTATGCATGGGTATTTCAGACTCTGACGCAGTGTTGATGAATGCTGATAAGAAAAGACAGAAGTCACTCCAGTGTAATTCGAAGATAAGCACTAAGCGTTTCAGCGCTCTAAAGGATGAAGTGTCAGCAGTTGGAGACAGTAAACTTAGCTCAGCAGTTGATGATCTCAATTGCCACACACAACCATCCCAGGTGCTTGCTTTAACTTCGCGCTGTCAAATGTGGTTGCATGTTGCATATGGTGTCTAGATTGTATTGCTTCCAATTTGGTTAAATTGCATCTGCTTACTTTACACATTATACCTTTGATAATGACATGCCTTCTTGTTTTTGATACATACTACATATGTCTATTAACCATGTTCGTACATCAAACTAATGCTCTTTTGTATCCCTCGTCAATCACTTATGATGTGACAGTCACCCGGGTGGGTTATTGTGAGATGTCATCCTCCCCACATGATTCTCAAGAAACAACAAGGCTAAATGAAGATAGTCAACGTAGCTCTCTAGTTGATGACCGCAATTCCCCCACACCACCATCACAGGTGCTTTCTCTAACTTCGCAGTGTGGTATGTGGTTGCATGTTGCATATGGTGTCTAGCTTGTAATGCTTCTAATTAGGGTAAATTGCATCTGCTTAGTTTACACATTATACCTGTGAATATGACATGCCTTTGTATTTTTGGTACACACTACATCTATGTGTTAACCTTGTTCTTACATGAAACTACATCTCTTCTGTATCCTGCATCAATCACTTACGATGAGTCACCTTTATTCGTTGCATATTGCATATTATTTCTAGCCCACTGCCATTAGCTTCTAATTTGGTCAAATACATTTGTTAGGGCACCCTTTTAATTTGGCAGAGTGATATTGGTTTCATCTTTCATATGGTTTCTAGCTTGCATTGATTCTAACAAGTTCAAGCACCTGGTTCTTAGTTTACACTTTATACATCGTACATGTCAATATGTCACGCCGTCCTGTTTTTCATACATATTCCATCCTCCTATCATGCGGCTGCCTTACATGAAAGTAGTGTTCATCAGTATCATGCATCAATGAGTTCTGAAGAGCAAATTTTATTCCTTTTTCTTGTGGGTTTGACTTGACAAGGCAAAATCAAGAAAGAGGAAGGAAAAGAGTAAGAAAGGCGATGATGGTGGTCCTATGCAGCAACGTAAACGGAGCATCTGTACCGATTCTCCTTGTACTGACAGTGCATTACAAGTTCCAAGTCTCCGCTCCCCTACTCCACCATCCAAGGTGCTTGCTCTAACTTGGCAGTGTGATATCTGGTTGCATGTTGCATATGGTGTCTAGCTTGTATTGCTCCTAATTAGTGTAAACTGCATCTGCTTAGATTACACATGATACGTGTGAATATGACACGCTTTCCTGTTTTTGGTACATACTATATCTATCTATCACACCATGTTCTTACATTAAACTACTCTTCTTGTGTATCCTGCATCAGTCACTTATGATGGAACACCTTTAAGTTGGTAGTGTGATATTGATTTGCGTCTTGAATATGATTTCTAGCATGTATTGCTTCTAGTTTGATGAACGACACCTATGACGAGACAATTTTAACTTGGCAGAGTGATATTGATTGCACCTTTCATATGGTGTCTAGTTTGCAGTGCTTCTAATTTGTTGAAGTGCCTTCTGCTTGGTTACCACATCATAGGTGTGAATATGTCAAGCTATCCATTTTTTCGTACATATTCCATCCTCGTATCATGACTTTGCCTTTCATCAGAGTAGTGTTCATCGGTATCATGCATGAATGAGTTCTGAAGAGCGAATTATATTCCTTTCTCTTGTAAGTTTGGCCTCACAACGCAAATCAATAAAGCTAAAGGAAATTGGCAAGGCATTGGATGATGGTGGTCCTTCCGAGCAAGTGAAACGGAGGTTCTCTACAGATTCTACTCCGCCATCCTGCCAACAAGATTTGCAAGACAACGCAAGGCTAGACAGTCAACGTAGCTGTGTAGATGATGAGCACATCTCCCCTACTCCACCATCACAGGTGCTCGCTCTAACTTGGCACTATTATATGTGGTTGCATGTTGCGTATGATGTCTAGCTTGTATTGCTTCTAACTTTGTTAAATTGCATCTGCTTACTTTACACATAATGCCCGTGAATATGACACGTGTTCCTGTTTCTAGAACATACGTGTACATGATGAGCACATCTCCCCTACTCCACCATCCCAGGTGCTTGCTCTAACTTGGCACAATTATATGTGGTTGCATGTTGCGTATGATGTCTAGCTTGTATTGCTTCTAACTTTGTTGAATTGCATCTGCTTACTTTACACATAATGCGTGTGAATATGACACGTGTTCCTGTTTCTAGAACATACGTGTATATGATGAGCACATCTCCCCTACTCCAACATCATAGGTGCTTGCTCTAACTTGGAACTGTTATATGTGGTTGCATTTTCCGTATGATGTCTAGTTTGTATTACTTCTGATTATGTTGAATTGCATCTACATAGCTTACAACTTATACCTGCAACGATCACTTACCCATAAGACACATTTGACATGGGAATGTGATGTAGGTTGCATCTTGCATTGTCTTCTAGCTTGTACTGCTTCTAATTTCTTGAAATGGCACTTACGACGAGACACTTTTTACCTGATAGAGTGATATTGGTTGCATGTTCATATGGTGCCTAGCTTTCATTTCTTCTAATTTTGTTGAAATGCCTTCCGCTTACTATTTTTTTCATACATATTCCATCCTCCTATTGTACGTGTGAATATGGAATGCTGTCTTTTTTTGTATATATTCCATCCTCCTATCCTGCGCTTGCCTTACATCAAAGTAGTGTTCATCTGTATCATGCATCAACCAGTTATGCGGAGCTAATTTTATTCACCTTCTCGTGGTTTTGAATTCATAAGGCAATATCAGAAAATAGCAAGGAAAAGAGTAAGTTAGGGGATGTTGGTGGTCCTCCGCACCGACGCAAACAGAGACCTCTCTAGATTTGCCACTGCTACTGCTAATGAAGTTGAAGTCCCAAGTCTACATGATGAGTTCGTCTCCCGTACTCCACCACCGCAGGTGCTTGCTCTAAGTTGACAGTGTGATAATTGGTTTCATGTTGCATATGTTGTCTAGCCTGTATTTCTTCTATTTTGATTAAATTTCACCTGCTGAGTTCATATGTTATACATGTGCATATGACATGGCATTCTGTGTCTAGAATACACTACATCTATCTATCATACCACGTTCTTACATTAAAGTACTGCTGTTGTGTATCCCGCATCAGTCACTCATGATTGTATACTTTTAACATGACAGTTTGATAGTGGTTGCATCTTGCATTTATTTCTACATTGTATTGCTTCTAATTTTTCGAATTGCCACTTATGACAAGACACTTTTAACTTGGTAGAGTAATATTGGTTGCATCTTTCATATGGTGTCTAGCTTGCATTACTTCTATTTTCTTGAAAATCCTTCTGCTTAGTTTACACATCGTAGCTGTGAATATGTCATGCCGTCCTGTTTTTCTTACATATTCCATCTTCATACGGTTGTCTTACATCAAAGTATTGCTTGTCTGTATCATGCATCAATGAGTTCTGAAGAGCGATTTTATTCTTTTGTGTTGTGGGTACGGCTTGACATGGCAAAGTCAAAAAAGAACAAGGAAAATAATATAGTAGGGAGTGGTGTTACTCGTCGGGTGAAATAGAAAAGGATCTGCCATCCAGATTCCGCTGGTACTTATAGTGCAGTAGAAGGTCCAAGTCCATCGGCTAAATCTACAAACATAGTATCTGTCGTGGAATTAGCACGGCAGATGTCCGGTTTAGAGGACTTAGGTGTGGAGCCATCGCGCGGGTTAGCTTGAAGAGGTTAAAAGCACACAAAGGACACAGAGGGTTTATACTAGTTCAGCCCCTTCGATGAAGGTAAAAGCCTACGTCTAGTTTGGTTTGGTATTGCTTGGGCGTCGATGAACAGGGAGCAGATTGCTTGCGTGTCTCTCGAAGGATTGTTGCTTGCCCTTGAAACGTCGCCGGGTCGTTCCTTTATATAGGAGGCAACGCCCGGTCCGGTTTACAGAGTACCGAGGCCGGCTCATACTCGTGTCTGCCTCGGTCTCTTCCCTCTCTTCCTTGTATCTCAAGTTACATGATAGGACGGTTTGTAAACCGTAAACTTTACATATGGGCCCTAAGCAGTCATGGGCCGTAACCTCTACTGAGTTTATAACTACACAGCTACATTACCATAATCCGGATCTCCCTAGCTGGTTTATACCTGCTAGTAATATCCCTGACATTAGGCCCCAGAATGATTTGAACTTGTTCATGTCAGTCTTATAAATCCTGCATAAACTTCTTCTCTGTATCTTCTCTGTTTTGTAAACCGACTATGACGTCATCTTCAGAAATCATTTTATTCAGTCGTGACATCACCTCCGCATTTATTGCTCACAACTGTTTGTTACTTTTGTTTAAAGCTCATCCCGGAAATCGAGGCGACAATGGAATATTTATCCAATTTGACCTCCTCAAATCCCGCGCTTGTCGTTTCCTTCTCTCAGTCTTTATAAATACCGCTGCGCCCCATTATCTTTCTTCCTTCCTCTCTTCTTCTTCCTCCGTCGCCTGAAGCTCCACCGTTGCTTTCCAGCTCGTCGCCGTCGTCAGCCAGGCCGCTGCATCACCCTAAAACGCGACCAGATTACTCCGCCGCCGTCCCTTTCCTTCTCAGGTATTCCTTTCCTCTTGCTGCAGATCTGTGATCTAGGGTTCCTCCATTGCTTCCGCCATTAGACCTCAAAGCTTTTGCTGTTCGTCTTATACGCCACGTTTGCAGTAGATTCCAACTCTAGAGTTGCTTCGAACTCGCTCCTGCTCCGTAGTTTTAGACTTAGATTAAGTTCGCCCTTAGATTCATTTGCTCTGTAGAAAACCTTCGCAGTTCTTCCTGTGATAGAGTTGCGTAAATTTCGTGTTTTTCTTACTGCTCAGATCTATTTTACTTTAGCCTTCTGTAGAAACCTGTTTCTTCGTCTTGATAGATCTGCAAGTTACTCGCCGGTTTAACCAATCATATATTGCTCCTGCTTCTGGGTTGTCAATGCCATTAGCCTCCTGTCTAAACCGTCAATGTAATTTGATAACACAATCCGGTTTATGCTTCAGCACTTGTATAATCCGGATTTTGCCCTTTACTTTTTCAGCATTTTCCTTTTGCTCATATGTCTGCCAAGCAGTTCGTTTCTTGCAACTGGGTTCCTTCCCGCACTACGGAAGAAGATTTAACCAATCCTGCTTCGATTGGTATTCTGGGCCCCCAAGTAGTTCTGAAATGGCGGGCCCCAAAGGATGAGTGTCCTCCAACCCCCAAAGAAGGAGAAGTTATTGTTTTCTTTGACCATATGGCCCGGGGTTTTAGCCCTCCCGGTTCAAAAATTTTCCGGGATGTGTTGGCCGCTTTTCAGCTTCATCCTCAGGATATAGGCCCAAATTCCATATCAAACATCTGCAATTTTCAAGTCTTCTCCGAGGTGTACCTTCAAGAAGAGCCGTCAGTAGAATTGTTCCGGGATTTTTTTCACTTAAACCGGTGGACAGAGTTCACTGCTGGACCACATCAAGAACTGGGCGGGGTCAGTATTCAAAAAAGAAGAGATGCGGTCTTTCCCCACGCCGCTCTCCATACACACCCCAAGGACTGGAACCAATCCTGGTTCTACTGTAAAGATACTTCGCCTGAAGGAAAGAATCCGCTGCCGGGTTACCGTGAGCATCGCCTTACTGAAGATCATCCCTTGCCGCAGCGTCTTAGTTCCTCAGAGCGGGCCCGGTTTGCCCCTCAGCTTGCCAAGCTTAAGGCCTTCATGGCCAACGGTTTAACCGGAGTGGATTTCGTCCGCTGCTGGCTTGCCTGGAGCATCCTTCCTCTAAGCCGGCGCTCCGATTTAATGTGTCAGTATAGCGGAAAGACGGATGATCCTCAACACCACATTTACATAATGCTTCCTGAGAAGGAAGTTATTGAATCTGCTAAGAAAATGCTCAACATCTCTTTGGAAGAATGTAGACAAACCGGATTGGCTCCATATTACAAGAAGAACAAACTGCCAGCAGTAAGTTTTAATCTTTTCTGTTTGCTTCTAATCCGTCCATTTAAGTTATCTTCCATTTATCTTTCATCTTCTACACAGGCCGACGATCCTTTTTGGAAAAGGAAACCTCAGGATAAGTCAAGTAAACAGCCACGCCGGAAAACTTTCGCTGTTAAGAAGAAAAATGCAGCTGCTGGCTCCGGTTCACATCTTGAGGAAGATGATCCGGATTCTGAGGTATGAGTTGATCCTGATATGTTTTGATCTCTTTTATCCAGATTTATGTTAACAGTGTCTTTTCACAGGATTTGGCTGAAGGAGATAAAGCGGCAAAAACTGAGGTAATCTCTCTTTGTTCAGATTCTGAACCGCCGGTGCCCAAAACTCATCGGGCATCTCGGAAGTACCCTTTTTCTCATCCTTACGCTCAACTGGAACCTAAATTTATTTTGAAGAAGCAGCAACATGAAGCCCGCCGGACTACACGCCATAGTGGCCATGTAGTAGAGTCTTCCGGAATATCTCTCACTCCGGCTCGGAGGCGCCGCTCTGAGGTTTTACTTTTTCCAACTCTTCTCCATCCAAAGGCTGGACTTATACGCAAACCGCTTAAACCGTCTGATCCTAACTATCAGGAGACGCCTTTATCATCTTCCGGTGAATCGACTGCCACACAGGTCCCAATACTGAAAACTGTCCCTGGGTAAGTCCTTTACCTTATCCGGTTTAACTTTGTATTTGCCCTTTATAACTCTGATTGTATCTTCAATTTCTTTCAGCAAGCCCAAGCCTAGTGAAAAGGCAAAGGCCACTAAATCGGCGGCCGAGGCTACCGCTGCTGATCCGGTAGTTGATCCGGATGATGTCATCCCTCCGGAGAACGAGCCTGCAACTCAGCTTGACGATCCTGCTCCCATGGATCATGATTATGTTGCTGCTCCTGAAAATACCAATGTTGAAGATGTCCTTGAACCGGCAAGTCCTGTCCGGGCCAGCCCTCCTCGGACTAGCCCGGCTCCCGTTAGTCCGGCTCATATTGCTGCCCCTTCACAGCCAAATACTGCTTCCTCTCCGGATGTTCAAATAACCAGGACGGGTTTTACCACTCCTGCTGAGCCTATCGTCTTAGCCAAGCACACTGCTAAAGCGGAGAAGCTTCAGCAAGAGAAAGGCAAATGGAGTACAGATTTGTCCAATTATGCCGAACTGAGTGCCCAGGAACTTTACTCCGGGTATTTGAACCGGCTTCATACCAGCCGTGAATATGAAATGGGCTTGGTTAACATGATGAAGGACAAATACGAGGTACTTTACTTGTCTTTGCTTTGCCTTCTTTATACTTCTGTCCTTATGCCATAATAGCCCCCAAGTGCCGGTTTAGCTTTGTTGTAGGTGAACCGGTACTTCCAAATGTATGGAAAATGAACTTACATTAGCCCCCAAGTGCCAGGGTCATAATTTGTGTTATGTGCCTGGGACTTGTCTGACTCTCTCTTTCTATACTTCAATTGCCCATTAGCCCCCAAGTGTCAAGTAGATAACTTGCTTATGTGCTTGAGACTTTAATTGTCTTCTTTTGATACTTCAATTGCTCATTAGCCCCCAAGTGTCAAGTGGATAACTTGGTTATGTGCTTGATACTTGTCTGAACTGTCATTTACTCCACTTGATTTTCTTGCAGGCTGACTTGACCCGGAGGGCTGCAGAAATAACTGAGCTCCGAAATAGACTTGCTGTGACGGAAACTGCTTCTGCCAAGGCCAAAGATGATCTGGCGTTGAGCTTAACCACTGCTGAACAATTGAAAAAATATTTTGAAGCGGAGCGGACAACCTGGGAAGTGCATAGGAATGCTCTTGAAAAAGAGCAAAGGATGCTGAAGACGCCCTTAACCCGGTGACGCAAGAGCTGACCGGTTTAAAACATCAAATAGAGCTTATGACCTCTGTCGTCTTTGGTAAATACTTAACTTGCATGTGTTTTCATCTCTGCAATCTTTATTCCGCTCCGGTTTAACTGTGATAGTCATATATAGGGCGACGCGTCCCCATCTTGGGGATGACCTCCGGAAGAAACTCAAGGCCTCTTATACTCTGGTTGAGTAGCTGTATTCCGGCGCTCAAAGGATTATAAGTGCGATGTATTTTCATAAAGCGGCCCGCACCACTATCCAAGGTACTTTGGAGAAGCTTTCTATATTGCCTGTACGCTTAGAAGAGGTGAAGAAATTTGCTGCACGGGCCGGTTCTCTTGTAGCACTGACCAGAGCCAAGGCGTGGGTTCCGGACTTTGATCTGGAAGAAGCCATGAATGGGTACCCTAGCACCAAGGAAGATGGATCGGCCTTCTCTGGCAAAGACCTTCACGCTTTGACTAAAGAAATGCGTCCCCTTGCCAGCAAGCTTGCTGATGAATCGGACTTGACCAGGTATCATCCGGCGTATGACTTAAAGAATGAGCGGGTGGATCGGCCGGTTTATGACACCGAAAATCTAATCCCACCAGTGCGCCCCCATACTTTCGCCCCAGATGTTGATCCGTCTGATCTCATTACTGAGGAGATGTACTTCCGCGCGTTATCAAAGATCGACTAGCGCGTTCCTGCTTTTCAACCGCTTCAAGAAGATGAAGATGCTCCGGAACAAGTCGATCCTCAGCCCTTGCAGCAGGAAGAAGAAGCATAAGGCGCTCAGTTTAACTTTTAGCTGCTGTAATCTTTTGTCGAGAAAAACTTTAATCCGTTCGGGCTTGCAGTGCCTTGTAATAGGATAGCTCGAAACATTTTCCGTCTTAATCCGGATGTCATAGCTTTGATTTGGCGTCTGCCAATTTTAATCCCTTGTCTGCTATGGTTGATCTTTTATATTATCTGTATCTGCATAGATAACACTCAAAAGGATGTCCTAGCGGTTTACCGCCGGACCGATTAAATAGCTCTCATATATATCAAACGAGTATCTGTTTTATACCAAAAATGACTTCATACCTTTGATTAAGTATGCTTGACATCCTTAATCCGGCGAACATTGTAGTTTCTGAGAAAGCTCTTGGTTCTGTTGGGGTGGATCCAATAATTGTTCCAGGTTATAGTAACTACCGGTTTAAATAATGCTGGAGCTCTATGTCCAGATTTTTGAAAATATGTGGTCAACTTTGAAGTTGTCCAGCTCCGGATCAAAAAACCATAGAAAACATTGAAAGAATCACAAAACACAAAACACAGTTTGCAAATAAGATCATGTAGTCGAGGCTTTTTACGAGCTGCGAGGCTCCATATGTGCCAATCAAAGGGTGCGACCCAAAGGGCTATGACTCTTTTTCTTTTGCCATCAAAGGATGTACTCCAAGGGGCAAGAATTTTTGCATTTGCCATCAAAGGAAGTACCCCTAGGGACAAGAACTTTTCTTTTGCCATCAAAGGGATGTATCTTCCAAGGGGCAAGAAATTTTGCATTTGCCATCAAAGGAAGTACCCTAGGGACAAGAACAGTTTTTTCTTTTGCCATCAAAGGGAGTGATCAACCAAGGGGCAAGAAATATTGCATTTTCCTTCAAAGGAAGGTTCCCTAGGGACAAGAACAGTTTTTCTTTTCTTTTGCCATCAAAGGGAGTGATCAACCAAGGGGCAAGAAATATTGCATTTGCCATCAAAGGAAGGTTCCCTAGGGACAAGAACAATTTTTTTTCTTTTGCCATCAAAGGGAATGATCAACCAAGGGGCAAGAAATATTGCATTTGCCATCAAAGGAAGGTTCCCTAGGGACAAGAACAATTTTTTGCCAATCAATGGAGTTTATCCAAAGGGCGCTTGATGTGAAGATAATCATGTAGACCGGACCAGAAAAGACTTTTAGCGAGGATTCACATGTGATCCGTAGCCCCCTAGTTTGGTCCCTTCTGCATAAAATAGTTTGTTTCGAAATATCTGTAATAATTTTCACATGACATATATTTAAGAGAAAAAGGCCGATCCCCCGGTTTACCAAGGGTGCCGGTTTATTTATTAATCATAATATATACATAGGATACAACAGAGCTCATGGCTCAGGTGTAGTAGGGTCGCAGGAGAGCGATGTTCCACGGCCTCTTTGTCTCTTCTTCCGATGTCCGTGAGTCTTTGTGCTCTCGAACGTCCAGAAGGTAGTATGAACCGTTGTGTAGGTTCTTGCTGACCACAAAGGGCCCTTCCCAAGGTGGGGATAGCTTGTGCATGTCTGTCTGGTCCTGGATGAGCCGGAGTACCAAATCCCCCTCCTGGAACGTCCTGGTTTTAACCCGGCGGCTGTGATATCTGTGCAGGTCCTGCTGATAAATTGCAGATCTTGCTGCTGCTATGTCACGCTCTTCATCCAGCCGGTCCAAACTGTTCTGTCTTGCTTGCTCATTGGCTGCTTCAACATAAGCTGCCACCCGTGGTGAATCATGGCGGATATCGCTTGGAAGAACCGCTTCAGCACCGTACACCATGAAGAAAGGTGTGTAGCCTATGGACCTGTTCGGCGTAGTATTGATGCTCCAAAGGTCAGAGGGCAATTCCTCAACCCAGCACCCTGGTGTTCTCTGCAAGGGTGTCATAAGCATGGGTTTGATACCTCGCAAGATTTCTTGATTGGCCCTTTCAGCTTGACCATTGGATTGAGGGTGAGCTACAGAAGATACATCTAGGCGAATATGCTCCCTTTGACAAAACTCTTCCATATCACCTTTAGATAAATTGGTGCCATTGTCAGTGATGATGCTGTGTGGAAAGCCAAACCAAAAAATTACCTTCTTGATGAATTTAACCGCTGTTGCCGCATCACACTTGCTCACCGGCTCTGCCTCAATCCACTTTTTAAACTTATCCACAACAACCAGCAGATGAGTTTTTTGATCTTGGGATCGTTTAAAAGGCCCAACCATATCAAGCCCCCAAGTCGCAAACGGCCAAGTAATTGGTATCATCCGCAGCTCCTGTGCCGGAACAAGAGCACGCCGTGAAAATTTCTGACAAGCATCACACTTCCGGACTAGATCCTCCGCATCAGCATGGGCTGTCAGCCAATAGAACCCATGACGGAAAGCTTTAGCCACCAAGGATTTTGAACCGGCGTGATGACCACAATCCCCTTCATGAATCTCTCGAAGGATGTCACAGCCTTCCTCGGATGATACACACCGCTGAAACGCTCCAGAAACACTACGATGGTGAAGTTCCCCGTTTACAATTGTCATGGATTTGGATCGCCGGATTATCTGCCTTGTTTCAATCTCATCATCCGGCAAGTCTCCACGGCTTAGATATGCCAAGTAAGGGAGCGTCCAATCCAGAATAACATGAAGTGCCCCAACCAACTGCGCTTCCGGATCAGGAACAACCAAATCCTCCTCCGATGGTATCTGAACTAATGGACTATGTAGCTCATCCAAAAAAGTATTCGGTGGCACCGGTTTACGCTGAGAACCTAGCCGGCTTAGAGCATCGGCCGCCTCATTTTTCCGCCGGTCTATGTGATCCACTTGATATCCTTTGAAATATCCTGCGACTGCCTCAACTTCTCGTCTGTAGGCTGCCATGAGAAGGTCTTTAGAATCCCACTTGCCGGATACTTGCTGTGCCACTAAGTCTGAATCACCAAAACACTTGACCCGACTCAAGTTCATCTCCTTAGCCATCCGCAGGCCATGAAGCAATGCTTCATATTCTGCTGCATTATTAGTACAAGGAAACATTAGACGGAGGACATAACAGAATTTGTCACCTCGCGGGGAAGTTAACACAACTCCAGCCCCCGAGTCTTCTAATTGTCTTGAACCGTCAAAGTGAATAGTCCAGTATGTATGATCCGGTTTTACCTCTGGTGCTTGCAACTCTGTCCAATCATTGATAAAATCTACCAATGCTTGCGATTTGATAGCGGTGCATGGCACATACTTCAATTCGTGCGGACTAAGCTCAATGGCCCACTTTGCGACTCTGCCAGTGGCTTCTCTGTTCTGGATTATATCCCCCAACGGAGCTGAACTGACAACAGTTATTGGGTGGCCTTGGAAATAATGCTTCAACTTCCGGTTTGCCATGAACACGCCATATACCAGCTTCTGCCAATGCGGGTACCTTTGTTTGGATTCAATGAGAACCTCACTAACATAATAAACCGGACGTTGAACCGGATATTCCTTGCCTGCTTCTTTGCGCTCAACCACGATTGCCACGCTAACTGCCCGTGCATTGGCGGCCACGTATAACAGCAGCGGTTCCTTATCAACGGGAGCAGCGAGGACCGGTGGTTCCGCCAGTTGCCGCTTTAAGTCCTCAAACGCGGTGTTTGCTTCATCGCTCCATATAAACCGGTCTGTCTTTTTTAGCATATGATAAAGCGGACTCGCCTTCTCTCCCAGACGACTGATGAATCGGCTCAACGCTGTAATCTGGCCGGCGATACGCTGGACATCATTGATGCAAGCTGGTTTAGTCAGGGACGTGATTGCCTTGATCTTCTCCGGATTGGTTCTATTCCTCTGTTCGACACTAAGAATCCAAGGAGCTTGCCCGCCGGAACACCAAAAGCGCATTTCTCCGGATTAAGCATCATTTTATAGGCCCGAAGGTTATCAAAGGTTTCCTTGAGATCCTCTATCAATGTCTCTTCCTTCCTTGACTTCACCACGATGTCATCCACATAGGCATGAACATTTTTCCCTATCTGCTCCTTAAGACAGTTCTGTACGCAACGCTGGTAAGTTGCTTGGGCACTCTTGAGCCCAAAAGGCATAGATACGTAGCAAAAGGCACCAAAAGGAGTTATGAAAGCTGTCTTCTCTTGGTCCTTAACTGCCATCTTGATCTGGTGATTCCCTGAATATGCATCCAAAAAACTTAGCCGCTCACATCCCGCCGTAGCATCAATGATCTGATCAATACGGGGGAGAGCAAAAGGGTCCGTTGGACAAGCTTTGTTTAGGTCCGTGTAATCCACACACATCCTCCACTTTCCATTTTTCTTTAACACCAGAACCGGATTAGCCAACCACTCCGGATGGAACACCTCAACTATGAACCCTGCGGCCAAAAGCCTGGCCACTTCTTCCCCTATAGCCTTGCGCCTTTCTTCGTTGAAGCGGCGTAAATACTGCTTGACCGGTTTGAACTTTGGATCAGTATTAAGACTGTGCTCTGCGAGTTCCCTCGGTATACCTGGCATGTCAGAAGGTTTCCATGCAAAGATATCCTGATTCTCACGGATGAACTCGATGAGCGCGCTTTCCTATTTAGGATCAAGGTTAGCGCTGATGGTGAACTGCTTGGATGAGTCGCGTGGTACAAAGTCGACTTGCTTGGTTTCCTCTGCTGATTTAAACTTCAACGCCGGATCATGCTCTGTAGTTGGCTTCTTCAACGGGGACATATCTGCCGGATCAACGTTGTCTTTATAAAACTTCAACTCCTCCGTAGCGCATACTGCCTCTGCATAAGCAGCGTCTCCTTCCTCGCACTCTAATGCGATCTTGTGACTCCCATGAACCGTGATGGTTCCCTTGTGACCCGGCATCTTGAGCTGTAGATAAACATAGCACGGTCTAGCCATAAACTTGGCGTAGACCGGCCGTCCAAACAGGGCATGATAGGGGCTCCGGATCTTTACAACTTCAAAGGTTATCGTCTCTGACCTGGAATCCTGTTCATCTCCAAAGGTAACTTCTAGATCGATTTTCCCAACTGGGTAAGCTGATTTACCTGGCACCACTCCATGAAACACCGTATTTGACTGCCTTAGCTTCTTGTCCGTTAACCCCATGCGACGGAAAGTCTCATAATATAAGATGTTGATGCTGCTGCCGCCGTCCATGAGTACCTTAGTGAATTTGTAGCCACCCACCTGTGGTGCCACTACTAAGGCCAACTGGCCCGGATTATCAACCCGCGGCGGGTGATCCTCTCTGCTCCACACAATAGGTTGTTCCGACCAGCGTAGGAATCGTGGTGTTGCCAGTTCAACTGTGTGTACCGCCCGCTTTAGGATTTTTTATCTCGTTTGCACAAACTCGTAGTGAACACATGATACTGGACGCTACTCAGCTCCTTCGGATTACTCTGATATCCGGATTGCTGCTGCTGCTGACGCTGCTGATTGCCTTGGTTATTGTGATTACCCTGGCCATGCTATTGGTTGCCTTGGTTATTATAACCGCCCTGACTAGGCTGATGGTTGCCTTGGTTATTATAACCGCCCTGACCATACTGATAATTGCCCTGGTTGTAGCCATTATTGCCACCCTGATATCCTGATCCGGAGCCATTACCCTGGTGATCCGGACCATGAAACCCGGGACCTAAACCGCCGCCCGGTGGTCCGTTGTTGAATCTGGCCCGGTTCATGGCCTCCATCATGACCCGGCATTCCCCCCATGTGTGTTTAGCTGGGCGTTCCTTTGTGATGTGCTTCGGGCAAGGCTCGTTCAACTGTCGCTCCAGATTAATGAATCCTCCGCCGCTCCGTGGAGGCGGTCTATCCTTGTTGCGTTGAAAGCTACCTTGAACCTTGGTATTGGCCACAAAATCAGAGCCACCCTATGCCTTTCGCTTACCATTGAAGCTTGTTCCGACCGGACTAGCCTGCGCCGGTTTACCAGGCTTACCTGCTTTTCCGGACTTATCCCCATCCGCTTCTGGGTATTTAGTGTTGTCAGAGTCCCCATACTTTACCAGAGCGCTCATGAGTGTCCCCATGTCATTACAATCCCGCTTGAGCCGTCCCAACTTCAGCTTCAGAGACTCGAACCGGCAATTGTTTTCCAGTGTTACTATTGCCGTGCTGGGACTGATACCGTTCGAAGAGTGTAAGATTTCTGACACTCGCCGCACCCATGCGCTCGTAGGCTCCTGCTCTCCTTGAACACATGCCGCTAAATCCACTACTGACATTGGTTGTTTGCACGTGTCTTTGAATTTTTTGATAAACTGGCGGCGCAACTCACCCCATGATCCGATGGAGTTAGGTGGTAAGCCTTTTAACCATGTCCGTGTTGTACCCTCAAGCATCATGGTAAAATACTTTGCGCATGCCGCTTCATCCACGTCCAGCATCTCCATAGCCATCTCATAGCTCTCAATCCAAGCCTCTAGAGCCAGATCTGCTGTATAGTTAGGCACCTTACGTGGACCTTTGAAGTCCTTAGGTAACCTTACGCTTCGTAAAGCGGGAACGAGACATTGCACTCCGAAGGAACTTGCTGTGACTCCCGTCTCCGCTGTGGCTGTGTGAACCGGCGTTGTTTGGCGGATCTCCTCATGGGCAGTAGGTCTAGCCCGGTTCATCGCCTCCTAGGCGTGCGCCTCCGTTCCTGTCGGATTATCTTTCCTGTGACGATGACGTCTCCGCTCGCTGCTAGATACCTCCGGTTCATCCCAATGCCTAGTATAACTCCTGCTATGGCGAGGTGTTGAATGAAGTCTCTCCCTGCTGTAAGAGTACGCCTGCTGCTATGTCAACGCTGTGTCTAACAATTCCATAACCCTGCGCGCTTCTGCTGCCACGGGAGATGTTCCCTCAATGGGTAAAGCGGCCAGCCATGAAGCGACAGCGACAATGTTATCCAGGGGGTTTGAGTAATGGCCAGGAGGAGTGGGGATGTGCGGAGTGGGCACAACCCGACGATCTTGCTCCGCGGTTGGTTGTTGAACCGGTGCGCCTGCTGCTGGGGCTCCCCTCCGGTTTACTTCTAGATTATTGCTGGCTCCCGCTCCTGGTGTGCCAAAGAGATTCATCGCCTCATAAACCGGCGGTAGACGAGTCTGATACCTTATGTTCCTTACTCCCTACGCAGAAACCTGATCCATCCTGAGCCGGAACGCCTGGGAATCCAACTCCGCTTGCCTTGTCGCTATCATGACTTTCTCTGTGTCCAGATCCCGTCTGGCTTGCTCGATCCGGCCTTTTAGCAGAAGAATCTCTGCATCATGTTGCGCCTTGTTAGCAGGAGCCACATCTGCTGTTGCTCGGGCTGTCAACTCCTCAACCAAGGTGGATAGAGCATCGGACGGTGAGGGGGCTTGGTTGCTCGTCCCCGCACCAGCTACCTCTGCTATGAACGCCCCAGTCGCCGTGGGCTGTGGCGCAGATTGTGATCCGGCCACAAAGACAGCCACCCGGTTTGGCGAATCAAAGGGGTCCGGAATACTATCTCCATCGGATACACCCTCGAATCGACCGTCCCGCAACATATACAAAGATTCAGTCTTTCCGGATGAAGATTCATCGTCGGAATAGACAGCTGTCTCGCCACCAGAATCCGATCTGTCCTCGGCGTGACCTCCATGTATTGCTCCAATGAAAACGTGCTTCATGGAAGGCTGAATCCGGGCCGATCTCGCACGCTGAGCCGGCTCGACGGTGTTGGGGAAGATGTCCGGCTCAGGTCCCGGTTCACCGATCATACCGATGAAGACGTGGATGGCGCCGAAGGAAACCCGGTACCGTATTCGATTGAATCGGCCTCCGGGCCCCAGCCTGCGTCGTCGATGTAGATCTGGCCGCGGCGACTCTTGGTCATCCGGCCGACCACGTAGCCCTTGAGTCCTTCAAAACTGCCCTTCAAGAACTCAAAACCATCGTGCGATAGCCCCACGGTGGGCGCCAACTGTCGTGGAATTAGCACGACAGATGTCCGGTTTAGAGGACTTAGGTGTGGAGCCATCGCGTGGGTTAGTTTGAAGAGGTTAAAAGCACACAAAGGACACAGAGGGTTTATACTAGTTCGGCCCCTTCGATGAAGGTAAAAGCCTACGTCTAGTTTGGTTTGGTATTGCTTGGGCGTCGATGAACAGGGAGCAGATTGCTTGCCTGTCTCTCGACGGATTGTTGCTTGCCCTTGAACCATCGCCGGGCCGTTCCTTTATATAGGAGGCAACGCCCGGTCCGGTTTACAGAGTACCGAGACCGGCTCATACTCGTGTCCGCCTCAGTCTCTTCCCTCTCTTCCTTGTATCTCAAGTTACATGATAGGACGGTTTATAAACCGTAAACTTTACATCTGGGCCCTAAGCCTTCATGGGCTGTAACCTCTACTGAGTTTATAACTACACAGCTACATTACCATAATCCGGATCTCCCTAGCCGGTTTATACCTGCTAGTAATATCCCTGATAGTATCACCTGCTCCACCAGCTGCAGCATCCGCTTCAACTGTACCAACATCTCAATGAGTTACTCGTTCGTTTGCTCCGGAACTGGACAGTTCCCAAGCTACCTTCACACCTAACACTACTTACAAAGCACTGCTGACACAACATGACTTGGCAAGATCAGATGAACCTCATGAGCATCAACACCAAGACGGTACCTGACCGAGTCAAGTTGCAGTTGCATGCTCCTTTATATGTACTCTCACAGTTTGATGTACACTAACACTTTCCATATTCGTTGTTGAACTAGCACCACGACGCAAGAGGAAACAGACATCAGGGATGATGCTTGACAGATTAACAAAATCTAAAGGAGGAAGAATGGAGATCCATTTTGAGGCAGGTTTAAAAAGGCCACATGATGCTATAGAGTCAACCAAGTTAGTATCAGAGGCATCCGTTGTCGTTAGGTGTCATGCACGTATCCTCCCAACGTGGATCCAGTACAGGAATGAGAAAGACAATACCCAGTTTAACACCTTCCTTGACCATTTATCCGTAAGTAATGTTATTCATCGCAATTAGTAATATTGTCTTGCTCTGTCCCATACTTTCTAGCTTCCTCCTAATAAGACTCACATTCTTTTTTCAACAGATGAGGTTCAAGTTGGATCCGAAAGATGATGCAACTAAACAAGCATGCACTCATGTTTGTCAGTCTCCTTTGTGATAGTATCGGTACCACCTTAGAAAATCTCACTTTGAAGGCAAGGCTAACAATGAAATCGCCCAAACATCTCCAGTGGAATATATTACAGATGAAGACTGGACATCCCTTGTTAAACACTGGTCTGATCCAAAGTATCAGGTAGGCTATATGTATTTGATCAGACCACATATTGAACTTGTATTTATGTATGTGCCTTACAAGTGTATCTTCTTCTAGGCTAACTGTTTGAAGAACAAGACCAACCGTTCTAAAGTGAAATTCCAACAGACAACATGATCTCGTAGCTATATTGCACATTCTGAGGCTCTTGTAAATAGCTGCTACTTCCTTCTTTTTTCTGTGCCATATTATCGTATCTATATTGAGTTGTTCCAAATACAGAGGAAAGCCTGTGCGGACCAAAAAGAACCTGAACCGAATGTAGTGCAAATCTTCAAGGATTGCCACACCAGCAAGATGAAGGGCATGAGCACACCAGTTCAAGCCGCTATTGTAAGTCCTTACTCCTCCTGCCTTTGAACTGGTTGGTACAGTGATGTGTTCATTTAACTACTTGGTTTGCAACCAATGTTAGTTACTCTATTCACTTTTATAAACAGTTGTCTTAACATATCATTTCACCTTACATGGTTTAAAAGAGATGAAGGATATTCTTTTGGTCTTGATCTGTATTCTAGTTGTTATGTTCACGTGCGCACACAATGATAAAATAGCCTATTTGTTTTATATCTGTTTGCCTTATGATATGAATGATGTCATACTATGTTCATCCTACTTTAAACCATGTCTCTTTATCCTTAGATGTCAACGAATGTGAGGAAATAGACAATACAGTAGGCATGCTACATGGACATATGCTCCGAAAGTGATTTTATTATGTAGTTGGCACTACAATACATGCTAAAGTATTACAGTAGTTCACCAAAATAAGTTATGTATAAACATATAACCTACTTTGTTTGTTTTTGTCTCATTAGTAACTTATCTGGTAGACTAATCGACAAGTTCAAACTTTCAAGAAGCTATGGAAAAAATGATTGAACAGCCACACACACCTGAAGGTGACGAGGCTACCACAGGCACAATGTCACCTCTTGCTGCAGTGCGTCAGTATCTCTCCACTAACAGTTTAAAAAGCACCTTCCTGCGTAATTCTGGGTTGGTTCTCAAGGTAACCTCGTCCAAATCGCCTACTGAACAAAATCTTCCTGCCACACAGAGTGATATATCTATGCTCCAAACACAAGTCCAATCCCTAATGGACGTCGTTTTGGAAACAAGAATAGAGGTTGACAAATGTCGTCAAGATATGAATGGTTTTGAAACCAGACTATCAGACATTTGCTTTGTTGTTCAAGAGCAATGGCGGAAAAAGGTGAAGATCGTGCTGCTCCATCAGATTCTACAGCCTGAAACATTAGCACTCAGGTCAAATGATCTGTGCTTCTATACATCTGATGGTGCTTATATCTGAAGGACTGTAAACTTTATGCCAACAGGCCTTCTGTTGTGATACATCATTTATGATGCTGCCAAAGGGTGCAATAATTATGACGCTATTTTGGTATAGTGTAGGTTTATCTTAGTAATGTATTCGGCCGAAAGCTTCATAGGAGCCCAACATGCCAACATTCGTTGGGCCCATTCTATGGGCCGAATTTTGCATGTAGCCCACTAAAAAATATCTGGGCCTAAATCAGCATAAGATTTCATATTTTTCTGGTAGGCATGTGCCCATAGTGGGCCTTTAACATGCCTAAACATAATTTGGGCCCTCAGTAACAATAGGTCGTTTACAGGTGTAAATATCTCGAGCCCATAAAAACATGGGCCTTTAAAAGACATAAAGTGAGATTGGGCCCATTTACGATGCAGATCTTCCACAGGCCAAAATTCAGACGGGCCGTAAATGCGCCGACCTAATACACGGGCCTTTAACAGGCCAGAAGTTCGGTCGGGCTAGATTATCGTCATTTTTTATATGGGCCATTAATGGGCCCGATGTGAAGTTGGGCCACATATGGCCCGTGGATTTCGTCCGACGTTAACAGGCCGAAAATCACAACAGGCCAAAAGTGGCCCAAATCTATAGTGAGCCTCTAACAGGCCGAATGTTAGACATGGCCAAATATGACCCAAATCCTTCACGGTCGTTTATGGGGCAAAAGTTTCAATGGCCTGTAAATGGGCCCAAATGAAGCAGGACCTTTAATAGTCCGGAAATACACCGGGCCATAATTCGGCCCATATACTTAGCAGATTGTTAACGGGCCAGAAGTGACCATGGGCCACGATGACGACAAGTTTAGGACAGGCCGTTGACGGGCCGATTTGACACTAGCCGTACGGGCCTTAACTGAAAATGTTGGGCCTTTAGCTGGGTCGGCCCATTATGGTCCGCAAAATCTCGCGGGCCTTTAGCTGTGCCAGCCCATTATGGCCCGCAAAATCTCGTGGGCCTTTAGCTGGGCCGGCCCATTATGATACGCAAAATCTCGTGGGCCTTTTGGTGGGCCGGCCCATTAAGGACCGCAAAATCTCATGGGCCTTTTGCTGGGCTGGCCCATTATGGACCGCAAAATCTTGTGGGCCTTTAGTTGGGCCGGCCCATTTAAACTTTGTGGGCCACTTTTGGGCCGGTCCACGTGTCAACATATCATAGGCGCATCTCGCTTGTTGGATGAGTGACAGCCGTGCCAACGTGGAGCTAACACGTGTTTCCTTCAGCCAATCCGAATTTTACACGTGGAAAATCCCCATTGGTCCGGGCTGTTAACGAGTTATCGGATCCAAAACCGGACCTGATAGCTTAACGACGTTCCATTACAGTGGATGCCACGTGTCAGTCACCCTTGACGAAAGAACTTCTGTGACGCGCGATTTATCGTCATGGAAGTGGACACTTCTGTGGTGATAATTTTGGTAATGTCATGGAACACTTCTACGACAGCACATGTATGACTACCTTCATTCTGTCATAAATTTGTCATGGATGTACATGCATGACAGAAAACGTGACCTACTGTGACAAACACGTATCATCACGGAAGTGTATTTTTTTGTAGTGACACTTGCTGAGCAACCAGGTCTGAGTCACCGAAGCACCTCACCCGGCTTAAATTCATCTCTTTAGCCATCCGAAGACATGGAGCAAGGCTTCATACTCAGCTGCATTGTTAGTACAAGGGAACATTAATCTTAAAATATAGCAGAATTTATCACCTCATGGGGAAGTCAAGATGACTCCAGCCCCCGAGCCTTCCAACTGTCTGGACCCATCAAAATGTATAGTCCAATAAGTATTATCTGGCTTCCCCTTAGTGTTGGGAAACGTAGTATTTTCAAAATTTTCCTACGATCATGCAAGATCTATCTACTAGATGCATAGCAACGAGGGGGAGAGTGTGTCTACGTACCCTCGTAGACCGGGAGCGGAAGCGTCAAGTGACGCGGTTGATGTAGTCGAACTTCTTCGCAATCCAACCGATCAAGCACCGAACGTACGGCACCTCCGCGTTCAGCACACGTTCAGCTTGATGACGTCCCACGAGCTCTTGATCCAGTTGAGCTTCACTAGAGAGTTTCGCCAGCACGACGGCATGGTGACAGATATGATGTATCTACCGGCGCAGGGATTCGCCTAAGCACTGCAACGGTATGACCGAGGTGTGTTTCTGTGGAGAGGGGCACCGCACACGGCTAAAACAATTCAACTTGTGTGTTCTAGGGTGCCCCCTGCCCCCGTATATAAAGGAGCAAGGGAGAGGCCGACCTTAGAGGGGGGGCGCTGTAACATCCAAAATTCTAGGACGAGTCTTGTTCTGGTATGTTGGAGTTTTCACCCTAGTAAAAACCTTCCAGCTAGTGCTAGGTTCTCTTATGCACCCTTTAAAACCTTGCTTATATCAGCAGGATTAATTATGTATTGGTCCCCCTAATTTTCTTATCCATATAAATGGTTAACCATAGTTTTAAGGCCTCTTTTGAACTACAACTACTTGATAAATTTATTTATAATTTCAACCAAAAATTGGAGATGTCTAGTAATGCTATCAGATGACTTTTATGTAAGCATATTATTATTTCATTTAATATTTTGAGCTCCACAACATGTTTGCCAATCTGGTCCAGTAGACCAAATTGCACTACAACCCTATCTAATATTCCTGTAATGCTTCCACCAAAATTTTGGGATGTTCATAACAGCATGTTATCCAACTTTATGAAAAACCCATCTTGGTCCTTTGGAAAATTTGAGTGAAACAACCCCTTTTCCATTCTGGTTAAGTTTGGTGATTTGCACTGCAACCCTAGTCTATTTTGCTCTAGTGCCCTTGAGCTTCCTCATGCTTGTAGTCTCTCTTGCAAAACCCTTAAGTCCAGGAGAGTGGGCCAATTGGGGTAGTTTTGGTTCATGAAACAATGCTTTGCATTTTCTGTCCAGGACTGAGATCTTGCAAAACTTGCACTAGCAAGTTTCTGCTTTTAATGAACTAACCTCACCACCTTCTTACTCATCCAAGGAGACATCCATCTGGTAAATTTGGCCACCCCAAGAGTGAGCTAGATGCCACTGGCATTTTGTCAAACACCCTGAGTGCATGACCATGTTTGGCTCAGTTTCTGGTTCATGTTATGAACTTAATCCCCTGACTAAACCAGCATGTCTCTTGAGTTTGTCCCAACCTGTAACCCCACCCTGCTGACCCCCTTGCAGTTTGGAGCTCCCTAGCATGACTTGGCATATCGCCAAGCACGTAGCGTGCGTGCTCTGGGCGCGCCCAGAGCGCGCGTTTTGCACGTGCGTGCACTCGGGTCGCCGCGTCGTGCCCCTGGCCCCAGCTCACCTGCAGAGCCTCGCCCGACCTTATCCGCACCCAAGGACACGCCAGACCGTACCAGGGACTCAACAGCGCCGCCGTCAGGGCACTTTTGGCGGTACGCGGGCGAGCACAGCGGCTCTCTGCCACGGTCGGCGCCGCCCAAACCACGCGCGCTCGCCAGCTAGCCTCTGGAGCAGTGCGAGCTCATCCGCAGGTCCGTCAGCTAGCTTTCGTCGCCACCACGTCCCCCTGCTGCTACAGAACAGCGGTCGCCGGCGAGCTTATCCCCTGCCGCCGCTGAACCGCCATGGCTCGCCTATTTAAAGGTGCCCGAACCTCTCCGCAGCATCAGACCCTCGCTAGGCACCCCGCAGAGCAGCCCCGTGGCAGCCATTCTCCCCCGGGAAGCTTCCTTCTTCATCTCCGGTGAACACGGCCGCCGTCTCTACCTCGAGCAATCCGGCGCCACCAGGGCCTCCCCCGCCTGTCCAGCACCACCGTCGCCTTCCCCTCGATCCTGCGGAGCCACCCATCACCTCAGACTCGCTCGGGAACCACTGCATCGCAAAGCCCCAAACCCACCCGAAGCTTCCTCCGCCGCAGAGCTCGCCGCCGGCGAATCCCTCCGTCCCCTCCGACCAGTCGACTACCGGTAGAGCCGCCAAGGAGTCGCGGATCCATTCCTGCACTCAGTTTTCCTCAAGGAGCCTCTGTTCGCCGGCGACGATCGCCGGAGTCCCGCCTCTGTTCGGACAGAGGAAGAGAAGGGGGGAAACGACTAGTCAAACCTGACTAGTGGCCCCCCATGGACCCACTGTCAGTGACCCAGCTTCGCCACCGCACGCTTTTAAGTGAAGGCGTAAAACGCAGAGTACGTATTCCCTAGCTCGAAGGCGTATTCTCAGCCGAATCGTTTTCTTTTCTGTTTTAGTTTAAAAATCAGATTTTGAACAAACTTTGACTGGCTTTATCTCTTTAAATATAAATCCAAATGACTTGATTCTTTTTCTGTTGTTTCCCAAATATTGTCTAGTTTATTTTCATATTTATATGAAAATTTTCCAGACAACTTTTTGGGGGTGTTCTAAGTCTATGTATTGATTTCCTTTTAATTCTTTTAGGATTTTTGAAGAGGGAGAAAACTTCCAAAATTCTTGGAATGCTTTTCTCCTCCCCTCTACTTGAAGGCAAGCATCTTGAACCCCTTTTTGATACATGTTGTGTGTTGTTTGCTATAACCCAAGAACTCCATTGATATGACAAAATGGAGCATCATTATTTCATGTGGAGATCATACTCTTGCATATCAACATGTGGTGAATAATCCTTTTCAGTCATGTATGTGATATTGGTGACAGCCACCACTTCTCATGCCACATATGCCTGGTGATAGTTCGGATGAAGTCCAAAGGAAGGTTGTGTTTCGGTGAACCGACCGCGTGACTGACATCTCGTTGTGACAAGGATGTGCAGTGAGGTAGCATGTAGCGTGAGGGGTGTGACCCTGTCAGGGAGCTGTGAGAACATTGTGGCACTAACCATGCAGAGAATACATGAACCTCCTGAGTCGACCATGGATCGATTCTTGCTCCGGTAACCCCCATACTTGTTTCGTGCTACCACGTGTCCCTGCTACAGGTAGGGCGCGGTTCAGTAAATTTGTCGACCCCTATTCTATCACACACCATACAGAGAGGCCACGGTGGAAGATACCGGCTGCATCCGGTAGGCAGGCCACCTGGTCCGGGGGCATGTGTGTTTCGGTTGTAGCCGAAGGGGATAGCTTCCCCAGTTTTCGCGCGCGTTATAAATTGTGGTGATCCCAAGCTAGTCGAGGTTCTAGCCTCCCCACTTGGAGTTTGGCTTAACTAGTGTCGTGGGTGATTCCAGACACCGGTAAGTTAAGCTGGTGTGTGCATCAGGTGCGTCTATTAAAAGACCGTAGGCGGAATTAGTCCAGAGGGGCTATAGAAAATCCGTTATTCGTGGGTAAAGAGTACACCCTCTACAGAGATATAAAACCTATTCGAATAGCCATGTCCATGGTTAAGGACTACAGTCTGGGATGGATCGAGTGTCAGTCTTCGGAGGAGAAATCTACTAAACCAGAACATGGAGTATGAACTGTGAAATATGGTGATTATGATTAATATTGTGGACTAACCATTTGTTTTCCTTGGATTAATGAGTATCCTTGGGACGGTTCTACCTCCCGGATATTCACTGTTATTCTTTTTATTCATAAGCCCTTTATGTGATGTCGCTCAGACGTCCGACTGTGGCATTCTTTTTATTTATAAGCCCTTTATGTGATGTCGCTCAGACGTCCGACTGTGGCATTCTTTTTATTTATAAGCCCTTTATGTGATGTCGCTCAGACGTCCGACTGTGGCATTCTTTTTATTTATAAGCCCTTTATGTGATGTCGCTCAGACGTCCGACTGTGGCATTCTTTTTATTTATAAGCCCTTTATGTGATGTCGCTCAGAC
>LR738709.1:485011397-485091352 GCA_902687465.1 Secale cereale | reverse complement strand
GTATCCTTGGGACGGTTCTACCTCCCGGATATTCACTGTTATTCTTTTTATTCATAAGCCCTTTATGTGATGTCGCTCAGACGTCCGACTGTGGCATTCTTTTTATTTATAAGCCCTTTATGTGATGTCGCTCAGACGTCCGACTGTGGCATTCTTTTTATTTATAAGCCCTTTATGTGATGTCGCTCAGATGTCTGACTGTGGCATTCTTTTTATTCATAAGCCCTTTATGTGATGTCGCTCAGACGTCCGACTGTGGCATTCTATAAGCCCTTTCTGTGGTGTCGCTCAGACGCCCGACTGTGGCAAGCTCGTTATTTATTTTGTTACTACTTTCTGATTGCATATGCCTTTTACTCGAACGTCCTACTTAAAATTATAGTCTGTCATATCATTATTATCCTATCAATCATAATTTATCTTTGAGCATGTTTAAGTCTCACCCATGTTCATAATGTTTGTGAGTACATTCAAAGTACTCACTGGCTTGCCCCTGGCTATTGTCTTGGCCAGATTCCTTGCGTCGGAAGGAACGACGTGATGCTACCCCAGAGCCTACACTATTGGGTTAGCAGCCCCGCGAAGATAGGTGTTATCCCGGTCAGCTGTTCCCGTGGGAAATGGAGTCCCACAGACGCCGACGTATCCCAACCGCTTCCGCCATCATCCACCAGAAAGCCCGTGTTGTACTTAAAGACCAGAACGGTCTTGTACTATATATTTGTACCTTTGCTTGGAATTTTCTGTATCAAGAGGTGCCTCATCAGCTAACGGTAATCCTGGGGCTGATGAGCACATGGTCCGTTTTTGGGAAATTAATATCCCGAAATTCCGGTCCTGACACGCGCCAAGTGTGGGGAGTCCTACTAGGACTCCCAAGTCCTAGTAGGATTCCCCTTTCCTTTCCGGAGTAGGAGAGAAGGAAAGAGGTGGAGAGGGAGACGGAAAAGGGGGCGCCTCCTTCCTTTTGGCCTTCCTCCTCTATTCCCGTATGGCCCAATAAGGCCCATATACTCCGAAAAATACCCGAATCACTCGGAACCTTTCCGATGTCCGAATATAGTCGTGCAATATATCGATCTTTATGTCTCGACCATTTCGAGACTCCTCATCATGTCCCCGATCTCATCCGGGACTTCGAACTCCTTTGGTACATCAAAACTCATAAACTCATAATACCGATCGTCATCAAACGTTAAGCGTGCGGACCCTACAGGTTCGAGAACTATGTAGACATGACCGAGACTCATCTCCGGTCAATAACCAATAGCGGAACCTGGATGCTCATATTGGCTCCTACATATTCTACGAAGATCTTTATCGGTCAAACCGCATAACAAGATACGTTGTTCCTTTTGTCATTGGTATGTTACTTGCCCGAGATTCAATCGTCGGTATCTCTATACCTAGTTCAATCTCGTTGCCGGCAAGTCTCTTTACTCGTTCCGTAATACATCATCTTGTGACTAACTCATTAGTCTTTTGCTTGCAAGGCTTATTATGATGTGCATTACTGAGAGGGCCCAGAGATACCTCTCCGACACTCGGAGTGACAAATCCTAGTCTTGATCTATGCCAACACCACGAACTCTTTTGGAGACACCTGTAGAGCATCTTTATGATCACCCAGTTACGTTGTGACGTTTGATAGCACACAAGGTGTTCCTACGGTATTTGGGAGTTGCATAATCTCATAGTCATAGGAACATGTATAAGTCATGAAGAAAGCAATAGCAGTAAAACTAAACGATCATAGTGCTAAGCTAACGAATGGGTATTGTCCATCACATCATTCTCCTAATGATGTGATCCCGTTGATCAAATGACAACTCATGTCTATGGTTAGGAAACATAACCATCTTTGATCAATGAGCTAGTCTAGTAGAGGCATACTAGGGACACTCTGTTTTGTCTATGTATACACACATGTACTAAGTTTCCGGTTAATACAATTCTAGAATGAATAATAAACATTTATCATGATATAAGGAAATATAAATAACAACTTTATTATTGCCTCTAGGGCATATATCCTTCAGTCTCCCTGTAAAGCCCAGGATGGAGTTATACCTCCTACGTGTCGAGGCACGACTTAAAGGCATAAGTCCATCCTAGAATGATCTCAAGTTTGGTATCTTTGCACAACTCATGTAAAAGAGGGATTAAACTGCAAAAGGAGGTAGTTGGCTTACACTCGCCACTTCACACAGTACATTACATAAGCAATACATCATTCAAAACATCACAACCCGACTACGGGCGAAGATCCAAAAGAAAGATACCAAAACAACATAAAGCCACAGGTCAGGATCGAATCCTAGTAGAAACCACTACTGAACATCGAAACGTCACAAGCATACGGTCAAACTCTTCATCGAGCTCCTGGTGAAGAACTGGTCCAACTCCTGCATCAAACTCGGCTGAACCTGCATCTGGTGTGGTGAAGTAACTGTGAGCCACAGAGGACTCAGCAATCCCGTTCCCGGGTAACAAGACTATTTAAGCCTTGGGTGTGGACAAGGCTGAAGAAAAGAATAAGAGGTGAAGGAACAACAAGAGTCTGCAGCAGCAACTAGCACTAACTTACGCAATAGAGAGCGAGAAGAGAAGTGCCTCGGTCGAAAGATGATCACGAAGTGATCCTAACTAAAGCCGGTCAAACATAACCCCACCGTGTTCAACTCCCGAATCCCTATTTGGAAATTGACAGTCACGGTACACATGCTGGTAGTGTATTGAATCATTGTGTCAAGTTATCTACAACCGGAATTAACAAGCTCCCATCTGCCACATAACCGCGGGCACGGCTTTCGAAAGTTCAAAACCCTGCAGGGGTGTTCCAACTTGGCCCATCACAAGCCCACGATCCGCGAAGTCGCAACTCCATAGGTGGGAAGACCCGAGTATTCTCGGAATCCCGTGCTCAAGTTAAACCGAACTAAGGTAAGGCTAATCCAGCAAATCCTCCCGGCGTGTCGACACCCTGATAGGTAGCCGCGCGTATCTAGTCTCAGGACACGACCGGATGAGACATCCTACGGGTTTTTACCAGACCTCAAGTTTCCTTGAGGTGGCCCCGCAGTCCGCTCGTTTCGGACCAACACTCATGAGGAGCACTGGCCCGGGGAGTGGAATTAAAATAAAAGAGGGTTTGCAAGGCCCTTATGCAAGTTTTATTAGTTTGTTATTAGGCAAATAGTACCAGTGTTGGGACTTGCTGGAAAAGACTTAGCACTTAGCGGTTTATCAAGGGGGTCCCATACACCCCAACCGTGTTAGGAACGCATAATCAAGGAACATAACACCGGTTTATACGGTTCCTAACGGCATGAGTGGAACAAAACACCAAGCAAAAGGCTTAGCCTTCCACCCTGCCAGTATATAGATGATTTTCATTTTAAGCATTTATATAGTGTGATATAACCCAACCAAACTTCAACATGAAGCAAGCATCTTCAATCTTCACCTGCAACTAACAATGCTATAAGAGGGGCTGAGCAAAGCCTACGTATAGCCAATCAATGGTTTGCATAGGTAGGGTGGTTAAACAGGTTCATGGTTACAAGTAGGAGGCTGATAGGAAAGACATGGGCATCGAGGCAAATACTATAGATCGAGACTCTAGCAATAGGCAAAAATAGTAATGGTATCCGGGTTCGGTCATCTTGCCTGGGATTCCACAAGGGAGAAGAACGGATCCACGAAGACGGAGCAACACAGTCGAGAGAATCCTCACAACTCCGGAACGAAACCGGAGCTAACAAGAGAAGCAACCGGAAAGAAAGAAACAACACAGTAAACACACAATCATAAACATGGCATACGATGCACATCCAAGTATGATGCATGTCCGGTTTAAATATGCAAGGCATGGCAAAGTGCACAAACAACACTACAAGTTAAGTGGAGATCAATATGCAACGAGTTGCATATTGACGAAACACCACATTTAATAATTTAGTTGACTCTCATTATTTACAAGACAAGATTAATGTTTTTAACATAGCAAGAGGTGAAGCATAAAGAAACTACACTAACTAGGCAATTTAAATGAGGCCGGAAGAATAACAACAACATATCCGGAAAATCCCCATGAGCATGTTTAATAATTATAAAGCAACAACAAACACACATATTAATGTTGTTAACATGATGCGGATGACATGATCAAGTTTATGCAAGTTTTATTAAAAGGTTGACAAGAGAGATATGAAGCACTTGTCACCGTGGTGGAAGAAAGGGTGCCACTGCAACGATCCGAAAATGAAGCATGGCAACATCTCGGTTCCGGTAACTCGTTGAGAGTCCGGTGCAAAAGGAAAGATGGCAAGGGTGAGTCAAACGAGATGAAAGGTGGGGCGATCCCGTCACCGGGTTCCCACGAGTCGGTGACGAGGCAATCGAGGAACTCGACAAAAGGTCGAAACGGGCATGAGCACACACAAGGGAGACATTTCATACAACACAACAAACATTCCACGAGTCATCCACGGGGTCGTTTCGGTATACCTTCGAAGCGTGCGTTTCGAGACGGTCCGAGTTCGTAGTGGAAGTAGTCGTACACGGCCGTAGAGGGAAGTAGACGTTCTCGTTTCCGAAGGGGTACTTGTCGCGGCATCGGACGTCCTCGGGGCGACGGTAGTGGTACACGTTCCGTAGTGGAAGTAGTTGCTCCGGCGACGGTAGTTGTTCACGTTCGCGTCTTGGTTCACGGTCGGATGAGCTCGGACGTCGTGGTACTTGCCGGTCTTGGTTCTTGCGACGGTAGTGGTACTCGTTCGTAGTTGTTCACGTCTCCGAAGGGTACTTGTCGCGTCGTCTTGTGTCGGCGTTCTCGTATCGTAGAGGTACACGCGGTCTTCGGCGACGGTAGATGTACTAGTCGTTTCGCCGTGTAGAGGTACTTGTTTCGAAGAGGTACTTGGTCGGGTCGCCGTATACTCGTTTCGGGTCATCTGACACGTTAACAGAACAAGGCAGCACACAAAACAAAAAAAACAAAACACAACACAACAGCCTCGGACACGGCTGAGGCAGCAGAGGAGGTAGACTGGCCGCGGTCGGCGCTGCTGGAGGGGAACGTCGGGGCCCTGGTTGCTGGCGAAGGAGGCTGCTAGAGACCGAAGAGGAGGGCCGCGGCGCTGGGCAGCCATGGCGAAGAAGGAGGCCAGGGAGGCGGCCTGGATGATGTAGGAGGGAGTCGGGGCACGACTGCGGTGCTGAAGGCGCCGGGCGGAAGGTCGAAGAGGAGGCGCGCTGGACGGGGCGCTCGTGGTACTCGGGGCCAGAGGCGAGGCGAGAGCCTGGCCGCGGCGCTGGACGACGCCGACGGCTTCCTGGCCGGGCCGGGCCGGCTCGCGGGGCCAGAGGCGAGCGGCGCTGGGGCATTGCGGAGCCCCCTTCCTTGGCGATGAAGAGGAGAGGAGGAAGGCGCTCGGGCGCGGGGCTGAAGAAGAGAGGCCGTCGAGAGGCGCTCGGGGAGGCTCGTCCGGGCGGGCGAAGCGGGCGATGGGAGGAACACGGCGCGAGGGGATCGGGACTCCTCCCTGGAGATCGAGGCGAGAGGGGCGATCGAGGGAGAGGGTGGCCGGGGCGGTCGGGACAGAGAGCGAGGAGAGGGAGAGAAAAACGGGATCGGGGGGAAAAGGGGATCGGCTTCGCGAGCGGGACAGGAGCGGTCGAGGAGAAAGGCTCGAGGGAAGCGGCGGCGGTAAGAGGGAGAGGGAGGAGCGAGGGGGGTGGAGCGAGCTGCGGGCTAGGGTTGGGGAGGCTGCGGGCCTAGCAGGCCAAGAGGGAGGTTTGGGCCAGGGAGGGAAAAGAGGCCTGGGCTCTACTAATTTTTATTTCTTAGCAGAAATAAAATAGAGAGGTATCCAAAAATTAAGAAAAAGAGGCCAGGAACAGAAAATAAAATATGGAACATTTTTATAAGGCTTTACGGGATATTACCAACCCAACAAAAATAGTTCCAACAAAAGGGAAGTGCAAACTAAAACAAATAGCTTGCCTCAAGGAGTTTAAAAGGAGTCTAGATTTTGGAGGAGCCTCGAAACAACGGAAAGAATTATCGGCAAGGTTTTTAAGGAGAAGCTCGAAGTGAAAAAAACATGGGGAAATTATGCAAGTGTGTTATGTTGATTCCGAAACAATGGAATATTTATTAATATAGCTCCATAATTATTAGGAGACTTTTATATGTTATAAAGAGAAGTCACCTTCCCTCGATTTAAATGGACCGAAGGTCCACACGAATTATTTAGGTTGAGATGCAAAATAAAATATGACATGATGGCATGATGACATGATGCAATGCAAAATAAATAAATAAATAACACAAGCAGAACTGAAACACACGGGCAGCCCGGAACATCTGGAATCTTCTGGAATCTTCTGGGACGTCGGTCTTCGGGCGTCACAACTCTCCCACACTAACAGAGGATCTCGACCCGAGATCCTAGAGATATCACCGGGTAAAACGGAAGAGGAAGAGGTAAAACAAAGTTGCTTCTTTCACAAATGAGTGAAAACCAAAGAACCTTGAGAGGTTGAACAAGTTGAAAGAAGAAAGCAACGGAGATGAACGAAGTTAGGAGCACTCCGGTAAAATGAGGAACAAGGAGCATAACCAGAATCTTGTAGGTTGAAAACATGAAACAAGAGCTTACGAACCAAAAGAATAAGAAACTGCAATGGTACAACCAAGGAATAAGAATGACAGAATTTGGACAGCACTCCGTCTGAAAATTGAAGGAATTGAACATGAACTTGAGGAGATGGAATGATACTTGATGAAAACAACAACATATAGCCTCCGGAACAATTAAAAGAATTGCACAAAGGGGTAAGAAAGAATCAGACAGCACTCCGGTTAAAAAGAGAGGAAAACTAGATAAGATGGCGGAACTAGAATGAAGAATACAACACTCCGGTTAAATGATAAGCAAGGGAAAGAACATGATCTTGATAAAACGATATGATGGTTGAAGAGAGCAATATCACAAAGCCTCCGGAATGAACGAATAGCATGTAAATCAACGAAAGAAATGAATGGAGAAGAAAATGACAACTTCTCCCACAAAATAGAATTTGAAAGAGTAACCTTACGAAGATGGGTTGAACAGAGTTGTTGGAAAAAATCAACAACGAAAAGGAATAAGCTTGATGTGGGCTTATGGAAAACATCTCAAAATTAAGAGGTGACAACCAGCCACTAATGAAAAACAATTGATTGGATTGAGAACAACAAGGAGACGATAAACTTAATTCACCGGAATGAAAAAATGAAGAACTTGGGTCATTTATAAGCACCATAATAGCAACAATTCTCAGGGAAAGCTTTTAGGTGAAATACAACCCAAGATAACTCCAATGAATAAATTGAAGGGTTGAAAAGATCTCCTGAACAAAGAAAATGATGGTTTTAAATATCTCAATCTTGACAACTCGTGAATCATGAAACATGAAGGAATTGACAAGAATGACATAACACCATCTGAAAAGACAAGGTAAAAAGAATTGCACTTCAAAATGCAAGAAGAAGAATATTTGAGCTCCAACAAGAATCTTGATGAAGCCTTCGAGGATGAATTAAAAACATGATGAATTACCATGAAGAACTCCGGTAACAAAAGCATTAGAAGTGAAAGATGAAAAGAATAGAATTCAAGGCCTGCGATGAATTAGATGAAGCTTGAAATGATATAATTGAAACAACATGGATCTCCGGAAAACAAGATGAAGAATTTAGAACCGAGAATATGATGAACAAGCTCCAGACAAAAGAAATAAAACAGCTTGAAGGAATAAGAATAAGAATTATGTTATGCATATCCTTCATCAATTTAAATTGATGACAACCAAAGGATTTGTCATACTACTTATTCTCATTGGAAAGAATTAAAGAGAGATCTAGCACAAGCTTGGGTAAAACTTCAACAAAGCACCGGTAGGATTATGAAAAGAACAAATGAATTAAAAACGATAACAACGGAAGGGTAAACTTGAATGAACCACCGTAAGAAAATAGAGACGAACGAAGAGACATCAATGAAGAATAGTTGGAGGACGAAGTTGAAAACTGAGAACGAAGAAATCTTCTGAAATGATGGCCTTCGGAGGATCACAAATAAAGAATTTATGAAATGCTCCGGACGGGTATCAAAACGATAATGAGGATGGCATGAAGCTAGAATCATAAATCTTCAAGAGAACGGGCCAAGATTTAAGAGAAACACTTCTCCGGAAGACGAGAAAAGCCATAAGAATTGTTTAGCACTCCGGAATGAAGAATTAAAAGGTTGAACCAATGATGAAAAAGAATTTGAAAGCGATCTTGGAGAAGGCATGTGACTGATGGAGATCATTCTTACGTCACACTTTGAAAAGAATTTAAGTATATCACCGGAATAATTAGAAGAGTCAGGTAAGATCCTGGAAAAGACCTGTGGGTTAGGGCCCACTCAAAGAAATCACCGTTGAAAAAGATTGCTTGAGAGATATAGCACCGGTTGAATTAAATGACTTGAATAAGATGATAATCCTCAAAATAGCTTGAACGGATTAAGAATGGGATTATGAATCTTCAGCACTCCGGATATGAACAGCAAGAGGATAATGATTAATTGGTGCACCGGAATAAGAAAGCATTGTGAAATGAGGAAAAGGATAAGATCAACACCGAAATCTTGAATTACATCCACCACATAATCTGAGAACAAAAGAATGATGAACTTGAAGCTCTTGAGAATCTTCACGATAAATCACCGGATAAGAACATTGAAAGAAAAGAATGAAGAAATATCACAAGAATAAAATGGATACTTCATTTAAGAATTTCTTGCTTCGAGAAGAAGAAGGGTGGGAGGGCGGGAAAAAGCAAAGACAACTTGGGATGAATGAAACAGACAATCGTCAGATTTCTCAACGACGTCTGTATGGAATTACTTGAAGAGAAGGCACACCAGTTGAAAAGGTTTAACATGACCATCTTGATGATCAAAAAGGACTAGCACTCTCATAGAAATATGAGAACACCGATTAGGAAAGGTATGGAATCAACATTTGACATCGAAGCAACTCGAATACCAGAATCAAAACAAGAACAAAGGGTAGATATGCAACATGATCTTCACAATATCATTCGAGCAAGGAATTGAACGAATGAATTTCGTAGGCATATCAACTCGACGAGAAGCCACTTGGAGAACAAAAGGTAAATAAAAAAAAGGAACAAGGAACAGATAGAACAAATACAAGATAGAAGCTTCGTTCTAACATCTTCGTGCTGAAAGCTCATGGAACGTGTTACAAAAGGGTTTTGTCATCCCCGGATCAGCATAGCCAAGGACCCTTTAAGATGCAACTCCCGATCAGAACAAGTCCATAAAACCACTTCACTCAATGTAGAACCCCAAACTTCATATCGAGCATCCGTTGGAAGAATGCCTAGAACTACTAGATGAACCCACCTATAGATTTCCGAAAGTTTCCAGTTATGCAATCAGGTGTTGGGGATACACGGGAAGCACCGCGCAATCAACTCTAAACCTACATCCAGGTGTATCCATCCTTCAACACATAACCAGTCTTTCTCGGAAACTGTGTACCTCGGACCTTCGAAAAGCATCCACTATAACAAGCTATGGCAATACTCTCGAACTACGTCCCCAGTACTGGGTGATGTCGGGGTTATCTTGCCACTGGCCGTATAGGGGAGATTTTCGATGTCGGCCGTCTTAAGTATTTAGTACTGCCGCGATATGCTTGTGTCAATGATACCCCGAAGCTCAACTCCTCGGGAACAGGAGGCATCGAGAACAATATCCTTGTCACAAGAACATCGAAACAATCCCAGAATACTCGCGGGATCCTAAAAAAATTTGGTGCAATTTTTTGAAGATAGGAGAGACAAGAGTAGACGTCAGGAGTCCTCACCAGAGAGAAAGGGGATGAGAAGCAAAGAAATCCTACTCTCCGATATAATATAGGACTCAAAAAGTTTTCAGTGTGTGCCTAGACTCAACCGTCAACGGTTTGATCAATCAGTGGGGGCTTCTAGGTCGGAGAAGGCTCTGATACCAACTTGTAATGCCCAGGATGGAGTTATACCTCCTACGTGTCGAGGCACGACTTAAAGGCATAAGTCCATCCTAGAATGATCTCAAGTTTGGTATCTTTGCACAACTCATGTAAAAGAGGGATTAAACTGCAAAAGGAGGTAGTTGGCTTACACTCGCCACTTCACACAATACATTACATAAGCAATACATCATTCAAAACATCACAACCCGACTACGGGCGAACATCCAAAAGAAAGATACCAAAACAACATAAAGCCACAGGTCAGGATCGAATCCTAGTAGAAACCACTACTGAACATCGAAACGTCACAAGCATACGGTCAAACTCTTCATCGAGCTCCTGGTGAAGAACTGGTCCAACTCCTGCATCAAACTCGGCTGAACCTGCATCTGGTGTGGTGAAGTAACTGTGAGCCACAGAGGACTCAGCAATCCCGTTCCCGGGTAACAAGACTATTTAAGCCTTGGGTGTGGACAAGGCTGAAGAAAAGAATAAGAGGTGAAGGAACAACAAGAGTCTGCAGCAGCAACTAGCACTAACTTACGCAATAGAGAGCGAGAAGAGAAGTGCCTCGGTCGAAAGATGATCACGAAGTGATCCTAACTAAAGCCAGTCAAACATAACCCCACCGTGTTCAACTCCCGAATCCCTATTCGGAAATTGACAGTCACGGTACACACGCTGGTAGTGTATTGAATCATTGTGTCAAGTTATCTACAACCGGAATTAACAAGCTCCCATCTGCCACATAACCGCGGGCACGGCTTTCGAAAGTTCAAAACCCTGCAGGGGTGTTCCAACTTGGCCCATCACAAGCCCACGATCCGCGAAGTCGCAACTCCATAGGTGGGAAGACCCGAGTATTCTCGGAATCCCGTGCTCAAGTTAAACCGAACTAAGGTAAGGCTAATCCAGCAAATCCTCCCGGCGTGTCGACACCCTGATTGGTAGCCGCGCGTATCTAGTCTCAGGACACGACCGGATGAGACATCCTACGGGTTTTTACCAGACCTCAAGTTTCCTTGAGGTGGCCCCGCAGTCCGCTCGTTTCGGACCAACACTCATGAGGAGCACTGGCCCGGGGGGTGGAATTAAAATAAAAGAGGGTTTGCAAGGACCTTATGCAAGTTTTATTAGTTTGTTATTAGGCAAATAGTACCAATGTTGGGACTTGCTGGAAAAGACTTAGCACTTAGCGGTTTATCAAGGGGGTCCCATACACCCCAACCGTGTTAGGAACGCATAATCAAGGAACATAACACCGGTTTATACGGTTCCTAACGGCATGAGTGGAACAAAACACCAAGCAAAAGGCTTAGCCTTCCACCCTGCCAGTATATAGATGATTTTCATTTTAAGCATTTATATAGTGTGATATAACCCAACCAAACTTCAACATGAAGCAAGCATCTTCAATCTTCACCTGCAACTAACAATGCTATAAGAGGGGCTGAGCAAAGCCTACGTATAGCCAATCAATGGTTTGCATAGGTAGGGTGGTTAAACAGGTTCATGGTTACAAGTAGGAGGCTGACAGGAAAGACATGGGCATCGAGGCAAATACTATAGATCGAGACTCTAGCAATAGGCAAAAATAGTAATGGTATCCGGGTTCGGTCATCTTGCCTGGGATTCCACAAGGGAGAAGAACGGATCCACGAAGACGGAGCAACACAGTCGAGAGAATCCTCACAACTCCGGAACGAAACCGGAGCTAACAAGAGAAGCAACCGGAAAGAAAGAAACAACACAGTAAACACACAATCATAAACATGGCATACGATGCACATCCAAGTATGATGCATGTCCGGTTTAAATATGCAAGGCATGGCAAAGTGCACAAACAACACTACAAGTTAAGTGGAGATCAATATGCAACGAGTTGCATATTGACGAAACACCACATTTAATAATTTAGTTGACTCTCATTATTTACAAGACAAGATTAATGTTTTTAACATAGCAAGAGGTGAAGCATAAAGAAACTACACTAACTAGGCAATTTAAATGAGGCCGGAAGAATAACAACAACATATCCGGAAAATCCCCATGAGCATGTTTAATAATTATAAAGCAACAACAAACACACATATTAATGTTGTTAACATGATGCGGATGACATGATCAAGTTTATGCAAGTTTTATTAAAAGGTTGACAAGAGAGATATGAAGCACTTGTCACCGTGGTGGAAGAAAGGGTGCCACGGCAACGATCCGAAAATGAAGCATGGCAACATCTCGGTTCCGGTAACTCGTTGAGAGTCCGGTGCAAAAGGAAAGATGGCAAGGGTGAGTCAAACGAGATGAAAGGTGGGGCGATCCCGTCACCGGGTTCCCACGAGTCGGTGACGAGGCAACCGAGGAACTCGACAAAAGGTCGAAACGGGCATGAGCACACACAAGGGAGACATTTCATACAACACAACAAACATTCCACGAGTCATCCACGGGGTCGTTTCGGTATACCTTCGAAGCGTGCGTTTCGGGACGGTCCGAGTTCGTAGTGGAAGTAGTCGTACACGGCCGTAGAGGGAAGTAGACGTTCTCGTTTCCGAAGGGGTACTTGTCGTGGCATCGGACGTCCTCGGGGCGACGGTAGTGGTACACGTTCCGTAGTGGAAGTAGTTGCTCCGGCGACGGTAGTTGTTCACGTTCGCGTCTTGGTTCACGGTCGGATGAGCTCGGACGTCGTGGTACTTGCCGGTCTTGGTTCTTGCGACGGTAGTGGTACTCGTTCGTAGTTGTTCACGTCTCCGAAGGGTACTTGTCGCGTCGTCTTGTGTCGGCGTTCTCGTATCGTAGAGGTACACGCGGTCTTCGGCGACGGTAGATGTACTAGTCGTTTCGCCGTGTAGAGGTACTTGTTTCGAAGAGGTACTTGGTCGGGTCGCCGTATACTCGTTTCGGGTCATCTGACACGTTAACAGAACAAGGCAGCACACAAAACAAAAAAAAAACAAAACACAACACAACAGCCTCGGACACGGCTGAGGCAGCAGAGGAGGTAGACTGGCCGCGGTCGGCGCTGCTGGAGGGGAACGTCGGGGCCCTGGTTGCTGGCGAAGGAGGCTGCTAGAGACCGAAGAGGAGGGCCGCGGCGCTGGGCAGCCATGGCGAAGAAGGAGGCCAGGGAGGCGGCCTGGATGATGTAGGAGGGAGTCGGGGCGCGGCTGCGGTGCTGAAGGCGCCGAGCGGAAGGTCGAAGAGGAGGCGCGCTGGACGGGGCGCTCGTGGTACTCGGGGCCAGAGGCGAGGCGAGAGCCTGGCCGCGGCGCTGGACGACGCCGACGGCTTCCTTGCCGGGCCGGGCCGGCTCGCGGGGCCAGAGGCGAGCGGCGCTGGGGCATTGCGGAGCCCCCTTCCTTGGCGATGAAGAGGAGAGGAGGAAGGCGCTCGGGCGCGGGGCTGAAGAAGAGAGGCCATCGAGAGGCGCTCGGGGAGGCTCGTCCGGGCGGGCGAAGCGGGCGATGGGAGGAACACGGCGCGAGGGGATCGGGACTCCTCCCTGGAGATCGAGGCGAGAGGGGCGATCGAGGGAGAGGGTGGCCGGGGCGGTCGGGACAGAGAGCGAGGAGAGGGAGAGAAAAACGGGATCGGGGGGAAAAGGGGATCGGCTTCGCGAGCGGGACAGGAGCGGTCGAGGAGAAAGGCTCGAGGGAAGCGGCGGCGGTAAGAGGGAGAGGGAGGAGCGAGGGGGGTGGAGCGAGCTGCGGGCTAGGGTTGGGGAGGCTGCGGGCCTAGCAGGCCAAGAGGGAGGTTTGGGCCAGGGAGGGAAAAGAGGCCTGGGCTCTACTAATTTTTATTTCTTAGCAGAAATAAAATAGAGAGGGATCCAAAAATTAAGAAAAAGAGGCCAGGAACAGAAAATAAAATATGGAACATTTTTATAAGGCTTTACGGGATATTACCAACCCAACAAAAATAGTTCCAACAAAAGGGAAGTGCAAACTAAAACAAATAGCTTGCCTCAAGGAGTTTAAAAGGAGTCTAGATTTTGGAGGAGCCTCGAAACAACGGAAAGAATTATCGGCAAGGTTTTTAAGGAGAAGCTCGAAGTGAAAAAAACATGGGGAAATTATGCAAGTGTGTTATGTTGATTCCGAAACAATGGAATATTTATTAATATAGCTCCATAATTATTAGGAGACTTTTATATGTTATAAAGAGAAGTCACCTTCCCTCGATTTAAATGGACCGAAGGTCCACACGAATTATTTAGGTTGAGATGCAAAATAAAATATGACATGATGGCATGATGACATGATGCAATGCAAAATAAATAAATAAATAACACAAGCAGAACTGAAACACACGGGCAGCCCGGAACATCTGGAATCTTCTGGAATCTTCTGGAATCTTCTGGGACGTCGATCTTCGGGCGTCACACTCCCACTTGCACTAGAGTCAATAATCTAGCTCACATCGCCATGTGATTTAATACCGATAGTTCACATCGTTATGTGAATAACACCCATAGTTCACATCGCCATGTGACCAACACCCAAAGGGTTTACTAGAGTCAATAATCTAGTTCACATCGCTATGTGATTAATACCCAAGAGTAATAAGGTGTGATCATGTTTTGCTTGTGAGAGAAGTTTAGTCAACGGGTCTGTCACATTCAGATCCGTATGTATTTCGCAAATTTCTATGTCTACAATGCTCTGCATAGAGCTACTCTAGCTAATTGCTCCCACTTTTAATACGCATCCAGATTGATACTTAGAGTCATCTGGATTTAGTGTCAAAGCTTGCATCAGCGTAACCCTTTACGACGAACTCTTTATCACCTCCATAATCGAGAAACATTTCCTTAGTCATCCAGTTACTAAGGATAATTTTGACCGCTGTACAGTGATCTACTCCTGGATCACTATTGTACCCCCTTGACAAACTCATGGCAAGGTACACAACATGTTTGGTGCACAGCATGGCATACTTTATAGAACCTATGCCTGAGGCATAGGGAATGACTTTCATTCTCTCTATATTTTTCTGCCGTGGTCTGGCTTTGAGTCTTACTCAACTTCACACCTTACAAGTCAGGCAAGAACTCCTTCTTTGACTGATCCATTTTGAACTACTTCAAAATCTTATCAAGGTATGTACTCATCGAAAGTCTTATCAAGCGTCTTGATCTATCTCTATAGATCTTGATGCCCAATATGTAACCAGCTTCACCAAGGTCTTTCTTTGAAAAACTCCTTTCAAACACTCCTTTATGCTTTCCAGGAAATTCTACATCATTTCCGATCGACAATATGTCATTCACATATACTTATCAGAAAGGTTGTAGTGCTCCCACTCACTTCTTGTAAATACAGGCTTCACCGCAAGTCTGTATAAATCTATATGCTATGATCAACTTATCAAAGCGTATATTCCAACTCCGAGATGCTTGCACCAATCCATAGATGGATCACTGCAGCTTGCACATTTCGTTAGCACCTTTAGGATTGACAAAACCTTCTGGTTGCATCATATACAAGTCTTCTTTAATAAATCCATTAAAGAATGCAGTTTTGTTATCCATTTTCCAGATTTCATAAAATGCGGCAATTGCTAACATGATTTGGACAGACTTAAGCATCGCTACGGGTGAGAAAGTCTCATCGTAGTCAACTCCTTGAACTTGTTGAAAAACTTTTGCAACAAGTCGAGCTTTGTAAACAGTCACATTACCGTCAGCGTCAGTCTTCCTCTTGAAGATCCATTTATTTTCGATGGCTTGCCGATCATCGGGCAAGTCAACCAAAGTCCACACTTTGTTCTCATACATGGATCCCATCTCAGATTTCATGGCCTCAAGCCATTTTGCGGAATCTGGGCTCATCATCGCTTCCTCATAGTTCGTAGGTTCATCATGGTCCAGTAACATGACTTCCAGAACCGGGTTGCCGTACCACTCTGATGCGGAACAAACTCTGGTTGATCTACGAAGTTCAGTAGAAACTTGATCTGAAGTTTCATGATCATCATCATTAGCTTCCTCACTAATTGGTGTAGGAATCACTGGAACTAGTTTATGTGAAGTTCCACTTTCCAATTCGGGAGAAGGTACAATTACCTCATCAAGTTCTACTTTCCTCCCACTCACTTCTTTCGAGAGAAACTCCTTCTCTAGAAAGGATCCACTCTTAGCAACAAAGACCTTGCCTTCGGATCTGTGATAGAAGGTGTATCCAACAGTTTCTTTTGGGTATCCTATGAAGATTTACTTCTCCGATTTGGGTTCGAGCTTATCATGTTGAAACTTTTTCACATAAGCATCGCAGTCCCAAACTTAAAGAAATGACAGCTTAGGTTTCTCGTCAAACCATAGTTCATACGGTGTCATCACCACAGATTTAGATGGTGCCCTATTTAACGTGAATGTAGCTGTCTCTAATGCATAACCCCAAAAGTGATAGTGGTAGATCGGTAAGAGACATCATCGATCGCACCATATCTAATAAAGTACGGTTATGACGTTCGGACACACCATTACACTGTGGTGTTCCAGGTGGCGTGAGTAGTGAAACTATTTCACATTGTTTTTACCGAAGGCCAAACTCGCTAACTCAAATATTTTACCTTTATGATCATATCGTAGAAACTCTTATTTTCTTGTTACGATGATTCTCCACTTCACTCTGAAATTCTTTGAACTTTTCAAATGCTTCAGACTTGTGCTTCATTAAGTAGATATACCCATATCTGCTCAAATTATCAGTGAAAGTCAGAAAATAACGATACCCGCCGCAAGCTTCAACACTCATTGGTCCACATACATCTGTATGTATGATCTCCAACAAATCTGTTGCTCGCTCCATTGTTCCGGAGAACGGAGTTTTAGTCATCTTGCCCATGAGGCATGGTTCGCAAGCACCAAGTGATTCATAATCAAGTGATTCGAAAAGTCCATCACTATGGAGTTTCTTCATGCGCTTTACACCATTATGACCTAAACGGCTGTGCCACAAATAAGTTGCACTATCATTATTAACCTTGCATCTTTTGGCTTCAATATTATGAATATGTGTATCACCACGATCGAGATCCAACAAACTATTTTCATTGGGTGTATGACCATCGAAGGTTTTATTCATGTAATCAGAATAACAATTATTCTATGACTTTAAATGAATAACCGTATTGCAACAAATATGATCAAATCATATTAATGCTCAACGCAAATGCCAAATAAAATTTATTTAGGTTTTACACTAATCCCGAAAGTATAGGGAGTGTGCGATGATGATCATATCAATCTTGGAACCACTTCCAACACACATCGTCACTTCACCTTTAACTAGTCTCTGTTCATTCTGCAATTCTCGTTTCGAGTTACTAATTTTAGCAACTGAACCGGTATCAAATACCCAGGGGTTGCTATGAACACTAGTAAAGTACACATCAATAATCTGTATATCAAAATATACCTTTGTTCACTTTGCCATCCTTCTTATCCGCCAAGTATCTAGGGCAGTTCCACTTCCAGTGACCATTTCCTTTGCAGTAGAAGCACTTAGTTTCAGGCTTGAGTTTTAGCTTTGGGTTTCTTCACGGGAGTGACAACTTGCTTGTCATTCTTCTTGAAGTTCCCCTTCTATCCCTTTGCCCTTTACTTGAAACAAGTGGTCTTGTTAACCATCAACACTTGATGCTTTTTCATGATTTCTACCTTCGCCGACTTCAGCATCGCGAAGAGCTCGGGAATTCCTTTCGTCATCCCTTGCATATTATAGTTCATCACGAAGTTCTACTAACTTGGTGATAGTGACTAGAGAACTTTGTCAATTACTATCTTATCTGGAAGATTAACTCCCACTTGATTCAAGTAATTGTAGTACCCAGACAATCTGAGCACATGCTCACTGGTTGAGCTATTCTCCTCCATCTTGTAGGCAAAGTACTGTCAGAAGTCTTATACCTCTCGACACGGGTATGAGTATGAAATACTAATTTCAACGCTTGGAACATCTTATATGCTCCGTGGCGTTCAAAACGTTTTTGAAGTCCCGGTTCTAAGCCGTAAAGCATGGTGCACTTAAACTATCAAGTAGTCATCATACCGAGCTTTTGTCAAAATGTTCATAACGTCTACATCTGCTCCTGCAATAGGTCTGTCACCTAGCGGTGCATCAAGGGCATAATTCTCTGTGCAGCAATGAGGATAATCCTCAGATCACGGAACAATTCCGCATCATTGCTACTAACATCTTTCAACTTAGTTTTCTCTAGGAACATATAAAATATAAACGAGGAGCAACATCGTGAGCTATTGATCTACAACATAGATATGCTAATACTAAGAGGACTAAGTTCATGATAAATTAAAGTTCAATTTAATCATATTACTTAAGAACTCCCACTTAGATAGACATCCCTCTAGTCATCTAAATGATCACATGATCCAAATCAACTAAACCATGTCCGATCATCACGTGAGATGGAGTAGTTTCAATGGTGAACATCTTATGTTGATCATATCTACTATATGATTCACGCTCGACCTTTCGGTCTCCAGTGTTCCGAGGCCATATCTGCATATGCTAGGCTCGTCAAGTTTAACCCGAGTATTCTGCGTGTGCAAAACTGGCTTACACCCGTTGTATTTGAAAGTAGAGCTTATCACACATGATCATCACGTGGTGTCTCGGCACGACGAACTTTCGCAACGGTGCATACTCAGGGAGAACACTTATACCTTGAAATTTAGTAAGGGACCATCTTATAATGCTACCGTCGAACTAAGCAAAATAAGAAGCATAATAAAATAAACATCACATGCAATCAAAATATGTGACATGATATGGCCATCATTATCTTGTGCTTTTGATCTCCATCTCCAAAGCACCGTCATGATCACCTTCGTCACCGGCGCGACACCTTGATCTCCATCGTAGCATCGCTGTCGTCTCGTCAACTATTGCTTCTACGACTATCGCTACCGCTTAGTGATAAAATAAAGCAATTACATGGCGATTGCATTTCATACAATAAAGCGACAACCATATGGCTCCTGCCAGTTGCCGATAACTTTACAAAACATGATCATCTCATACAAAACCGTATATCTCATCATGTCTTGACCATATCACATCACAACATGCCCTGCAAAAACAAGTTAGACGTCCTCTACTTTGTTGTTGCAAGTTTTACGTGGCTGCTATGGGCTTAGCAAGAACCGTTCTTATCTACGCATACAAAACCACAACAATGTTTTGTCAAGTATGTGCTGTTTTAACCTTCACAAGGACCGGGCGTAGCCACACTTGATTCAGCTAAAGTGAGAGAGACAGACACCCGCCAGTCACATTTAAGCAACGAGTGCTCATAACGGTGAAACCAGTTTCGCGTAAGCGTACGCGTAATGTCGGTCCGGGCCGCTTCATCTCACAATACCGCCGAAGCAAAGTATGACATGCTGGTAAGCAGTATGACTAGTATCGCCCACAACTCATTGTGTTCTACTCGTGCATATTATCTACGCATGGACCTGGCTCTGATACCACTGTTGGGAAACGTAGTATTTTCAAAATTTTCCTACGATCACGCAAGATCTATCTACTAGATGCATAGCAACGAGGGGGAGAGTGTGTCTACGTACCCTCGTAGACCGGGAGCGGAAGCGTCAAGTGACGCGGTTGATGTAGTCGAACATCTTCGCGATCCAACCATCAAGCACCGAACGTACGGCACCTCCGCGTTCAGCACACGTTCAGCTTGATGATGTCCCACGAGCTCTTGATCCAGTTGAGCTTCACGAGAGAGTTTCGCCAGCACGACGGCGTGGTGACAGATATGATGTATCTACCAGCGCAGGGCTTCGCCTAAGCACTGCAACGGTATGACAGAGGTGTGTTTTTGTGGAGAGGGGCACCGCACATGGCTAAAACAATTCAACTTGTGTGTTCTAGGGTGCCCCCTGCCCCCGTATATAAAGGATCAAGGGAGAGGCCGGCCCTAGAGGGGGCGCGCCAAGTGTGGGGAGTCCTACTAGGACTCCCAAGTCCTAGTAGGATTCCCCTTTCCTTTCCGGAGTAGGAGAGAAGGAAAGAGGTGGAGAGGGAGAAGGAAAAGGGGGCTGCACCCCTTGTCCAATTTGGACCAGAGGGGGGGCGCGCGCCTCCTTCCTTTTGGCCTTTCTCCTCTATTCCTGTATGGCCCAATAAGGCCCAAATACTCCGAAAAATACTCGAATCACTCGGAACCTTTCCGATGTCCGAATATAGTCGTCCAATATATTGATCTTTACGTCTCGACCATTTCGAGACTCCTCGTCATGTCCTCGGTCTCATCCAGGACTCCGAACTCCTTCGGTACATCAAAACTCATAAACTCATAATACCGATCGTCATCAAACGTTAAGCGTGCGGACCCTACGAGTTCGAGAAATATGTAGACATGACCGAGACTCATCTCCGGTCAATAACCAATAGTGGAACCTGGATGCTCATATTGGCTCCTACATGTTCTACGAAGATCTTTATCGGTCAAACCGCATAACAACATACATTGTTCCTTTTGTCATTGGTATGTTACTTGCCCGAGATTCGATCGTCGGTATCTCTATACCTAGTTCAATCTCATTACCGGCAAGTCTCTTTACTCGTTCCGTAATACATCATCTCGTGACTAACTCATTAATCTTTTGCTTGCAAGGCTTATTATGATGTGCATTACCGAGAGGGCCCAGAGATACCTCTCCGACACTCGGAGTGACAAAGCCTAGTCTTGATCTATGCCAACACCACGAACACTTTTGGAGACACCTGTAGAGCATCTTTCTGATCACCCAGTTACGTTGTGACGTTTGATAGCACACAAGGTGTTCCTACGGTATTCGGGAGTTGCATAATCTCATAGTCATAGGAACATGTATAAGTCATGAAGAAAGCAATAGCAGTAAAACTAAACGATCATAGTGCTAAGCTAACGGATGGGTCTTGTCCATCACACTTAGGCATTCGCAGTTCTGTCCTGTCATTAATAAAATCCACCAACGCTTGAGATTTGATCGCTGTTCGTGGCACATATTTCAGGCCATGGGGTCCGAGCTCTATGGCCCATTGAGCTACCCGGCCTGTGGCTTCTTTGTTCTGAATGCTATCTCCTAAAGGAGCAGAACTAACCACCGTGATGGGATGGCCAAGGAAATACTGCTTCAACTTGCGACTGGTCATAAACACCCCATAGACCAGCTTTTTCCAATGGGGGTATCTCTATTTGGATTCGATAAGCACCTCACTGACATAGTAGACCGACCACTGAACTGGATATTCCTTGTCTGGCTCTTTCCTTTCCACAACCACCGCTACACTTACTGCTCTACTGTTAGCGACGACATATAAAAGCAAGGGCTCCTTATCAACAGGAGCCGCAAGGACCGGCGGTTCAGCCAATTGTTTTTTCAGTGCCTCAAATGCATGGTCAGCAGCGTCACTCCAGACGAAGTGATCTGTTTCCTTCATCATTTGGTACAAAGGGATGGCCTTCTCACTCAAACGGCTGATAAACCGGCTTAAGGCCGCGATACGACCCGCCAGGCGTTGAACATCATTGATGCACACCAGTTTAGCTAAGGCCGTGATAGCTTTAATCTTCTTCGGATTATCTTCGATACCTCGTTCAGAGACCAAAAAACCCAAGAGCTTGCCAGCTGGGACTCCAAAACCGCATTTGCCTGGGTTAAACATCATTTTGTAGACCCGGAGGTTATCGAAGGTCTCTTTCAGATCATCTAATAAGGTCTCTTTCTTCCTTGATTTCACAACTATGTCATCCACGTAGGCATGAACATTGCGCCAAATCTGGTCATGGAGACAATTCTGAACACAACACTGATAAGTCGCCTAGCCACTCTTGACTCCAAAGGGCATAGACACATATCAAAAGGCTCCAAAAGGAGTGATGAAAGATGTCTTCTCCTGGTCCTTAACTGCCATTTTGATTTGATGATAACCCGAATAAGGATCCAAAAACTCAAATGCTCACAACCCGTCGTAGCATCAATGATTTGATCAATACGAGGGAGAGCAAAAGGGTCAGTCGGACAAGCTTTATTAAGATCTGTGTAGTCTACACACATACGCCAAGTGCCATTCTTTTTAAGCACCAATACCGGGTTAGCCAACCACTCAGGGTGAAAAACCTCAACTATGAACCTTGCTACCAAGATTCGGGCTACTTCTTCCTCAATGGCCTTGCACCTCTCTTCATTAAAACGATGAAGGAATTGCTTGACCGGTTTAAACTTTGGATCAATATTAAGAGTGTGCTCAGCTAGTTCCCTCGGTACACCTGTCATGTCAGAAGGCTTCCATGCAAAGATGTCCCGGTTCTCACGGATGAACTCGATGAGCGCGATTTCATATTTAGGAACCAGATTAGCACTGATAGTGAACTGTTGAGATGAATTGCCAGGGATGAATGTTTAGTGTCATCGTCTGATTTAAATTTCAATAAAGGATCATGTTCTGTGGTTGGCTTTTTCAGATGGGTCATGTCCGCCGGGTCAACATCATCTTTGTAAAATTTCAACTCTTCCGTTGCGCAAGAAGATTCAACATAAGCAACAACGCCTTCCTCGCACTCCGAGGTTATCTTCCTGTCACCGTGTACTATGATAGTGCCCTTATGACCTGGCATCTTAATCCACAAACAAACATAGAAAGGACGGGCCATAAATTTGCCGTAAGCCGGCCGCCCAAACAAAGTATGATAAGGACTCCTGATTTTAACCACTTCAAAGGTCCATTTTTCTGCTCTGTAATCCTGGTCATCACCAAAGGCCACTTCCAACATTATCTGACCCACTGGATACGCCGACTTACCATGCACCACCCCATGAAAAACAGTATTAGATGTCTGAAGATCATTGTCAGTTAAATTCATACGTCGGAAAATATCATAGTAAAGGATATTGATGCTACTGCCTCCATCCATGACCACTTTGGTCACCTTATATCCTCCCACCTGAGGAGCCACCACCAGGGCTAACTGACCTAGATTATTAATCAAGGGCGGGTGATCTTCTCGGCTCCATACGATGGGCTGCTCAGTTCATCTCAGGTATCAAGGGACCATCGGTTCAACCGAATGCACTGCCCGCTTATGAATCTTCTGACCCTGTTTGCAGAAGCTTGTGGTAAATACGTGATACTAACCACTGTTCAGCTACTTTGGATTGCTCTGATAACTAGACTGTTGCTGATGACCCCCTTGACTAGGTTGTTGATTAAAACCGCCTTGGTTGGCCTGTCCTTGAAACCCAGAGCTTGGACCGCCGCCTCCGAAACCAGGCCCGTGAAAACCGGACCCTGACCCGCCAGATGGGCCATTGTTATTGTGAGAAAAAATAGAGTTTCTATACTCTCTCATGATACTGCAATCTTTCCACATATGAGTAGCCGGTTTCTCCTCCGCACCATGTTTTGGGAAAGGTTGATTCAACATGGCCTCAAGATTGGGTCTTGGCCCCCCGAACCGGGCATTTGGCCCCTTCCCTTTCCGACACTGCTGATTATTCTGTGTATTGGTATTAGCCACAAAATCAGAGCCGCCATCTGTCTGCTTGCTTTTTGCATTATTGCCCTGATTCGGCGTACCGTGATGCTAAGCCCTAGTATTGCCATTCTTCTTTCCCTTGCCGGTTTTATCTTCATAGGACTCCGGATCTTTAGTGCCATCTGAATCTGCGTATTTAACAAGAGCTGCCATGAGCTCTCCCATGTCGTTGCAATGGCGTTTAAGCCATCCCAGCTTTTGCTTGAGGGGAAAGAACTAACAATGCTTCTCTAGTGTTAAAATAGTTGAACTGGTATTGATACTGTCTGATGAGTGGATAACCGTTGAGATCTAATGCACCCAATGGGTTGTAGACTCGCCCTCATTCTGGATACAAGAATCCAGATCCACGATCGACATAGGCTGTGTCTTTGATTTTTTTGATGAAATGCGCTTTCAACTCTGCCCACGAGCTGATAGAATTCGGGGGCAACCCCTTCAGCCAAGTGCCTGCCGGTCCATCCAGCATCATGGTGAAATATTTAGCACAGACAGCCTCACTAACATCCAGCATCTCCATGACCATCTCATAACTCTTGATCCAGGCCTTTGGGGGTTGATCCGGTGTATAGTTAGGCACCTTCTGAGGCACCTTGAAATCCTTGGGGAGACACTCACTGCGTATGGCTGGTATTAAGCATGGCACACCAAGGGTTTTAGAGGTTATCCCCACCTCCACAAACGCGGTTGGGTAAACTAGAGATTGCTGGTGAGCCGCCAGCTGATCCACTAACTCTGCCTCCCGCTGCGCCCTGCCCTGATCTATCAAGGTTTGGGCGTCATCGCCAGCGCGCGGTGGGTCGTGCTTATGAGGGTTGTTACGGTGTTGCTCACTGCTTGAAGCTGCTGGTGACTCCATATGCCTGCTGTAACTCCGGCTTGGATGAGGGGTTGAATAGATTTGATACGTCTCCAACATATCTATAATTTTTTATTGTTCCATGCCATCATTTATGATGTTTTGGATGTTTACTCGGCTTTGTTATACACTTTTATATTATTTTTGGGACTAACCTACTGACCCAAAGGCCTAGTCCAAATTGCTGTTTTTTGCCTGTTTTAGGGTTTTACAGAAAAGGAATATCAAACGGAGCCCAAATGGAATGAAACCTTCGGGAGAGATATCTTTGGAGCAAAATACACACGGGGGACTTGAGAACCACGGAGTAGGGCTGACATGGCGTCCACAAGGGTGGGGGTGCGCCCCCCTATATGGCGCGCCCCTTGCCTCGTGGGCACCCCGTATGGCCCCCGGTGCCCTCCTTCCTCCTATATATACCTACGTACCCTCAAACTATCAGAACAACAGAGAAAACTCTAGTTCCACCGCCGTAACCTTCTGTTCCCGTGAGATCCCATCTTGGGGCCTGTTCTAGAGCTCCGCCGGAGGGGGTATCTACCACGGAATGCTTCTACATCATCATCATCGCCTCACCATGAGTTGTGAGTAGTTTACCACAGACCTTCGGGTCCATAGCTAGTATCTAGATGGCTTCTTCTCTCTCTTTGGATCTCAATACTAAGTTCTCCTCGGTCTTCGAGGAGATCTATTCGATGTAATATCTTTTTGCGGTGTGTTTGTCGAGATCCGATGAATTGTGGGTTTATGATCAAGATTATCTATGCGAAATATTTGGTTCTTCTCTGAACTCTTTATGTATGATTATAATATCCTTGCTAGTCTCTTCGAATTATTGGTTTAGTTTGGCCTACTAGATATATAGTTCTTGCAATGGGAGAAGTGCTTGGCTTTGGGTTCAATCTTGCAGTGTCCTTTCCCAGTGACAGTAGGGGCAACAAGGCACATATTGTATTGTTGCCATCGAGGATAAAAAGATGGGGTTTATATCACTATGTTTGAGTTTATCCCTCTACATCATGTCATCTTCTTTAAGGCGTTACTCCGTTCTTATGAACTTAGTACTCTAGATGCATGCTGGATAGCGGTCGATGTGTGGAGTAATAGTAGTAGATGCAGAATCATTTCGGTCTACTTGTCTCGGACGTGATGCCTATATATAATGATCATGCCTAGATAGTATCATAATTATTCGCTTTTCTATCAATTGCTTGACAGTAATTTGTTTACCACCGTAGAATATCACTATCATGAGAGAAGCCACTAGAGAAAACTATGGCCCCCGGGTCTATTCTCAACATATCAATCTACAATCTACTTTACTTTTCCGCTTTTACTTTATGTTCTTATAACAAAAAATATCAAACTATCATCTCTATCAGATCTCACTTTCGTAAGTGACCGTAAAGGGATTGACAACCCCTTATCGCGTTGGCTTCTAAGTTCTTATTTGTTTGTGCAGGTGCGAGGGACTCGCGCGTGGTCTCCTACTGGATTGATACATTGGTTCTCAAAAATCGAGGGAAATACTTACTCTACTATGCTGCATCACCCTTTCCTCTTCGAGGGAATACAACGCAAGCTCGGGAAGTAGCAAGAAGAATTTCTGGCGCCGTTGCCGGGGAGGCTTACGCAAAAGTCATATACCAAGTACCTATCACAAACCCTTATCCTTCGCATTACATTTTTTTGCCTCTCGTTTTCCTCTCCCCCACTTCACCCTTGCCGTTTTATTCGCCCTTCTTCTGCCGTGTGTTTATCGTTCGCTTGCCCTCATGTCTGAGATGGGGGAAGATTTTATCGAGAAGGGTAGTAATGTTGAGGGTAACGTCTATGTTGACCCCCGGATGAAACTACCACTTTACATATTAAGAAGTTCCGGGTTGGTAGTGGTAATATCATTGGAAAATGAGTTCTTCAAGACTTCTTTACTTGTGCGGTGCTTTGCCCAGTATGGGTGGCTCTATTCTTCAGAGAACTAGTAGCCTTGCGGATGCGGTATCTATGCTTGTAGTTGAAATTGAAAGGCAATTTATCCATATGCATCCCTGTATTCAGAGAATCTTTTTGGAGTATTCCAATATTGAGCATTCTTCTGTTAAGCGTGCAACTACTATCTTTTTGGCTCATGAATCTAGATTTATCATGAAAGAGGCCAAAGAAATCTTCGCTCATTACGCGGTAGATGCTGGTCGACCTCCCATAGAGGCTATCTTATTTAATCAAGAAAACATAATGCGGTTGCGATCTCCTGATCATGTTGCTTTTAATGAAAACCTTAGAAAAAAGGTTCCTACCGACGTCTTGGTTGATAGAATTTCTGAATCAAACGATGGTTTTGCTATTCAAAACAATGGGTTAGGCTTCTCCCTTGAGCGAAGGCTCATGACCTTCTGCCAAAAGAATGCCTATAACGATGAATTGGTTGTACACTATAAGGGACCAAAAGAGGAACCTATTCCTCCAGAGCTTGATATGGGGGACTTTTGTCCCATTAAATTTAGCCCTTTTGATTACTTTTGCTTGCCACAAAGGAAACTTGACGCTGAACGTAGGGAATATGAGATGAGTTTCCCCGATATATCGTATAATTATGGCATTCCCTAGATCTATCCATGTATCGTGCCTAGCTAGGGGCGTAAAACGATAGCGCTTGTTGGGAGGCAACCCAATTTTATATTTTTTTTTTGTTTTTGCTTCTGTTTAGGAATAAATATTGCATCTAGCTTCTATTTAGATGTGGTTTTGTGTTTTAATTAGTGTTTGTGCCAAGTAGAACCATTGTGAAGACTCGTGTTAAGTTTATATGATCTTGCTACGAAAAACAGAATCGTTAGTGCTCGCTAGAATGGTCACCAGATTTTACTGGAGCATGCTATTTAGTTGATTCTTTTTGCAGATGATTAATAGACAAATTCCTCACGTTGAACAATTTAGTTCATTTTTTTGGAGTTACATAAGTATGCGAAAACTGCAGATTACTACAGACTGTTCTGTTTTTGACAGATTCTGTTTTTCGTGTGTTGTTTGCTTATTTCAATGCATCTATGAGTAGTATTGGGAAGTACGAATCATAGAGAAGTTTGAATAAAGTAGGTGTAACACCAATATAAACAAAGAATGAATTCATTGCAATACCTTTGAGTAGTGATTTGCTTTCTTATACTAACGGAGCTCACGAGATTTTTGTCTATGTTTTGTGTTGTGAAGTTTTCAAGTTTTGAGTATTGCTTTGATGGACTATGGAACAAAGAGTGGCAAGAGCCTAAGCTTGGGGATGCCCAAGGCAACCCAAGGTAAAATTCAAGGACAACCAAGAGCCTAAGCTCGGGGATGCCCTGGGAAGGCATCCTCTCTTTCATCTTCATCTATCGGTAACTATACTCGGAGCTATATTTTTTTCACCACATGATATGTGTTTTACTTGGAGCGTCTTGTATAATTTGAGTCTTTGCTTGTTAGTTTGCCACAATTATCCTTGCTGGACACACCTATTTGAGAGAGTTAAATATGGCCTAGGAATTAATAGAACACTCTATGTGCTTCACTTATATCTTTTGACTTGAATAGTTTTTGCTCTAGTGCTTCACTTATACCATTTGGAGCACGGTGGTGATTATATTTTATAGAAATTGTTGATCTCTCATGCTTCAGTTATATCCATTCGAGAGTTTATTAAAACAGCACGGTAATGAGCTTTGGCTATAAAACTAGTCTTCACATGATAGACATCCAATATCAATGTAGTAAAAACTTTCACACTAAGTGCATTGAATATGATGAGAAGTTGGATGCTTGATAATTGTTTTGAGATATGAGGATAGTGATATTAGAGTCATGCTAGTGGAGTTATTATGAAATTGAGAAATGCTTGTGTTAAGGTTAGTGATTGCCGTAGCATGCACGTATGGTGAACCGCTATGTGGCGAAGTTAGAGCATGAGGTATTTGTAAAGTGTCAACCTTTGTGTGGAGGTCGGGGGCACGCGATGGTTAACTCCTACCAACCTACCCCCTAGGAGCATGCGTTGATTGCTTTGTTTTGATGACTCGTAATTTTTTGCAATAAGTATATTAGTTCTTATGACTAATATTGAGTCCATGGATTATACACACTCTCACCCTTCCACCATTGCTAGCCTCTCTTTTATCACGCAACTTTCGCTGGTACCATACACCCACTATATATCCTTCCTCAAAACAGCCACCATATATATTCCTCAAAACAGCCACCATACCTACCTATCATGGCATTTCCATAGCCATTCCGAGATACATTGCCATGCAACTTTCCACCGTTCCGTTCATATGACACGCATCATATTGTCATATTGCCATGCATGATCATGTAGTTGACATCGTATTTCTGGCAAAGCCACCATGCATAATTTTTCATACATGTCACTCTTAATTCATTGCACAGCCCGGTACACCGTCGGAGGCATTCATATAGAGTCATACTTTATTCTAGTATCGAGTTGTAATTCAATGAAAGTGTGATGATCATCATTATTAGAGCATTGTCCCATGTGAGTAAAGGCTAAATCAAGAAAGCCCCTCCAAAAAAAGGAAAAAAAAGAGAAAGGCCAAAGAAAAAAAAGGCCCCCAAAAAAAGAAAAAAGGAAAAAGGAACAATTGCTACTATCTTTTTCCACACTTGTGCTTCAAAGTAGCACCATGTTCTTCATGATAGAGAGTCTCATATTTAGTCACTTTCATATACTAGTGGGAATTTTCATTATAGAACTTGGCTTGTATATTCCAATGATGGGCTTCCTCAAATGCCCTAGGTCTTCATGAGCAAGCAAGTTGGATGCACACCCACTTAGTTTCTTTTGTTGAGCTTTCATACATTTTTAGCTCTAGTGCATCAATTGCATGGCAATCCCTACTCACTCACATTGATATCTATTGATGGGCATCTCCATAGCCCGTTGATACGCCTTGTCAATGTGAGACTATCTCCCTCCTTTTTGTCTTCTCCACAACCACCTCTCTATTCCACCCATAGTGCTATGTCCATGGCTCACACTCATGTATTGCGTGAAAGTTGAAATGTTTGAAAGAATAGAGTATGAAAACAAGTGCTTGGCTGAAACCGGGGTTGTGCATGATATGAATATTTTTTGTGATTAAGAGGGAGCATAGCCCGACTATATGATTTTGTAGGGATAACTTTCTTTAGACATAGTATTTGTGAGAAGACATGATTGCTTTGTTAGTATGCTTGAAGTATTATTATTTCTTATGTCAATAGAGACTTTTGTCTTGAATCTTTCAGATCTGAACATTCATGCCACAATTAAGAGTATTACATTGAAAAACTATGTTGGTTAGCATTCCACATCAAAAATTCTGTTTTTATCATTTACCTACTCGAGGACGAGCAGGAATTAAGCTTGGGGATGCTTGATACATCTCCAACGTATCTGTAATTTTTGATTGTTCCATGCTATTATTTATGATGTTTTGGATGTTTAATGGGCTTTGTTATACACTTTTATATTATTTTTGGGACTAACCTACTGACCCAAAGGCCCAGTCCAGATTGCTGTTTTTTGCCTGTTTTAGGGTTTTACAGAAAAGGAATATCAAACGGAGTCCAAACCGAATGAAACCTCCGGGAGAGATATTTTTGGAGCAAAATACGCACGGGAGACTTGAGAACCACAAAGTATGGCTGATGTGGCGTCCACGAGGGTGGGGGGAGCCCCCCTATAGGGCGCGCCCCCTGCCTCGTGGGCACCCCGTCTGGCCCCCGGTGCCCTCCTTCCTCCTATATATACCTACGTACCCCGAAACTATCAGAACAACAGAAAAAACCCTAGTTCCACCGCCGCAACCTTGTGTTCCCGTGAGATCCCATCTTGGGGCCTGTTCCGGAGCTCTACCGGAGGGGGGATCTACCACGGAGTGCTTCTACATCATCATCATCGCCTCACCATGAGTTGTGAGTAGTTTACCACATACCTTCGGGTCCATAGCTAGTATCTAGATGGCTTCTTCTCTCTCTTTGGATCTCAATACCAAGTTCTCCTCGGTCTTCGAGGAGATCTATTCGATGTAATCTCTTTTTGCGGTGTGTTTGTCGAGATCCGATGAATTTTGGGTTTATGATCAAGATTATCTATGAGAAATATTTGGTTCTTCTCTGAACTCTTCAAGTATGATTATAATATCCTTGCAAGTCTCTCCGAATTATTGGTTTGGTTTGGCCTACTAGATCTATGTTCTTGCAATGGGAGAAGTGCTTGGCTTTGGGTTCAATCTTGCGGTGTCCTTTCCCAGTGATAGTAGGGGCAGCAAGACACGTATTGTATTATTGCCATCGAGGATAAAAAGATGGGGTTTATATCACTATGTTTGAGTTTATCCCTCTACATCATGTCATCTTGCTTAAGGCGTTACTCCGTTCTTATGAACTTAATACTCTGGATGCATGCTGGATAGCGGTCAATGTGTGGAGTAATAGTAGGAGATGCAGAATCATTTCGGTCTACTTGTCTAGGATGTGATGCCTATATATAATGATCATGCCTAGATAGTCTCATAATTATTCGCTTTTCTATCAATTGCTCGACAGTAATTTGTTTACCCGCCCTAGAATATCGCTATCATGAGAGAAGCCACTAGAGAAAACTATGCCCCCCCGGGTCTATTCTCAACATATCAATCTACAATTTAATTTACTTTTCTGCTTTTACTTTCTGTTCTTATAACCAAAAATACAAAAAATATCAAACTATCAGCTCTATCAGATCTCACTTTCGTAAGTGACCGTAAAGGGATTGACAACCCCTTATCGCGTTGGCTGCGAAGTTCTTATTTGTTTGTGCAGGTGCGAGGGACTCGCACGTGGTCTCCTACTGGATTGATACCATGGTTCTCCAAAACTGAGGGAAATACTTACGCTACTATGTTGCATCACCCTTTCCTCTTCGAGGGAATACAACGCAAGCTAGAGAAGTAGCAGGATTCGCTCACGGTTGTATGAATAAGCCTCCTGTTGAGCCACATCGGTTTGAAGAAGCTTGCCGGCTCTTCGTATCTCTATCGCTGCCGGAGACTCACCCTCAATAGGGATAGCTGCTAACCGTGTTGCCTCAGCGACAATGTTGTCCAGCGGATTAGAATAATAACCCGGGGGCGTCGGGGCGCACTAAGGCGGAGTTATATCCAGACGGGGCAGGTCCATGGCTCATGGCTGAGCCGGCGCACCTATTGCAGCTGTCTCGACCGCCCGGTTCACCACGGGCGGGTCGCTGGTTCCTACCCCAGGCGTGTTAAACAAGTTCCTAGCCTCAAACTCTGCAGGCAGGCGGGTCTGATGTCTCCTCCTCATGACGGCGTTCGCGGCGTTCTGATCCAAGGTGAGCCAGAATGACTCTGCTTGAATCCGCTGGGCCTGAGCATCCAACGCGGCCCGCTCCATAGCCATCCTGGTGTTCTCAGCATTGAACTCCTCCCTAGCTTGAGCTATCTCATCCCGCAGCTTTGCGATCTCCGCCTTATGCTGTTTTTGATTCTCTAGTGTTACCTCTGCGGCCAATAAGGTTGCCAACGCCTCCAATAACTCAGATAATCGTAGAGCCGGAGATCGTGCCAGAGTAGCAGCACCAGCTGTCGCTGCAGCCATTGAACCGGAGGTCATAGCCGCGGCGGTAGTGGAGCCAAGCACTGATTGTGTGCCGGCCATGAAGATCGCAACTCGGTTCGGCGGCTCGTAGGAGTCCGGAATACTGTCACCATCGGAACAACCTCCAAGCCCACCGTTTTGCAGCTGATAAATCGAATTGGTCTCACCAGTTGAAGATTCACCATCAGAGTAGATTTTCGCCACTCTTTCAGATACGGATCCTTCGCCTTGGTCCGCTCCATGGATGAAACCTATGAAAGCATGATTGACTGGGGTTCGGACCTTAGCGGGTCGTCCGCGCTGAGCTGTATCGACGAGGTCGGTGCAGATGTCCGGCTCAGGCCCAGACTCGCCGATCTTACCAATGAAGACATGGATTCCGCGAAAGGGGACTCGGTACCCGTACTCGATTGAGCCGGCCTTGGGGCCCCAGCCCGAATCATCGATTTAGAGCTTTCCCAATGACTTTTAGTCAACTCGCCTGCGATGTACCCCTTGATCCCTGCGGAGCTGCCCTTCAAGAACTCGAAACCACCATGCGCTGGCCCCATGGTGTGCGCCAACTGTCATGGATTTTTCACGGAAGTTTTCCTACGGTTAGGACTTAGGTTTGGAGCCATCACATTTAGGTTAGCTTGAAGGGGTTAAACGGGACAATAGACACATAGAGTTTTTATCCTGGTGCAGCCCCTCGATGAGGTAAAAGCTTAATCCAGCTAGGGTTTGTATTGCTCGAGGCTCAATGAATAGGAAGCGGATACGCTTGACCTAGCTCTCGAGCGATTGTTTCTTGACCTTAACCCGCCACCCCTTTATATATGCAGACTGATGCCCGGCGGCTTACAGAGTCTCGGCCGGCTCATATACAATGTGTCCGGCTTGGTATAAACTAAAACCTGCCTTACAATACAAGTTTACATATAGGGCGGTTCACACCCACGGGCTTCATATCACCTCCGGGTCTTGGGCCTTCGATCGGCTGCTACATAAACCGCCATCTTCGTATCTTCCTGGGCCTCAGCAGGCCTCTTTTATCCTTAAGCCACCGGTGGCATAACCCGGCCCCTCCCGGGCGGGTTATACCCAATAGTTATATCCCCAACAAATACCAAGGAATAAACTATGATGGCGAGAAGTATCAATGTATCAAGAGTTCATAGGAGGTGGTGCAATCCCCATGACAGTCTTGACATAAAGATGGTAACACTCCAAGGTAGAGCAGATTAGAAGCTGGATTGGCATTCTGATCTGCGGAATACAAGTACTTTGACCAAATCCTAGAAATGGATGAGGTACTGGAGTTTGTTTCTCCTTACCATTTCGAAATAGAATGGCTCGACGGACCATAAGAATAATAGACATTGATGAACATGAATGCACACATACTCTTGGCTATCAAATGATAGGCAAAGGTGGGAATACAACTACAATGGAAACAACTCAAGGGAACATATGACTTTCTGAGTTTTGGATGCATGGATTCGCATGTCGAACAAGTTCAACATATTTGTTCTGAATAACCCATGCAGAAGAGGAAGGAGTGGCAGATTCACAACGTAGAATGGAGAACTCGTCAAGAGCACTCTGGTTCTGATCTTTTGGTTCAATCGAACTTCTGCCATATTGATTCATGGTATTGGAAGAACGATATACCACGGACCTCGAGGACTATCACAAGGTTACTAATATCCAGAAGGTACGAGCAAACACTATCAACAAGAAGTAAGTGGAGTGAATCTTGGGTTCAAGAACCTAGAAATAGAATGCCTACTAACTAAATGGCATCACGAGATGCTTTTGAAAAAGGTGGCCAGAATCATCACACTGAGAGCACAACACAAGTTTGGGGTTACTGGGTGGCTATCTATGATGTCCTAGCTTCCTGATAGCTTCAACAACTACGTCGAGGCAACAGAGTACCTCCACACACCGAATAATGTGGTTAATCTGGCCTAAAAGGACATTAAGAATAAGGAGGAAAGATTTGCAAATGCATCAGATTGTTTAGAAACTTTGGATGACTCGAAGAGCATAACAATTGTAAATGCTCAAAAAGATTTTGAGATCCATGCAAAAAGGTAGCATAACCACTAAACATCATAATGTCAAGGTTCTGAGACCAACTGTTTAACACAGTGAAGTAGTAGAAACTGAACTGAGAGTTGAATCCACCATTAACGTGATCCTGATAGATAGATGACAAGCCTAGTTCTTAATCCCCGTGGAAAAGAAGAGGTTGACTCAAATCAGAAGGACATAAGGTAAAGGAGTAAAAAGAGCCTTACGTTCCCTTCCACAATCAATTCCCTTATATAACTAAAGAATTTCTAGACTCGACTTCGACCAGTTTGGCTTGGTAATCCTACAGGCAGTCAGACTCTGATACCAAAGTTGTCGGGACCCCGATCCTAAGTCACACCGATCTAGCATGTAACACATCATATCACTTTGCGGCCTCACACATGGTATCCCCACGGGTGCCACCTTACCTGGCCCGGGACAATTTGCGCATTTTGGCTCCTGTATATGATAGTGTCGCTAGCATCCATATGATAGAGAACCCGGGTCGACATGACTAGTCATAAACCCAAGGTGGCACAAACTTACAGGGACAGACATACATGACCCAGCAATGCACGTGTCGGTCAGCAGCGAGTGTTGCCGGGTTGTAGCAAGCTAACATGACTCCGGTATACACCACATGATATTCTCCCTGGAAGGGACAGACACATGAGCAAAGAAGGACACATGTTGGTCAATCCATGTGTTCCGGAGCAGTAGCAAGCTACCAAGGCTCAGTGGAAGCACTAGGAGGCATTTCCCCATAAGGAAGGCTACCAGGAATAAACAACTAGGTGCCGAATCCCACACATACCAATACACGTTACACGTACACATAAGATGCACGATATGTGTAGATACAACATGGCATCACAACATAACTCAACAACACATATAGATAAAGGCCCAGAAGAGCTATCATAGCATTTATTACAGACATGGGTCAACATACAGAGCATACAGGCAACGAAAGCATAAACATGTCTGGGTACAGACATCTGAAAAGGAAGAAGGCTATCAAGCCTGACTATCTACAAGATCCTCCCAAGGGTACAAGATCGTAGCTGAGGTAACAAGCTAAATGTCGAAGTCCACGCAGAACCACTAGTGAGACTGAAGTCTCTCTGCAAAAACATAAATTAAGCAAACGTGAGGACAAATATACTCAGCAAGACTTAAATCAGAACTAGCTACATATGCATCAGTATAAACAAAGGGTTGGTGGAGCTTAACTGCAACAAGCCATCTTTGACTCAGTGGCTATCCTGTACTACGACTGCTGGTAACTCTTTTGAGGTGGCGCACACGAGTCCACATATTCACCATATCAATACACCACTATGGTTCTGCTCCCATCTCCCTACGAGAAGGCCATCCATAGCACTCACACTTATCTTGCACATTTTAGAGTATCCACTTTCACTTGTCTATGAACTGCATAAGCAACCCAGTAGTCCATTACCACGGACGCGACTATTCGAATAGATCATATTACCCTACAGGGGTGTACTTCTTCAGACACACTCTCACCACTTATCGCCGTTGACATGACATGTACTCGACAACCTTCAAGCGGAAGCCCAGCGAGGGTGTCGGCCACGACCTGACTAACCAGTAACAAAACAAATCTCTAGTACAGGTTTATCGCTGATACATCTCCAACGTATCTGTAATTTTTGATTGTTCCATGCTATTATTTATGAAGTCTTAGATGTTTAATGGGCTTTATCATTCACTCTTATATCATTTTTGGGCCTAACCTACTTACCCAAAGGCCCAGTCCAGATTGCTGTTTTTTTGCCTATTTCAGGGTTTTGCAGAAAAGGAATATCAAACGGAGTCCAAACGGAATGAAACCTTCGCAGGAGATATTTTTGGAGGAAATCACGCGACATAAACTTTGGGGCCAAGCCAGAGGACAGGGGCCCACCCTCGAGGGTGGGGGGCGCGCCCCCCTTCCCAGGGTGCGCCCCCTGCCTCGAGGGCAGGCCCGGTGGCCCCTGGTGCCCGTCTTTCTCCTATATATGCCTACGTACCCCAAAACCTCCATACGTAGAGAGAAAACACTAATTCCACCGCCGTAGCAGCTATTCCCTTGGAGATCCCATCTTGGAGCCTGTTCCGGGTGGGGGATCCATCACGGAGGCCTTCATCATCATCATCGCCCTCACCATGAGTTGTGAGTAGTTTACCACAGACCTTCGGGTCCATAGCTAGTATCTAGATGGCTTCTTCTCTCTCTCTCCGGATCTCAATACAAAGTCTCCTCGGTCTTCGAGGAGATCTATTCGATGTAATCTCTTTTTGCGGTGTGTTTGTCGAGATCCGATGTATTGTGAGTTTATGATCAAGGTTATCTATGAAAGACATTTCGTTCTTCTCTGAACTTTTTATGTGTGCTCATAATATCCTTGGAAGTCTCTTCGAATTATTGGTTTGGTTTGGCCTACTAGATCTATAGTTCTTGCAATGGGAGAAGTGCTTGGCTTTGGGTTCAATCTTGCGGTGTCCTTTCCCAGTGACAGTAGGGGCTGCAAGGCATGTATTGTATTGTTGCCATCAAGGATAAAAAGATGGGGTTTTCATCATATTGCTTGAGTTTATCCCTCTACATCATGTCATCTTGCTTAAGGCGTTACTCTGTTCGTATGAACTCAATACACTAGATGCATGCTGGATAGCGGTCGATGTGTGGAGTAATAGTAGTAGATGCAGACAGGAGTCGGTCTACTTGTCTCGAACGTTATGCCTATATACAATGATCTTGCCTAGATAGTCTCATAATTATTTGCTTTTCTATCAATTGCTTGACAGTAATTTGTTTACCCGCCGTAGAATATCGCTATCATGAGAGAAGCCACTAGAGAAAACTATGGCCCCCGGGTCTATTCTCAACATATCAATCTACATCTACTTTACTTTTCTTGTCTTTATTTGCTGTTTTATTAAACTAAAAATATCAAAAATATTATCTTATCATCTCTATCAGATCTCACTATCGTAAGTGACCGTAAAGGGATTGGCAACCCCTTATCGCGTTGGCTGCGAAGTTCTTATTTGTTTGTGCAGGTGCGAGGGACTGTCACGTGGTCTCCTACTGGATTGATACCTTGGTTCTCAAAAACTGAGGGAAATACTTACGCTACTGTGCTGCATCTCCCTTTCCTCTTCGAGGGAATACAACGCAAGCTCAAGAGGTAGCAATCGCCTATTCGGGTTCCATACGCAAGGAAGTCCGGCCGAGGTTTCACTCACGGTCCCAAACGATGTGTGCATGATTCCCGGGACACCAAGTGGGCGACTCGGTACACCAGGCCATGGTGTATCTACTGCATCATAGCCCACCCCTAGGGTCAGCGCTACGCACGACCTCCAACACATATCCTACAAACACTAGAAACTAGTTGCAACTCCTGGACAGAGATCAAGGCGATTAATAAGTCGAGAAAGCTTGGAGTGCCTGGAGCCCAATGTGTGGTAGTAACTGTCTTGGATCACAAACACAGAACTCGGTTCCTGAGGATGGTCCCAATGGGACAACCCACCATGTACTCCTACATGGCCTGTCATCGCTACCTTTACCAAATCGCGTTCACACACTTAGCTCTCAATAGTAGGACATGTTCACCCCACTCCAATCCATCCCAGATGAATCAGACCTGACACAACTCTAAGCATAGCAGGCATAACAAGCAATCATGAATGAGTAGGCACATAATGGCTCAAACAACTCCTACTCATGCTAGTGGGTTTTAACTATTTACTGTGGCAATGACAGGTCATGCAGAGGAAAGGGGTTCAGCTACCGTAGGAAAAAGCAGTTGAAACATTGTTGTCCTAATGCAGTGAAAGAGAGCAAGAGCGAGAGAGTGGGATTTTATCGAAATGTTCAATGGGGATTGCTTGCCTGGCACTTCCGAAGATAGCATAACTCTTTATCGGTGTCAACGATCACAACGTCAAAACAACGTCCACTGCGAGGGGACAACACTGTCAAACAGAGAAAGAACACAATCAATGCAATGCAACAATATGATGCATGATCATGACATGGCAATATGCTGCTGATTGAGCTAATTTAACTAATGACAATTGAAATGGAGTTGGTTTGAACACAAGATTCAAATCCAAACTCCACATAAGACATTTTAAATGCCCTTTGTTCAAATTGTCATATACAGTAGATTTAGGTTGTTCAAACATGCATGAAAATGCCATAAATAGATTCTTTGAATTTTCCTAATAATTTTTCATATATAAATTATTTCATTTGGAGTTACACGTTAATTTCTATGAATTTTAGAAGTTTAACCCTTTTTATGATATTAATAAATCATTTTCTAATTTATCAAAAATCCAGAAAATTAGCTACTGCGTCAGCATGACATCATGCCGACATCAGTAGTCAACTAAGGTGCCCAAAGTCAAACCTGACATGTGGGGCCCAGTGGTCAGTTACCCAGTGTCACCTAGTGTCACAGACAGGTGGGTCCGGTCAACAGCCATGTCAGCACAGTCAACTCCGACATGTGGGTCCCGTCGGGTTATAACTAATCTAAACAGAAAAAAATTGAGGTTAATTAGGGCGTTGGGCCCAAATGTCAGCGGTTGTGGATGTTAATTAAGAGGTGATTAGCAGTTAACCAACTCCGCCACGTCATCATCGCCGGAGATTAATCGGCGACGACCACAGCTGACGGCGGCGGATATGAGTTTCTGTGGTTCTCGCGCATCCTACGGAGCAAATGGAATCGCCGAAGATGGCCTGAAACGACGGGGGAATCCAGTTGTGTGGCGGCCGAAGTTCGAGCGTCGGTAAGGACGTTGCTGCGGTGCACGAGAGGAGGAGCTGGTGGGTGTGTGGGTTTGCTGGGGAGCTGCTGAGTACGCAACAGTTCTCAGACGTGAGCCACAATGGGTGTGACCACGACCACATCATGGCCGGCGGCGAGGGGCTTGCGGCCATGGCAGAACAACGGCTACGGGACGCAATCGACGGTGGGGAGAGGGCGAGAATGAAGAGGAGCTTGCTACTTCTCGAGCTTGCGTTGTACTCCCTCAAAGAGGAAAGGGTGATGCATCACAGTAGCATAAGTATTTCCCTCAGTTTTTGAGAACCAAGGTATCAATCCAGTAGGAGACCACGCGCGAGTCCCCCGCACCTGCACAACCAAATAAGAACCTCGCAGCCAACGCGATAAAAGGGATTGTCAATCCCTTCTCGGCCACTTACGAGAGTGATATCTGATATATCTGATAAGATAATATTTTTGGTATTTTTGGTATAGCGAAAAAGTAAATAAAGCAAATAAACAACGGCGACAGAAATTGGCAAGTTGACGGGAAACTAATAAAGATAGACCCGAGGGCCATAGGTTTCACTAGTGGCTTCTCTCATGATAGTAGAATTCTACGGTGGGTGAACAAATTACTATCGAGCAATTGATAGAAAAGCGCATAGTTATGAGAATATCTAGGCATGATCATTCTATATAGGCATCACGTCCGTGACAAGTAGACCGAAAGGATTCTGCATCTACTATTATTACTCCACACATCGCCGCTATCCAGCATGCATCTAGAGTATTAAGTTCATAAGAACAGAGTAACGCCTTAAACAAGATGACATGATGTAGAGGGATAAACTCAAGAAATATGATATAAACCCCATCTTTTTATCCTCGATGGCAACAATACTATACGTGCCTTGCTGCCCCTACTGTCACTTGGAAAGGACACTTCAAGATTGAACCTAAAGCCAAGCACTTCTCCAATTGCAAGAACTATAGATCTAGTAGGCCAAACCAAACCAATAATTCAAAGAGACTTGCAAGGATATTATAATCATACATAAAAGATTTTAGAAAAGAATCCAATATTGTTCATAGATAATCTTGATCATAAACCCACAATTCATCGGATCTCGACAAACACACCGCAAAAAGATTACATCAAATAGATCTCCTCGAAGATCAAGGAGAACTCTGTATTGAGATCCAAAGAGAGAGAAGAAGCCATCTAGATAATAATTATGGACCCGCAGGTCTGTGGTAAACTACTCACAACTCATCAGAGAGGCTATGGTGTTGATGTAGAAGCCCTCCATAATCGATGCCCCCTCCGGCGGAGCTCCGGAACAGGCCCCAAGATGGGATCTCACGGGTATAGAAGGTTACGGCGGTGGAATTAGGGTTTCGTCCGTCTACCAGATGTTTCCAGGGTATGAGAGTATATATAGGCCGAAGAGGCACGCCAGGGGAGCCAGAGGGGGCCCACAAAGGTGGGGGGCGCGCCTACCCCCCTAGGCGTGCCCTCTGCCCTCGTGGCCTCCTCTCTTCCTTCCTGGCGTGTACTCCAAGTGTTCTGTGTTGATATCGTTCCAAAAATAACTCTCCCAAAGGTTTCATTCGGTTTGGACTCCGTTTGATATTCCTTTTCTGCGAAACATTGAAATAGGCAAAAAAAACAGCAATTTGCACCGGGCCTTGGGTTAGTAGGTTAGTCCCCAAAATAGTATAAAAGTGTATAATAAAGCCCATTAAACATCCAAAACAGAATATATAATAGCATGGAACAGTAAAAAATTATAGATACGTTGGAGACGTACCAAGCATCCCCAAGCGTATTTCCTGCTCGTCCTTGAGTAGGTAAATGATAAAAGCAGAAGTTTTGATGTGGAATGCTAACCAACATAATTTTCAATGTAATTTTCTTTATTGTGGCATGAATGTTCAGATCCGAAAGATTCAAGAAAAAAAGTCTATATTGACATCAGAATGATAATACTTCAAGCATACTAACAAAGCAATTATGTCTTCTCAAAATAACATGGCCAAAGAAAGTTATCCCTACAAAGTTATATAGTTTGGCTATCCTCTCTCTTCATCACACAAAATATTTAAATCATGCACAACCCCGGTTTCAGCCAAGCAATTGTTTCACACTTTAATTTTTTCAAACCTTTCAACTTTCACGCAATACATGAGCGTGAGCCATGGATATAGTACAATGTGGAATAGAGTGGTGGTTGTGGAGAAGACAAAAGAGGAAGATAGTCTCACGTCAACTAGGCGTATCAATGGGCTATGGAGATGCCCATCAATAGATATCAATGTGAGTGAGTAGGGATTGCCATGCAACAGATGCACTAGTGTCGGGGAAACTGATCGCCCACGAACACCTATGGGACCGAAGCCCCTTTTCGGTACGGCAGGGGGCGGAGGTAGCACAAAGAGCGGATCGAGGCGAGCACACGAGCAGTTTACCCAGGTTCGGGCCGCACAGATGCGTAAAACCCTACTCCTGCTTTGGTGGTTGTATTTAGTTCTTGGCTCGGGAGCGCAGGGAGCTACAGTACACTCCAGCGGCTAGCAAGACCGAGCGTGAGAATGATCGAATGTCTAACCCCCTTCTACGTTGTGCATGGGCCTCCTTTTATACGCTCAAGGGGTCACCGACAGGTGGCAACGCAGTTGAGGGTAAAAATGTAAGAAGAGTGGTAGTTGGTACAGTGTTTGTACAGTGTTCCATACCTAACCCTGACGGCAGGGGACAAGGGCATTAAATGCCCGTCGCCGTCGCCCAAACAGTGCAAAAAGTGGCCGTCATGGGCGCCACCGTCCGCCATGATGGTAGCCTTGTCATCGCTGCTTGCCACCGTGTACCCCTGGCTACACAGCCTTCCGCCACGTGCGCCTCGAATGGTCCCAGAGCGACAAGTGGGTGGATGCGCTGGAGCGCGGGTACTGAGTGGAAGCTTGCCGCGGCAAGCGCCTTGCCGCGGTTGCTATCTTGTCGCTTCCGGGAGCTTGTCGCTCACCGGGCCTTGCCGAGACGCGTGGCGGGTCGCGGCAAGTTCCTTGATGTGCCTTGGTTGGCCTTCCTGGCAAGCTCCTCTTGCCGGGGCCTTGTGCCTTGAGTGGTTTTGTGCCTTGAGTGGCCTTCCCGGCAAGCTCCTCTTGCCGGGGTCTTGTTTCCTTGTCTTGGATACTTTGTTCTTGAATGGCCCCAAAGGAACCACGGAGGACCTTGGCGATCACCTGGCAAGCCTTGCCGCGGGACGCTGCGACTGCCCGTGCACAAGTTCGGGATACTAAGGGTACCCCTACTTTAGGAAGCCCCTTTTCGGTACGGCAGGGGGCGGAGGTAGCACAAAGAGCGGATCGAGGCGAGCACACGAGCAGTTTACCCAGGTTCGGGCCGCACGGATGCGTAAAACCCTACTCCTGCTTTGGTGGTTGTATTCAGTTCTTGGCTCGGGAGCGCAGGGAGCTACAATACACTCCAGTGGCTAGCAAGACCGAGCATGAGAATGATCGAATGTCTAACCCCCTTCTACGTTGCGCATGGGCCTCCTTTTATACGCTCAAGGGGTCACCGACAGGTGGCAACGCAGTTGAGGGTAAAAATGTAAAAAGAGTGGTAGTTGGTACAATGTTTGTACAGTGTTCCATACCTAACCCTGACGGCAGGGGACAAGGGCATTAAATGCCCGTCGCCGTCGCCCAAACAGTGCAAAAAGTGGCCGTCAGGGGCGCCACCGTCCGCCACGATGGTAGCCTTGTCATTGCTGCTTGCCACCATGTACCCCTGGCTGCAGAACCTTCCGCCACGTGCGCCTGGAATGGTCCCAGAGCGACACGTGGGTGGATGCGCTGGAGCGCGGGTACTGAGTGGAAGCTTGCCCCGGCAAGCGCCTTGCCGCGGTTGCTATCTTGTCACTTCCGGGAGCTTGTCGCTCACCGGGCCTTGCCGAGACGCGTGGCGGGTCGTGGCAAGTTCCTTGATGTGCCTTGGTTGGCCTTCCCGGCAAGTTCCTCTTGCCGGGGCCTTGTGCCTTGAGTGGTTTTGTGCCTTAAGTGGCCTTCCCGGCAAGCTCCTCTTGCCGAGGTCTTGTTTCCTTGTCTTGGATACTTTGTTCTTGAATGGCCCCAAAGGAACCACGGAGGACCTTGGCGATCACCTGGCAAGCCTTGCCGCGGGACGCTGCGACTGCCCGTGCACAAGTTCGGGATACTAAGGGTACCCCTACTTTAGTACACCGACAACTAGAGCTATAAGTGTATGAAAGATCAACAAAAGAAACTAAGTTGGTGTGCATCCAACTTGCTTGCTCACGAAGACCTAGGGCATTTTGAGGACGCCCATCATTGGAATATACAAGCCAAGTTCTATAATGAAAATTCCCACTAGTATATGAAAGTGACAAAACAAGAGACTCTCTATCATGAAGATCATGGTGCTATTTTGAAGCACACGTGTGGAAAAAGGATAATAGCATTGTCCCTTCTCTCTTTTTCTCTCTTCTCTTTTTTTTCTTTCTTTTTTTCTCTTTTTTTCATGGGGCCCTTTCTCCTTTTTTCCTTTTTATGGCCTCTTTTTTTCTTTTCTTTTCTTACATCCGGAGTCTCATCCCGACTTGTGGGGGGGATCATAGTCTCCATCATCCTTTTCTTACTGGGACAATGCTCTAGTAATGAAGATCATCACACTTTTATTTACTTACAACTCGAAGCTAGAACAAAATATGACTCTATGTGAATGATAATGATGAAGCGTGTCATATAAACGGAACAGTGGAAAGTTGCATGGCAATATATCTTGGAATGGCTATGGAAATGCGATGATAGGTAGGTATGGTGGCTGTTTTGAGGAAGGTATATGGTGGGTGTATGGTACCGGCGAAAGTTGCGCGGTACAAGAGAGGCTAGCAATGGTGGAAGGGTGAGAATGCATATAATCCATGGACTCAACATTAGTCATAAAGAACTCATATACTTATTGCAAAAATCTACAAGTCATCAAAACAAAGTATTCAATGCATGCTCCTAGGGGAAGGGTTGGTAGGAGTTAACCATCGCGCGATCCCGACCTCCACACAAAGGATCACACTCAATAACTAAATCATGCTCCAACTTCATCACATAACGGTTCACCATATGTGCATGCTACGGGAATCACAAACTTTAACACAAGTGTTTCTCAAATTCACAATTACTCCACTAGCATGACTCTAATATCACTATCCTCATATCTCAAAACAATCATCAAGTATCAAACTTCTCATAATATTCAATGCACTTTTATATGAAAGTTTTTACTATACCCATCTTGGATGCCTATCATATTAGGACTAGTTTTATAACCAAAGCACATTACCATGCTGTTCTAAGAGACTCTCAAAAATATATAAGTGAAGCATTTGTCATCCCCAAGCTTAGGCTCTTGCCACTCTTTGTTCCATAGTCCATCAAATCCTTACCCAAAACTTGAAAACTTCACAACACAAAACTTAGCCAAAAATCTCGTGAACTCCGTTAGTATAAGAAAACAAACAACCATACAAAGGTACTGTAATGAACTCATTCTTTGTTTATATTGGTGTTAAACATACTTTATTCCAACTTCTCTATGATTCATACCCCCCGATACTACTCATAGATTCATCAAAATAAGCAAACAACACACGAAAAACAGAATCTGTCAAAAACAGAACAATATGTAGCAATCTGTAACTTTCGAATACTTCTGTAACTCTAAAAAAATAGAAATAAATTGGTGGACGTGAGGAATTTCTCTAGTAATCATCTGCAAAAAGAATCAACTAAAAAGCACTCTCCAGTAAAAAATGGCAGCTAATCTCGTGAACGCTAAAGTTTCTGGTTTTTACAGCATGGTTGCATAAACTTCACCCAAGTCTCCCCAAAGGCTCTACTTGGCACAAAACCACATCTGAAGAGAAGCTAGATGCAATATTTATTCCTAAACAGAAGCAAAAGCAAATAAAATAAAATTTGGTTGCCTCCCAACAAGCGCTATCGTTTAACGCCCCTAGCTAGGCATACTTTTAATGATGCTCACATGAAAGACAAGACTTGAAGCACAAAAAGAGCATCATATAACATGTGAAAATCATATATAAGTTTAACATACTTCTTATGCATAGGCATTTTATGGGAAAACAAATTAGCCAGACAAGCAAGATCTAACATATGCAAGGAAGAAAAAGAAACAAGATCAATCTCAACATGAAGAGAGGTAATTTAGTAACATGAAGATTTCTACAACCATATTTTCCTCTCTCATAATAATTGCATGTTGGATCATAAGCAAATTCAACAATATAGCTATCACAAAACATATTCTCAACACGATCTATATGCATACGAAGTTGACACTCTTCCAAAATAGTGGGATTGTCATAAACTAAAGTCATCACCTCTCCAAACCCACTTTCATCAAAAAATTCATAAGATTGAATATTCTCCAAATATGTGGGATCTAAAGTTGACACTCTTCCAAACCCACTTTCAATATTATTGCAAACATTATTATCAATCTTACATTCATCATGGGGATTAAATAAATTTTCAAGATCATAAGAAGAATCACCCCAATCATGATCATTGCAACAAGTAGTGGGCATAGAAAAATAAGCATCCCCAAGCTTAGGGTTTTGCATATCATTAACACAATTTACATTAATAGAATTTATAATAACATCATTGCAATCATGCTTTTCATTCAAGGAGCTATTGTGAATCACTTTATAATCTTCTTCTTTCAACACTTCATCACAATTTTCGAGCTCAGGAATTTCAAGCAAAACCTCATAAAGATAATCTAGTGCACGCAGCTCACTAGCAATTCATTCATCATAATTGGATCTCTTAAAAAGATTAGCAAGTGGATAAGGACCCATAATTTAGCAAGCGAAGATGCAAGCTAATAGAGGGCACATGGAAACAAAAGCAAACAGAAAGGCGAACGGAAAAAATGCAAAGGTGAAGTGGGGGAGAGGAAAACGAGAGGGAAATAATGTAATGCGAGGGATAAGGGTTTGTGATAGGTACTTGGTATATGAATTTTGCATAGATCTCCCCGGCAACGGCGCCAGAAATTGGCTAGTTGTCATAAGATCTAATCTTGACTTGACTTGGCGTGAGTCTCCCCGACAACGGCGCCAGAAATTATTCTTGCTACTTCTCGAGCTTGCGTTGTACTCCCTCGAAGAGGAAAGGGTGATGCAATATAGTAGCGTAAGTATTTCCCTCAGTTTTTGAGAACCAAGGTATCAATCCAGTAGGAGACCACACGCGAGTCCTTCGCACCAGCACATACAAATAAGAACCTCGCAGCCAACGCGATAAAAGGGGTTGTCAATCCCTTCTCGGTCACTTACGAGAGTGATATCTGATAGATATGATAAGATAATATTTTTGGTATTTTTGGTATAGAGAAAAAAGTAAATAAAGCCAATAAACAACGACGACATAAATTGGTAAGTTGACGGGAAACTAATAAAGATAGACCCGGCCGGGGGCCATCGGTTTCACTAGTGGTTTCTCTCATGATAGCAGAATTCTACGGTGGGTGAAAAATTACTGTCGAGCAATTGAAAGAAAAGCGTATAGTTATGAGAATATCTAGGCATGATCATTGTATATAGGCATCACGTCCATGACAAGTAGACCGAAATGATTCCGCATCTACTACTATTACTCCACACATCGACCGCTATCCAGCATGCATCTAGAGTATTAAGTTCATAAGAACAGAGTAACGTCTTAAGCAAGATGACATGATGTAGAGGGATAAACTCAAGCAATATGGTATAAACCCCATCTTTTTATCCTCGATGTCAACAATACTATACGTGCCTTGCTGCCCCTGCTGTCACTGGGAAAGGACACCGCAAGATTGAACCCAAAGCCAAGCACTTCTCCCATTGCAAGAACTATAGATCTAGTAGGCCAAATGATACGTCTCAAACGTATCTACTTTTCCAAACACTTTTGATATTGTTTTGACCTCATTCTTGCATGATTTGGACTAAACTAACCCGGACTGACGCTGTTTTCAGCAGAGCTGCCTGTATGGTTTATTTGTGTGCAGGAAAACGGATTTTTAAGAATCTCAGAAAAATCACGAAAAATCCACGCACCCGAAGGAACAAAATGCCAGAAGTGGGGCCAGAGGGAGGCCAGGGGGTGCCCAGGCGCCCTGTGGACGCGCCCCCCTGGGCCGCGCCGGGGGGGCGCCTGGGTGGGCCCCACACCCCCTGGTGCCCTACTTTAGCCCGTATTTTTTCCTCCGACGCAGAAACTCCAGATCGGAAGTCCTTTCGCTGTTTTTCGTCGCGGAGCCGCCGCCACCCTCTGTTCTTCTTCGGGAGGGCTAATATGGAGGCTGATTTGGCCTCCGGAGAGGGAAGATCGTCGCCATCGTCATCATCATACCACTTCATCATCTCTCCATGACTTCCCCCTTCATGTGTGAGTAATTCCCTTGCTCTAGGCGAAGGGGATGGTAGGGATTGGATGAGTTAGATCATGTAATAGTTCGTCAGATTGTTGGGGGCATGTTGCCTATCATCTAGTATGGTGTTTATCGTCTTTGCTACAACTTGTTATTCTTAATGCTTGACACTTAGGGCCCGAGTGCCATGATTTCAGATCTAAACCATATGTGTTTGCATGAATATATTTGTGTTCTTGATCCTATCTATGAGTTGTATGCACCTGTTACGGTTCGGAACCGGCGATCCCAAAAGTGACAGCTTGGGACACCAAAGGGGATGGTCCGTAGTTTGAGGATTACATGTATCCATTGAGTTCGTTGCTTTGTTCCGGTGCTCTTTGACAGGAGCACCTTAATATCCATTAGTTCCTTTTGGCCCCATTCATAGCGGGATGGTAGGACAAAAGATGTTGTGCAAGTTCTTATTGCAAGCACGCACAACTACCTACGGGATACATGCCTAATGTTTGATATTTGCCTAGATGATCATTACTTTTCTGTGTGCCGTGCCCCGAGTTAGAAACTATCTCATCCATGCAACGCCCAACCATCCATCTCCCTAGCCTACAGTATTTAAAACCTTGCTTGTCACTAGTTGCTACTTTTGCCATTTACTACTGCTATTTACTTTTGCTGTTTATTTTTACTATTACTATCATCACTATCATATCACTGTTACCACTTATCTTTTGTTGCAAGTTAGTATATTTCAGGTGTGGTTGAATTGACAACTCAACTGTTAAAGCTTATAAATACTCTTTGGCTCCCCGTGTGTCGAATCAATAAATTGGGTTATTCTTACCAGCGAAGACTATCTCGATCCCTTACGGTTGAGGGTTATCAAGTACCGTTTTCTGGCGCCGTTGCCGGGGAGCATAGCAATATTTACAAGTCTACTTGAGGTATCCTACCTGCTGCACTTTATTCACTATGGGTAAGAAAGGAGACCCTAAGGTTCCGATCTTACAATCCACTACAAGAAGAGGTACCGCTCTGAGCACTAGTGCTACACTTGATTCACCTTCTGTCATGAGTAAGTTCGCCTCACCACCACCACATGATGCTCCTACTGAATCTGTTACTATGTCTGATACACTTGATGATGCTTCTAATACTTTTGATGATGATATTAGTTCACTTGGTTACGCTCTTGAGAAACAAATTACTGCTGCTTCTGAAAAATATGGAATTGAACTTCCTGTTACTCGCTACCCTATTGGTGAGACTTATGATTTTCCCGAATTGAGTAAACTCCAGGAGAGGCTCCTTGATGATGATTACTATATACTTGATGAAGATTTATGCAGGGAACTGACAGAGTTTGCCGGCTCTGACCCTGAAACTATTAAGAAAATATTTGAAAAACACTCTTTGAAAAACAAAACCGTTCCTAATCCTGAGTTTGCTACATCTCCTATATGCATTGATGATCCTGATTTTGATTTCTCTGTTGATCTTTCACTTATACCTATGGTTGAAGCTGACCCCTTTTATGACAGAGAAAATGATGATGCTATTGCACACCTAACTAAACTTGGTGAACTAGGTAGCCTGTTTACCACAGATGAGAAGATACGCTACTTTTATGTGACCAAGCTTCTTCCTTTCTTGTTGAAGGAAGGTGCTAAAGCATGGTATGATTCACTCCCATGCGGTTCTATTAAGAGTCCTCAGGACTTAGCTCACTCTTTTGTTGATAAATACTTTCATGCTCATATGCAACATGCTGCTTTACAAAGAATTTATAACTTTAAACAGTTGCAGGATGAGTCCCTCCCTAAAGCTTGGGGGAGGTACTGCGGTTTGATTCAGGCTAGACCAGGACATGGAGTTCCTAAGAACGAATTAATTGATATATTCTATGCTGGTTTAACTGATGAATCTAGGTCCTATTTGGACAGTTGTGCTGGTTGTGTTTTCAGGAAAAGAACACCGGACGATGCGGAAGATTTAATGGGCAGGATTGCCAAAAACCATGAAGACTGGTCCGTCCCTGAACCACCTCCACCAACAAAGAAGAGGGGCATGTTTGTTCTAAGCCCCGAGGATATGCGAGAAGCAAAGAAGTCTATTAAAGAGAAAGGTATTAAAGCTGAAGACGTGAAGAATCTACCCCCTATTGAGAAGCTGTGTGAGCCTACCACTCACCCTCCTATGGTAGAGGTACACTCTCTTTTAGATTTCAATGCAAGTGACATCCCTCATGGTAAACCTCCTGATCAATGTTTATATGAGTTTGATAATTTTATTATGAAACAGAATCATTTTAATGAGAGGATAGAAAGTCAGTTGCATGATAATTCCCTTGCTATCAAAAAGTTGCTTGGTGTTTTAGATAGAACAGTTAATGATGTTCAATGTCTTGTGAAGCATTTTCATATGGTTCAAACTCAGCTTGATCAAATTTCTAATGTGCAAAGAGATTTGCTTGCTAACAATGCCAAACAAGATAAATTGCAGGCTTTTGGGATTAAGACCCGGGGAGGAACTAGTACTCAAGATCCTCTTTATCCAGAGGGACATCCGAAGAGAATCGAGCAAGATTCTCAAATGCAGGAAGAAGAAATTGTTGTCTCTCCAAATAAGAAAAAGAAACATAAGGAGACTGACAATTCTAATGATCCTCTTGCAGATAAAGAGCCAGCTATTGATCCCAATAGTGTATCTATTTCCGATGCTGAGACTGAAGACGGTGCTGAACCTGAAGGTAATGATAATGAGAAGAATGATCCGCCTGAAGTTCGAGAAGAAGAAGCACCTGACAAACGTAAGAGGTACACTAAAGAAGACTTCATCGCAAGAAAAGATGGGAAGGAGAAAGAACCATGGGTACAGAAACCCATGCCCTTTCCAGGTAAGTCCATCAAATCTAAAGAAGAAGAGCATTACAATAAGTTTTGTGAATGGATTAAACCTCTTTTTCTTCAAATTCCTTTGACGGATGCTATTAAGTTACTTCCTTATTCAAAATATATGAAAGATATTTTCACTAACAAAAGAAAAATTCCTAATGATGCAATATCTACTATGCTTGCTAACTATTCTTTCAGCGGAAAGATTCCTGAGAAGCTCGGTGATCCAGGTATACCCACCATTCCTTGCTCCATAAAGAATAATTATGTCAAAACTTCTTTATGTGATCTTGGAGCGGGAGTGAGTGTTATGCCTCTCTCTCTTTACGAGAGGCTTTGTTTAGAGAAACTAATTCCTACAGATATCTCCCTTTAGATGGCTGACAATTCAACCGCTGTTCCGATAGGTATTTGTGAGGATGTTCCAGTTGAAGTTGCTAATTGTTTAATTCTTACTGATTTTGTTGTGCTTGACATGCCCGAGGATGGGAGCATGTCCATTATTCTTGCTAGACCTTTCCTTAACACTGCAGGTGCTATTATTGATTGCAACAAAGGGAAGGTTACCTTTCATGTGAATGATAAAGAACACACGGTATATTTTACAAAGAAGAACGATAGGAGGCATGCCCTCAACTCTATAGAGAATATCGAGACCGTGAAAATTGGAGAATGGGACTGTCCACTACATGTGCCTCACAAATACAAAACTATCATGGTAGGACAATGTCCATCAAGGTAAAAGTTCAGTGATTACTTTGTAGGAGGTGATACTTTTTGCTCTATATATCGCTTGTTTGTTGGTAAGACTTGATCAACCTTACTAGTAAACGTGTTTTATATGGATAAAAAGTTGAGCTTTCTATGTTTTCGTTTGTTTTTAGTATTGTCCTACTTGCTGTACCAAGTATCTATGTTTTTGAAGCTTCACAATACTACTAACTACTGCAAGTTTTCAGAGAGTTTCGCAGCTTTTTGAACTTCGAAAAATTTTCAACAGTGAAGTTTTCAGAAAAATTCCAGAAAAATTATATTAAAAATTTCCACAACGGGAGAGACCCGGAAAGTCCTGGGGCAGCCAGGGGGGCCACCAGTGGCCCAGGCGGCCAGCTAGCGCGGCCCAGCCCCTGGCCGCGCCCACAGGGCGCCTGGGGCCCACGGGACCCCCCTCCAGGTACTTCTTCTTCCCCTCTCTCTCTCTCTCTTTTTCCAGAAACCCGAGTTCTGGAATTGTTCTTGCTGTTCTTGTTGTTCTTGGGGGCGATTCTTCGATCTCTCTCTACAGCCCATCATCTGAGCTGAAATTTTGAGCAAATACTCCCTGGTATGTGACTCCTCCACTCCTCTAATTAGATTTTTGATTGGTGGCCTCATTTGTGAGTATTTAGTAGTTCTTGGTGCTGTAGAGATGAGCTTGCATGCATGTGTAGGAAGTTATTTTCCAAGTTTTGATGCAAGTCTATGCCTTGGGCAAGTGAGTTGAGTAGTTTGCCTTAGCTCACTTTGTTTTAATCCTCGTTTTTGTGAATTGTAAAAAATTTCAGAAATGAGTTTATTAGGAAGGGCAAAAGGATGGCTTGAGAAGAGGAGGCCCGCACACTCCGATCGAGTCACTAGGGCCGCAGCTTCACCAACGACTGCCAGGGTGAGCTATAATGAAGATCATGTGCCCCTGGAGTTGTTGGAAGATACAAGTCCAGCACGTGCGATGACATATCCATGTGACGAATTCATGGAAGCTGCGGGAATCAAGGATGAGTTTTATAATCTTTGTGCTAATGCAGGTTTGACACGGCTCGTCACCAGCCGTGTTACTCAGTATCAAAAAATCACCTCCACTTTCATTAACAGTTTTAGATATAATCCTGAATCAGGTGCTATTGAGTTTAAAATTTATAATGATATTATCACCATGACTTTGGGAAATTTTTGTGAAGTAATAGGTGTGCCGAACGTTGGGAGGACGGTAAGGATGGCTACTCAGCCCTCCGAGCTGAAAACCGTCATCAACTCTCTCTGCAGCATGGGTACGAGGGATATTCATCGGTCGAAGATCTCTAGTATCTTGTTTCCTCACCTCAGGTATTTTGCATATTATATTGCTAGAGGGGTGTTAGCTCGTGACAACACGAGCAACATTTCTGCTCCGGATATTGCTATCCTGGCAGCAGCCCTCTCAGGGAGGTCTGATTATAATATTGGTACCTTAATTGCTCGACGCCTTGCTATGAACGGTAACAAGGGGGACTTATATGGTGGCATTTATGCCACACTTATCTTAGAGCATCTTGGAGGCACCCCACATCCTGATGATACTCCTTTTACTTATTTAAGCTTTGATCTTGCTGCTATGAAAAGACATAAGTTTGTTACCATGGGTTCTGAGCTTGATAACCTTGTTTATATCTTGCGTTCCGGAACTACCGCGGAACGCGAGATCCGTCTACCTGCACCTCTTTTGTTTTATTTTTCTCGCAGGAACGGATGGTCCTTTGATGTTGTCCAGTTCGATGAGTTCATGGTCCAGCATCAGTTCCATAACCCCATGGAGGGGGTTGTGCCCGACGAGGAGAGGCACGGTGAGATACCACATTTTCAGGATGAGACCGCCACCGAGTTTGGTGAAGGGTCTTCCTCTGTTTGGCGCTCGGAACCTTCCTCGTGGGAGACTCCGAGGAGTTCGGTGTACGCGCCATCATCCTTCTACGACCCTTGGTCTCACCACCATACCCCTGGAGCAGGAGGCTCCTGGGGACAGTAGCTGCTACCAACTTAGGCCAAAAGCCTAAGCTTGGGGGAGTGCGTGCCCTTCTCACTTTTCCATTGTATTATCCGTTTTATTCACTTTGATCTTTTCGAAGTTTTTACCCGTTCTTCTTTATTCCTCTATTCGCAAAAACAACAAAAAGATTTTCTCTTTCTTTTGCTTTTTATTCAACTTTTGAAAAACCCAAAAAGATTTTCTTTCTCTCTTTAGTTTGCTTTGTTTTCAAAGATCAGCTCGAGTCCGTGATGGCATTTGATTATATTTCGTACGTTCGATCGTGCAAGTGACAAGCAGTAATGACGAAGATCGATTGAAAGGAAGCAACAAGGAAGACCGGTATGAACTCTTATTGTTTCTACTTTTGTACATATGCCTGTACTTATGATCTAGAGACCAGCTTGTAGCGACATAGTGCTATGTTTACAATGCTATTCCAGTGGTTCATGCTTTCCTTGTGGCTAGTCTCGAATAACTAGAGTATATAATGTGTTATTGAAATGATCTACATGCATTGCACTGTTCATAGTCTGGTATACTAAGGTGGTATTTCCCTTTAGAAATTTTTTGGATTGACTTGGCACATGCTTACACATGTTTAAGACTAAAAGTCTACTTTGCCTTGATGATCTTTGAGTTTTAGAATAGTTATATCACTATCATGCCCGATTCAATGTTGCTTTGTCGCTCTGCATGATTATGACCGTTATTGCTCTCTAGTTGGTCGCTTCCCAGTCTTTTGCTAAACCTCCACCCGTACTAAGCGGAATGACTGCTTGTGCATCCAAAACCTTTAAACCTGTTATGCCATATGAGTCCACTATACCTTCCTATACATGGTATTTACCTGCCATCCCTAACGAAGACTTTCATGTACCATCTCGAAATTAATCAAAAGCATTTCCCTTTTTGTGCCTATGTTTTAGCTCATGAGGAAGTAGTAGTTAATTCATGATCTCTTTAAGTTGGACAAGTTTCACCCCTGGACTGCATGTATAATGTGCAAACCCCTAATATGAAAAGGAACTGGCATTGAGTGCGCCCGGCTCAAAAAGATAATATAACAAACAAACCCTCCTTCACGCTTTGTTCATGAGAAATCAGAAAACTTTGGCAGTGATAAACAAAGGAGATTAAGAGGATGTGATCGTCCTCATGCGGGAGCCGTTCCTCGAGACTTGTCTAGCTTAAAAAGTGATTGAGTTATCTGCTAGCATTCGTTGACAAAATATGCACCTCTCAAAACATATTTACTTCTGTTTTTAAAATCGAGAGCTCTGGTACATGTTTAGTTTTTGTTTCCGATCACGGATTTTCAACCTTGCCAATAAAAGCCACGGTTCGAGAGTCTCATCTTCTTTCTTCAAAGCACTGACTAGGAGAGCATAATTGTCATTCTGAGTGTAATGTGCATTGTCCCAAAGTATTACATTGTCTTCTGCATACTTGTGATATGATTTATTCTGAAATTCTTAGTTCTAGTCTCCCTTTAAAACTCTGGAGGAGTCTCTGCATTTATGTTTTGCTTCACTCATGGAGGCTAGCGAGATACCACCTTAATATGCTCAAGCTATGTGTAATGTGATCTTGTCTTGATTTTTGGTAATATATTGTTTACTCTTAATTATTTGTGACTGGTCACTCGGAAAGAAGGATTGCTCCTTGCATTGTTCTCATAAGTACTGTTTTAATACTTGCTGAACTCTTTTCGTAGTACATGCTTATATACATCTAATGAAGCAAAAGAGTTTGTCAAAGTTTTCTTTGTCGCGTCCAGTTCGTTGAACTGAATTGCTTGAGGACAAGCAATATGCTAAGCTTGGGGGAGTTGATACGTCTCAAACATATCTACTTTTCCAAACACTTTTGATATTGTTTTGACCTCATTCTTGCATGATTTGGACTAAACTAACCCGGACTGACGCTCTTTTCAGTAGAGCTGCCTGTATGGTTTATTTGTGTGCAGGAAAACGGATTTTTAAGCATCTTAGAAAAATCCACGAAAAATCACGAAAAATCCACGCACCCGAAGGAACAAAATGCCAGAAGTGGGGCCACAGGGGGGCCAGGGGGTGCCCAGGCGCCCTGTGGGCGCCCCCCCCCTGGGCCGCGCCGGGGGGGCGCCTGGGTGGGCCCCACACCCCCTGGTGCCCTACTTTAGCCCGTATTTTTTCCTCCGACGCAGAAACCCCAGATCGGAAGTCCTTTCGCTGTTTTTCGTCGCGAAGCCGCCGCCACCCTCTGTTCTTCTTCGGGAGGGCTAATCTGGAGGCTGATTTGGCCTCCGGAGAGGGGAGATCGTCGCCATCGTCATCATCATCACCACTTCATCATCTCTCCATGATTTCCCCCTTCATGTGTGAGTAATTCCCTTGCTGTAGGCGAAGGGGATGGTAGGGATTGGATGAGTTAGATCATGTAATTGTTCGTCAGATTGTTGGGGGCATGTTGCCTATCATCTAGTACGGTGTTTATCATCTTTGCTACAACTTGTTATTCTTACTGCTTGACACTTAGGGCCCGAGTGCCATGATTTCAAATCTGAACCATATGTGTTTGCATGAATATATTTGTGTTCTTGATCCTATCTATGAGTTGTATGCACCTGTTACGGTTCGGAACCGGCGATCCCAAAAGTGACAGCTTGGGACGCCAAAGGGGATGGTCCGTAGTTTGAGGATTACATGTATCCATTGAGTTCATTGCTTTGTTCCGGTGCTCTTTGACAGGAGCACCTTAATATCCATTAGTTCCTTTTGGCCCCGTTCGTAGCGGGATGGTAGGACAAAAGATGTTGTGCAAGTTCTTATTGCAAGCACGCACAACTACCTACGGGATACATGCCTAATGTTTGATATTTGCCTAGATGATCATTACTTTTCTGTGTGCCGTGCCCCGAGTTAGAAACTATCTCATCCATGCAACGCCCAACCATCAATCTCCCTAGCCTACAGTATTTAAAACCTTGCTTGTCACTAGTTGCTACTTTTGCCATTTACTACTGCTATTTACTTTTGCTGTTTATTTTTACTATTACTATCATCACTATCATATCACTGTTACCACTTATCTTTTGTTGCAAGTTAGTATATTTCAGGTGCGGTTGAATTGACAACTCAACTGTTAAAGCTTATAAATACTCTTTGGCTCCCCGTGTGTCGAATCAATAAATTGGGTTATTCTTACCCGCGAAGACTATCTCGATCCCTTACGGTTGAGGGTTATCACCAAACCAAACCTATAATTCGAAGAGACTTGCAAGGATATTATAATCATACATAAAATATTTCAAAAAAGAATCCAATATTGTTCATAGATAATCTTGATCATAAACCCACAATTCACCGGATCTCGACAAACACACCGCAAAAAGATTACATCAAATAGATCTCCTCGAAGATCGAGAAGAACTTTTTATTGAGATCTAAAGAGAGAGAAGAAGCCATCTAGCTAACAAATATGGACCCGAAGGTCTGTGGTAAACTACTCACAACTCATTGGAGAGGCTATGGTGTTGATGTAGAAGCCCTTCGTGATCGATGCCCCCTCCGGCGGAGCTCCGGAACAGGCCCCAAGATGGGATCTCACGGGTACAAGAGGTTATGGCGGTGGAATTAGGGTTTCGTCTGTCTCCCCGATGTTTTCAGGGTATGAGAGTATATATAGGCTAAAGAGGCACGTCAGGGGAGCCGGAGGGGGCCCACGAGGGTGGGGGCGCGCCCTCTGCCCTCGTGGCCTCCTCTCTTCCTTCTTGGCGTGTACTCCAAGTCTTCCGTTTTGATATCGTTCCAAAAATAACTCTCCCGAAGGTTTCATTCCGTTTGGACTCCGTTTGATATTCCTTTTTTGCGAAACACTGAAATAGGCAAAAACAACAACAATTTGCACTAGGCCTCGGGTTAGTAGGTTAGTCCCAAAACTAATATAAAAGTGTATAATAAAGCCCATTAAACATCCAATATAGAATTTATAATAGCATGGAACAATAAAAATTTATAGATACGTTGGAGACGTATCAGAGCTCACAGAGGTGAAGGGGAGCAGCTTAGTGTGGTCGGGGACGTGCTGAGGGCAGTAAATCGACCAAAGACAGCCATCGGATCTCCAGGTTGAAGGCGGCGCATTGGCGGGGTTGCAAGGCATCCGAGGACGCATGCGTCCGTGTGGTGATGTTATACGTCGAGGAGGGGCTTTTGGACATGCTCGCGCGGCTTCACATTGTCATTTGTCGCAAAGTATGGTGATGATGCTCTCTGTGACTCTTGGGGAAGCTCGGGAACGGGCGATAGAGGGCGAGCGAGAGAACAGAGAGTGAGGGGAAAGTGAGAGGGAGACCCGGGCGGCTCCAGACGCGGGGTCAGGGAGGAGGGCGAGCCTCCAGCGCAAAGCAGGAGGTGGCCGCGGCTACGTGTGTGCTCGACAGGCAGCTCCCTGCCTGCCTGGCGAGAGGTAGCTGGTGACTGGCACGTAGGGCCAGGCCGGGTGCTACAGTGTTGGGCCTACTAGGTTGGACACGTAAGTCTCTGTCTCTGTTCTTTTCCAATTATTTCAGGTTTTCTATTTTTTTGCAATTTGTTTTGGTTTAATTTCAAAACCAAACCAATTTTCTAGCTTCTGAAAATTATTAGGTGGACTTAGGGAACTAATCCAAAGCCACATCCAAACTTTCAAAATTATTGGACCTATATTTATTTTATAGTAAATATAAATCCAATTCAAATAGCTAGTGCATTAATTCAAAGGCCCAAGAATAAATAGTTTTCAACCTCCAAAATTATTGATTTGAATTTTATTCTTTCCAATAATTTTCAAAGTTAAATAGGCACATTTCCTTGGGAGCATTTCAAGAAAGTTTTGGTTGATCTTTTTAGAGAATGATTTCTAAGGGTTTCAACTAACCTCAATTCAACTTTCATAATTTAAAATGATGATGACATGATGAAATGCAATAACAATCAAGGCTAATCCTAGGGTTATGACATATAAAGTGATTAAATAACCTAAAATAATTTAAACCGTGGCTTAAACAATTATTCAAATGCCTTTTAAATAATAAAAATATGCAAAGTGTTATTTTTTATTTGTTTTTGCGCTGCAAAGTGTTTTAGTTTTGCACCAAACTTTCTGTGGCAGTGGGCTACGTGATAACTCTAATTTAGGAGTTGGATTACAATTTATAAACTAAAATAAATAGGAAAACAAATTAATAGAAATAATTTAAAAAGGAACATAACAAAACAAAAACAGAAAAGAAACACCCCCCGCTTGGTGCCCCCTGTGGGCCTTGGCCACCCGGACCAGCCGGCCCAACCAGCCCAACCCCCAACCCCCTCGGTTGTCTTCCTATACTCCTCCTACGACCAAAGTGCGCTCCTGAGCAGTCCCCGCTGGACCACCTTGTAGGCATCGCCACGGGAAGGATAAGATCGCCACCCGCGCCTCCTCGAGCTCGCCCTACCACTCCACTCACCCACTCCCCCAGATCCAGCTCCCCCTCGCTCGCTCTCTCCCCCTTCCCTCTCCCCTTGTTCTCTCCAACCTCTCCCGAGCGCCGCCATGGCCTTTGTCCCATGAAGCTCGCGACCACCGTCGCCGCCTCGCCTTGTCTCCGTGCCATATCGAACTGCCACCATCGACTACCTCATCTGCTCCAACGAATCGGAGCTGCGAGGCCACCTCATCGCCCGCATCAGTCTTCCCTGCCACGGCTACCGCAACCTCGCCGTCGATACCGGACACCCAACGCCTCCTCCGAGCCCATTTAGCTCAACTGTAGGCCCCCAGTGAGCTTGCGCGTGTTCCCCCCCTCTCTCTCTCTCTCTCTCTGCGCCCGTAGTCGTCGCTCCCTTAATGGTCGAACCATCGTCGGCTCATCGCCGGCATGGTTCTGGTGACCCATTGGTCAGGCGCATATGTACACTCGCTTAGTTGGAACACGTAGCCGACGTAGGTACCTCTGAGAGGATCGAAGAAGAGTTGTCTGGAGGAGGGTGATTAGACACTCAACAAAAAAGTAGCAGTTTTTAAGTTCTTTAAGTTGAGGTGGAGTTTTTAACACAATTTCAAACATTCACAATACATTTGAAGCAAGCATGACAAGAGTATATGAGCAGCGGAAAGTAAAGCATAAAAATTGCAAGAAAGTAAAGGAATGGGATTGGAGTGTGCAAACGCAATTGCAGACACAGATGTTTTTGGCGTGGTTCCGATAGGTGGTGCTATCGTACATCCACGTTGATGGAGACTTCAACCCATGAAGGGTAACAGCTACACGAGTCCATGGAGGGCTCCACCCACAAAGGGTCCACGAAGAAGCAACTTTGTCTATCCCACCATGGACATCACGCACGAAGGACTTGCCTCACTAGGGTAGATCTTCACGAAGTAGGCGATCTCCTTGCCCTTACAAACACCTTTGTTCAACTCCACAATCTTGTCGGAGGCTCCCAAGTGACACCTAAACAATTTAGAAGACACCACTCTCCAAAAGGTAATAGATGGTGTGTTAATGATGAACTCCTTGCTCTTGTGCTTCAAGTGATAGTCTCCCCAACACTCAACTCTCTCTCACAGATTTGGATATGGTGGAAAGAAGATTTGAGTGGAAAGCAACTTGGGAAGGCTAGAGATCAAGATTCATATGGTAGGATTGGAATATCTTGGTCTCAAAACATGAGCAGGTAGTTCTCTCTCAGAAAATGAATAGTGGAAGTGTAGGCACGTTTTGATGGCTCTCTCACTGATGGAGAGGGGGTGGAGGGGTATATATAGCCTCCACACAAAATCTAGCTGTTACACACATTTGACCAGACTCGGTCAGACCGAATAGAAGAACTCGGTCAGACCGAAGCAGTTCATCAACTCGGTGAGACCCATAAGTTAGGGTTAGGGAAAAACCTCAACTCGATTTGACCGATTACACAAACTCGGTGAGACCGATTCTGGCAATAGGCAAAACAGAGACTTGGCCAGGCAAACTCGGTGGGACCGATTCGCTCATCTCGGTGAGACCGAAACACTAATTCGCTCATCTCAGTGAGACCGAAACGTTACGAAGAGGTAATAGAGAGTTTGCAATGCCAACTCGGTGAGACCAATTCTCACATCTCGGTTAGACCGAAATGTGGCAAATAGGAAATAGAGAGTTTACATTCCCATCTCAGTGAGACCGAGATCCCTATCGGTGAGACCGAACTGATTAGGGTTTGTGGCAATGGCTATGTCATGTGAACTCGGTGGCGCCGGGTAGATCAAATCGGTCCCACCGAGATGTCACAAAAATTTGCAGGGAATTAACTGAAGAATTTGCAATAAATTTGATGCAGAGAATAACAGAGAAAAGAAAAGAAATATAGATGAAGTTTTTTTGAAGGGGGAACAAGCATGCAAAGGATGAATGCAAGAACATAGAGAAACAACAGAGAACTTCATCTAGAACTAGTCAGTGACAGAGTCACCTATGTTAGAGTATATTGACTTAGGAGTCAAGTGAGAACACTTGATCATGGGTCATACTCATTGTTTAAGCTCAAAATGGGGTTGCCATTTTTCGTTTAAGCATTTTGATGTATTCACATCTTGTTGAGTTGCTTTGACCTCATGTCTTGGGGTAAAGCTTCTCTAAGATGTAATAACTTACCTTGGGTGGTGATGTTGATCTTGATCATGTAGTTGAACTTTTATTGGATGCTCAAGGTGATGTAGTTAATCAAGAGTTGGGAGCACCACTTGTAATTTGAGTTCATCTACCTACATGGCTTAGATTTGCAAGGAAGAGCACTTGTGTATCTAAAATGACAATCATGAAAATTTGATACCAAATGAAATTTGATATAGAGAAATTGTCAAAGGATATGTTGAAAGGATTCATGCTTCCATGACTTCAACCACCATATTGTAGAGACTTGGTGATGTAGAGATTGCTTAGGATGTGAGTGAGTTGCAATCTCATAGATTTGGGTTCATCCTGAAGGAAATATGCCCTAGAGGGAATAATAAAGTTGTTATTTATATTTCCTTGTATATCATGATAAATGTCTTTTATTCATGCTAGAATTATATTGACCGGAAACTTAATACATGTGTGAATACATAGACAAATCAGAGTGTCCCTAGTATGCCTCTACTAGACTAGCTCATTAATCAAAGATGGTTATGTTTCCTAACCATAGACATGTGTTGTCATTTGATCAATGGGATCACATCATGAGAATGATGGGATGGACAATACCCATCCGTTAGCTTAGCACTATGATCGTTTAGTTTTACTGCTATTGCTTTTTTCATAACTTATACATGTTCCTCTGACTATGAGATTATGCAACTCCCGAATACCGGAGGAACACCTTGTGTGCTATCAAATGTCACAACGTAATTGGGTGATTATAAAGATGCTCTACAGGTGTTTCCGAAGGTGTTTGTGGTGTTGGCATAGATCGAGAATAGGATTTGTCACTCCGAGTGTCGGAGAGGTATCTCTGGGCCCTCTCGGTAATACACATCGTTATAAGCCTTGCAAGCAAATGACTAATGAGTTAGTCACGAGATGATGTATTACGGAATGAGTAAAGAGACTTGCCGATAACGAGATTGAACTAGGTATGATGATACCGACGATCGAATCTCGGGCAATTAACATACCGATGACAAAGGGAACAATGTATGTTGTTATGTGGTTTGACCGACAAAGATCTTCTTAGAATATGTAGGAACCAATATGAGCATCCAGGTTCCGCTATTGGTTATTGACCGAAGATGAGTCTCGGTCATGTCTACATATTTCTCGAACCCGTAGGGTCCGCACACTTAAAGTTTGATGACGATCAATATTATGAGTTTATGTGTTTTGATTTACCGAAGGTTGTTCGGAGTCCCGGATGAGATCACGGACATGACGAGGAGTCTTGAAATGGTCGAGACATAAATATTGATTTATTGGACGACTATATTCGGACACCAAAAGTGTTCTAGAGAAGTTTTGGATAAAACCGGAGTGCCGAAGGGTTACCGAAACCCCCCAGGGGAACTAATGGGCCACATGGGCCTTAGTGGAGAGAGAGAGGGGCGGCTCAGGCAGGCCGCATGCTCCCTCCCCCTTGGGTTCGAATTGGACTAGAAAGGGGGGCGGTGCCCCCTTTCCTTCTCCCTCTCCCTCTCCTTCCTTCCCCCTCTCTCCCTCTCGGTGGACTCCTACTAGGAATATAACTCCCCCTCTTGGGGCACGCCTATAGGGGCCGGCCGGCCTCCCTCTACTCCTTTATGTACGAGGGCAGGGGGCACCCTAGAACACAAAAAGTTGACAATTGTTCTAGCCGTGTGCGATGCCCCCCTCTACTGTTACACACCTCGGTCATATTGTCGCAGTGCTTAGGAGAAGCCCTGCATTGGTAACTTCATCAACACCGTCACCATGCCGTCGTGCTGACGAAACTGTCCCTCGGCCTCAACTGGATCAAGAGTTCGAGGGATGTCACCAAGCTGAACGTGTGCAGATCGTAGATATGCCGTGCATTCGGTGCTTGACCGGTTGGATCGCCAAGACGTTTGACTACAACAACCGCGTTTCTAAACGCTTCCGCTTTCGGTCTACGAGGGTATGTGGACACACTCTCCCGCTCGTTGCTATACTTCTCCTAGATAGATCTTGCGTGTTCGTAGGATTTTTTTGAAATACTACGTTTCCCATCAGTGCCATCATGAGCCAGGTCTATGCATAGATGATATGCACGAGTAGAACACAATGAGTTGTGGGCAATAATAGTCATACTGCTTACCAGCATGTCATACTTTGATTTGGTGGTATTGTGAGATGAAGCGGACCGAACTGACATTACGTGTATGCTTACGCGAGACTGGTTTTAGCGTTACGAGCACTCGTTGCTTAAAGGTGACCGGCGTGTGTCTGTCTCTCTCACTTTAGTTGAATCGAGTGTGACTACGCCCGGTCCTTGTGAAAGTTAAAATAGCACACTTGACGAACAATCGTTGTGGTTTTGATGCATAGGTAAGAACGGTTCATGCTAAGCCCGTAGCAGCCATGCAAAACTTGCAACAATAAAGTAGAGGATGTCTAACTTGTTTTTGCAGGGCATGTTGTGATGTGATATGGTCAAGACATGATGATTTATACATTATTGTATGAGATGATCATGTTTTGTAAATTATCGGCAACCGGCAGGAGCCTTATGGTTGTCTCTTTATTGTATGAATTGCGAAAACCATGTAATTGCTTTACTTTATCATTATGAGTTAGCGATAGTAGTAGTAGCAATAGTTGGCGAGACGACCACGATGCTACGATGAAGGTCATGGTGTCAAGCCGGTGACGATGGAGATCATGATGATGCTTTGGAGATGGAGATCAAAAGCACAAGATGATGATGGCCATATCATGTCACATATTTTGATTGCATGTGATGTTTATCTTATTATGCTTCTTATTTTGCTTAGTACGGCGGTAGCATTATAAGATGATCCCTTACAAAATTTCAAGGTACAAGTGTTTTCCCTGAGTATGCACCATTGCGAAAGTTTGTCGTGCCCAGACACCACGTGATGATCGGGTGTGATAAGCTCTACGTTCAAATACAACGGGTGTTAGATAGTTTTGCACATGCAGAATACTCGGGTTAAACTTGACGAGCAAAGCATGTACAGACATGGCCTTGGAACACTGGAGACCGAAAGGTCGAGCGTGAATCATATAGTAGATATGATCAACATAAAATGTTCACCATTGAAAACTACTCCATCTCACGTGATGATCGGACATGGTTTAGTTGATTTGGATCACGTGATCATTTAGATGACTAGAGGGATGTCTATCTAAGTGGGAGTTCTTTAGTAATATGATTAATTGAACCTTAATTTATCATGAACTTAGTCCTGATAGTTTTTGCATATCTATGTTGTTGTAGATCAATGGCCCGTGCTACCGTTCCCTTGAATTTTAATGCGTTCCTAGAAAAATCTAAGTTGAAAGATGATGGTAGCAACTACACGGACTGGGTCCGTAACTTGAAGATTATTCTCATTGCTGCACAAAAGAATTATGTCCTTGAAGCACTACTAGGTGACATGCCTACTGTAGGAGCAACTCTGGACGTTAAGAATGTCTGGCAAGCTCGTTCTGATGACTACTCGATAGTTCAGTGTGCCATGCTTTACGACTTAGAATCGGGACTTCGAAGACGTATTGAACGTCAGGGAGCATATGAGATGTTTCAAGAGTTGAAGTTAATATTTCAAGCAAACGCCGGAATTGAGAGATATGAAGTCTCCAATAAGTTATATAGTTGCAAGATGGAGGAGAACAATTCTATCAGTGAACACTTACTTAGAATGTGTGGGTACTACAATCACATGACTCAACTTGGATGCAAAGTTGATGAAGATAGTGTTATTGATAGAGTTTTTCAATCACTGCCACCAAGTTATAAAGGCTTCGCGATGAACTATAATATGCAAGGGATGCAGAAGACAATTCCTGATCTCTTCGCTATGCTCAAAGCTGCGGAGGTAGAAATCAAAAAGGAGCTTCAAGTGTTGATGGTTAACAAAACCACTAGTTTCAAGAAAAAAGGCAAGGGAAAGACGGGGAACTTCAAGAAGAATAGCAAGCCAGTTGCTAATCCCGCGAACAAACCCAAGTCTAGAGCTAAGCCTGAAACTGAGTGCTTCTACTACAAAGGGACTGGACACTGGAAGCGGAACTGCCCCAAGTATTTGGCGGATAAGAAGGATGGCAAAGTGAACAAAGGTATATTTGATATACATGTTATTGATGTGTACCTTACTAATGCTCGTAGTAGCACCTGGGTAATTGATACTGGTTCGGCTGCTAATATTTGTAACTCGAAACAGGGGCTACGGATTAAACGAAGATTAGCTAAGGACGAGGTGACGGTGCACGTGGGAAATAGTTCCAAAGTCGATGTGATCGCTGTCGGCACGCTACCTCTACATCTACCTTCGGGATTAGTTTTAGACCTAAATAATTTTTATTTGGTGCCAGCATTGAGCATGAACATTATATCTGGATCTTGTTTGTTGCGAGACGGTTATTCATTTAAATAAAAGAATAATGGTTGTTCTATTTATATGAGTAATATCTTTTATGGTCATGCAGCCTTGATGAATGGTCTATTTTTGTTGGATCTCAGTCGTAGTGATACACATATTCATAATATTGAAGCCAAAAGATGCAAAGTTGATAATGATAGTGCAACTTATTTGTGGCACTGCTGTTTAGGTCATATTGGTGTAAAACGCACGAAGAAACTCCATGCTGATGGACTTTCGGAATCACTTGATTATGAATCACTTGGTGCTTGCGAACCATACCTCATGGGCAAGATGACTAAAACTCTATTCTCTGAAACAATGGAGCGAGCAACCGACCTATTGTAAATCATACACACTGATGTATGCGGACCAATGAGTGTTGAGGCTCGCGGCGGGTATCATTATTTTCTGACCATCACAGTTGATTTGAGCAGATATGGGTACATCTACTTGATGAAACACAAGTCTAAAACATTTGAGAAGTTCAAAGAATTTCAGTGTGAAGTAGAGAATCATCGTAACAAGAAAATAAAGTTTCTGCGATTTGATCGGGAAGGCGAATACTTGAGTTACGAGTTTGGCCTTCATTTGATACAATGTGGAATAGTTTCACAACTCATGCCACCTAGAACACCACAGTGTAATGGTGTGGCCGGACGTCGTAACCGTACTTTATTAGATATGGTGCGATCTATGATGTCTCTTACTGATTTACCACTATTGTTTTGGGGTTCCACTTTAGAGACAACTGCATTCATGTTAAATAGGGCACCATCTAAATCAGTTGAGACGACACCTTATGAACTATGGTTTGGTAAGAAACACAAGTTGTCATTTCTTAAAGTTTGGGGTTGCAATGCTTATGTGAAAAAGGTTCAACCTGATAAGCTCGAACCCAAGTCGGAGAAATGTGTCTTCATAGGATACCCAAAGGAAACTGCTGGGTACACCTTCTATCACAGATTCGAAGACAAGATATTCGTTGCTAAGAATGGATCCTTTCTAGAGAAGGAGTTTCTCTCAAAAGAAGTGTGTGGGAGGAAAGTATAACTTGATGAGGTAATTGTACCTTCTCCTGAATTAGAAAGTAGTACATCACAGAAACAAGTTCCAGTGATTCCTACACCAATCAGTGTGGAAGCTAATGATGATGATCATGAAACTTCAGATCAAGTTACTACTAAACCTCGTAGGTCAACTAGAGTACATTCTGCACCAGAGTGGTACGGTAACCCTGTTCTGGAAGTCATGTTGCCAGACCATGATGAACCTACAAACTATGAGGAAGCGATGATGAGCCTAGATTCCGCAAAATGGCTTGAGGCCATGAAATTTGAGATGGGATCCATGTATGAGAACAAAGTGTGGACTTTGGTTGACTTGCCCGATGATCGGCAAGCCAATGAAAATAAATGGATTTTTAGAGGAAGACTGACGTCGATGATAATGTTACTGTCTACAAAGCTCGACTTGTTGGAAAGGTTTTCCACAAGTTCAAGGAGTTGACTATGATGGGACTTTCTCACCCGTAGCGATGCTTAAGTTTGTCCGAATCATGTTATCAATTGCCGCATTTTATGATTATGAAATCTGGCAAATGGATGTCAAAACTACATTCCTTAATGGATATCTCAAAGAAGGGTTTTATATGATGCAACCAGAAAGTTTTGTCGATCCTAAAGGTGCTAACAAAGTGTCCAAGCTCCAGCGATCCATCTATGGACTGGTGCAAGCATCTCGGAGTTGGAATATACGCTTTCATGAGGTGATCAAAGCATATGGTTTTATACAGACTTTTGGAGAAGCCTGTATTTACTAGAAAGTGAGTGGGAGCTCTGTAGCATTTCTGATATTATATGTGGATGACATATTGTTGATTGGAAATGTTATAGAATTTCTGGATGGCATAAAAGGATACTTGAATAAGAATTTTTCAATGAAAGACCTCGGAGAAGCTGCTTATATATTGGGCATCAAGATCTATAGAGATAGATCAAGACGCTTAATTGGACTTTCACAAAGCACATACCTTGATAAAGTTTTGAAGAAGTTCAAAATGGATCAGTCAAAGAAAGGGTTCTTGCCTATGTTACAAGGTGAGAAGTTGAGTAATACTCAATGTCCGACCACTTCAGAAGATAGGGAGAAAATGAAAGTCATTCCCTATGCTTCAGCCATAGGATTTATCATGTATACAATGATGTGTACTAGACCTGATGTGTGCCTTGCTATAAGTTTAGTAGGGAGGTACCAAAGTAATCCTGGAGTGGATCACCGGACAGCGGTCAAGAACATCCTGAAGTACCTAAAAAGGACAAAGGATATGTTTCTCGTTTATGGAGGTGACAAAGAGCTCATCGTAAATGGTACGTCGATTCAAGCTTTGACACTGATCTAGATGACTCTAAGTCACAAACCAGATATGTATTTTTGTTGAACGGTGGAGCTGTCAGTTGGTGCAATTCCAAGCAGAGCATCGTGGCGGGATCTTCGTGTGAAGCGTACTACATAGCTGCTTTGGAAGCAGCAAATGAAGGAGTCTGGATGAAGGAGTTCATATACTATCTAGGTGTAATACCTAGTGCATCGGTTCCAATGAAAATCTTTTGTGACAACACTGGAGCAATAGCCTTGGCGAAGGAATCGAGGTTTCACAAGAGAACCAAGCACATCAAGAGACGTTTCAATTCCATCCGCGATCAAGTCAAGGAGGGAGACATAGAAATTTGCAAGATACATACGGATCTGAATGTTGCAGACCCATTGACTAAGCCTCTTCCACGAGCAATACATGATCATCACCAAGACTCCATGGGTGTCAGAATCATTACTATGTAATCTAGATTATTGACTCTACTGCAAGTGGGAGAGTGAAGGAAATATGCCCTCGAGGCAATAATAAAGTAGTTATTTATATTTCCTTGTATATCATGATAAATTTCTTTCATTCATGCTAGAATTGTATTCACCAGAAACTTAATACATGTGTGAATCTCGGACAATTAACATACCGATGACAAAGGGAACAACGTATGTTGTTATGCGGGTTGACCGATAAAGCTCTTCGTAGAATATGTAGGAACCAATTTGAGCATCCAGGTTCCGCTATTGGTTATTGACCGGAGATGAGTCTCGGTCATGTCTACCTAGTTCTCGAACCCGTAGGGTCCGCATGCTTAACGTTTGATGACAATCGGTATTATGAGTTTATGTGTTTTGATGTACTGAAGGTTATTCGGAGTACCGGATGAGATCACGGACATGACGAGGAGTCTCGAAATGGTCGAGACATAAAGATTGATATACAGGACGACTATATTCGGACACCAGAAGTGTTCCGGAGAAGTTTCGGATAAAAACGGAGTGTGGAGGGTTACTGGAACCCCCCGGGGGAACTAATGGACCACATGGGCCTTAGTGGAGAGAGAGAGAGGGGCGGCTAGGGTAGGCCGCGTGCCCCTCCCCCTTGGGTCCAAATTGGACTAGGAAAGGGGGGGGGTGCGCCCCTTTCCTTCTCCCTCTCCCTCTCCTTCCTTCCCCCTCTCTCCCTCTTGGTGGACTCCTACTAGGAATAGGATTCCTATTCCTAGTAGGACTCCTCCTCTTGGGGTGCCCCTCTCCACTGTTACACACCTCGGTCATATTGTCGCAGTGCTTAGGCAAGTCCTGCGCCGGTAACTTCATAAACACCATCACCATGTCGTCGTGCTAACGAAACTCTCCCTCGGCCTCAACTGGATCAAGAGTTCAAGGGACTTCACCAAGCTGAACGTGTGCAGATCGCGGAGGTGCCGTGTATTCGGTGCTTGATCGGTTGGATCGTGAAGACGTTCGACTACATCAATCGTGTTTCTAAACGTTTCCGCTTTCGGTCTACGAGGGTACGTGGGCACACTCTCCCGCTCGTTGCTATGCTTCTCCTAGATAGATCTAGCGAGTTCGTAGGATTTTGTTTGAAATACTACGTTCCCCATCACATCCAAGTACCTACAAGGGTTAGATAGCATAAAAGGGTACACATAGATCAAAAATATAAGATCATCGTCATGAGAGAAATATTAAGGAATAGTCAAAGAATAATGCCTTGCATAAGTTCAAAGGAGTGTGACGTCCCCGATTTGACCGTACACTAATCATGCACACAAATGTGTACGACCAAGATCAGGGACTCACTGGAAGATATCACAACACAACTCTAGACACAAATAAAATAACAAGCTTTATATTACAAGCCAGGGGCCTCAAGGGCTCGAATACATAAGCTCGAATACACAAGAGTCAACGGAAGCAACAATATCTAAGTTCAGACATAAGTTAAACAAGTTTGCCTTTAAGAAGGCTAGCACAAAAACAACACGATCGAAAAGGCAAGGCCTCCTGCCTGGGACCTCCTAACTACTCCTGGTCGTCGGCTGTCTGTACGTAGTAGTAGCCTTCATCGGGGTAGTAGCAGTCGTCAAAGGTGGCTTCTGGCTCCTAGAATCCACCATCTGGTTGCATCAACTAGAAAGAAGAAAGAAGGGGGAAAAGGGGGAGCAAAGCAACCGTGAGTACTCATCCAAAGTACTCGCAAGCAAGGATCTGATACGTCTCCAACGTATCTATAATTTTTGATTGTTCCATGATATTATTTATGAAGTCTTGGTTGTTTAATGGGCTCAATCATTCACTTTTATATCATTTTTGGGACTAACCTACTAACCCAAAGGCCGAGTCCAGATTGCTATTTTTTGCCTGTGTCAGGGCTTTGCATAAAAGGAATATCAAACGGAGTCCAAATGGAATGAAACCTTCGCGAGAGATATTTTTGGAGGAAATCACGCACGGAAGACTTCGGGGCCAAGCCAGGAGATAGAAGAGCCACCCTCGAGGGTGGGGGGTGCGCCCCCCTTCCCAGGGCGCGCCCCCTGCCTCGAGGGCAGCCCCTCTGGCCCCCGGTGGCCCTCTTCTTCCTATATATACCTACGTACCCCAGAAAGTCCATACGCAGAGAGAAAACCCTAATTCCACCGCCGTAGCCTCTGTTCCGGTGGAGATCCCATCTTGGAGCCTGTTCCGGGAGGGGGATCCATCACGGAGGCCTTCATCATCATCATCATCGCCCTCACCATGAGTTGTGAGTAGTTTACCTCAGACCTTCGGGTCCATAGCTAGTATCTAGATGGCTTCTTCTCTCTCTCTGGATCTCAATACAAAGTTCTCCTCGATCTTCGAGGAGATGTATTCGATGTAATCTCTTTTTGCAGTGTGTTTGTCGAGATCCGATGAATTGTGAGTTTATGATCAAGGTTATCTATGAAAGATATTTGGTTCTTCTCTCAACTTTTTATGTGTGCTCATAATATCCTTGCAAGTCTCTTCGAATTATTGGTTTGGTTTGGCCTACTAGATCTATAGTTCTTGCAATGGGAGAAGTGCTTGGCTTTGGGTTCAATCTTGTGGTGTCCTTTCCCAGTGACACTAGGGGCAGCAAGGCACGTATTGTATTGTTGCCATCGAGGATAAAAATATGGGGTTTTCATCATATTGCTTGAGTTTACCCCTCTACATCATGTCATCTTGCTTAAGGCGTTACTCTGTTCGTATGAGCTCAATACACTAGATGCATGCTGGATAGCGGTTGATGTGTGGAGTAATAGTAGTAGATGCAGAATCGTTTCGGTCTACTTGTCTCGGACGTGATGCCTATATACAATGATCATGCCTAGATAGTCTCATAATTATTCGCTTTTCTATCAATTGCTCGACAGTAATTTGTTTACCCGCCATAGAATACCGCTATCATGAGAGAAGCCACTAGAGAAAACTATGGCCCCCGGGTCTATCTTTATCATTTTACTTTTCCGTCAACTAGCCAATCTCTGTTCATTTGCTTTCTTTACTTTCTGTTTCTATACCAAAAATACCAAAAATATAGTTATCATCTCTATCAGATCTCACTCTCGTAAGTGACCGTAAAGGGATTGACAACCCCTTATCGCGTTGGCTACGAAGTTCTTAATTGTTTGTGTAGGTGCGAGGGACTGGCGTGTGGTCTCCTACTGGATTGATACCTTGGTTCTCAAAAACTAAGGGAAATACTTACGCTACTATGCTACATCTCCCTTTCCTCTTCGAGGGAATACAACGCAAGCTCAAGAGGTAGCAAGAAGAATTTCTTGCACCGTTGCCGGGGAGTCTTACGCAAAAGTCATATACCAAGTACCTATCACAAACCCTTATCCTTCGCATTACATTTATTTGCCTCTCATTTTCCTCTCCCCGACTTCACCTTTGCCGTTTTATTCGCCCTTCTTCCGCCGTGTGTTTTTTGTTCGCTTGCTTTTTGTTTGCTTGTGTGTGTTACTTGCTTGCCCTCATGTCTGAGATGGGGGACGATTTTATCAAGAAGAGTAGCAATGCTGAGGGCAACGTTCATGTTGACCCCCCGGATGAAGCTACAACTTTACATGTTAAGAAGTTCTGGGTTGGTAGTGGCAATATTATTGGAAAGGGGGTTCTTCAAGACTTCTTTACTTGTGCTGGGGCAAGCCCACTATGGGTGGCTATATTCTTCATAGAACTAGTAGCCTTGCAGATGTTGTATCTATGCTCATAGTAGAAATTGAAAGGCAATTTATCCATATGCATCCCTGTATTCAGAGAGTATTTTTAGAGTTATCCAATATTGAGCATTCTTCCATTAAGCGTGCTGCTACTATCTCTTTGGCTCATGAATTTAGATATATCATGAAAGAGGCCAGAGAAATTTTTGCTCATTACGGAGTAGATGCCGATCGACCTCCTATAGAGGCTATCTTGTTCAATCAAGAGGACCTTATGCGTTTGCGATCTCCTGATCATGTTGCTTTTAACGAAAACCTTAGGAAAAAGGTTCCTGTTGAGATCTTGATTGATAGAATTTCTGAGATTAACGATGACTTTTTTTGTTCAAAATAATGGGTTAGGCTTCTAACTTGAATGGGGGCTTATGGCCTTCTGCCAAAAGAATGCTTATAATGATGAATTGGTCATCCACTACAAAGGGCCAAAGGAGGAACCTGTTCCTCCCGAGATTGATGTAGGGGACTTTTGTCCCATTAAATTTAGCACTTTTGATTACTTTTGCTTGCCACAAAGGAATCTTGCTGCTGAACGTAGGGAATATGAGATGAGCTTCCCCGACATATCGTACCACTATGGCAATACCTAGATCTATCTTGTATCGTGCCTAGCTAGGGGCGTAAAACGATAGCGCTTGTTGGGAGGCAACCCAATATTATGTTTTTTTGTTTTTGTTGCTGTTAGGGAATAAATATTGCATATATCCTCTGATTAGATGTGTTTTCATGCTTTGTTAGTGTTTGTGCCAAGTAGAACCTTTGGTAAGACTTGTGTGAAGTTTATATGATCTTGCTGTGAAAAACAGAATCGTTAGCGCTTGCTAAGGAGCGTGCTTTTTAGTTGATTCTTTTTGCTGCTGATTGGTAGACAAATTGGGCAAATTTAACAATTTAATTTGAATTTTTTGGAGTTCCATAAGTAGGCGAACCCAGCAGATTACTACAGACTGTTCTGTTTTTGACAGATTCTGTTTTTCGTGTGTTGTTTGCTTATTCCGATGCATCTATGAGTAATATTGGAGGATATGAACCATAGAGAACTTGGAGTACAGTAGGTTTAACACCAATATAAAAAAAAATGAATTCCTTGCTGTACCTTTGAGTGGTGGTTTGCTTTCTCTTACTAACGGAGCTCACGAGAATTTTTGTCTAAGTTTTGTGTTGTGAAGTTTTCAAGTTTTGAGTATTGCTTTGATGGACTATGGAACAAGGAGTAGAAAAGGCCTAAGCTTGGGGATGCCCATGGCACCCCAAGTAAATTCAAGATAATCCAAAAGCCAAAGCTTGGGGATGCCCTCGGAAGGCGTCCCCTCTTTAGTCTTCATCCATTGGTAACTATACTTGGAGCTATATTTTTATTCGCAACATGCTATGTATTTTGCTTGGAGCGTCTTGTATAATTTGAGTCTTTGCTTGTTAGTTTGCCACAATCATCCTTGCAGGACACACCTATTTGAGAGAGTTAAATATGGCCTAGAAATTGTTAGAACACTCTATGTGCTTCACTTATATCTTTTGAGTTGAATAGTTTCTGCTATAGTGCTTCACTTATATCTTTTAGAGCATGGTGGTGGTAATATTTTGTAGAAATTGTTGAACTCTCATGCTTCACTTAGATCTATTTGAGAGTCTATTAAAACAGCATGGTAAAGTGTTTAGTCTAAAGAAACTAGTCTTCACATGATAAACATCCAATGTCAATGTAGTAAAATTTTCACGCCAAGTGCATTGAATATAAAGAGATGTTGGATGCTTGATAATTGTTTTGAGACATGAGGATAGTGATATTAGAGTCATGCTAGTGGAGTGATTATGAAATTGAGAAATACTTGTGTTAAGGTTAGTGATTCTCGTAGCATGCACGTATGGTGAACCGTTATGTGACTAAGTTAAAGCATGAGGTATTTGTAGAGTGTCAACCTTTGTGTGGAGGTCGGGGGCGCGTGATGGTTAACTCCTACCAACCTCCCCCGTAGGGGCATGCGTTGATTGCTTTGTTTTTATTACTTGTAGATTTTTGCAATAAGTATATGAGTTCTTATGACTAATGTTGAGTCCATGGATTATACGCACTCTCACCCTTCCACCATTGCTAGCCTCTCTTGTACCGCGCAACTTTCGCCGGTGCCATAAACCCACTATATATATCCTTCCTCAAAATAGCCACCATATTGTTCCTCAAAACTACCACCATACCTACCTATCATGGCATTTCCATAGCCATTCCGAGATATATTGCCATGTAACTTTCCACTGTTCCGTTTATATGACATGCATCATATTGTCATATTGCCATGCATGATCATGTAGTTGACATCCTATTTGTGGCAAGGCCACCATGCATAATTTTTATACATGCCACTCTTGTTTCACTGCACATATCGGTACACCACCGGAGGCATTCATATAGAGTCATACTTTGTTGTTGTAGTATCAAGTTGTAATATCATGTTGTAATAAAAGTGTGATGATCATCATTTTTAGAGCACTGTCCCATGGGAGGAAAGGCTGAATCTATAAAGCCCCTCTGCAAAAAAAGAAAAGAAAAAAGAAAGGCCAAAAAGAAAGAAAGAAAAAGAAAGGCCCAAAAAAAGAGAAAAAGAAAAAAAGAAAAAGAAAAAGGGACAATTTCTACTATCTTTTTCCACACTTGTGCTTCAAAGTAGCACCACGTTCTTCATTGTAGAGAGTCGCATGCTTAGTCACTTTCATATACTAGTGGGAATTTTCATTATAGAACTTGGCTTGTATATTCCAACGATGGGCTTCCTCAAATGCCCTAGGTCTTCGTGAGCAAGCAAGTTGGATGCACACCCACTAGTTTCTTTGTTGAGCTGTCATTCATATTTAGCTCTAGTGCATCCGTTGCATGGCAATCCCTACTCACTCACATTGATATTTATTGATGGGCATCTCCATAGCCCATTGATACGCCTAGTCGATGTGAGACTATCTCCCTCTTTTTGTCTTCTCCACAACCACGTCTATCCCACCCATAGTGCTATGTCCATGGCTCACGCTCATGTATTGCGTGAAAGTTGAAAGGTTTGAAAAGATAGAGCAAGAAAACAAATGCTTGGCTGAAATCGGGGTTGTGCATGATATGAATATTTGGTGTGATAATAAGGGAGAATAGCCAACACTATATGATTTTGTAGGGATAACTTTCTTTAGCCATAGTATTTTGAGAAGACAAGATTGCTTTGTTAGTATTGCTTGAAGTATTGTTATTTCTTATGTCAATATAGACTTTTGTCTAGAATCTTTTAGATCTGAACATTCATGCCACAATTAAGAGAATTACATTGAAAAACTATATTGGTTAGCATTCAACATCAAAAATTCTTTCTTTATCATTTACCTACTGGAGGACGAGCATGAATTAAGCTTAGGGATGCTTGATACGTCTCCAACGTATCTATAATTTTTGATTGCTCCATGCTATTATTTATGAAGTCTTGGTTGTGTAATGGGCTCTATCATTCACTTTTATATCATTTTTGGGACTAACCTACTAACCCAAAGGCCCAGTCCAGATTGTTGTTTTTTGCCTGTTTCAGGGTTTTGCAGAAAAGGAAACTCATACAGAATCCAGACGGAATGAAACCTTCGCGAGAGATATTTTTGGAGTAAATCACGCATGGAAGACTTCGGGGCCAAGCTAGGAGATAGAAGGGCCACCCTTGAGGGTGGGGGCCGCGCCCCCTTCCCAGGGCGCGCCCCCCTGCCTCGAGGGCAGCCCCCCCGGTGCCCCTCTTCTGCCTATATATACCTATGTACCCCAGAAACCCCATACGTAGAGAGAAAACCCTAATTCCACAGTCGTAGCTTCTGTTCCCGTGGAGATCCCATCTTGAAGCCTGCTCCGGGAGGGGATCCATCACGGTGGCCTTCATCATCATCATCATCCCCTCACCATGAGTTGTGAGTAGTTTACCTTAGACCTTTGGGTCCATAGCTAGTATCTAGATGGCTTCTTCTCTCTCTCTGGATCTCAATACAAAGTTCTCCTTGGTCTTCGAGGAGATCTATTCGATGTAATCTCTTTTTGCGGTGTGTTTGTCGAGATCCGATGAATTGTGAGTTTATGATCAAGGTTATCTATGAAAGATATTTGGTTCTTCTCTGAATTTTTTATGTGTGCTCATAATATCCTTGCAAGTCTCTTCGAATTATTGGTTTGGTTTGGCCTACTAGATATATAGTTCTTGCAATGGGAGAAGTGCTTGGCTTTGGGTTCAATGTTGTGGTATCCTTTCCCAGTGACAGCAGGGGAAGCAAGGCACGTATTGTATTGTTGCCATCGAGGATAAAAAGATGGGGTTTTCATCATATTGCTTGAGTTTATCCCTCTACATCATGTCATCTTGCTTAAGGCATTACTCTGTTCGTATGAACTCAATACACTAGATGCATGCTGGATAGCGGTCGATGTGTGGAGTAATAGTAGTAGATGCAGAATTGTTTCGGTCTACTTGTCTCGGACATGATGCCTATATACAATGATCATGCCTAGATAGTCTCATAATTATTCGCTTTTCTATCAATTGCTCGACAGTAATTTGTTTACCCGCCGTAGAATACCGCTATCATGAGAGAAGCCACTAGAGAAAACTATGGCCCCCGGGTCTATCTTTATCATATTACTTTTCCATCAACTAGCCAATCTCTGTTTATTTGATTTCTTTACTTTTTGTTTCTATACCAAAAATACCAAAAATATAATTATCATCTCTTTTAGAGCTCACTCTCGTAAGTGACCGTAAAGGGATTGACAACCCCTTATCGCGTTGGCTGCGAAGTTCTTATTTGTTTGTGCAGGTGCGAGGGACTGGCGCGTGGTCTCCTACTGGATTGATACCTTGGTTCTCAAAAACTGAGGGAAATACTTACGCTAGTGTGCTGCATCTCCCTTTCCTCTTCGAGGGAATACAACGCAAGCTCAAGAGGTAGCAGGATCTACACTACATATGCATCGATATCAATGAAAAGGGTAGTATCTGTGGACTAAGCTGCATAATGCCAGAATAAGAGGGGGAGAAGCTAGTCCTATCGAAGACTAGCATCTTCTGGAAACCACCGTCTTGCAGCAACAGGGGGGAGTAGAGTAGTATAACATAAGTCATATTTATGTTGTTGTTTCAACGCTCTAGGATCCTTTCTCGACTCTCGAAGCAACATATCCAATTCGTGCCTCAGCATCCAGTTCTAGTTGTAGCGACCGGATACAACTCCAAGTGTCCGTTATCGTAGGACAGGCTATCGATAGTAGTTTTCTTCCCTACAGGGGAGCACCAACTTACCCACGACGCTCGCTTAACTTCGGCTGGACACACCATCAGGTCATGACCAGCCTCGGCCAAAGAATACACCGTAACCCGACCTAGGCTTAATAGAGAGATCATGCATGCCGTACTAAACCTATGCCCCCAGGGGTCATGGGCCATCGCCCCGGGAACTCCTGCACGTTGTGTACGCGGCCGGTGAGCAGACCTAGCTACCTCCTTAAAAAGGTAGGTGCATAACCAGTCTAACCCGGCGCGCGCCGCTTAGTCGCATGACATCAGTTAAGCTTCGGCTGATGCATACCATGCAGAACGCCCATACTATGCCCACGTGATGGTTAGCGCTATCAGGCCAGAGGCCGCTTGGATCAAATATCCAAACCGTTTAGTGTCTTGGGAACTCGCGGTAACGAGCAGAGACTCACGATCATGTGACCCCCTCGCCCCGTCTCGAGGACTTGCGGCAAGGGCTAAGAATGCCCGGCCACACCTCGTATTTATCTTGCGGGCACCTTCCCGGTCAACCCGACTACACCTCACTCGCAATTAAGCTCGCGCGGGTACCCCTCAGTGTCGACCCATCTTAAGTAACAAGGTTCAGTGTAAAGTCATAGTAACCAAAGTAACTGTGTGTCTAACACCAAAGGGAAACCTGTGGAAATCACCCTCGATGCAATTCCACCTGATGTTTATCGTCAAGGTGAACGAAAGAGGAGTCACCCTCGAGGTGCACTCTTGAGGAGTTGCACGATAGCGTCATTATCGGGAGTGGAGAAGGAGGAAATCACCCTCGATGACCATAACCAATGAACTAACCTACAAGGTTAACATCAGAAGTGCTGATGAGGTCTCACCCTCAGCACTCGATAGTAACCCAGTAGTGTCGAGCAACTAAGGGGAAAGTGATGTGCGGTGCCGGGTCCGTGTCTTCGACCCCGTTGATCGGGTCTTCTGATAATCCAGTGGGGCAGTCGGGACAAAGTTGGGGGGGGTCTCTGATGGATCTCTAACCAGCCTATACTAAGCAGTTTAGGATAAACATGAAATGTATGAAAGCAGGTAACAACAACAAGCTATGCATCAGAATAGGATCATACAAAAACAATAGCAGTTCTAATGCAAGCATAAGAGAGAAAGGAATGGGCGATATCGGAATGATCGGGGGGGTTGGCTTGCCTGATTGCTCAAACAAGAAGGAGGGGTCGTCGTCGATGTAGTCGATCATCGAGGTAGCATCAGTCTCACGGTCTACCAGAGAGAAGAGGGGGAAGAAACAATAAATATAAAGCATACATATGCAACAGAGAAGCACGACATGGCAACACGCATTGCTAGGGTGCTCTAACGCAGTGCTACACGATACTGGTGGAGGGGGATAACATCCGGGAAAGTATCCCCGGTGTTTCGTGTTTTCGGACAGATGAATCGGAGAGGGAAAGTTGCATGTTCGCTATGCTAGGAGCTTGTGGTAGACGAACGGACTACATTTTCGGATTCGTCTCGTCGTTCTAAGCAATTTTCATATATAAAACTTTTTCATTTGAGTTACGATTTATTTTATATGATTTCTTAAAGTTTTAACCATTTTCTAGTATTATTTATATTAACAGAAAAGGAAAATGACGTCTGCATGACGTGGGGATGACGTCAACAGTCAACATGGCGTTGACTGGTCAAACTGACGCGTGGGACCCACCTGTCATTGTCCGAAGTTAACTAAAACATATTAATGAGTTTAATTAGTGATTAGATTAAGTTAAACATGATTAATTAATTAATTAATTAATTAATTTAATTATTATCATTTTGAAATTCTATTATTATTTTTCCTTTAGCAGGGCGTGGGGCCCCAACGTTAATGGCCCCAGGTGGGCTAAACGGGCGATGGGTTACGGGCGTCGGCGCCCGCCCGAACACGCACGGGCGTGTCTGGTGCAGGGCGAGGCCGCCCGGCACGGCGGGCGGGGCTATAGTGCGCCGACCGGCCGGGTGGGAGGGAGACCTGTGCCGGCGCGGCCGCGACGGCAGGTGGGGGCGCGTGGCCGGCGGAGGTAGGAGGCGGCGCGGGAAGCCCATGGCGGGATGGGCCCGGCGACGGAGGCCGGCGGGGCTGGCCGGAGCGGTGGGGGCGCGGCGACGGGGGCGTGCGGGAGAGGGCGCCGGGCTCCAGACGCCGGAGCGCGCGGCGCGGCGAAGAGACGTTGGCGCGACGAGGGTGGCCGGCCAGAGCTGGCCCAGTCGGGGCCATGCGCGGGCTCCTCGCGTGGGTGCCGGCAGGCGCGGGGGCAAGGCCTGGCGATGGCTGGGCGCGGCCTGGCCGTGGCGAGCGCACGTGGGATGGAGCGGGGTTGTCCGTTGCGAGGCTGCAGCGGCGCAGAGGGAGGAGCAAGACGACACGACGGGCAGCGGCAGGCGCTAGCGGCGGCGTTTCGCACGCGGGGTAGCGGCTGGAGGCGGCGGCAAGTTGCAGGCGACGGGGAAGGCGGCCGGGGCGCGACAGGCGACGGTGCCGGTGAAGGGCGGGACGGGGACGTGAGGCGATGTTGCGTGCGCGTCATCTAAGCAGGGCGGAGCATCGGGGCTGCAGTGTGGCACCGGCAGCGCAGCTGCAGGGGTGGTCGCGACCATGCGTGCTGGCGCGAACGTCGCAAGGCCGATGCGATTGTGGAGGGGCGGGGGCTAAAGGGGAGGCGCGGTGCCTCACCGACGGTCGTGGGGAAAATGGCAGTGGGCTCGAGTTCGAGGAGGAGGATGGGGACGACGTGCGGAGGGCGGCGAGGTCTGTCGGCGTCGGGGACGGCTTTGGGCGACGGCGAGGTACGTTGGCGTCGGGTCGTCGAGCCCCGATCCAATTCTGGATCGGGCGGGGGGGAGGGAGAGCGGCGTGGGGGGTGAGTGAATGCG
>LR738709.1:484976599-485002422 GCA_902687465.1 Secale cereale | reverse complement strand
GGTTGACCGGGGTGATATAGGGCGAGGTGGGCCAGCCTGATTGGCCCGGTGGCCAGCTGGGCCACTGCCTAGCGGGGGGCGGGGGTTCTTTTTCTGTTTTCGGTTTTTCTTTTTACTTATTTTCTTTCCTTTTTCAATTAGTTTAGGACACTTTAAACATTTTGCAAAAATGTTGGCCCACCACCAATATTAACAAAAGAATATTTGCCACATGATGAACATTTTAGTTTTCATGTTTGAGTAGTTTTGAATTTCACTCTTATTTTGAAATTTATATTCAACTAGAATTTGCAAGGGATATTAGACAATGATGATCAAAAACTAGTTTAGCAAAATTATTAACTTGACCCCAAGGGTTACTGTAGCATCATTACACCGGGGTGTTACCAGGAGTTACTGCTCCAAGTTTGAAGCATCAATGATGTTCAATTCACCTCTCAACCTCCAAAACACTTTCTCATCAAGTGGTTTTGTAAATATATCCGCTAATTGCTTATCCGTTCGAACATGTTTAAGATTGATAGCACCCTTAGCAACATGATATCGAATGAAATGACGACGAACTTCAATATGTTTAGTTCGAGAATGTTGCATGGGATTGTGAGCAATCTTAATAGCACTTGCATTATCACAAAGTAACGGAAAATGTTTTGCATTTATCCCATAATCTTTAAGAGTTTGGGTCATCCAAAGTAATTGAGCACAACATGAACCAGCAACAATTTACTCCGCTTCGGCAGTGGATAAGGATACAGAGTTTTGTTTCTTGGAGGACCAAGATACAAGAGATCTACCAAGAATTTGACAAGTACCCGAAGTGGACTTTCTATCAACCTTGTCTCCAGCATAGTCCGAATCGGAGTATCTAACAAGATCGAAAGAAGACCTCTTAGGATACCAAATGCCAAAGTTTGGTGTGTGAATTAAGTATCTCACTATCCTTTTCACAACCTTAAGATGATACTCTTTCGGTGCCGCTTAATATCGTGCACACATGCACACACTTAGCATAATGTCGGGATGGGAGGCACATAGATATAACAATGAACCAATCATAGAACGGTAAACCTTTTGGTCAACTGGTTTGCCATCCTTTGTCAAGTCAAGGTGTCCACTAGTAGGCATGGGTGTAGTCATACCTTTGCATTCTTGCATGTTGAACTTCTTGAATAAGTCCTTGGTATACTTTGTTTTATAAACAAAGGTACCCTCCTTAGTTTGCTTGATTTTCAAACCAAGAAAGAACTTGAGTTCACTCATCATAGACATCTCAAATTTTTCCGACATTAGCTTTCCAAACCTTTCACTAAAATGGGGGTTAGCATAACCAAATATGATATCATCAACATAAATTTGGCACACAAATAATTCACCATTAACCCTTTTAGTAAAAAGTGTGGAATCAATTTTCCCAATTTCAAAGCCTTTTTCAATAAGGAACTTGGTCAAACACTTATACCATGCTCTAGGAGCTTGTTTAAGACCATAAAGAGCTTTGTGAAGTTTGTAAACATGATTAGGTTTCTTGGGATTAACAAAGTCGGGAGGTTGTTTAACATAAACTTCCTCCTCAATTTCACCGCTGAGAAAAGCACTTTTAATGTCCATTTGATATAAAGTGATATCATGATGATTTGCATAAGCAAGTAAGATGCGTATGGACTCAAGTCTAGCAACTGGGGCATATGTCTCACCATAGTCCGTACCTTTGACTTGAGTGTAGCATTTGGGCAACGAGATGGGCCTTGTTGCGTACAACTTGTCCATCTTCATCTTTCTTATTGCGGAACACCCATTTGGTACCGATGATGTTTTGGTTGTTGTCAGGCTTCTCAACCAATGTCCAAACTTGGTTTCTCTCGAAGTTATGTAGTTCCTCGTGCATAGCGTTCACCCAATCCGGATCATCAAGAGCATCTTCAACCTTCATAGGTTCAAGATTAGATATGAAGGAGCAATGTTCACAAAAGTTAGCTAAGCGAGATTTAGAGCGAGTGATTCTCCCGGTTTGGATATCATCGTAGATTTTCTCTACGGGATGATCTCTAGGAATTCTTGCTCTAACTTGTGAGAGCTTTTGCTTGGGGTGGGGTGGAACATCCTCTTCATCGTCATAATCATCATCATCATCTTCTTCTTCTTCTTCTTCTTCTTCTTCTTCTTCTTCTTCTTCTTCTTCTTCTTCTTCTTCTTCTTCTTCTTCTTCTTCTTCTTCTTCTTCTTCTTCTTCTTCTTCTTCTTCTTCTTCTTCTTCTTCTTCTTCTTCTTCTTCTTCTTCTTCTTCTTCTTCTTCTTCTTCTTCTTCTTCTTCTTCTTCTTCTTCTTCTTCTTCTTCTTCTTCTTCTTCTTCTTCTTCTTCTTCTTCTTCTTCTTGTCCTTCTTCATTGTTGTTGGCGTTGTTGTCCCCTTGTGGAGGTGGAGAAGGAGGTCGATGAGGTTCATCTTGAAGCACTTCCTCATTTCCTTCATCTTGGCGTGTCCCACTTGTGGATGCCTCCAAGTCAACTTGTGGTTCACCTTGACGTGAAGATGAGGCTTCCACTTGAATGGATGAAGTATTCTCCTTCACCTCCGTTGGGCGAATCCTGCCAATAGTCAAGTCTGGTATTGCCTCTGAAGGCTTGTTTGTCTCCTACATCAATTGGCAATTGCTCTACTTGCGAGCCATTAGATTCATCAAAGTTCACATCTACCGTCTCTTCAACCTTTCGGGTGAAATTGTTGTAGACACGGTAAGTGTGAGAGTTTGAGCCGTAACCGAGTAGAAAACCTTCATGATATTTAGGAGCAAATTTTGAGTGACGATGCTTGTCAAAAATGTAACACTTTGAGCCAAATACTCAAAAGTATCCAACTTGGGGTTTGTTATCGGTGAGAAGCTCATATGCCATCTTGCTAAGAAGTTTGTGAAGATATAGTCGATTTGTAGCATGACAAGCTGTCTCAACCGCTTCTGCCCAAAAGTGTCTTGGCGTCTTGTACTCACCAAGCATCGTTCTCGCCATTTCGATGAGTGTCCGTTTCTTCCCCTCAACAACTCCATTTTGCTGAGGTGTGTACGTAACCGAGAACTCATGTGAAATCCCTTCTTCGTCAAGAGAGGTGTCCACATTTGCATTCTTGAACTCTGTTCCGTTGTCACTCTGAACCTTCTTGATCTTCACTTCAAATTGGTTGTGGGTCTTCCTAGCGAAGTTTTTGAAGATCTTTTGGACTCGCGATTTATCATCAAGAAAGAACACCCATGCAAATCTTGAAAAATCATCAACAATGACCAATCCAAAAGAGTTACCACCGAGACTCTTGTAAGCATTGGGACCAAAAAGATCCTTGTGAAGTAGCTCAAGCGGTCTTCTTATAGTCATGATGTTCTTCACGGGATGACTTCCTCCAACTTTTTTCCTGCTTGACAAGCACTACAAAGTCTATCCTTATCAAATATAACATTTTTAACGCCAAGGATATGATCACCTTTAATAAGCTTATCAAGATTTCTCATGCCAAAATGACCTAACCTTCTATGCCACAACCAACCTTTAGAAGATTTAGCAATGAAACAAGTGCAAGGTTGGGATTTCTTTGTAAAGTAAACAATGTATATATCACCTCTATGAATGCCGGTAAAGACCATATTGTGATTATCTCTACGAAAGACTTGGCAATCAACATGAGTGAATAGCACATTTAAACCAAAATCAGCTAATCTAGACATGGAAAGAAGATTATAGCCGAGAGATTCTACTAGCATGACATTTTTGATAGAGCTATTGTTGGATATGGCCACCTTACCAAGGCCAACAACTTTACCCTTAGAGTTGTCACCAAAGATAACATACTTTCGTGGACCATCATTTCAAGCAAGCTCATCAAACATGTCCTTATCTCCGGTCATATGATCCGCGCATCCACTATCAAGCACCCATTCCTTTCCTCCAGCTGCGTAACCGCAAAGATTAGCCATAAGACCAAAATGTCCCATTTGTTCATCAAGATCAAAGTCACTATCATCATCCTCATCATAATATTCATGTTCAACATCGTCTTGTGATTGATCAACACCTAGAGAGAGTGATTCATTAGTTTTGTTATCATGACAATGTTCATCTTTATGAATTCTAATGACTTTCGAGATGATATTACTAATGATTCCCACATCTCCTTTGGCATGCATAAGGTCACAAAGCTCAAATAAAAAAACATCAAATTTGGGATCAGTAGTGTTCATCTTATTTAAAGCAATGGGCTTTTGAAGGATCACATCTAGATTTTTCAAAGAGTAGTCCGGAAATCGTTCCTCAAGGAATTTCCATATGGTGTAAGCACATTTGAAAGTTGGTAGGCAAACAAGCAAATTTCTAGGCAATCCTCTAGTAATAAGATAAACTGTTCTAAGATTGCAAATTATGTCAAGATGTTCATTTGAAGTTGGATTCAAAGGGTCAATGGGGGGCATATAGGGACTAACAATATACTTGCTCAAATGATATTCATTGAAGATCCCAAGCATGTCATTTTTCCATTCCTTATAAAATTCTCCATCAAGCATAGGCACTCTACGTCTAATACTCCCGATCATAGACTCATCAATCTTTCTCCAATGGTGATTACACCAAAGCAATGGAGACCAACGCTCTGATACCAATTGAGAGGATCGAAGAAGATGTGTCTAGAGGGGGGGGGGGTGATTAGACACTCAACAAGAAAAGTGGTAGTTTTTAAGTTCTTTAAGTTGAGGTGGAGTTTTTAGCACAATTGCAAACATTCACAATACATTTCACGCAAGCATGGCAAGAGTATATGAGCAACGGAAAGTAAAGCATACAAGTTGCAAGAAAGTAAAGGGATGGGATTGGAGTGTGCAAACACAATTGGAGACACGGATGTTTTTGGCGTGGTACCGATAGGTGGTGCTATCGTACATCCACATTGATGGAGACTTCAACCCACGAAGGGTAACGGTTGCGCGAGTCCACGGAGGGCTCCACCCACAAAGGGTCCACGAAGAAGCAACATTGTCTATCCCACCATGGCCATCACCCACGAAGGACTTGCCTCAATAGGGTAGATCTTCACGAAGTAGGCGATCTCCTTGCCCTTACAAACTCCTTGGTTCAACTCCACAATCTTGTCGGAGGCTCCCAAGTGACACCTTACCAATCTAGGAGACACCACTCTCCAAAAGGTAATGGATGGTGTGTTGATGATGAACTCCTTCCTCTTGTGCTTCAAGTGATAGTCTTCCCAACACTCAACTCTCTCTCACAGATTTGGATATGGTGGAAACAAGATTTGAGTGGAAAGCAACTTGGGGAAGACTACAGATCAAGATTCATATGGTAGGATTGGAATATCGTGGTCTCAACACATGAGCATGTGGTTCTCTCTCAGAAAATGAATAGTGGAAGTGTAGGCACGTTCTGATGGCTCTCTCACTGATGGAGAGGGGGTGGATGGGTATATATAGCATCCACACAAAATCTAGCCATTACACACATTTGACTAGACACGGTCAGACTGAATAGAAGAACTCGGTCAGACCGAAGCAGTACAAAATGTGAAGGTTAGACATCTCGGTGGGACCGATACTATCAACTCGGTGAGACCGATAAGTTAGGGTTAGGGCAAAACCTCAACTCGGTTTGACCGATTACACAAACTCGGTGAGACCGATTCTGGTAATAGGCAAAACAGAGACTTGGCCAGGCAAACTTGATGGGACTGATTCGCTCATATCGGTGAGACCGAAACACCGATTCGCTCATCTCGGTGAGACCGAAACATTACGAAAAGGTAACAGAGAGTGCAATGCTAACTCGGTGAGCCCGATTCTCACATCTCGGTTATACCGGAATGTTGCAAATAGGAAACATAAGAGTTTAGATTCCCATCTCGGTGAGACCGAGATCCCTATTGGTGAGACCGAACTTATTAGGGTTTGTGGCAGTGGCTATCTCATGTGAACTCGGTGGCGCCGGATCGATCAAATCGGTGGGGCCTAGTTTGACTTTTAGGTTTGGGACATATGTGGAAATGAGAAAGTGGCTAAGGGTTTTGGAGCATATTACCAAACACTTGAGCAACCAGATCATCAAGCAACACCTCATCCCCTTTTAATAGTATTGGCTTTCCTATAGACTCAATGTGACCTTGGATCACTAAAATGAAAATGTAGAGTCTTGAGCTTTTTCCAATCTTTGTCCTTTGCTTCTTGAAAGGGGTTCCACATCCTCTTGTCCTTGACAGCTTGAAAAGGTTCCACATCCTCTTGTCCTGCCACTCCACTGTTGAACTCATCTGAAATTTACTAGATGAAAATATTAGTGCCACAAGGGATATGTTGTCATTAATTACCAAAATCACCTAGGGAGCACTTGTGCTTTCAACCTCGCGTCGCTCATTTTGCTCGTCATAGCCTAGATTCTGATGATGCCCGAAGTCCAGCGTCCGCTGTAGTGCTTGCCTGATGAGAACGTAGCATGCAATTTCCAAAAAAAAAATCCTATGCTCACGCAAGATCTATCTAGGAGATGCATAGCAAGGAGAGGGGGAGAGTGTGTCTATGTACCCTCGTAGACCGAAAGCGGAAGCGTTTGACAACGTGATTGATGTAGTCAAACTTCTTCTCGTTTCGACTGATCAAGAACCGAACGTACGACACCTCCGAGTTTTGCACACGTTCAGCTCGATGACGTCCACGCCTTCTTGATCCAGCAAGTTGGGCATAGGTGTAGATGAGTTCCGGCAGCACGATGTCATGTTGATGGTGATGGTGAAGTGATTTCTGCAGGGCTTCACGTAAGCACTACAAAATTATGACCGAGGGAGTAACGGTGGAGGGTGGCGCCGCACACGGCTAAGACAATGTCTAGGTTATGTGTGGCGCCCCCCTCAAGTATATATAGGTGGGAGGAAGAGGAGGCAGCCAGGGGTGCGCCCCCAAGTAGGCCGAATCCTACTTGGGGTGCCTCCCCAATTCGGCCTCAACCCTGCCATATATTTGGAGAGAAGAAAGGTAGGGGGAAGAAGTGGGAATCCTAGTCAAAACTTTCCTTCCTCCTTTCTTCTTTCCTTCTCCTATTTTTTGTCCAGCCCATATGGGGGCGCACCAGCCCCTTGTGGCTGGTGTGTTTCCCCTCTTGGCACAATAGGCCCATATCTTTTGCCGGGGGTGCCTGAAACACTTTCCAATGACCCGATACCCTCCGGAACACTTCCGGTGTCCGAATACCATCGTCCTATATACAAATCTTTACCTCTCGACCATTTCGAGACTCCTCGTCATGTCCGTGATCTCATCCGGGACTCCGAACAACATCCGGTCACCAATCATATAACTCATATAACACTATATCATCATCGAACGTTAAGCGTGCGGACCCTACGGGTTCGAGAACTATGTAGACATGACCGAGACGACTCTCTGATCAATAACCAATAGCGGAACCTGGATGCTCATATTGGCTCCTACATTATCTACAAAGATCTTTATCGGTCGAACCGTTATGACAACATACGTTATTCCCTTTGTCATCGATATGTTACTTGCCCGAGATTCGATTGTCGGTATCTTCATACCTAGTTCAATCTCGTTACCGGCAAGTCTCTTTACTCATTCCGTAATACATCATCTCGTAACTAACTCATTTGTCACTTTTCTTGCAATTCGATACTCGGAGTGACAAATCCTAATCTCAATCTATGCCAACACAACAAATACCTTCGGAGATACCTGAAGAGAAACTTTATAATCACCCAGTTACATTGTGATGTTTGGTAGCACACAAGGCATTCCTCCGGTATCCGGGAGTTGCATAATCTCATAGTCGGAGTAATATGTATTTGACACGAAGAAAGCAATAGCAGTAAAACTGAACGATCATTATGCTAAGCTAACAGGTGGGTCTTGTCCATCACATCATTCTCATAATGATGTGATCCCATTCATCAAATGACAACACATGTATATGGTTAGGAAACTTAACCATCTTTGATTAATGAGCTAGTGTAGTAGAGGCTTACTAGGGACATAGTGATTTGTCTATGTATTCACACGTGTATCAAGTTTCTGGTTAATACAATTCTAGCATCAATAATAAACATTTATCATGATATAAGGAAATATAAAATAACAACTTTATTATTGCCTCTAGGGCATATTTCCTTCAATCTCCCACTTGCACTAGAGTCAATAATCTAGTTCACATTGCCATGTGATTAACACCAACAGTTCACATCATCATGTGATTAACACCCAGAGTTCACATCGCCATGTTACAAACACCCAAAGGTTTTACTAGAGTAAATAATCTAGTTCACATCGCTACGTGATTAACACCCAAAGAGTACTAAGGTGTGATCATGTTTTGCTTGTGAGAGAAGTTTAGTCAACAGGTCTGTTACATTCAGATCTGTGTGAATTTTTGCAAATTTCTATGTTACAATGCTCTGCATGGAGCTACTCTAGCTAATTGCTCCCACTTTTAATATGTATCCATATCGAGACTCAGAGTCATATGGATTGGCGTTAAAGCTTGCTTGGATGTAACTCTTTACGACGAACTCTTTATCACTTCCATAACCGAGAAACATATTCTTAGTCCTTTTTAAGGTAAATAAGGATAATTTTGACCGCTGTCCAGTTGACTACTCCAGGATCACTATTGTACCATGATACGTCTCCAACGTATCTATAATTTATGAAGTATTCATGCTGTTTTATTATCATTATTGGATGTTTTAAAATCATTTTATATAGCAACTTTATATCATTTTTTGGGACTAACCTATTGACCTAGTGCCCAGTGCCAGTTGCTATTTTTTGCTTGTTTTTCACATCGCATGAAATCAATATCAAACGGAGTCCAAACACCGCGAAACTTTTAGTGGATTTTTTATGGACCAGAAGACTCCCGATGGGCCAAAGCAGAACCTCAGGGGTCCCCTGAGTGGGGCACAATCCATCAGGGTGGGCCTGGGGGCCCAGGCGCGCCCAGGTGGGTTGTGCCCACCTCGATGGCCTCCCGCACCCCTTCTTCGCCCTATAAAATCCCAAATATTCTGAAACCCTTCAGGGTTACCGTAGATCATAAGTTCTGCCTCCGCAGGGCTCTATAGTCCACAAAAATCCAATCTAGACCCATTCCGACACTCTGCTGGAGGGGGAAATCATCACCGGTGGCCATATTCATCATCCCAGCGGCCACCATGATGACGAGGGAGTAGTCCACCCTCGGGGCTGAGGGTTTGTACCAGTAGCTATGTGTTTAATCTCTCTCTCTCTCTCTCTCTCTCTCGTGTTCTTGAGATGCACAATCTTGATGTATCGTGGGCTTGGTTAATATAGTCGGATCATATGGTGTTTTCCCTCTCTATCTTGTTGTGATGAATTGAGTTTTTCCCTTTGAGATTTCGTTGTTATCGGATTGTATACTTTTATGGATATGAAAACATTTGATATATGTCTTGCAATTTAATACTCATGGTGACAATGGGGTATCGTGTTGATTCACTTGATATATGTTTTGGCACTCAACTCGCGGATTCCCGCGGTGACATTGGGGTAATCTATGCATAGGGGCTGATGCATGTTCTTGTCTTTGTTTCTCCGGTAGAAATCTTGGGGTACTCTTTGAAGTTCTTTGTGTTGGATTGAGTATTATGAATATGAATTTGCTTTGGTGTTATTTTAGTACAAACTCTTGAATAGATCGAACGGAAAGAATAGCTTTGAGGTGGTTTCGTACCTTACAAACAATTTATTCTTATGTTCTCCGCTTGATAGGAACTTTGGAGTGATTCTTCATTGCACTTTGAGGGGTGGTTATATGATCCAATTATATTAGCACTGTTGGGAGATTGCTCTAGCGAAAGTACAGACCCTAGGCCTCATTTCCAAGCATTGCTATACCGTTCGTGCTCACTTTTGTCACTTGCTACCTTGCTGTTTTTTATTGTTACTATTACAAAAATCAATATCTACTATCCATATTACACTTCTATCACCATCTCTTCACCGAACTAGCTTGTGCACCTATACAATTTCCCATTGTATTTGGTGTGTTGGGGACACAAGCGACTATTTATTATTTGGTTGCAGGGTTGTATGAGAGGGACCATCTTCATCCTACACCTCCCACGGATTGATAAACCTTAGGTCATCCACTTGAGGGAAAATTGCTATTGTCCTACAAAACTCTATGCTTGGAGGCCCAACAAGAGTCTACAAGAATAAAGTTGCGTAGTAGACATCAAGCTCTTTTTTGGCGCCATTGCCGGGGAGGTGAGTGCTTGAAGGTATATCTTTAGATCTTGCAATCAAATCTTTTAGTTTCTTGTGTATCACTAGTTTGGATTATAAAAAGAAAACTAAAAAATGGAATTGAGGTTGCATCTTATTATTGATCATCTTTATAATACCCTTTTTGAAAATTAAGGATCGGTAAATTGTGCTCAATTGTTAGAAGGAGAATGCTATAAAATGTTTGGCATAAATGATGAGCATGATTGCAATGTTGTTTGTATGAATTCTTTAAACATCCAAAATGCTAATGATTATTACACTAGTCATGAGAAAAATGTTTCTTATAAGCATGTCAATTTTTGTGGTGTGGAAAGACTTTGTGAAGACATGCCTCATAGGGATGATAGATTTTGCAAGAAGCATAAACATGATAAAACCAATCGATGGCTCAAAGTGATAGATGAGTTTGCTACAAAATTATGTTCTCTTTATCCTATTACTTGTGAGCTTTGCAATAAAGTTGGTCACCTTAATTTGCAATGCATGATTTTTCATGATCGAATCATGTCCAAATATTGCAATAACTTGATCATCGTTGAACTTTACAATGAACTTTATTTTTATCTGGGGTGTGAAGAATTGACACATAAGAATAGTTGGTTTGAAGCATTCATATTCACGGACCATGTTGAAACTAGCATGAAAGAAATATATATGTTTTGCGTGGTAAATTGCAATGAAAATGCTTATATTGCCAACTATCGAAAGATGGGAAAACCAATAGAATATAAAAGGAATACTAATGAAATGGTAAAGATTTCCAATTTCCCTCCTATTGTCTCCCATAATGTGATAGGTGACGAGGAGGAGCTCCCTGTTCAACCAATCTCATCAATAATAAGCTCAATTTTTTCATTAAACCCATACATGATGTGGTGAAGAAGAAGAAAAGAAGAAAGAAGAGAGGTAAAAAGGTATCTTTCCCAAATAATGTTGTGCCTCATGAAAATGAATCAAAAATAATTGTGGAAGATGATGCACTTGATGATGATATTGCTTCTTTATCTTATGGCACAATGTCCTAGAGCACTATGGATGATGATTTTGCTATGCCTATTGCTTGCTGTGATGATTATGATTGGGAAAATAATGATACTTCTTATAATATTGGAAATCTTTTTGGCACCAACCTGGGTAATTATGATGATAGCAATTGTTATACCGTTGGTGCTATTCAGACTACTAATGATGAGAGTGATTATGCTTGTGATATGCCAAGCCACAAGCTTGGGGATGCTATGCTTAATGAGGATGATCGTTTTAGTCCCCCTACTTTGAATGATCAAATTTGCTATGATGGTTGCATGTCTCCTATCTATGATGAGAACAAACTTGCTACTTATGATGATTATTGTGACGATACTTATGTTATAAAAAGTAGTGATAACTATTGTCAATTTTGAATATCCTTTTACTAAACATTATTCTTTTAATGTGGAAACAATTTATAGTATTCGAGTTTCGTATGATACTCCCACCATTGTGAATGATAAGAAATTTTCTTATGTGGAGAGTAATAAAATTTCTATGCTTGTGGATCATGAAAATAATGCTTTACGTGATGGTTATTGATGTCTACTACGCAACCTTCTTCTTGTAGACGTTGTTGGGCCTCCAAGTGCAGAGGTTTGTAGGACAGTAGCAAATTTCCCTCAAGTGGATGACATAAGGTTTATCAATCCGTGGGAAGCGTAGGATGAAGATGGTCTCTCAAGCAACCCTGCAACCAAATAACAAAGAGTCTCTTGTGTCCCCAACATGCCCAATACAATGGTAAATTGTATAGGTGCACTAGTTCGGCGAAGATATGGTAATACAAGTGCAATATGGATGGTAGATATAGGTTTTTTGTAATATGAAAATATAAAAACAGCAAGGTAACTAAAGATAAAAGTGAGCATAAACGGTGTTGCAATGATAGGAAACAAGGCCTAGGGTTCATACTTTCACTAGTGCAAGTTCTCTCAACAATAATAACATACTTGGATCATATGACTATCCCTCAACCTGCAACAAAGAGTCACTCCAAAGTCACTAATAGTGGAGAACAAACGAAGAGATTATGGTAGGGTACGAAACCACCTCAAAGTTAACCTTTCCGAACGATCTATTCAAGAGTCCGTAGTAAAATAACATGAAGCTATTCTTTCCGTTCGATCTATCCTAGAGTTCGTACTAGAATAACACCTTAAGGCACAAATCAACCAAAACCCTAATGTCACCTAGATACTCCATTGTCACCTCACGTATCTGTGGGTATGATTATATGATATGCATCACACAATCTCAGATTCATCTATTCAACCAACACAAAAGAACTTCAAAGAGTGCCCCAAAGTTTCTACCGGAGAGTCAAGACGAAAACGTGTGCCAACCCCTATGCATAGATTCCCAAGGTCACGGAACCCGCAAGTTGATCACAAAAACATACATCAAGTAGATCACGTGATATCCCATTGTCACCACAGATAAGCACATGCAAGACATACATCAAGTGTTCTCAAATCCTTAAAGACTCAATCCAATAAGATAACTTCAAAGGGAAAACTCAATTCATCACAAGAGAGTTGAGGAGGAGAAGCATCATAAGATCCAACTATAATAGCAAAGCTCGCGATACATCAAGATCGTGCCATCTCAAGAACACGAGAGAGAGAGAGAGATCAAACACATAGCTACTGGTACATACCTTCAGCCCCGAGGGTGGACTACTCCCTCCTCGTCATGGAGAGTGTCGGGATGATGAAGATGGCCACGGGAGAGGGATTTCCCCTCCGCGGGGCACCGAAACGGGGTCTAGATTGGTTTTCGGTGGAAACAGAGGCTTTCAGCGGTGGAACTCCCGATCTAGGTTATTTTCTGGAGGTTTCAGTATATATAGGAGGTGTTGGAGTAGGGGGCAAGTAAAGGGGGTCTCCGGGCTGTCCACGAGGCAGGGGCGCGCCCAGGGAGAGGGGGCGCGCCCCCCACTCTCGTGGGCAGCCTGTGGACCTTCTGGTCCTCCTTCGGTACTCTCTGGTCTTCTTTTGGTCCAAAAACGTCCTCCATTGAGTTTCAGGTCAATTGGGCTCCATTTGATATTCCTTTTCTGCGATACTCTAAAACAGGAGAAAAACAGAAACTGGCACTGGGATCTGGGTTAATAGGTTAGTCCCAAAAATCATATAAAAGTGTATATTAAAGCCCATAAAGCATCCTAGAAGGATAATATAATAGCATGGAACAATAAAAAATTATAGATACGTTGGAGACGTATCAAGCATCCCCAAGCTTAATTCCTGCTCGTCCTCGAGTAGGTAAATGATAAAAACAGAATTTTTGATGTGGACTGCTACCCAATATAATTCTCAATGTAATTTCCTTTATTGTGGCATGAATGTTCAGATCCGAAAGATTCAAGACAAAATGTTATATTGACATAAGAATAATAATACTTAAAGCATACTAACAAAGCAATCATGTCTTCTCCAAATAACATGGCCAAAGAAAGTTCATCCCTACAAAATCATATAGTTAGGCTATGCTCCATCTTCGTCACACAAAATATTCCAATCATACACAACCCTGGTTTCAGCCAAGCACTTGTTTCATACTTTAATATTTTCAAACTCTTTCAACTTTCACGCAATACATGAGCGTGAGCCATGGATACAACACTATGTGGAATAGCGTGGTGGTTGTGGAGAAGAAAAAGAGGAAGATGGTCTCACATCAACTAGGTGTATCAATGAGCTATGGAGATGCCCATCAATAGATATCAATGTGAGTGAGTATGGATTGCCATGCAACGGATGCACTAGACCTATAAATGTATGAAAGCTCAACAAAAGAAACTAAGTGGGTGTGCATCCAACTTGCTTGCTCACGAAGACCTAGCGCATTTGAGGAAGCCCATCGTTGGAATATACAAGCCAAGTTCTATAATGAAAATTCCCACTAGTATATGAAAGTGACAAAACAAGAGACTCTCTATCATGAAGATCATGGTGCTACTTTGAAGCACAAGTGTGGAAAAAGATAGTAGCATTGTCCCTTTTCTTTTATTTTTTTTATTTTTTTATTTTTTTTGGGCCTTTCTTTTCTCTTTGGCCTTTCGTTCTTTTTTTCTTTTTTGGGACAATGCTCTAATAATGATGATCGTCACACTTATATTGATTTACAACTCGATATTACAACTCGATACTAGAACAAAGTATGAGTCTATATGAATGCCTCCGGCGGTGTACCCGGATGTGCAATGAATCAAGAGTGAGATGTATGAAAATTATGCATGGTGGCCTTGCCACAAATACGATGTCAACTACATGATCATGCATGGCAATATGACAATGATGAAGCGTGTCATAGATAACGGAACGGTGGAAAGTTGCATGGCAATATATCTTGGAATGGCTATGGAAATGCCATGATAGGTAGGTATGGTGGCTGTTTTGAGGAAGGTATATGGTGGGTGTATGGTACCGGCGAAAGTTGTGCGGTACTGGAGAGGCTAGCAATGGTGGAAGGATGAGAGTGCGTATAATCCATGGACTCAACATTATTCATAAAGAACGCACATACTTATTGCAAAAATCTACAAGTCATCAAAACAAAGTACTACACGTATGCTCCTGGGGGGAGGGTTGGTAGGAGTTAACCATCGCGCGATTCCTACCTCCACACAAAGGATGACACTCAATGAAATACCTCATGCTTCAAATTTGTCACACGACAGTTACCATACGTGCATGCTACGGGACTTGCAAACCTCAACACAAGTATTTATCAAATTCACAACTACTCTACTACAAGAAATATGTCAACTTATGACCTTTTGTTAGTGACCCTGGAAGAATTGGTCATAGATCTATGACCATTTCAGACCAATTGGTCAAAAGCTGTTCGGGGGGCTCCAAACCCTAAACTATAACGACCATTTTGGTCAGAAAGGTCATAATTTCCTTACACGAAATGGTCACAAAGCAGATAGCACTGGTTCGCTGCCTTATTTCTAGCTGTTCATGACCAATATAGATGGTCATAACCTTGAAAATTGTGGTGGGTTGCTACGACTAGGCGCCACATCATCAGTTTTGCCTATGTGTCATGTCCATGTGGCAGTTTTTGCCCTAGGTTGTGAAGTAACCTATATTTCTGTCATTCCCAAAATTCCCCAAAAAATCTCATAAATTCTTTGGGTCATATCTTCGTCAAATATGTAAAAAAACCTTCCTTGCCTAGTTCAAAAATAATTCAAAAATATTCATTTTCCTATTCTGTTCAAAAAAAACACTTTGTGAAGGAAGTACCACTTTGGCATGTCCAAATGGTATCCATTTTCTACAGTGCTTTCCTATGCCCAAATAACTATCCTCCACCAAATGCCAGCTCAATCCATTCATTATTTTGAGCCCATCTTCAACATTCGTATTTATGTCCAGTGTGGTACTTTGCAAAGCAAGTACCACCTAGACTCCTCCTTTTGAGCTGAAAATTTGTGAAGACGGTCTTCTTAGTAGCTGATCATCCTCAACCAAAACTCACGCCCATTAGCCATGTGCATTTTCCGTACCGCTAATCAAACACTTGGCTGCTAATTCATGTTTGAGCATCGATCGGTCTCCTCATGAGAATCTTATGTTGTAATTTTCTTCCTAGCACCTACCTGGGGAGTAGCCAACCCACTAGACATGCCTAGGCCGCCCAGAACACATGGCAACGCCACAGTCACGCGGTGACCACGCAGCGGGCATGCGAGTTTACGCGCTCTAGAGTTGGGGCCCTCGACCACCGCCCAAACCTCGACGTATCGCCACCAAACCATGTATTTATGATTAAATAGGTACTTATGTACCTAGAAATGATTTTTGGAAAAAATAAATAGCAAACTATGAGGCAGCCGCAGTTCAAATTTGACCCGCTTCCAGCTGAATCGGCGGAAATTTGTCTTTTTCACGAGAGGTGGATCAAAAATTTTTACACCCAACCATTTTGTCAATTGTGCATTAAATATGTCCTAGTATTTTATAAAAATGATTTGGTCAAATTTTGCAACAATTATTTGGGAGGTCCTTCACCAAAAAACCTCCTTTTGGGCACTCAAAAAATGGAAAATGAATTTTTCGTCCAAAGAAAATGAAAACTTCCTTAGGCAACTTTGTTTGCCATTCCAAGATGCACCCTTGTGCACAATATGAGATCATTTGAACAAACTATGCCATGAATGTGGCCATAGGATTGATCATTTGGCTTGAAAGCCATGAATCTTCACGCATGATAGCTCATTTCTGAGAACACTTTTTTAATAGAATTGCCGTATTACAAGTTTAATATTTTTCCTGGTAACTTGGTCATATATAATGACACAATGCGAAGGTGTTCCAATTTTTTGATTTTTTTTGAATTTTTTATGCCCGTTTCAAAATGCGGTCAAAACGGCGGGAATGACCGTTCCTAGCTAGTGGTTGAATCTTGGAATTTTTTTGGTGTTTCTCCGATTAAATAGGTACTTATGTACCTAGAAATGATTTTTGGAAAAAATAAATAGCAAACTATGAGGCAGGCACAGTTCAAATTTGACCCGCTTCCAGCTGAATTGGCGGAAATTTGTCTTTTTCACGAGAGGTGGATCAAAACTTTTTACACCCAACCATTTGGTCAATTGTGCATTAAATATGGCCTAGTATTTTATAAAAATGATTTGGTCAAATTTTGCAACAATTATTTGGGAGGTCCTTCACAAAAAAACCTCCTTTTGGGCACTCGAAAAATGGAAAATGATTTTTTCGTCCAAAGAAAATGAAAACTTCCTTAAGCAATATTGTTTGCCATTCCAAGATGCACCCTTGTGCACAATATGAGATCATTTGAACAAACTATGCCATGAATGTGGCCATAGGATTGATCATTTGGCTTGAAAGCCATGAATCTTCACGCATGATAGCTCATTTCTGAGAACACTTTTTTAAAAGAATTGCCGTATTACAAGTTTATTATTTTTCCTGGTAACTTGGTCATATATAATGACACCATGCGAAGGTGTTCCAATTTTTTGAATTTTTTTTGAATTTTTTATGCCCGTTTCAAAATGCGGTCAAAACGGCGGAAATGACCGTTCCTAGCTAGTGGTTGAATCTTGGTATTTTTTTGGTGTTTCTCTGATTAAATAGATACTCATGTACCTATAAATGATTTTTTGAAAAAATAAAGAGCAAACTCTAAGGCAGCTACAGTTCAAATTTGACCCGCTTCCAGCTGAATCGGCGGAAATTTGTCTTTTTCATGATAGGTGGATCAAAACTTTTTACACCCAACCATTTGGTCAATTGTGCATTAAATATGGGCTAATGTTTTCTAAAAATGGTGTGGTCCAATTTTGCAACAAATATATGGTAGGTCCTTCACAAAAAAGCTCATTTTGGGCACTCGAAAAATGATTAAAAGTGCTAGAAAGATAAAAAATGCATGCAAATTGGTCCTTATACATAAAATGTGGTCTAACTCTAATGAATATTTGTGTGGTGCCCTTTTGCAAAATATTTTTGATAGCTACTTCACAAAATCCCTCTATTTTTAGTACTTGGACTCTATTTTAAATCACTCACTTTCTCAACCAATCAAAACACTTCCCATGGATTGATGACATGGCGCCCATCCATCCATCCATCCATCTCTCCATCCTACATCCATCCATCCATCTATTCTATAGAAAAAAGAGAAAAAGAGGATCCCCACCCGCAGCCCAAACCCTAGCCCTCACCCCCGACCCCTTCCCCTCACCCCCGACCCCTTCCCCGTCCCTCGTCCTATCTCCCCGCCGCCGCCACTTCCTCCCCGTCCCCGGCCCCCTCACCGCCGATCCAGATCCAGATCGACGCCGCCACCCCTCTCTAACCCTAGCTTCCCGTCGTCAGCGGCGGCACCCTCCCTCCCTCGCCCTATCCTCCTCACCTTCTCACCTCCTCACGACTGCCTCCACCACGCCACAAACTCCGGGATCCATCCATCCACTAGGGTTCTACGGCCGACCGGAGTCCAGGCCATGGCGCGGAAGATGCTCAAGGGCGGGGAGGCGCCCGCCGTCGCGGACGGTGGCGAGGAGAGCTACGACTACGACCTCTTCGTCATCCCGCAAGATCACCTCCACCGCGCTCGCGTCCCGCATCGGCCGCCGAGGACCTCATCGCCTCCTCCGCCGCTGGCCAGACGTGGGTGCCCCGTCCAGCAGTCGCCCCGCCACTCCAGCGCCGCCTCCTCGCGGTGTGGCGCGGTCGCGTGTGCGCGCCCCGATGCGCCGGCGGCGCTCCTCCTCCTCGCCCCGACGGGGGAGATCACGGCCGCCTCCGCCTCCTCCGCGGCGCCCGGGCAGACCTCGCCTCCTCCCGTGGTTGGATCCGTCCGCCTACACCCTCCACAGGCTCTTCAACACCAACGCCGCCTCCTCCCGTGGTTTGCTAAGTTCAACCTTAGTTCAAAACTGTGAAGCCACTGATTAGCAGTACAAATTGCTGCATTTTCATATTTCCATTCAGGATGATGCAACCTTAGTGCTGTTTTTCTGGACAGAACATTCAGAGCTAGACACTTCCGATGGATATGTATAATTATCTGTGTATGCAAAACACTAGTACCACCCTTTCTGATAGATATTCATTCAGGATGATGCACATTAATTAGTCAATGTTCCATACTGAAAGTTCATAGCGGGTTCCTGCTTATGTTTATGTCATTTAGGCCCTACATTGATAGTTCACATGACTAACTCATACGCATGATCTTCTGTTTCTTCTTATATTGAGGCAATGGTCTCTAATGAACTGAAAATAGAAAAAATGATGCGTGAATGCACCTTCAACCAGCTAGCTCACTAGCATAACCCGTGATAAGTGATAACTAAAGTCCGGGGCAACTGTAGAGATTCTTTAATGATGTTCTTTGCATTCCAGCTATCTTTAAGATGCGATGTTACTGTTCTTTATGGTAGGATGCATCCACATAGTTCTGTTACTCCGAACATTTTTTTTTCAGAGATGCCTCTTGCCTCTACCTGCTGCACCATCAAGTCATCTTCCTTGGCCACAAAATGCTGCAATTTTTCATACGTGCTGCTAGTACATACACACTAGTATATACACACTACTAGTACTGCCATTGTATGATTAATGAATTCATACGTGCTGTCCTCTGATGCAAAAAATTCCTCACTTTCCTTTACTTACTACTATTATAAAAAACACGATTGATTAATCATTATGGGAGGGGAATCATGTATGTATTTCATTACGGAAGAAATAAACATTGCTTGCTTGTTTTCATCTTTGCAGGCATGTATCATGAATGCAGCAGGCGAGGATGATGACGACGCCGAGGAGGATGAGGACCTGAGCTCGAGCCTGACCACGATGGTGCACATCACAAGGTCCCTACTGCCTGCCGGCAATTACTCCCTGCAGGTAGCACATCCCTCTGCCTCCCTCTGCCCACTCACTTGTTAGTCTCTCGGTAGGGTGCGATTGTTGTAGCAGCCATCATTTGCATGGATGCATATATATGGATTTTCCCATGGTTTGTTTGAATCCAAACATCTTTCAATGTGAATCCTTTCGTGCTTGAAATGTAAACCATGTACTTAGCTGGTTTTATGGGTTGCATAAGTATGGCTGCTTTTCTTACCTTTGTCTGCTTGTGTGTTTGCTATGATGAATCACAAGGACGGTATCTGAGTAAGGCTAGCTTTTGACAAATGCTTCGTTCCTCGATTATACCATCCTAAACTGATCATATATTCTGAGCAAACACCCTTCCATTGTTCCTGTTATAGTGTTTTTTTGTTTACTAGCATTGAAATGTAAAACATATGCTTTGCTTATATCCTGCATTAATTTGATTGTTTGCTGTGAATCTATGATGAATCACAAGGACGGTATCTGAGTAAGTTGGCTCTTGCAGAAGGCCAACTTCCTTGATTATAAATCCTAAACTGATCATAAACTCGGAGCAAACATATTCATTGTTCCATTTTTCTGTAGCAAGGCTATGTGTTGATTAGTCTCAAATATTTTTATGCTATCATTTTGTGTTGTGTCTATTCGAGAGAGACTTCACTCGCTTGTTTGAATATTACAGGAGAGATGGGTAGAGAAAAAAAACTGGAAGTCATGGTTTTTACAGGCGGAGGGAACTTGATATGCTCAAGGGCCACGTGGAGTCGGTTGTCAAGCTCAAGGGGCCCGATACCAAGACCAATCCAGCAGCCCGTACACGGTGGGATGATATGGGCTCCCATGACTACCTTCTTGGCTACAACTACTTAGGTGAGTCCCTGGTATCTCTTTTCTATTGTGTCTGCTATAGGAACTAGCTTTCAAGCTATGGTTGTCGAGCTGATGATATAGTCTTGTTTGTATTTGGATATGGAAGGCCTCATTTCTAGTATATTTTAGTTTTATGAAATGGCGCTGTTCTAGGATTATTGATAAACAAACTTGTGTTCCGAGCCACACTGCTCAGGGACAAAAAAACCTGACTTGGTTGCTTGTCAATGACCAAGCATACGTGTGTGTTGAACTCACCCTTTAGCATTTCTGTTTTATTGGAATATGTTGAGTACATATTGGAATATGCTAAATGCTATTGCCTGATATAATATAAGTATGAGCTACATCTGTTTGCTTATTTGTTTTGTATGTTTTTTTATAAATGATGATAGTTTGTGCAAGATGTTCACATGTTAATTTTTGTTGACTAAAATCTCTTATGCCCTTGACTAAGCTTGACCCAGAACAGCAACATCCTTGATGCGTACTGACCCTCACCTCGTTCTTTCTCTCGCAGACTCGAAGGAGACCGTATGCAAGGCACCTCCTCTTCGGTTGTGAGAGTGTCCAGGGGTCGTGGGTGTGGCTAAGGGGTTGTGGGTGCGGCTAATGCCTATGTTTGTGGCCGCACTTGATACTGCCCTCTCTTTAAGGGCACGTATCATTTTTTCTAACTCTTCTATCTTTTCCCAAGTCTTTATTATCTTGCCTAGCCTTGTACTGATATGTTTTGTTTGATGCTAATTACCCAAGTTAGTGCATGATGTTAAGGATAACCTGAGAACACTTGCCTAAGTTTATAAGATATGACATGTGACAGTCCAAGCCTGCTGCTCTTTCAATGCTTTTGCTGCTGTACTATGCTTCTCTAGTTGTTTTAATGCTTCTGCTGCTAGCCTGCTAGGCTGTTACTAGCTTGAATAGGTGTGCACTTGTGCTGCTGGTGGTGCTGCTTGTGTTGTTGCTGCTGATTTAATGCTTATGCTCATGCTGCTATTGATTAAATGCTTATGTTGTTGCTGCATGCTTATGCTACTGATTCAATGCTTTGGAAATTTATTGAATTGAACCTGTTGTTATCCTTCCTCAATCCCTAGCTACTGCACGACTGCCGGGGTGCATACTCCCTACAGTTCCTGGAGCATCTCGACCTCTTATTGCAGTATGCTTGATGTGTGAATCTCTGTCTCCTTACTGTTTTGCTAGAACCATAAATCCTGATGCATGATGATTATAGTCTGGGTTGTTAGATCTGTTATGTTGGTGCTTAAAATTTGACATGCCTGGATTCTGAATGAATGAATGAACTCGTTCTTACAGTTCTTTTCATTTCTATGATCAATTTAGTTAGAGTTGCACATGTCAGTATACTATATACCGAAAAAATCCTAGCTAGTGAGAAGTGAGAACATTTGTCACTCCATGAACATATACTGGTTAGTGTTAGTCATACTATTTATCTACATGGCATTTGCTGTCAATTCTTGCTTATAAGTTATTGGATTCCTCATTGGCTATTGTTTGATGTTCTATACACATTCTTATTCTTATATTTTCATTCTTGTTCTTTGCACAGGTGAAGTGCGAATCAAAGTCCAAAGCTGTGAAGCATATCAACAAACAGTAGCATATTATGTGTTGTAATTGTAGGCAGTAGTAGGCATATCTGGCTTGTTGTAGTATATTGTAATGAATGTAATAGACTAATGTAGTGTTGTTTTGGATGAATTTCGTTTTCTATCTGGTCTGATAATTATTGTGTATGTGATTTGAATACTTTTGAAATGGAAACCTGACAAGGGAGTCCAAGATATAATGGTTGTTTGGCAAAGTTCGATTTTTTTTGATGTGGGACCAATTTTGGGATAAGCATGACAAGTGGGACCAATTTGTGGTGGGATCAGCTGCAAAATAAAATGGCTGAAAATAGAAAATCAATAGAGTAGCCAAAAGGCCACGGCCTGGAAAATAAAAAGGCCTAATTGTTGGGCTAGGCCCATGTAGCTAGCGAAAATTAACAGAAAAAATAAATATTAAAAAGGCTGAATTAATAGGCTCGGCCCATGTAAAACACCGAATCGGACCGGGCTGAATCTTGCCAGTGACCTTTTCAATTGGTCGCAATTTTGCCACGTCAGATTGCCACGTCGGATCTGACATGGCTTGGGCAGACAACCAGTGACCAAAACAAAAGGTCATTGGTTCAACGACCTTTTGTTTTGGTCATAAACGTCTACGACCTTCTCACAGAGAAGGTCGCTATAGTCAGTTTATGACGGCCAGCTTTTGACCTTATGTTTTTGGTCACAAAAAGGTCACAAATGGAAATTTGTGACCATTCAGTGACCAATATTGGTGGTCACAAGTTGACATATTTCTTGTAGTGATAGCAACTTTATATCATTTTTTGGACTAACCTATTGACCTAGTGCCCAGTGCCAGTTGCTATTTTTTGCTTGTTTTTCACATCGCATGAAATCAATATCAAACGGAGTCCAAACACCGCGAAACTTTTAGTGGATTTTTTATGGACCAGAAGACTCCCGATGGGCCAAAGCAGAACCTCAGGGGTCCCCTGAGTGGGGCACAATCCATCAGGGTGGGCCTGGGGGCCCAGGCGCGCCCAGGTGGGTTGTGCCCACCTCGATGGCCTCCCGCACCCCTTCTTCGCCCTATAAAATCCCAAATATTCTGAAACCCTTCAGGGTTACCGTAGATCATAAGTTCTGCCTCCGCAGGGCTCTATAGTCCACAAAAATCCAATCTAGACCCATTCCGACACTCTGCTGGAGGGGGAAATCATCACCGGTGGCCATATTCATCATCCCAGCGGCCACCATGATGACGAGGGAGTAGTCCACCCTCGGGGCTGAGGGTTTGTACCAGTAGCTATGTGTTTAATCTCTCTCTCTCTCTCTCTCTCTCTCGTGTTCTTGAGATGCACAATCTTGATGTATCGTGGGCTTGGTTAATATAGTCGGATCATATGGTGTTTTCCCTCTCTATCTTGTTGTGATGAATTGAGTTTTTCCCTTTGAGATTTCGTTGTTATCGGATTGTATACTTTTATGGATATGAAAACATTTGATATATGTCTTGCAATTTAATACTCATGGTGACAATGGGGTATCGTGTTGATTCACTTGATATATGTTTTGGCACTCAACTCGCGGATTCCCGCGGTGACATTGGGGTAATCTATGCATAGGGGCTGATGCATGTTCTTGTCTTTGTTTCTCCGGTAGAAATCTTGGGGTACTCTTTGAAGTTCTTTGTGTTGGATTGAGTATTATGAATATGAATTTGCTTTGGTGTTATTTTAGTACAAACTCTTGAATAGATCGAACGGAAAGAATAGCTTTGAGGTGGTTTCGTACCTTACAAACAATTTATTCTTATGTTCTCCGCTTGATAGGAACTTTGGAGTGATTCTTCATTGCACTTTGAGGGGTGGTTATATGATCCAATTATATTAGCACTGTTGGGAGATTGCTCTAGCGAAAGTACAGACCCTAGGCCTCATTTCCAAGCATTGCTATACCGTTCGTGCTCACTTTTGTCACTTGCTACCTTGCTGTTTTTTATTGTTACTATTACAAAAATCAATATCTACTATCCATATTACACTTCTATCACCATCTCTTCACCGAACTAGCTTGTGCACCTATACAATTTCCCATTGTATTTGGTGTGTTGGGGACACAAGCGACTATTTATTATTTGGTTGCAGGGTTGTATGAGAGGGACCATCTTCATCCTACACCTCCCACGGATTGATAAACCTTAGGTCATCCACTTGAGGGAAAATTGCTATTGTCCTACAAAACTCTATGCTTGGAGGCCCAACAAGAGTCTACAAGAATAAAGTTGCGTAGTAGACATCAAGCTCTTTTTTGGCGCCATTGCCGGGGAGGTGAGTGCTTGAAGGTATATCTTTAGATCTTGCAATCAAATCTTTTAGTTTCTTGTGTATCACTAGTTTGGATTATAAAAAGAAAACTAAAAAATGGAATTGAGGTTGCATCTTATTATTGATCATCTTTATAATACCCTTTTTGAAAATTAAGGATCGGTAAATTGTGCTCAATTGTTAGAAGGAGAATGCTATAAAATGTTTGGCATAAATGATGAGCATGATTGCAATGTTGTTTGTATGAATTCTTTAAACATCCAAAATGCTAATGATTATTACACTAGTCATGAGAAAAATGTTTCTTATAAGCATGTCAATTTTTGTGGTGTGGAAAGACTTTGTGAAGACATGCCTCATAGGGATGATAGATTTTGCAAGAAGCATAAACATGATAAAACCAATCGATGGCTCAAAGTGATAGATGAGTTTGCTACAAAATTATGTTCTCTTTATCCTATTACTTGTGAGCTTTGCAATAAAGTTGGTCACCTTAATTTGCAATGCATGATTTTTCATGATCGAATCATGTCCAAATATTGCAATAACTTGATCATCGTTGAACTTTACAATGAACTTTATTTTTATCTGGGGTGTGAAGAATTGACACATAAGAATAGTTGGTTTGAAGCATTCATATTCACGGACCATGTTGAAACTAGCATGAAAGAAATATATATGTTTTGCGTGGTAAATTGCAATGAAAATGCTTATATTGCCAACTATCGAAAGATGGGAAAACCAATAGAATATAAAAGGAATACTAATGAAATGGTAAAGATTTCCAATTTCCCTCCTATTGTCTCCCATAATGTGATAGGTGACGAGGAGGAGCTCCCTGTTCAACCAATCTCATCAATAATAAGCTCAATTTTTTCATTAAACCCATACATGATGTGGTGAAGAAGAAGAAAAGAAGAAAGAAGAGAGGTAAAAAGGTATCTTTCCCAAATAATGTTGTGCCTCATGAAAATGAATCAAAAATAATTGTGGAAGATGATGCACTTGATGATGATATTGCTTCTTTATCTTATGGCACAATGTCCTAGAGCACTATGGATGATGATTTTGCTATGCCTATTGCTTGCTGTGATGATTATGATTGGGAAAATAATGATACTTCTTATAATATTGGAAATCTTTTTGGCACCAACCTGGGTAATTATGATGATAGCAATTGTTATACCGTTGGTGCTATTCAGACTACTAATGATGAGAGTGATTATGCTTGTGATATGCCAAGCCACAAGCTTGGGGATGCTATGCTTAATGAGGATGATCGTTTTAGTCCCCCTACTTTGAATGATCAAATTTGCTA
>LR738709.1:484844460-484976589 GCA_902687465.1 Secale cereale | reverse complement strand
GATGGTTGCATGTCTCCTATCTATGATGAGAACAAACTTGCTACTTATGATGATTATTGTGACGATACTTATGTTATAAAAAGTAGTGATAACTATTGTCAATTTTGAATATCCTTTTACTAAACATTATTCTTTTAATGTGGAAACAATTTATAGTATTCGAGTTTCGTATGATACTCCCACCATTGTGAATGATAAGAAATTTTCTTATGTGGAGAGTAATAAAATTTCTATGCTTGTGGATCATGAAAATAATGCTTTACGTGATGGTTATTGATGTCTACTACGCAACCTTCTTCTTGTAGACGTTGTTGGGCCTCCAAGTGCAGAGGTTTGTAGGACAGTAGCAAATTTCCCTCAAGTGGATGACATAAGGTTTATCAATCCGTGGGAAGCGTAGGATGAAGATGGTCTCTCAAGCAACCCTGCAACCAAATAACAAAGAGTCTCTTGTGTCCCCAACATGCCCAATACAATGGTAAATTGTATAGGTGCACTAGTTCGGCGAAGATATGGTAATACAAGTGCAATATGGATGGTAGATATAGGTTTTTTGTAATATGAAAATATAAAAACAGCAAGGTAACTAAAGATAAAAGTGAGCATAAACGGTGTTGCAATGATAGGAAACAAGGCCTAGGGTTCATACTTTCACTAGTGCAAGTTCTCTCAACAATAATAACATACTTGGATCATATGACTATCCCTCAACCTGCAACAAAGAGTCACTCCAAAGTCACTAATAGTGGAGAACAAACGAAGAGATTATGGTAGGGTACGAAACCACCTCAAAGTTAACCTTTCCGAACGATCTATTCAAGAGTCCGTAGTAAAATAACATGAAGCTATTCTTTCCGTTCGATCTATCCTAGAGTTCGTACTAGAATAACACCTTAAGGCACAAATCAACCAAAACCCTAATGTCACCTAGATACTCCATTGTCACCTCACGTATCTGTGGGTATGATTATATGATATGCATCACACAATCTCAGATTCATCTATTCAACCAACACAAAAGAACTTCAAAGAGTGCCCCAAAGTTTCTATCGGAGAGTCAAGACGAAAACGTGTGCCAACCCCTATGCATAGATTCCCAAGGTCACGGAACCCGCAAGTTGATCACAAAAACATACATCAAGTAGATCACGTGATATCCCATTGTCACCACAGATAAGCACATGCAAGACATACATCAAGTGTTCTCAAATCCTTAAAGACTCAATCCAATAAGATAACTTCAAAGGGAAAACTCAATTCATCACAAGAGAGTTGAGGAGGAGAAGCATCATAAGATCCAACTATAATAGCAAAGCTCGCGATACATCAAGATCGTGCCATCTCAAGAACATGAGAGAGAGAGAGAGAGATCAAACACATAGCTACTGGTACATACCTTCAGCCCCGAGGGTGGACTACTCCCTCCTCGTCATGGAGAGTGTCGGGATGATGAATATGGCCACGGGAGAGGGATTTCCCCTCCGCAGGGCACCGAAACGGGGTCTAGATTGGTTTTCGGTGGAAACAGAGGCTTTCAGCGGTGGAACTCCCGATCTAGGTTATTTTCCGGAGGTTTCAGTATATATAGGAGGTGTTGGAGTAGGGGGCAAGTAAAGGGGGTCTCCGGGCTGTCCACGAGGCAGGGGCGCGCCCAGGGAGAGGGGGCGCGCCCCCCACTCTCGTGGGCAGCCTCTGGACCTTCTGGTCCTCCTCCGGTACTCTCTGGTCTTCTTTTGGTCCAAAAACGTCCTCCATTGAGTTTCAGGTCAATTGGGCTCCATTTGATATTCCTTTTCTGTGATACTCTAAAACAGGAGAAAAACAGAAACTGGCACTGGGATCTGGGTTAATAGGTTAGTCCCAAAAATCATATAAAAGTGTATATTAAAGCCCATAAAGCATCCTAGAAGGATAATATAATAGCATGGAACAATAAAAAATTATAGATACGTTGGAGACGTATCAAGCATCCCCAAGCTTAATTCCTGCTCGTCCTCGAGTAGGTAAATGATAAAAACAGAATTTTTGATGTGGACTGCTACCCAACATAATTCTCAATGTAATTTCCTTTATTGTAGCATGAATGTTCAGATCCGAAAGATTCAAGACAAAATGTTATATTGACATAAGAATAATAATACTTAAAGCATACTAACAAAGCAATCATGTCTTCTCCAAATAACATGACCAAAGAAAGTTCATCCCTACAAAATCATATAGTTAGGCTATGCTCCATCTTCGTCACACAAAATATTCCAATCATACACAACCCTGGTTTCAGCCAAGCACTTGTTTCATACTTTAATATTTTCAAACTCTTTCAACTTTCACGCAATACATGAGCGTGAGCCATGGATACAACACTATGTGGAATAGCGTGGTGGTTGTGGAGAAGAAAAAGAGGAAGATGGTCTCACATCAACTAGGTGTATCAATGAGCTATGGAGATGCCCATCAATAGATATCAATGTGAGTGAGTAGGGATTGCCATGCAACGGATGCACTAGAGCTATAAATGTATGAAAGCTCAACAAAGGAAACTAAGTGGGTGTGCATCCAACTTGCTTGCTCACGAAGACCTAGCGCATTTGAGGAAGCCCATCGTTGGAATATACAAGCCAAGTTCTATAATGAAAATTCCCACTAGTATATGAAAGTGACAAAACAAGAGACTCTCTATCATGAAGATCATGGTGCTACTTTGAAGCACAAGTGTGGAAAAAGATAGTAGCATTGTCCCTTTTCTTTTATTTTTTTTATTTTTTTATTTTTTTTGGGCCTTTCTTTTCTCTTTGGCCTTTCGTTCTTTTTTTCTTTTTTGGGACAATGCTCTAATAATGATGATCGTCACACTTATATTGATTTACAACTCGATATTACAACTCGATACTAGAACAAAGTATGAGTCTATATGAATGCCTCCGGCGGTGTACCCGGATGTGCAATGAATCAAGAGTGAGATGTATGAAAATTATGCATGGTGGCCTTGCCACAAATACGATGTCAACTACATGATCATGCATGGCAATATGACAATGATGAAGCGTGTCATAGATAACGGAACGGTGGAAAGTTGCATGGCAATATATCTTGGAATGGCTATGGAAATGCCATGATAGGTAGGTATGGTGGCTGTTTTGAGGAAGGTATATGGTGGGTGTATGGTACCGGCGAAAGTTGTGCGGTACTGGAGAGGCTAGCAATGGTGGAAGGATGAGAGTGCGTATAATCCATGGACTCAACATTATTCATAAAGAACGCACATACTTATTGCAAAAATCTACAAGTCATCAAAACAAAGTACTACACGTATGCTCCTGGGGGGAGGGTTGGTAGGAGTTAACCATCGCGCGATTCCTACCTCCACACAAAGGATGACACTCAATGAAATACCTCATGCTTCAAATTTGTCACACGACAGTTACCATACGTGCATGCTACGGGACCTGCAAACCTCAACACAAGTATTTCTCAAATTCACAACTACTCTACTAGCATGACTCTAATATCACCATCCTCATATCTTAAAACAATCGTCAAGCATCAAACTTCTCATAGTATTCAATGCACTTTATATGAAAGTTTTTATTATATCCCTCTGTAATGCCCAGGATGGGACTATACCTCCTATGTGTCGAGGCACGACTTAAAGGTATAAGCCCATTCTGGAATGATCTCAAGTTTGGTATCTTTGCACGACTCATGTAAAAATAGGGATGAAAATGCAAAAGGAGATAGTTGGCTTACACTCGCCACTTCACACAATACATTACATAAGAAAAACATCATTCAAAACATCACAACCCGACTACGGGCGAAGATCCAAAAGAAAGATACCAAAAACATAAAACCACAGGTCCGAATCGCCCCTAGTAGAAACCACTACTGATCGTCGAAAACGTCACAAGCATATGGCCACTCTCTTCATCGATCTCCCAGCGAAGTACTTGAACCAGCTCCTGCATCAATCTCAGCTGAACCTGCATCTGGTGTTGTAGTATCTGTGAGCCACGAGGACTCAGCAATCCCATAACCATGGGTATCAAGACTAGCAAAGCTTTATGGGTAGGAAGAGGTAAAGTGGTGAGGGTGCAGCAGCGGCTAAGCATAATATGGTGGCTAACTTACGAGTACAAGAATAAGATGAGCATCTACGCAAACGGTCGCAAACTAGTAGTGATCGCTAAAGATCCTGAACTACCTACGAGTCAAACATAACCCCACCGTGTTCTCTTCTCAAAGCGAAAAGAGACAGTCACGGTTACTCACACAATTGTGTGTTTTACTTCGGATCCTCTGTCAAGTTTTCTACAATCGGACATTAACAAATTCCCATCTGCCACATAACCGCGGGCACGGCTTTTGAAAGATCATAACCCTGCAGGGGTGTCCCAACTTAGCCCATCACAAGCTCTCACGATCAGCTGAAGTGATAAATATAATATCATCACCCCTTATCTTAGGGAAATCCGATCAGGCTCGGCGTCCCGGTGCACAAGACATTTCGACAATGGTAAAACAAGTCCAGCAAGACCTCCCGGCGTGCCGACACCCTGATAGTATCCGCGCGTATCTCGTCTCAGGCCACGTCCGGATGAGCTATGGTTACAGCGACCAGATACTCCAAGTTTCCAAGGGGCAGCGCCGCAAACTGCTCTATTTGGGACCAACACCATCAGCACAGCCCCCCTGCTATGTAGAAAAGAATCTCCAAGGAGCGTCCCCCTTATGCAAATTAATTAATTAATTAAGTTATTATTATGAGGCAAATTAAAACCAATGTTGGGCCTTGCTGGAGGAGTTTTATTCAAAGTCGAAGTGTCAAGGGGTCCCCATATACCCATCGTGTAAGGAACGCAAAATCAACGAACATAATGCCGGTTTATCGGCGCCTAAGGTGGCATGAGTGGAACAAAACACCGAGCAAAAGGCCAAGCCTTCCACCCATGCCCAGTATATAGGTGTGTTAATAATAATAATAGATACTGTGATATTCCAACAACAAGTTCCCTCCTGGAACGATCTTCATCTTCACCTGCAACTAACAACGCTATAAGAGGGGCTGAGCAAGCGGGTAACATAGCCAAACAATGGTTTTGCTAGGAAGGTTTCAAAGGTTAGAGGTTTCATGGCAACAAGGAGAGGGGCTGACAATAAAGATGGGTAGCGCGACATATAACGATAGCATCGAGACAACTAAGAAAAGGCAATGGTAGTAAAGGTATCCAAGGGTATCATCATCTTGCCTGAGATCTCGCAAGGAAGAAGAACAGATCCATGAAGAAGACGAAGAAGAAGCCTTGAAGAAGAACCACGAGAAGTCGAACGAATCCTCACGAACGCAACGGAACAAGCGCTAACGAGAAGAAGCAAGCAATATGGTAAACAAGCCACTCAAGAACATGACAATATGCTCAACCAAGTATGATGCAAAACAAACCTACATATGATGCACAACAAGTCTATACAGGAAGCAAAACATCGCAAGGTAGGAAGCACAGTAAAACAACACAAGTCTATATGATGCAATACATGGCAAGGTATGATGCATGGCAAGTCTATACAGGAAGCACAACATGGCGAGGTAGGAAGCATAGTAAAACAACACAAGTCTATATGATGCAATACATGGCAAGGTATGATGCATGGCTAGTCTATACAGGAAGCACAACATGGCAAGGTAGGAAGCACAGTAAAACAACACAAGTCTACAAGTTTAAATGAGGCCGGAAACTACAACAACAATTCCGGAAATCCCCATATGCATGTTTAGCAATTTTAAGCAAACAACAATTCACACATTTTAATGTTATTAACATGATGCGGATGACATGATCAAGTTTTATGCAATTTTTAGTAAAAGTTAACATGAAGAGATATGAAGTATTGTCACCGTGGTGGAAGGAAAGGGTGCCACGGCAATGATCCGAAAATGATGCCACACAACATATCGGTTCCGGTAACCCGTTGACAAACCGGTGCAAAAGAAAAGGTGGCGTGAGCGAGTCGAACAAGATGAAAGGTGGGGTGATCCCGTCACCGGGTTCCCACTTGACAACGACAGGGCAAACGAGGGTCACAACGGACACGAAGCAAACATACGATTCATCTCATACAACACATGCAGTCCACGGGTCATCGTCTCGGGGTTATACCTTCGGAATGTTCGTTTCGGGGCGGTTCGAGGTTGTAGAGGAAGTAGTGGTACTCGCGGTCGTGGTACACGTTCGTAGATGGAAGTAGTCGTTCCGTTGCGGCGGTAGTTGTACATGTCGGCAGTAGTCGAACTTGGTGAAAACCTTGGAGGCGCTGCTCGTTGGACTTGGCGATCTCGAGACGTGCACGGGTCGCGATGGTACTTGCCAAGATCCCAGAGATGGCCTCGGCGTTCCTTGGCCGGAGCAGGAGGCGGGGCAAGCAGCTTGGAGCGGCGCGAGATGGCGGGAGGAAGAGGTGTGACGCGGGGCAGGGCGGCGCTGGTCCGGTGACGGGGCTCCAGAGGAGGCGAAGCTCCTGGTGGCCGGCGGCGAGGCCGAGGCAGCAAGGCGATGCAGAGGCGAGGTCGCCGGAGCAGGTGTTGGCCGGACGCGGGGCAAGGTGAGAAGGAGGCCGGAGGGGCACTGCGCGACGGCGACGGGCTTGAGGCTGGTGACGCCATGAGCAGCGTGGGGGCTCGGGCAGCGCACGGGTCGCGATGTATGGTGGGGCTGGAGCGATGAGGGAAAGAGAGGGGCGGAAGGGGCTCAGGCGATGGAGGAGGAGATCAAGGAGGAGGGACGGCGCAGGTCGAGGCCAGACGACGCGGAAGGAGGCGCCAGATCGGGAGGCGCGGGCGCGACCTCCTGGCCGAGTGCGAGCGTGGCGGCGGAAAGGAGGACGAGAGGGAGAGGTGGAGGTCGGTAGAGATGGGGGTTCGAGCTAGGTTAGAGAGTGGCTGGGCCTTAGAGGCCAGTCCAGTGGAAAAGGATGGCCAGGGAGGCCACGGGGACGGATGGGCCTTAGGGGAAGTTGGGCCGCTAGCCTAGCTGCTGCGGTTGGGCTACCTCTCTTTCTCTCTCTACTCTCACTCTCCTCTTATTCTTAAACAATAAGAGAAAGAACTAGACAGAAGAAAAAAATAGAAATAGAGGGTTAGGGGCGGAATTTGGGCATGGGGATAATTTCTCGGGACTCGCAAAAAATGAGTCTGATCCCAGAAAATAAGAAGTGGCAAGATCAAAAGATATAAATTCAAACCCATTTGAATTTAATTCAAATGGTTTGAACTAGGACATGGTTTTCGAAGTGTCCAAAAATGTTCGAATTTTTGGGGGAACCTCGATAAAGCGGATAAGAATTATAGACAAGGTTTTGACGGTGAAACTTGAAGCAAAAGAGGCCTGGAGAATATATGTAAATGTGTTTGGGTTAATTCCAAACAAATGGAATATTTATTTATAATAGCTCCATAATATTAGGAGGATATGTTATAAAGAGAAGTCACTCTTCCCTCGATTTAAATAGATCAAAAGATCTATGCAATTTATTTAGTTGAGTTTTAAAATTAAAAGACTTGATGGCATGATGACATGATGCAATGCAAAATAAATAAAACAAGCACAAATGAAACACACGGGAGAACCCGGAACATCTGGAATCTTCTGGGACGTCGGTCTTCGGGCGTCACAACTCTCCCACACTAACAGAGGATCTCGACCCGAGATCCTAGAGATGGCACCGGGTGAAACGGAAAAAGGAAGAGGTAAAACAAAGTTGCTTCTTCGACAAACGAGTGAAACCACGAACCTTAGAGGTTGAACAGTTTTGAAAGAAGAATACAACGGAGATGAACGAAGATGAAACACTCCGTTAGAAAAGAGGAACAAGGAGCATAATGAGAACCTTGTAGGATGGAAGACATGAAACAAGTGCTTGCGAACCAAAAGAATATGAAACTGCAACGGTATAGCCAAGGAATAAGAATGACATGATTCGGACAACACTCCGACTGAAAATGGAAGGAATTATAATGAACTAGAGGAGATGGGCAGATAGTTGATGGAATCAACAACACACTGCCTCCGGAACAATTGAAAGAATGGCACGAGGGGTAAGAAGGATTCCGACAGCACTCCGGTTGAAAATAGAGGGAAAAAACTAGATAAGATGAGAGAATTAGAATGGAGGTCACAACATTCCTGTTAAATGATAAGCAAGGGAAAGAACATGGTCTCGATAAAACGAGATGATGGTTTGGAGAGAGCAACATCACAAAGCCTCCGGAACGAAAGAATAGATGCTAAATCGTTGGGAAGAAAGAATGGAGAAGAAAATGACAAATTCTCTCAAAATTGAATTTGAAAGAGCATCCTTACGAAGAAGGGTTGAACGGAGTTGTTGGAAAATCAACAACGAAAAGAATAAGCTCGTTGTGGACTTATGGAAAACATCGCAAAATTAAGAGGTGATAACCAGCCACTTACGAGAACATTTGATTGGATTGAGATCAACAAGGAGATGAAAAACTTATTTCATCGGAATGATAAATGAAGAACTTGGGTCATTTATAAGCACCATACTTAGCAACAATCCTTAGGGAAAGCTTTTAGGTGAATTATAACCCAAGATGACTCCAACGAATAATTGAAGGGTTGAAAAGATCTCCTGAGCAAGGAAAATGATGGGTTTAAATATCTCATTCCTGACAACGTGTGAAACATGAAACATGAAGGGAAATTGTCAAAAATGGCATACCACCATCTCAAACAATAAGGTAGAAAGAATTGCACTTGGAAAGCATGATGAAGAATGCTTGAGCTCCAACAAGAATCTTGATGAAGACTTCGAGGATGAATTAAAACATGATGAACTACCATGAGAACTCCGGTAATGAAAGCATGAGAAGTGAAAGATGAAAAGAATAAGATTCAAGGCCTGCGATGAATTAGATGAAGCTTTGAAATGATATAATTGAAATAACTTGGAGCTCCAGAAAACAAGATGAACAACTTAGGACTGAGAATATGATATGATGAACAAGCTCTGGAAAAAGAGATTAATCACTTCGGGGAAATAGGAATAAGATTTATTGTATGCTTATCCTTCACTAAATTAAATTGATGACAAGCAACGGATTTGGCCTACTACTTATTCTCCTTGAAAAGGATTGGAGAGAGATATAGCCAAACTTGAGAATAATCTTGAAAGACTCACCGGTAGGATTATGAAGAGAACAAATGAATTAATACGATAACAACGGAAGAGAAATCTTGAACGAACCACCGTAAGAATTGAGACCGGGTGATGAAAAAGAATAATCACCGGGAAGAATAAGCACTTGAGGAATTTTAGATACAAGAGAAAGAAGAGATCGCGAACCGATTAAGAGTACTTGAACAAAGCACCGGTAGAATATGGAGACGAACGAAGAGGCATCAATGAAGAATATTTGAAGGACGAAGTTGAAAACCGAGAACAATGAATCTTCTGAAATGATGGCCTTCGGAGGATCACAATGGAAAGAATTCATGAAATGCTTCGGATGGATATAAAAATATTCCTCATGATCAAAACAGTAATGAGGATGGCATGAAGCTAGAATCACGATTCTTGGGAGAACGGCCAAGATTTAAGAGAAACACTTCTCCGGTCTTCAAATGTTGAGACTGAAGACGAGAAATGCCATGAAGAATTTCAAGATACTCCGGACGAATGACAAGAGGAAGGTAGAGCTAAAGATGGAAATAATTGAAAACAAGCTTGGATAAGGCGTGTGACTGATGGAAATCATTCTTACGTCACACTTTGAAAGGAATTCTCCGAAAAAGAAGAGTCAGGTAAGATCCTGGGAAAAGACCTGTGGGTTAGGGCCCACTAAAGAAATCATCGTTGAAGAAGATTGCTTAAGAGATATAGCACGGGTTGAATTAAATGGCTTGAATGAGATAACAATCTCAAAATATATTGAACAGGTTGAAAAAATGGAAACACGACTCTTCCGAGATATCTTCAGCACTCCGGAGAAGAATTAGAGAGTTGAATAAGCAAGAGAGACTTCGGATAAGAAATTACAACATGTGAAAACATGTGAAACAAAAGGAAGAGATATGATCAACACCAAAGCTTGAATTTATTCCACCGGAGAAGAAACGAGAACAGAGAATGATGAACTTGAAGCTCTTGAGCATCTTCACGATAAATCACCGGATAAGAACATTGAAGGAAATGAATGAAGAAATATCACATGAATAAAATGGATACTTGATTTGAGATCTCTGGCTCCGAGAAGAAGAAGGGAGGGAGGGCGAGGAAACAAAGACAACTTGGGATGAATGAAACAGACAAATCGTCAGATTTCTCAACGGCGTCCGTATGGAATAACTTGAAGAGAAGGCACACCGGTTGAAAAGGATTACCATGAGAATCTCGATGGTCAAGAAGAATTTGTACTCCCATGGAATTATGAGAACACCGATTAGGAAAGGTATGGAATCAACACTTGACATCGAAGCAACTTGAATACCAGAATCAAATCAAAACAACGGATAGATATGTTGCAACATAATCTTCACAATATCATCTAAACAGAGAATTGAATGAACGAATTCCGTAGGTACATCAGCTTGTCGAGAAGCCACTTGGGAGAACAAAAGGTAAATAAACAACAAGGAGCATATAGAACAAATACAAGATAGAAGCTTCGTTCCACATGTTCGTGCTGAAAGCTCATGGAACGTGTTACGAAAGGGTTTTGCAATCCCCGGATCAGCATAGCCAAGGACCCTTTAAGATGCAACTCCCGATTGGAACAACGCCCATAAAACCCCTTCACTCAATGTAGAACCCCGAACTCCATATCATGCATTCGTTGGAAGAATGCCTACAAGCTACTAGATGAACCCACCTATTAATTTCCGAAAGTTTCCAGTTATGCAATCAGGTGTTGGGGATACAGGGGAAGCATCGCGCACTCAACTCTAATCCTACATCCAGCTGTATCCATCCTTCAACACATAACTAGTTATTTCCGGAAACCGTTTACCTCGGACCTTCGAAACGCATCTGCTATACAAGCTATGGCAATACTCCCGAACTACCTCCCCAGTACTGGGTGATGTCGGGGTTATCTTGCCACTAACCGCATAGGAGAGTTTTCGATGTCGGCCGTCTTAAGTATTCCAGAACTGTTGCGATATATTTGTGACGACAACACCTCGGAGCTCAACTCCCCGGGACACTGCCACAACCCCTAAATGACAGGAGGCATCGAGAACAATGTTCTCGTCACAAAGACATCAGAACAATCCAAACAATACTCGCGTGATCCTAAAAAATTTTTGGTGAAATTTTGAGAGTAGAAGAGATAAAAGTAATCGTCAGGAGTCCTCACCAGAGTGATAAAGGGATGAGGAGCAAACAGAAATCCTACTCTCCTATATATATAGGACTCAAAACATTTTCAAGTGTGTGCCTAGACTCAACTGTCAACGATTCGATCAATCAGTGGGGCTTCTAGGTCGGAGAAGGCTCCGAATACCAACTTGTAATGCCCAGGATGGGACTATACCTCCTACGTGTCGAGGCACGACTTAAAGGTATAAGCCCATTCTGGAATGATCTCAAGTTTGGTATCTTTGCACGACTCATGTAAAAATAGGGATGAAAATGCAAAAGGAGATAGTTGGCTTACACTCGCCACTTCACACAATACATTACATAAGCAAAACATCATTCAAAACATCACAACCCGACTACGGGCGAAGATCCAAAAGAAAGATACCAAAAACATAAAACCACAGGTCAGAATCGCCCCTAGTAGAAACCACTACTGATCGTCGAAAACGTCACAAGCATATGGCCACTCTCTTCATCGAGCTCCCAGCGAAGTACTTGAACCAGCTCCTGCATCAATCTCGGCTGAACCTGCATCTGGTGTTGTAGTATCTGTGAGCCACGAGGACTCAGCAATCCCATAAACATGGGTATCAAGACTAGCAAAGTTTTATGGGTAGGAAGAGGTAAAGTGGTGAGGGTGCAGCAGCGGCTAAGCATAATATGGTGGCTAACTTACGAGTACAAGAATAAGATGAGCATCTACGCAAACGGTCGCAAACTAGTAGTGATCGCTAAAGATCTTGAACTACCTACGAGTCAAACATAACCCCACCGTGTTCTCTTCTCAAAGCGAAAAGAGACAGTCATGGTTACTCACACAGTTGTGTGATTTACTTTGGATCCTCTGTCAAGTTTTCTACAACCGGACATTAACAAATTCCCATCTGCCACATAACCGCGGGCACGGCTTTCGAAATATCATAACCCTGCAGTGGTGTCCCAACTTAGCCCATCACAAGCTCTCACGATCAGCTGAAGTGATAAATATAATATCATCACCCCTTATCTTAGGGAAATCCGATCAGGCTCGGCGTCCCGGTGCACAAGACATTTCGACAATGGTAAAACAAGTCCAGCAAGACCTCCCGGCGTGCCGACACCCTGATAGTAGCCGCGCGTATCTCGTCTCAGGCCACGTCCGGATGAGCTATGGTTACAGCGACCAGATACTCCAAGTTTCCAATGGGCGGCGCCGCAAGCTGCTCTATTTGGGACCAACACCATCAGCACTGGCCCCCCTGCTATGTAGAAAAGAATCTCCAAGGAGCGTCCCCCTTATGCAAATTAATTAATTAATTAAGTTATTATTATGAGGCAAATTAAAACCAATGTTGGGCCTTGCTGGAGGAGTTTTATTCAAAGTCGAAGTGTCAAGGGGTCCCCATATACCCATCGTGTAAGGAACGCAAAATCAAGGAACATAATGCCGGTTTATCGGCGCCTAAGGTTTCATGAGTGGAACAAAACACCGAGCAAAAGGCCAAGCCTTCCACCCATGCCCAGTATATAGGTGTGTTAATAATAATAATAGATATTGTGATATTCCAACAACAAGTTCCCTCCTGGAACGATCTTCATCTTCACCTGCAACTCTTGGATGCCTATCATATTAGGACTAAATTCATAACCCAAACCAATTACCATGCTGTTCTAAAATACTCTCAAAATAATATAAGTGAAGCATGAGAGTTCATCTATTTCTTCAAAATAAAACTACCGCCGTGCTCTAAAAAGATATAAGTGAAGCACTAGAGCAAATGACAAGCTACTCCGAAAGATATAAGTGAAGATCAATGAGTAGTTGAATAATTATGTAACTATGTGAAGACTTTCTAACATTTAATAATTTCAGATCTTGGGATATTATTCAAACAGCAAGCAAAACAAAATAAAACAAAATGACGCTCCAAGCAAAACACATATCATGTGGTGAATAAAAATATAGTGTAACATCCCAAATTTTCAATTTAGAATGTTATACATTAGATCATCATGCATATCATATTTTCTTGCTTTTGGTGATCCAAGAAAATCCTAAGCAACTCAAGGACCCTCGGAGAGAGTTGGGGATTTCAATATTTTCATATTTGAGGTTTCTCAGATTTTGAAAATAGGATCATTTGATTTTATTTATTTTATCTTCAACTATTTCTATCATAAAAATATGAGAGAGGGAGTAAAATGACTCCCCAAAAATAAAGAAATACGGAGGATTTAATAAAAAAATCGAATAAGTTTTTTTGGAGTTTTATTTGAATTAGGAAAAAATTGCATGTTTTCAAAAATGCATTTTAGTGCCAAGAAAATGTTCATCTTGTTCTAAATATTCCATTTAGACGGTGAAAATTTGTTTTCGCAATTTTAGATTTGTATTTCTTTTTCTAGAGTTTTTCTTTCTTCGTAGCGTCGGCGTAATTAGAAAAAAAATAAAAAAATAGAGGGACCCGACCCGACTGGGCTGAAGCCCAGCCGTGCCAGGCCCATGCCGCCGTGCCGCCTTCCTTCCCCGCGCTGCCGAGCCGCCGTGCCCGCGTCGGACACCGCCCCGCCGCCGGTTTGCTTGCCCCCTTCCCCAAGCCTCCCTATATATATAGCACCCCCCCTGCCCCAAGCCGCACACTGCCGCCGCTCCTGCCCACCACCACCACCACCGCAGCCGCCGCTCGCCGGCCGTTCGACGAGGTAGTCGCCCACCGGCCGGTTTTCTGTAGAAGACCGTCGGTTTTTCTTTTAGAACCCTAGTTCATTTTTTTATTAGATCGGTTTTCTGTTTTTTTCGGTTTAGTTAATTAGTGAACGTTCACCCGTTAGTTCGTTCTAACGAACGAGTTTGTCGTTTAGTCTCAGCTGACGAACGTTCGTTCGTTAAGCTGTTTTAGTTTTCTTTTCGTAGTTTATTTTTTGATCGCGATCTCTGATCCGATCTTCGTTTTAGTTTATCTTTTCGCTCGTTTATCAGAATCAGGTGATTCAAGCGCCTAGAGTTTCATCTCGAAATTCTCTTTCCATTTAACCTAGTCACTCAAGCGTTTGCCTCTGCAAAATTTGGACTTAGGTCTAGATTGGTTCGGTAGTTGTTTCTCTTTCGTCGTTTGTCTTTCGTTGCTTTTCTTTTGCCGTTTCTTTTGCAAACCGGAGTTCTTAAGATGAACTTTCTGGTTAGATCTCTTATTTGAATTTTACCCGTGCATTAGTTAAGTACTTATTGTGTGCTTGTTTGTTTGCGATAGAGTACCCGGAGTGCGCCGCTTGCTACTTTGAATCTCTAGGTTTTGCGGATCATCAGCAAGGCAAGTAACATTTTGATCATACTTTCCAAATACCCAGTTTTCATTGCATTAGTCAAACCCTCGCACATTGCATGAGTAGGAGCTATTAACTTGTGGGACTGGGAAGTAGATTGAGGTAGTACCTATTACCTGCATTACATTCAAACCTTTGGGAGTTACTTCTACGTTTGCTGTTAGGCCATGCTATGCTCGTAAACGTGGATTGGGTGAGTGTATCCATGAAAGATGTGAGTTTGTTAATGAATGGTTCAACTTAAGGTGGTAACTTTAACACACATCTGGGTGGATTGAGGCACCTGGGTATTCTAGCGATTGCCTGTTTTCTTTTGGACCACCACCCAGGCTCAAAGGGATCATTAGATTATTCAAACTAGAAACTTCTTTGTGCAGCCACATGCCAATATGGGCTCTGGCATAGTTGAGTAAGTTGTGGGAAACCTTTCCATGATGGGCTAGCAGATGTAGAGGGATTGTAGGTGTACCGGCCTATCTATCTGGTTAAGGGGACCTCTTCGGAAAGACTGTGCCTCGGTCATCCATTTCTCAAACACCATGCAGTGCGAGAAACCAAACGGAGGCGATCGAGTCTTGTGGGGAAAAGTGCATAATCCTCTGCAGAGTGTACAAATTGATCATGATTAGCCGTGTCCCCGGTTATGGACGTCTTGAGTATCTAGTACCTGGATATCATGTGAATCTCATCATGTTACTTTAATTAATATTGTTGGGTTTAATGATGATTATTAATTGGGGTTGAGAGGATGTCTATCTTCTCAACGATGTTTCAACTACCATGATAGTTAATTAAAATCTATTCCTTTGTAGTAGGGAAAAATTGGCTTTACGCAAAAACTGTAACCATAGAGCTTTCCACCAGCCATATTGCATATAGTATAGCTTTACTTTTGTTGCTCTCTATGTGTTACTTTGCCAGCATATTCCATGTGCTGACCCGTTTTCGGGCTGCAATGTTCATGTTGCAGACTTTTCAGACGACGAGTAAGGTGCCTAATAGGTCGTGGTTCTATACTCAGTGATGCCGTTGGAGTTGATGGACTCAGGGAAACCTTTCAGCCATATTATTTGTAATAAATTCATCGTTGGAACTATCGATGTAATAAGTGTGTGATTGCTACTCTGTTATAAATCCTTCAAGTACTGTGCGTGTCAGCATTACTGATCCAGGGATGACACTGATGCACAGAGATCGGACTGTTTGAGGTCTGGTCGCTACAAGATGGTATCAGAGCATACGCTGACTGTAGGACACGACCACTAAGCTAAAACCCTAGAGCACTATGCACTCTTCTCTTTTCTGACTCCTCATCTTTTCTACTCTTTTAGGATGGTGAATGCAAGGAATAAGTTCACGCAACCGGATGAAGATACACCATTTGGACGACACCTGAAGGAAGTCACCAAATATCTAAATATCGGACTACCAAGTTTCATCGGAACCTACAACGCCACTTTACCTGAAGAAGAGCGCTGGTTGATTCAAGCTCAAGTCCCAGGAAGAATGATCAAGCCCATCACCGCACTCATAGCATTTTCTTTTAGTGCGCCTACATGGAGCTTAGGCAGAAGCATGGCAGCCCACATCGCTATGGGAAGGATTGGGGAAGTCTACAAGCAGGAGCTAAAGGACACCATCTACCAGATTTGTGGACGCCGAGATGAGAATTGGGATATGATCAGCACCCGGAAGGATAGATCCATTGCAGCCTTCATCCAGGAGTTGAACCATCACATTCGTCGCCAGGAGCACCAGATGTGTGCAGGGATGATAGATTTGAAGAAAGCACTAAACAGAAATTTGGAGTTAGAGGAAGAACTCAAGTCTACACGCGACGGATACGAGGAGGAGATGTTAATACTTGTGGAGAAGAATGATGACTTGACACGGAAGTTAGGAATACTCATGGGAGAAGAGGAAGAAGAACCAAAGGAGATTCCACCTGAAGACTACATCATCATTGACGACACTGACTCAGACCCTGATGATAGTGATGATGAGGACTATGAAGATGAAGCTGGAGCGAATATCATGGAATCCTCTGTCGATCAAAATTTCTAGAAGAACTTCCTATGACTAGTAGTTTTTCCCATTTATTAGACTTAGAACACTTTTGTAACGATTAGATCCGTGTAAGCCCTTCTTTGAAATTGATATTGGTGTGATAATATGTGTGTTGCCTCATGTGCATTGGGTAGTGATTTCCCTTAGATCTCGTTTCTATTCTAAATCTCTTCCCTCTACACCCATCAGATGCCTCCAAGACGTGAGCCCGGATTTGAGTTTCCCCCTGAGCTCACTCAGTTGATCCAACAGCAGAACACGCTGATGCAACTTCTTGTCCAGAACACTCAGAACAACCAGAACAACAACAACAACAACAACCCTCCCCCACCACCGCCCGTGGATAACCTGACCCGTTTCTTAAGGTTACAACCACCGGTGTTTGCTAGCAGCATTGAACCAATAGTCGCTGATGACTGGCTGCGCAAGATTGGAAGGGATTTGATCACTGCTAACTGCTCAGATGCTGAGAAGGTGCGTTTTGCCGCACATCAGTTGTCTGGACCAGCTGCAGCATGGTGGGAGAATTACACAGCCACTTTCCCCATAGCCAATGTCACTTGGGAGCAGTTTCAGCAAGCTTTCCGTACTGCCCATGTCTCAACTGGAGCTATGAGCATGAAGCGGGAGTTTCGCAATTTGCGCCAAGGCAACCGTACTGTGGCTCAGTACGTGGATGAGTTTAGTACCCTATCTCGTTATGCGCCAGATGATGTGGCCACAGATGCCGCTAAGCAGGAGAGATTCATGGAAGGGTTGAATGATGAGATGAGTGTACAGTTGATGGTGGCAACTTTCAATAACTACCAGGAGCTGGTTGATCGCGCTCTAATGATTGAAAGGAAGCACCAATAGATTGAAGGTCGCAAGAGGAAGTATGGACAAGGAAAGTATAATTCTGGAGCTCAGCAGAAGCCTCGTTTTACCCCTAAAACGGAAGGACAATTCCAACATACCCATGGAGGAGGTATCTCACACAATCATAATGGCCCCAAGAATGGAAATGGGAATGGAGCAAGTAGTAACCAGAGCCGCCCTACCCCGTCCACACCCACCAAGAAGGATTTCAGCCATGTCACCTGTTACAAGTGCGGGAAGAATGGACATTATGCCAATGACTGCCCAGAAGCTAAGAATGGGAACGGCAATGGAAGCGCCACGAAGAAGCCCAACCCGTTCAACAAAGGACAGGTGAACCACTTGACTGTGGAGGAGGTAGAAGAGCAACCAGATGCTGTTGTCGGTAAGTTTTTGGTTAAGACATTTACATTAATAGTTCTTTTCGATACTGGTGCATCGCATTCATACATTTCAAGGGGATTCATAAATAGACATAGGATGTCCACCTGAGTTCTTAAGACCCCCATGTTAGTAAGTTCACCAGGAGCAGAGTGTATGGCACACCAAGGATGTTTTCAGACGCCATTGACCATAGGACGCCACACTTTCCCCTCTGACCTAATAGTCCTGGAGTCACAAGGATTGGATGTGATATTAGGTATGGATTGGCTATCGAAGTATGGAGGTAGCATTGACAGTGCCAGTGAGTCTATTTTGCTCACCACCCCGGAGGGAAAAAGGATTAAGTATGTATCTAGGCATTCGCCTATAAGGACTCAAGTACATTCTCTCACGGGAGTTGTTCAGGAGGAAGTGCCAGTAGTGAAGGATTATCCAGATGTGTTCCCAGAGGAGTTACCTGGCATGCCACCGGATAGAGATATAGAGTTTTTGATTGAGCTTTTTCCAGGCACCGGGCCAATTTCTAAGAGACCATACAGGATGCCCGCAAAGGATTTGGAGGAGAGTAAGAAACAGATTAAGGAGTTACTGGATAAAGGATTTATACGCCCAAGTTCTTCGCCTTGGGGTTCACCAGTACTTCTAGTGGAGAAGAAGGATGGATCATTAAGAATGGGTGTTGATTACCGAGGGCTGAATGAAGTAACGATCAAGAATAAGTACCCACTGCCGATGATCAATGATCTGTTTGATAGATTGCAAGGAGCTAAGGTATTTTCCAAGATCGATCTGCGATCAGGGTACCATCAATTGAAGATCCGAGAGCAGGATATACCTAAGACGGCCTTTACCACTAGGTATGGGTTGTACGAGTACACCGTTATTTCTTTTGGTCTGACTAACGCACCAGCATACTTTATGAACCTGATGAACAAAGTGTTTATGGAGTATTTGGATAAGTTCGTCGTAGTGTTCATAGATGATATATTGATCTTCTCAAAGGATGAAGAGGAGCATGCAGAGCATTTGCGTTTGGTATTGGAGAAGCTCAGAGAACATCAGTTGTATGCCAAGTTTAGCAAATGCGAGTTTTGGTTGAAGGAAGTTGGATTTCTCGGACACGTTATATCTGGAGAAGGAATATTAGTAGATCCCGCCAAGGTGGACACTGTGACACATTGGGAAGCACCGACAACTGTTGGAGAGATCCGGAGTTTTCTTGAACTGGCAGGATACTACCGGAGATTTATTGAGAATTTCTCGAAGATTGCAAAACCAATGACAGAGTTGTTAAAGAAGGACACCAAGTTCAGTTGGACAGAAGAATGTGAGGCCAGTTTCCAGGAATTAAAGAAACGGTTGGTCTCATCCCCTGTATTGATTCTGCCAGATCAACATAAGGATTATAAGGTGTACTGCGACGCTTCACGTCGAGGACTTGGAGCAGTTCTTATGCAGGAAGGAAGAGTTGTTTCGTATGCTTCACGACAACTGAAATGTCATGAGTTGAACTATGCCACTCATGATTTGGAGTTAGCAGCCGTAGTGCATGCATTGAAGACGTGGAGACATTTTCTCATCGGAAACCATTGTGAGGTATATACAGATCTCAAGAGTTTGAAGTATATATTCACTCAGAAGGAGCTGAATCTCAGGCAAAGGAGATGGCTGGAACTCATTAAGGATTACGACATGAGATTGCATTATCATCCCGGAAAGGCTAACGTAGTAGCCGATGCGCTAAGCCGTAAGAGCCATGTCAATACCCTAATGACGGAGGAATTTCCAAAGGAGTTAGCCGAGGACTTACGAGAACTACATTTGGAGATAGTTCTGGGAGGCTATGTAGCAACACTGGAGATCCAGTCTACCCTGATGGATAAAATCAGAGAAGCACAGAAAACTGACAAGGAGGTTGCCTCTATAAAGGAGAGGATGAGCGAAGGAAAAGCTAAACGATTTCGTGAGGATGAACACGACACCTTATGGTTTGAGGAACGCGTTTATGTGCCTAATGACCCGAGGATCAGGAAGTTGATTCTACAGGAGGCCCATGACTCACCATACTCGATTCACCCAGGAAATACTAAGATGTATTTGGATTTAAAGGATATTTTCTGGTGGACCGGTATGAAGAAAGATATTGCGGAGTATGTAGCAGTTTGTGATGTATGTCAGAGAGTGAAGGCAGAACATCAGAAGCCGGCAGGATTGTTACAACCATTGCCAATACCCGAATGGAAGTGGGATAAGCTAGGTATGGATTTTATTACTGGATTACCCAAAACTCGTTCTGGCTATGACTCGATTTGGGTCGTAGTCGATCGTTTGACAAAGGTAGCTCATTTCATCCCCGTAAAGACTACTTATACCAGTGCAAAGTTGGCAAAGATATACATGACCAGAATTGTATGTCTGCATGGAGTTCTGAGGAGCATCGTATCAGACAAAGGAACCCAGTTTACCTCAAAGTTTTGGAATCAGTTACATGAAACTTTGGGTACCAGGCTAGAGTTTAGCACAACTTTTCACCCGCAGACAGATGGACAAACTAAAATAGTCAATCAGATTTTGGAGGATATGCTGAGAGCCTGTGCACTAGATTATGGATCTAGTTGGGACGACAATTTGCCGTATGCCGAATATTCTTACAACAACAGTTATGAATCCAGTTTGAAGATGGCCCCTTTCGAAGCGTTATACGGAAGGAGATGTAGGACTCCGTTGTCGTGGGACGAAGTTGGAGACCGCAAGTTGTTCGGGCCAGATTTGATCAAGGAATCAGAACAGAAGGTGAAGTTGATTCGCGATAGGCTCAAGATAGCTTAGTCCAGGCAGAAGAGCTACGTGGATTCAAAACGCAAGGAGATCGTTTACGAAGTCGGAGACAGAGTTTACCTTCGAGTATCTCCACTTCGAGGAGTTAAGCGCTTTGGAGTTAAGGGAAAACTAGCGCCCCGTTTTGTAGGACCATATAAGATTATGGAACGTATGGGAGAAGTAGCCTACAAGTTGGAACTGCCCGAAGGATTGTCAGGAGTTCATGACGTATTCCACGTTTCCCAGTTGAAGAAATGACACGCGGAGATGGCCGAGATACCACTGAGGGATACTGTGCCATTGGAAGCTATTCAGTTGGACCGCGACTTGACCTATGAAGAGAAACTAGTCAAGATTCTTGAGTATGCCAGTCGAGTCACCCGCAGCAAGGTTATCAAATTTTGCAAAGTTCAGTGGAGTCACCACACCGAGGATGAAGCCACCTGGGAGCGAGAGGACGACTTGCAGAAGGACCACCCTCACCTATTTTCTAGCCAACCCGAATCTCGAGGGTGAGATTCATCTTAAGGGGGGTAGGTTTGTAACATCCCAAATTTTCAATTTGGAATGTTATACATTAGATCATTATGCATATCATATTTTCTTGCTTTTGGTGATCCAAGAAAATCCTAAGCAACTCAAGGACCCTCGGAGAGAGTTGGGGATTTCAATTTTTTCATATTTGAGGTTTCTCAGATTTTGAAAATAGGATCATTTGATTTTATTTATTTTATCTTCAAGTATTTCTATCATAAAAATATGAGGGAGGGAGTAAAATGACTCTCCCAAAAATAAAGAAATACGGAGGATTTAATAAAAAAATCAAATATGTTTTTTTTTGGAGTTTTATTTGAATTAGGAAAAAAATTGCATGTTTTCAAAAATGCATTTTAGTGCCAAGAAAATGTTCATCTTGTTCTAAATATTCCATTTAGACGGTGAAAATTTGTTTTGGCAATTTTAGATTTTTATTTCTTTTTCTAGAGTTTTTCTTTCTTCGTAGCGCCGGCGTAATTAGAAAAAACAAATTTAGGGACCCGACCCGACTGGGCCGAAGCCCAGCCGAGCCAGGCCCATGCCGCCGCGCCGCCTTCCTTCCCCGCGCCGCCGAGCCGTCGTGACCGCGTCGGACACCGCCCTGCCGCCGGTTTGCTTGCCCCCTCCCCCAAGCCTCCAAGCCCCCCTATATATATATATAGCCCCCTGCCCCAAGCCGCACACCGCCGCCGCCGCTGTTAGCCGCACCGCCGCCGCCGCTGTTAGCCGCCGCCGCCGCAGCTGCACGCCGCCGCCGCCGCCGCTGCTGCCCACCACCACCACCACCACAGCCCCGCCGCAGCCCGCCGCCCGCCGTCGCCAACGTCGCCGCCCGCCAGCCGTTCGACGAGGTAGCCGCCCGTCGGCCGGTTTTCTGTAGAAGACCGTCGGTTTTTCTTTTAGAACCCTAGTTCGTTTTTTATTAGATCGGTTTTCTATTTTGTCGGTTTAGTTAATTAGTGAACGTTCACCCATTCGTTCGTTCTAACGAACGAGTTCGTCGTTTAGTCTCAGCTGACGAACGTCCGTTTGTTAAGCTGTTTAAGTTTTCTTTTCGTAGTTTATTTTCTGATCGCGATCTCTGATCCGATCTTCGTTTTAGTTATCTTTTCGCTCGTTTATCGGAATCAGATGATTCAAGCACCTGGAGTTTTATCTCGAAATTCTCTTTCCATTTAACCTAGTCACTCAAGCGTTTTCCTCTGCAAAATTTGGACTTAGGTCTAGATTGGTTTGGTAGTTGTTTCTCTTTCGCAGTTTGTCTTTCGTTGCTTTTCTTTTGCCATTTCTTTTGCAAACCGGAGTTCTTAAGATGAACTTTCTGGTTAGATCTCTTATTTGAATTTTACCCGTGCATTAGTTAAGTACTTATTGTGTGCTTGTTTGTTTGCGATAGAGTACCCGGAGTGCGCCGCTTGCTACTTTGAATCTCTAGGTTTTGCGGATCATCAGCAAGGCAAGTAACACTTTGATCATACTTTCCAGATACCCAGTTTTCATTGCATTAGTCAAACCCTCGCACATTGCATGAGTAGGAGCTATTAACTTGTGGGACTGGGATGTAGATTGAGGTAGTACCTATGACCTGCATTACATTCAAACCTTTGGGAGTTACTTCTACGTTTGCTGTTAGGCCATGCTATGCTCGTAGTCGTGGATTGGGTGAGTGTATCCATGACAGATGTGAGTTTGCTAATTAATGGTTCAACTTAAGGTGGCAACTTTAACACACATGTGGGTGGATTGAGGCACCTGGGTATTCCAGCAATTGTCTGTTTTCTTTTGGACCGCCACCCAGGCTCAAAGGGATCATGAGATTATTCAAACTAGAAACTTATGTGTGCAGCCACATGCCAATATGGGCTTTGGCATAGTTGAGTAAATTGTGGGAAACCTTTCCATGATGGACTAGCAGATGTAGAGGGACTGTAGGTGTACCGGCCTATCTATCTGGTTAAGGGGACCTCTTCGGAAAGACTGTGTCTCGGTCATCCGTTTCTCAAACACCATGCAGTGCGAGAAACCAAACGGAGGCGACCGAGTCTTGTGGGGAAAAGTGCACAAACCTCTGCAGAGTGTACAAACTGATCATGATTAGCCGTGTCCCCGGTTATGGACGTCTTGAGTATCTAGTACCTGGATATCATGTGAATCTCATCATGTTACTTTAATTAATATTGTTGGGTTTAATGATGATTATTAATTGGGGTTGAGAGGATGTCTATCTTCTCAACGATGTTTCAACTACCATGATAGTTAATTAAAATATATTCCTTTGTAGTAGGGAAAAATTGGCTTTACGCAAAAACTGTAACCATAGAGCTTTCCACCAGCCATATTGCATATAGTATAGCTTTACTTTTGTTGCTCTCTATGTGTTACTTTGCCAGCATATTCCATGTGCTGACCCATTTTTGGGCTGCAACGTTCATGTTGCAGACTTTTCAGACGACGAGTAAGGTGCCTAATAGGTCATGGTTGTATACTTAGTGATGCCGTTGGAGTTGATGAACTCACTTATCTTCCAAGCCTTCCGCTGTTATCGTGTTAGATGGCCTTAAGCCATTTTTATTGTAATAAGTTCATCGTTGTAACTATCGATGTAATAAGTGTGTGATTGCTACTCTGTTATAAATCCTTCAAGTACTGTGCGTGTCAGCATTACTGATCCAGGGATGACACTGATGCACAGAGATCGGACTGTTTGAGGTCTGGTCGCTACATATAGCCTCAAGTAAAGTTACCGATGAACGAAGACGAAAGAGGGGATGCCTTCCCGGGGCATACCCAAGCTTAGGCTCTTGGTTGTCCTTTAATATTACCTTGGGGTGCCATGGGCATCCCAAACCTTAGGCTCTTGCCACTCCTTATTCCATAGCCCATCGAATCTTTACCCAAAACTTGAAAACCTCACAACACAAAACTCAACAGAAAACTCGTAAGCTCTGTTACTATAAGAAAATAAAACCACCACTTAGGTACTGTTGTGAATTCATTATAAATTCATATTGGTGTAATATCTACTGTATTCCAACTTCTCTATGGTTCATACCCTCCGATACTACTCATAGATTCATCAATATAAGCAAACAACACATAGAAAACAAAATATGTCAGAAACAGAACAGTCTATAGCAATCTATAACTTTTGAATACTTCTTTAACTCTAAAAATTCTGAAATAAATTGGTGGATGTGAGGAATTTGTCTATTGATCATCTGCAAAAAGAATCAACTAAAAATGACTCTTCTGTACAAAATGGTAGCTAAACTCGCGAGCGCTAAAGTTTCTGTTTTTTACAACATGATCACGTAAACTTCACACAAGTCTTCCTGAAGGTTCTACTTGGCAGAAACACTAATTAAAACACAAAACCACATCTAAACAGAAGCTAGATGCAATATTTATTCCTAAACAGAAGCAAAAGCAAAGAAAATAAAATTGGGTTGCAACCCAACAAGCGCTATTGTTTAACGCCCCTAGCTAGGCATAATGATTTCAATGATGCTCACATAAAAGATAAGAATCGAAACATAAAGAGAGCATCATGAAGAATATGACTAGCACATTTAAGTCTAACCCACTTCCTATGCATAGGGATTTTGTGAGCAAACAACTTATGGGAACAATAATCAACTAGCATAGGAAAGCAAAACAAGCATAGCTTCAAAATTTTAAGCACATAGAGAGGGAACTTGATATTATATTAATTCCTACAAGCATATGATCCTCTCTCATAATAATTTTCAGTAGCATCATGAATGAATTCAACAATATTACTATCACATAAATCATTCTTTTCATGATCTACTTGCATAGAAATTTTACTACTCTCCACATAAGCAAAATTCTTCTCATTCATAGTAGTGGGAGCAAACTCAACAAAATAACTATCATGTGAAGCATAATCCAATTGAAAACTAAAATCATGATGACAAGTTTCATGGTTATCATTATTATTAATAGCATACAAGTCATCACAATAATCATCATAGATAGCAACTTTGTTCTCATAATCAATTGGAACCTCTTCCGAACTAGTGGATTCATCACTAAATAAAGTCATGACTTCTCCAAATCCACTTTCACCAATATAATCATCATAAATAGGAGGCATGCTTTCATCATAATAAATTTTCTCATCAAAACTTGGGGGACTAAAAATATCATCTTCATCAAACATAGCTTCCCCAAGCTTGTGGCTTTGCATATTATTAGCATCATGGATATTCAAAGGATTCACACTAACAACATTGGAATCATGCTCATCATGCACATATTTTATGCCAAGCATTCTATGTAATTCTTCTTCTAGTACTTGAGAACAATTTTCCTTCCCATCATTTTCACGAAAGATATTAAAAAGATGAAGCATATGTCGGTGTCCTGGGAACCAGGGTACCCAGAATTGCCTGCCTGCGGGTCGTGACACGCTCCTACTACGGCCTGGTACGGACCAGCTGATCGACCAGCTGCCTAAGACCCTCTCGAGGGGGGCTAGACCTCACGAGGAGAATGACACCAAGACCCCCTCAGGAGCGGCCTCGGCTAGGCTGCTCGGGAGGGGCGGAGAATCCAAGGTCAAGCCTGCCTCAGGAGGAGGCAGTGACGCGAGCATTGACACACCGCGCCAGCGGGTGCCAGCGCGTGCCAGCGACGCAGTTGCCGTTTTGGTGCAAATGAGACAACTCAGGCGCAGGTTCCCGAGGGGCGGGACAAAGGTTTCCCCTTTGGTGCAACAAGACCGAACACCGCAAGGACGGCAGGGAGGATGTCACCACCGAGCCCACCATCGCGTCATCGTCTAATCCCTTTGCAGGCGAAGACCGCTTTTATCAGGATAAGAATGTCCTTTGGTTCCCGCTCAAAATGGCCGTTGCGGGATCCCTTCCCGCCTATTCATTTCGGGGGAAGAGGACCCTGGCCGCCTATATAAGTAGCTAGGATTCCCACCGTGCAAGGGGACGGATCGGATCTAGAGAGACTCCGCCTTCACACCAAGGACCAAGAACCCTTGCCTCCTGACCCTCCTGAGCTCTCCTCCTGAGCTCATGAACAACTGTACTTGTTCATACTCAAGCCTTGCCGAGGATAATCCACCAAAGCAGGACGTAGGGTTTTACACCGCAAGGTTGCCCGAACCTGGGTAAACTTGTGTGTGCTTTACTTGTTGCTTGCTTGAATCTTACCATTGGACGAGGGCGAGGCGCTAGGTAGACATGAGTGGGAGAGATCTTCGTTCATGCCCCTGTGTTCGAACTTCTTGGGTTTGCGGAGCCCGTAATCCGACATTTGGCATGCCAGGTAGGGGGCGTGTTGAAATCTTGCCTCTCCGACGACCTCGCCTCCCCTCTCCTGCACCGCGCCGCCATGATGACTGCGGCCTGCCGCATCCGTGCGGAGGCTGGTGCTGTCCGCGTCGTCCGAGCGGCATCAGCGGACTGCGCCACCCATGGGTGCTCCGCCCCCTTCCCCGACGACATTTTCGCCGGCCGGGCCACCGGAGAGCGGCCTGCTCCGCCATTTCCGCTCCCTGTGGCCCCGCCGGCGGTGCTCTTAGTGGCGCAGAGTCCGCTCCGGCACCAGCCACCCACGGAGGAGCTTGACGCTTGGGCGGCCCACGTCGGCGAGCTGCTGGGCGCTGTCGGCGGGGTTTGCCCTGCCGCGAGGTCGCCTGCATCATCGGAGGATCCCAAGCACCGGCGTTGGCCCGACACGTCAAGTCACACTTTCGGCGGACCGGGGTCGCTACCCAGCCACAGGAGGCCCCGCGGGCGTGGGGCGCGCAGGGGCACGTCATCACTTTCGGCCTTGGCGGCCGCCCCATAGCTGCAGCCGGCACGAACGTCCTCCCTACGGTATGCACCCCCACCATCTGCGGGGTGGCTGTCACGAGGACCCTCGTCGACGGTGGCACTGGGCTCAACATCCTCTCCCCGGAGGCTTTTGGTCATCTGCCTGTGTCCTACAGGCAGCTCCGGGCTCGGCCGTCCCGCTCGGCCAGATCCACCTCCCGGTCACCTTCGGCACACCCGCTAACTACCAGACCGAGCTCATCAACTTCGTCCTTGGCTTCCCAACCTTGGCGAAATTCATGGCGGCGACTCACCCGTGCTACAATACCGTCAAGATGCCCGGGAGTAGTGGCATCATCACTATCGAAGGGGACCCCAAGGCCGCCCTTCAGGTCCTCGGGCGCACTTACAGGGCTGCAGCCGCAGCCCATTCAAGTACGGAGGGGGCTCCGGAGACATCGGAAGCCGCGCCTGCCAAAAAGAAGCAGCTCTTCTCTTAGGACCCGGCTGAGACGAAGCAGGTGCCCGCTGACGAGGAGGGCTCAGGAGCCACCTTCACCATTGGCACGTGCATGGACCTAGAGCAAGGTAGTGTTGGTTAGCTTCCTCAAGGCTAACAAGGATGTGTTCGCTTGGAAAGCCGCTGACTTGGTCGGGGTGCCTAGGCACGTCATCGAGCATCACCTTACGGTGTGCCCCAACGCGCGCCCTATCAAGCAAAAAGCACGCAGACAGGCCCCGGAGAAGCAGGCCTTCATCATTCAGGAGGTTCGGAAGCTAGAGGAAGCAGGCGTCGTACGGGAGGTGCGGCACCCGGAGTGGCTGGCCAACCCCGTCATAGTCCAGAAGAAAGGAGGCAAGGAGCGCATGTGCATCGACTTCACGAGCCACAACAAATTCTGCCCTCAGGACCCGTTCCCTCTCCCACGCATCAACCAGATCATGGATTCAACGGCTGAGTGCGACCTGCTCTAGTTCCTCGATGCCTTCTCGGGCTACTATCAAATTAAGATGGCGGTGGAGGATGTGGAGAAGACGGCGTTCCTGACCCCTTACGGGGTCTACTGCTACACCTGCATGCCTTTCGGGCTGAGAAACGCGGGCGCCACCTTCTAGCGCCTGATGCACATCACCCTCGGCCCTCAGCTCGGGAGGAACGTGGAGGCCTACGTCAATGACATCATGGTCAAGACCAGAGAGGCCGTGACTCTCATCCGGGACCTAGAAGAAACGTTCGCCAACCTGCGCAAGGTGAAGCTATGCCTCAACCTGGAGAAGTGCGTGTTTCGTGTACCCTCCGGGAAGCTACTAGGGTTCTTGGTTTCACACTGGGGCATTGAAGCTGATCTGGAGAAGATCAAAGCCATCGAAAGAATGAAGCCGCCTACAACCGTGAAGGAGATGCAGAAGCTTGCGGGATGTGTAACGTCCCTAGGGCGCTTCATATCGAAGCTAGGTGAACGCGCCCTCCCGTTCTTCAAGCTCATGAAGATGAATGGGCCCTTCGAGTGGACTCTGGAGGCCGACACTGCCTTCCGAGGTCTCAAGGAATACCTCACCAACCCGCCGGTTATGGTGGCGCCAAGACCCCTGGAACCCATGACTCTCTATCTCGCCGCTACGCCTCACTCCGCCAGTGCGGCGTTAGTGGTGGAGCGCGAGGAGAGGCCCCGAAGCGCGAGGCCGCGGGGCAAGTCAGCAGCCTCAGGAGCTCCGTCGCCCCCTGACGCAGCTCCGGAGGTAGATTCTACCACTGTTACTGATGGCCCCGCCGTCCAGCAAAAATCACCCAAGACACCCGAAGCGCCTGAAGATCATGCGGCGCTGACCCTCGTGGAGCACCCTTTGTACTTTGTCAGCACCGTACTGTGCGACGTGTGCTCGCGTTACCCGATGCCTCAAATGCTTCTCCTAGCGCTCCTTGTCGCCTCCAGGAAGCTACGCCATTACTTCCAGGGACACCCTATCAAGGTTGTCTCGTCGTACCCTCTCGAGAAGGTGCTCCGGGGCCCGAACGTCGTCGGGAGGGTCGCCAAGTGGAACATCGAGCTACAAGTGTTCCAGTTGGAGTTTAGCACCACATGAGCGATCAAAGGAGCGGCTCTAGCAGACTTTGTGCAGAATGAACCGACGCGCCTGAACAAGGGGCTGGCGAGGATCGCTCGCTGGCCCCCGGCGATGAAGCCCCGGACGGATGGGTGGTAACTTCGACGACGACTTCTCGTGCCTTGGCGCAGGAGCTAGTGCCGTGTTGGCATCCCCCACTCAGGACAAGTTGTAATACGCCATGCAGCTTTGCTTCCAGCAAGGCAAGAAGGTCTCCAACAACATAGTAGAGTATGAGGGCCTGATCGCTGGGCTCCAGGCCGCAGCTGCACTGGGGGTCAAGCGCCTCACCATTAAAGGTGGTTCATAGCTCCTCATCAACTCCTCCAACAAGAAATACAAGCCCAAGGACGAGCACATGGAGGCATATCTGGAGGAGGTGCGCAAGATGGAAAAGCGATTCCGAGGACTGGAGGTGCAGCACGTGCCAACGGGCACGAACAAGGAGGCGGACGACATCGCCAAATGAGCCTCTAGGCGGGAACCTCAGAGGCCGGGCATCTTCGAGGAGCGGCTGCTCAAGCCGTCGGCAGCACCACCCGCTCTTGAGCCGGTGTCCCCTCGGGAGGGCTACCTGTGGTTATTAATGAAATTTCTATGTGGAGAGTAATAAATTTCTATGCTTTTGGATCATGAAAATAATGCTTTATGTGATGGTTATTGATGTCTACTACGCAACCTTCTTCTTTTCGACGTTGTTGGGCCTCCAAGTGCAGAGGTTTGTAGGACAGTAGCAAATTTCCCTCAAGTGGATGACCTAAGGTTTATCAATCCGTGGGAGGCGTAGGATGAAGATGGTCTCTCTCAAGCAACCCTGCAACCAAATAACAAAGAGTCTTTGTGTCCCCAACACACCCAATAAAATGGTAAATTTTATAGGTGCACTAGTTCGGCGAAGAGATGGTAATACAAGTGCAATATGGATGGTAGATATAGGTTTTTTGTAGTCTGAAAATTTTAAAACAGCAAGGTAACTAAAGATAAAAGTGAGCATAAACGGTGTTGCAATGATAGGAAACCAGGCCTAGAGTTCATACTTCCACTAGTGCAAGTTCTCTCAACAATAATAACATACTTGGATCATATAACTATCCCTCAACATGCAACAAAGAGTCACTCCAAAGTCACTAATAGCGGAGAACAAACGAAGAGATTATGGTAGGGTATGAAACCACCTCAAAGTTATCCTTTCTAAACGATCTATTCAAGAGTCCGTAGTAAAATAACATGAAGCTATTATTTCCGTTCGATCTATCCTAGAGTTTGTACTAGAATAACACCTTAAGACACAAGTCAACCAAAACCCTAATGTCACCTAGATACTCCATTGTCACCTCAAGTATCTGTGGGTATGATTATACGATATGCATCACACAATCTCAGATTCATCTATTCAACCAACACAAAAGAACTTCAAAGAGTGCCCCAAATTTTCTACCGAAGAGTCAAGACAAAAACGTGTGCCAACCCCTATGCATAGATTCCCAAGGTCACGGAACCCGCAAGTTGATCACCAAAACATACATCAAGTAGATCACGTGATATCCCATTATCACCACAGATAAGCACATGCAAGACATACATCAAGTGTTCTCAAATCCTTAAAGACTCAATCCGATAAGATAACTTCAAAGGGAAAACTCAATTCATCACAAGAGAGTAGAGGAGGAAAATCATCATAAGATCCAACTATAATAGCAAAGCTCGTGATATGTCAAGATCGTGCCATCCCAAGAACACGAGAGAGAGAGAGAGAGAGAGAGAGAGAGAGAGAGAGAGAGAGAGAGATCAAACACATAGCTACTGGTACATACCCTCAGCCCCGAGGGTGGACTACTCCCTCTTTGTCATGGAGAGCTCCGGGATGATGAAGATGGCCATTGGAGAGGGATTCCCCCTCCGGCAGGGCGCCGAAAAGGGGTCTAGATTGGTTTTCGGTGGCAACAAAAGCTTTCGGCGGCGGAACTCCTGATCTAGGTTATTTTCCGGAGGTTTTAGTATATATAGGAGGTGTCGGAGTCGGGGCATGTAAAGGGGGTCTCCGGGCTGTCCACGAGGCAGGGGGCGCGCCCAGGGGGAGGGGGCGCCCCCCACCCTCATGGGCAGCCCGTGGACCTTCTGGTCCTCCTCCCGTACTCTCTGGTCTTCTTTTGGTCCCAAAACGCCTCCGTTGAGTTTCAGGTCAATTGGGCTCCGTTTGATATTCCTTTTCTGCGATACTCTAAAACAGGAGAAAAACACAAACTGGCACTGGGCTCTGGGTTAATAGGTTAGTCCCAAAAATCATATAAAATTGTATATTAAAGCCCATAAAACATCCTAGAAGGATAGTATAATAGCATGGAACAATAAAAAATTATAGATACGTTGGAGACGTATTAGTTATATTGATGAATATATTCATGATGCTACGGAAAATTATTATGAGAGAGGAACTTATGATTCATGATGCTCTCTTTATGTTTCAATCCTTATCTTTTATGCGAGCATCATTGAACTCATCATGCCTAGCTAAAAGACATTAAAGAAAAGCGCTTGTTGGGAGACCATCCAACACTTATACCTACTATTTTGTGTGTTCACGTTGTTAAGCTACTGTAGTGATCATGTTTTACATGTTTTGTTTCAATAAAGTGCCAAGCAAAGCCTTAGGATCATGTTGGGTGATAGTAGATTTGATCTTGCTGAAAAACAGAAACTTTTGGGCTCACAAAAAAATTCTAATTTTTGCAGAAGAGTGTTTTTGAGTTGATTCCTTTTGCAGAAGATTGGTATACAAGTTGCCTACGTTGTCCTAATGTTTGAAAAAATAGAGTTGAATAAGTATGGTGGCTGTCCAGATCATTACAGACTGTTCTGTTTTTGACAGATTCTATTTTCAATGCATAGTTTGCTTGTTTTGTAGTTTCTATGGCTTATATTGATCAATATAAATTGTAAAAATGATATGCTACAGTACGAATTGTGTGATAACAATTATAAATCTTGTCTTTGACAGTACCCAAAGTGAATGATTTGTTTTATCATACTAACCCATCTCACGAAGTTTTGTTAAGTTTTATGTGATTGAAGTTTTCAAGTTTTGGGTAAGATATCGATATGAGGAGAATAAAGAGCGGCAAGAACCTAAGCTTGGGGATTCCCAAGGACCCCAAGGAAATATTCAAGGAATACCCAAGCAACTAAACTTGGGGATGCCCAGGAAGGCATCCCCTCTTTCGTCTCCAACATTATCGGTAACCTCACTTGAAGCTATATTTTTATTCGTCACATGATATGCTTTTTGCTTGGAGTGTCATTTTATTTTGTTAGTATTTTCCTGATGGTATTTAGAATACTATTTTGAATCCTTATTTCTATAAAAAAATGTCAATGATAGCCTTTACCATGCTTAATTTGCAAGTCTATATGTTGTAGTTTGAAAAACGAAAGTTTGTCGCTGTTGTAAAAATTCCCGAGAAAAGTCAGAATGTGATAAAAGGTTGAAACTTTTTGCACATCAAGATATGATAAATTTCCTACAACAGGTTAAATTTTCAACAAAAAAATTGAGTTAGGGAAGTATGGATCCTCCTGCATTCTTTACAGAATGTGCAATTTTGACAGATTGCTGTTATGTTTGCATTGTTTGCATATGTTTGCGTGTTTAATGATTCTATTTGAGGATAGGAGTATTAAATATGCAGAGGCATCTAGTATGCAATGTTTAATAATAATTTTAGGATTTTCTACAATAGAGAATGATAAGGTTTTTGCATTGGTTTATACTAACTTATCTCACGAGTTCTTGTTGAGTTTTGTGTGGATGAAGCTTTTGAGATTTAGGAAAACCGTTATGTGAGAAGTATTAATGGGACACGGAAGCTCAAGCTTGGGGATGCCCAAGGCATCCCAAGATAATATTTCGAGAAGTCTCAAGCATCTAAGCTTGGGGATGCCCCGATAGGCATCCCACCTTTCTTCATCAACAATTATCGGTTAGTATCGGTTGATCCTAAGTTTTTGCTTCTTCACATGAGATGTGCTATTCTTGAAATGTCATTTTATTTTGTTTGCTTGCTGTTTAATAAATACTTAGATCTTAAAGTTTTTAAATAAAATAGAGCCCCCAAATAGTTGTCAGGGAGGCTAGGTAAGCGACATTCACATCCCGTCAATGAAGCTCTTTTCTGGCACAGTCGCTCTACTGCTTCACTTATATCTTTTTGAGCACGGTGTGATTTAGTATTTTTGAAGAAATTATCTCTTTCTTCACTTAAATTAATTTGAGAGAAAGAAATATTATGCTCATGATCTTCATTTATATCTTTTTGGAGTAGCTTGTCATTTACTCTTGTGCTTCACTTATATACTATGAGTAAATTCTTGAATAAATTGAATGTCATGAAGTTGAAATCATATCACGCCTAGTGGTAGCTTCACATTGGGTTTAGAAAGTTAAATCTTTTGAGGCTTGACAATCACAGTATTGGTCATACAAGCAATTCACGAATAATTAGTATAAGGAAGAGAACTTTCACATGCAAATACATCATCTTGGAAATCTTTTGTGATTGTGAGCCCCCATCAAAATATTATATGCCAAAATTGTTGACGTTGGACAAGGAAGACAACGTAATGGTTTATGTTTGTTCATATTCACATAGAAGTTATATTGTCATAGATCCTTAAACATGTGGTGCTTGCCCCCCATCTTTGCTAGCCAAAAATTCCGCACCAAGTAGAGATACTACTTGTGCATCCAAAAACCCTTAAACCCGAATCTTATCTTCAAGAGTCCACCATACCTACCTAAGGATTGAGCAAGATCCTTCAAGTAAGTTGTCATCGGTGCAAAAAGGCATAAAAATTGCTTCTAAAAGTGTTAGATCATTTAGTGTAATAGAAAATTGAGCGTTGTACGAACTTGTGATGGCAAAGAATAAAAGCGACAGACTGCATAATAAAGGTTGCTATCATAAGAGGCAATATAACGTGACATTCTTTTGCACTAAGGGATTGAGCATACAAACAAATAAGCGCATGGAAACCTGTACTTCCCTCTGCGAAGGGCCTATCTTTTACTTTTTAGTGTTTACTTCTATGCAAAGAGTCAAAGTTTTTCTTTCTATTCCTTTTTATTTTTCTCTTTTGGCAAGCATCATGTGGTGAGGAAATATCTAGGCACATATGTCCAGCTGAATATGGTTAGCATGAGTTATTATTTTTTACATCACCCAAAGGTGAATATGTTGGGAGGCGAAATTACAAGCCCCTATCTTTCTATGTGTGTGGTTGAAACATTTTGCTCATGTGTAAGCGGTGAGTGTTAGCAATCGTAGAAGACTATATGATGGTTGAGTATGTGTAACTCTTACTTAAACTCTATTGAATAAGTTGAATTACAATTGCTTGGTGACCGAGAACATAGGTTGTTGAGTTTCAAGAGAACTCATTGTTTGAACCTTAACAAGTGAATTGGTTGCTACTCTAAGATGAGAAGTTTTTGTAACATCCCAATTTTCCTAATTTGGATGTTATTAGATCATTCATATGCATCTCATATTCTTTTTCCATGCATTATTTGTTTCTTCTTAATATTCAAATCATTATGCAACTAAAGGCAATTTATTGGAGTGGAGATAACATGACTTCTCCCCTGTATTTAAAAATGCTCATAATGTGCAGAATATTATTTCCAGTTCATCTGTTATGTTCTGGTATTTTTATTAATCTCTAAAGTATTTTATTTGTGGTTTTATTTGCTGTTTGAGTGGCCAAATGCATCAAAATGATTTTACAAAATTGCATTAGCTTTGGAACTAGTGTTCTTGTAGTTTATAATTATAGAGCTATTTTTACTGTGTGCCTAAGTATTTTTATTTAGAATTTATATTGTCTACTTTATTTTATTTATTTTGGTTTTACTGCTGGATGATATAAAAAAAGAGGCCAGCCAGCCGGCCAGCCAGCTAGCCAGCCCGGAGCCAGCCAGCCAGCCCACAGCTGTGGCCCACCAAGACGCCGTCGCCCGCGGCCCACTCCACGCCGCAGCCACGAAGCGGTACGCCCGCACGCCACCCGACCCGCACCTAACCCGACCCGGCGCCCCTTTCACTGACCATGGACCCGCACCGCATCCATCCCCTACCCCGAGCCGGACATCAGCCACACCGCGCGCGCACGCCGAGGCCGACCCGGATCGATCCGGCGCCTGGCTCGACCCCGTGACCCCCCTGGATGCCTAAGTGCTCCTAGGGCTTCCCCGCAGCCGCGCCTGCCTCTTTCCAACCTCTTTCTGCCGCCGCACGCGACGCCCGAGCGAGTTGGATCTGGCCGCGAGCTCCGCCGTCCGCCGCCGTTGACGGGACGCTGCCGTCGCCGTAAGGGCATCTCCGGCCGCACCAACCGCTCCGTTCAACCCCCCTCTCGATTTCCCACATGCTTGACACGTTTTTGTGGCCAGATAACCGCCGAAATGGGAGAAACGAGCTCGACCGCCGCCGCCGGAGCACCGCCGTTCACGAGATCACCGTCGCCGGTGCAGAGCACGCCACCGCCTTCCGACACCACCACCACCTCCGCCACTCCACGCCGCACCCGTCCGTACCTTCGCCTCCACCGGAGACCCACCGGAGAAGCCCCGCCGTCGACGTCCGACCGCCGCTGCTGTTTTCTTTTGTCGCGTGCTGAGTAAAACACCTGGGCCAACCACGAGCTGCCACTTGGCATCCTCTACAGGAGACCCAACAGTAGTTCGCTACAGTTCGAGGCGTTTTCTGTTGTTTCTGTCTTTTTCTCAGTTTTTCCTCAAATCTTCATTTAGCTATATCTTTTATTCTGTAACTCCAAATTAGGTGATTCTTTTTCCTATGCACTCACAAAAATCATCTCTTCATCACAGTACCAACTTTGCACATGCTTGCACTGTTCAAATTTGAATTCATTTGAATTCAAATCAAATCTTCCGGAGGCTGTATCTTTTAAACCGTTTATCGGAATCGAGTGATTCTTTTTGCATTGTGATCGTAGTGGTGTGTTAATGATCTGTACATGTTGTTTTGCTGCTGTTTTTGAGTTTTAAAATGATTTTCTTGCTGTTTGCTTTATTTTGGCTTTATTGGAGTTTCGGTGGTTGATTGTTATATTGTGTGAAACGTGTAGATTATCCGGAGTGCGACGCGAGCTATTGTCAGGAGTGTGACTTTTTGAACCAGAACCAAGGCAAGTTACATGTTGATCATCCTTTACCTATTGTTTTCCTATGCATTGTAGGTTATGCCACACTATAAATTTATGCATTATAGGATTGTTATAATTTGAGTTATATTGTTGAGCTATCTCCCGTCTTTGCAAATCGTGGTAGGTATAGTTTTGCTATGCTTGTAGACGGGGTTGGTTCCTGTATACATTGAGCTTATGTGAGGATTATTAAAATTTAACAAACTGAGTAGTAATTCAGGACTTAACTCACCTCTGGGCGGAAGTGGTATTGATGGGTGTTCTTAAGAACATCATGGTTTATACCCTCTGAATGTAAGTGGACGGCCGCCCAGGCTCAAAAAGATTAGACAGACTTAATGACTAGTAGCTTCCATGCGCGACCACTAGCTATATGGGATCTGGCTTAGTTGAGTAGGTTGTGGGATCCTCGCCCAGGTATGCTAGCTGATGTAGATATGGATAGGTGTACCGGCTGCCGGGGGTGGAGGTGACTACTTCTGAAAGGCTTCGTCTCAACCTTCGGGTTGAGTCTAGTGGGTAAAGTGTGCAAAACTCTGCAAAGTAATAAAACTAATCATGGTTACTCGTGTCCCCGGTTATGGATATTTTGAGCCACTATGCCATTACAGTTGTTGGATGATCTTGACAGATGTGACACTTAATAATATTTGTGGGCAACTTAATAAATGGGTAGGTTGGAGTTGATTTTGCCAACTCAACCTTGTGCATTCAATTGTAGTAATAAAAGAACTAAATAAAAAATTGACTATTTATTAGGTAGTTATGAGGACAAAATCAGCTTTCTGCAAAGTAAACCCTCAAGCCTTCCTTTGTTGTTCTATGCATATACATGTAGGTCTGCTTTATTACTTCTCCTGTGTAACTTGCCAATACATTCAATGTATTGACCTATACGGTTGCAACGTCTCATGTTGCAGGATTTTCAAACGAGGAGTAAGGTACCGTTAGGGTCGCGAGTCTGCACTCAGCATCGCCAGTTGGGCTATGATGGGACTCATCATTATTTTCTCCTACTTTCCGCTGTGTGATTGAATAATAGCTAGCCATGAGCTATGCATATTGTTTTATTTTATATATTCTGGATCATAAGTTGTAATAAATGATGCACTTGTATTCTGGTATTCATCTGTACTGTGTGTGCTAGCGAGTTCGATCCAGGGACTAGCACGGTAAGCACAGAGACTCAAATCCTTCGAGGTTTGGTCGTTACAGATGGTATCAGAGCAGTGTGTTGACTGTAGGACGTGACCCTAGAAAATGGATTAGAAAAGCCATAGGAATGAAAAGTATTTTGTAAGCTAGTTATACTTTTTACTGTTTATTAGTTAACCCAAGTATCTTGAACAGTTAAGTAGGAACTAGAGCTGAGACCACCATATATGCTTGTTTTATTTTGCAACGTTATCGTGTTAGCGTATCTGATTATGACTACTTTCGTGGTATGAAGATACTAGATTGTTTGCTTGATTGGTAGCTTGCTTGTTAAATTTTATCTCGTCAAAATTATTTGACTATATATATATATATATATATATATATATATATATATATATATATATATATATATATATATATATATATATATATGCTTTGTATTGCCTTGATCATATATACATATGGGTAGAATATATTTATATTAATAGCTTTGGCCCTATTATACCTATATAACTCTTCTATGCTTGCCCACCAGATGCCGCCGAGGCGTGATAATAGGCGCAATGCTGCAGGAGGAGAGAACAATGGCAATGACATACCGCCATAAATGCAGCAGTTGCTTCAGTGGCAGACGCAGTTGATCCAGTTGCTTGTGCAGAACCAGAACAACCAGAACAACAACAACAAGCCGCCACCCGTGGATATGCTTACCAGGTTCCTGAGGTTGAATCCTCAGAGGTTCTCTAGTTCCCCTGAACCTATTGTGGCTGATGATTGGCTCCGTGGAGTCAATAAGAACCTGGAGACGGTTGGATGCACATATGCAGAGAGGGTGAGCTTTGCCGCACATTTGTTGGAGGGTCCTGCCGCAGCTTGGTGGGACAACTACTTGGTTTTTATCCCATTGCTGGTATCACTTGGACTCAGTTTCAGACTGCTTTTCATGCTGCACATGTGTCTGCTGGTGCTATGAGTTTGAAAAATAAGGAGTTTCGCAGTTTGCGTCAGGGAGGACGCACAGTTAATGCGTATGTGGAAGAATTAAATAATCTTGCACGCTATGCTCCTAATGATGTTAACACTGATGCAGCTAGGCAGGAGAAATTCTTGGAGGGCCTAAATGATGAGTTGAGCCTTCAGTTGACAATGGCCACTTTTGATAATTGTCAGCAGCTGATTGATAAGGCTATTATGCTAGAGGGGAACCATCAGGCCATAGAGAATCGCAAGAGGAAGTACAACAACAATAACAGGTATAATTCAGGACCACAACAGAAGCCACACACTTCATATCAGGGTAATGGAGGTAATGGGCATCATCATCATCATGGAGGCAATGGACATAATCATCATGGAGGGAATGGCCACAACCATAATGGCCATCATAATCACAATGGGCACAAGAGTAACAATGGCAATGTCAAAGGTAATGGTAATGGTAATGGTAATGGAGGGAGTAATAACCAGAGCCACCAGAGTGTGCCTGTGCAGAGGGACATTAGCCAAGTTCAGTGCTATAAGTGTAGGCAGATGGGCCACTACTCCAACGCTTGCCCAGAGAGCAAGAACGGTAATGGAAACTCTGGAGTCAGCAATCCAAACCCCTTCCAAAAGGGTCATGTTAACCATGTTAATGTGGAGGAGGTTTATGATGAACCTGATGCCGTGATTGGTAAGTTCTTGATTAATTCGGTACCTGCACTTGTTCTTTTTTATTCTGGTGCATAGCATTCATTCATCTCACGGGTATTTGTGGATAAACATAAGTTGCCTACCATAGCACTTAAGTCACCTATTCTAGTAAGTTCTCCGGGGGCTGAGATGGCAGCAAGTTTGGGATGCTTTCAGATGCCTTTGTCCATTGGGAAGCATGTTTTTCCCACAGATTTGGTTATATTGAAGTCACAGGGTATTGATGTTATTTTGGGTATGGACTGGTTGACTAAATATAAAGGTCTTATTGATTGTGCCAGTCGATCTATTACTCTCAATGCACCAGGAGGTAAGAGGATCAGATATGTATGTAAGTATAAGCATAATCAGGTGCAAGTGAACTCTCTTAAGGGGGGTAGTCTGGAAGATGTGCCAGTTGTGAGGGACTACCCAGATGTGTTTCCAGAGGAGTTGCCAGGTATGCCACCAGATAGGGATATTGAGTTTCTTATTGATTTAATACCAGGCACCGGACCTATTGCAAAGAGACCGTATAGAATGCCTCCTCAGGAGTTGGAGGAATTGAAGAAGCAGGTAAGGGAATTGCAGGAACAAGGATTTATTCGCCCAAGTTCATCACCTTGGGGAGCTCCAGTTTTGTTTGTGGAGAAGAAAGATGGTACCTTGAGGATGTGTGTTGATTATCGTTCTCTGAATGAGGTAACCATTAAGAATAAGTATCCCTTGCCTATGATAAATGATTTGTTTGACCAGTTGGAGGGAGCTACTATGTTTTCTAAGATTGATCTTCGTTCTGGTTATCATCAATTAAAGATTCGTGAGCAAGATATTCCAAAGACTGCTTTTACTACGAGGTATGGGTTGTATGAATATACTGTTATGTCATTTGGATTGACTAACGCTCCTACATACTTCATGAATATGATGAACAAGGTGTTTATGGAGTACTTGGATAAATTTGTGGTTGTTTTCATTGATGATATATTGGTGTTCTCCAATAATAAGCAAGAGCATGAAGTGCATCTGCGTTTGGTGATGGAGAAGCTGAGGGAACATCAGTTGTATGCCAAGTTCAGCAAATGTGAATTTTGGCTGGATGAGGTAGCATTCCTTGGACATGTTGTGTCAGGTAATGGAGTTGCAGTTGATCCATCTAAGGTTGCTGCAGTTATAGAGTGGGAGACACCCACAATAGTTGGGGAGATTCGCAGCTTTTTGGGCCTTGCAGGTTATTATAGGAGGTTTATTGAGAACTTTTATAAAATTGCAAAGCCTATGACTGAATTCTTGAAGAAGGAGAAGAAGTTTGCTAGGACTGATGAATGTGAAGCCATCTTTTAGGAATTGAAGCAGCGTTTGGTTACAGCACCAGTCTTAATTCTGCCTGATATACATAAGGACTTCCAGGTATATTGTGATGCTTCTCGTCAGGGACTTGGGAGTGTTTTGATGCAGGAAGGTAAATTTGTTTCATATGCTTCACGTCAGCTTAAGAATCATGAGCATAATTATCCTACACATGATTTGGAGTTAGCCTCAGTTGTGCATGCATTGAAAACTTGGAGGCAGTATTTTATTGGTAATCATTGCGATGTATTTACTGATAATAAGAGCTGGAAGTATATTTTTACTCATAAGGATTTGAACTTCAGGCAGAGGAGATGGTTGGAGCTTATTAAGGATTATGATTTGAATGTGCAGTATCATCCTGGTAAGGCTAATGTTGTTGCTGATGCATTGATTCATAGGAGCCATGTTAATGCAGTTGATATAAATGATATGCCACAAGAGTTATGTGATCAGTTCAGGGATCGCAGGTTGGAGATGGTTCCTAAGGGATATTTGGCAACACTTGAGGTAAAGCCTACCTTGCTTGACAGGATCAGGGAAGCTCAAAAGGGTGATAAAGAGATTACTGCAATAAAAGAGAATATGACTAAAGGTAAGGCAGAAGGTTTCCATGAGGATGAACATGGGACCATATGGTTTGAGAAGTGTGTTTGTGTACCGCAAGATGCACATCAGGAAATTAATTCTTCAGGAGGCACACGATTCACCTTATTCTATTCACCCAGGTAATACTAAGATGTATTTGGACTTGAGGGAAAGATTTTGGTGGCCTAGCCTGAAGAGGGAGATTGCTGGATATATTGCTACATGTGATGTGTGCCAGAGAGTTAAAGCAGAACATCAGAGGCCAGCAGGTTTGTTACAGCCATTGCCTATACCTGAGTGGAAATGGGATTAGATTGGTATGGATTTCATTACAGGTTTACCCAGGACTCGGTCATGTTATGATTCTATTTGGGTAATTGTTGATTGCTTGACTAAAGTTGCTCACTTCATTCCGGTAAAGACTACATATATCAGTGCTCAGCTAGCTAAAGTTTATATGTCTAAAATTGTTTGTCTGCATGGAGTTCCAAGGAAGGTAGTGTCTGATAGAGGTACTCAGTTCACATCTAAATTTTGGCGTCGGTTGCATGAGTCCTTGGGCACTAGGCTGGAGTTCAGTACAGCTTTCCATCCACAGACTGATGGACAGACAGAGAGGGTAAATCAGATTCTGGAGGATATGTTGAGAGCTTGTGTTTTGGACTATGGGTCCAGTTGGGATGATAATTTACCTTATGCAGAGTTCTCATATAATAACAGTTATCAGGCTAGTCTGAAGATGGCACCATTTGAGGTATTGTATGGCAGGAAGTGCAGGACACCGTTGATGTGGGATGAGGTTGGAGAGCGACAGTTCTTTGGACCAGACTTGATCAAAGATGCCGAGGAGAAGGTCAAGCTGATTCGTGACAGGTTGAAGATAGCACAATCTAGGCAGAAGAGTTATGCAGATGCAAAGCGCAAAGAGGTGACATATGAGGTAGGAGACCGTGCATACCTTCGAGTTTCACCACTTCGTGGAACTAAGAGGTTTGGCATTAAGGGTAAGTTAGCACCACATTTTGTGGGGCCTTACACGATCTTGGAGCGTAGAGGAGAGGTAGCTTATCAGCTGGAGTTGCCAGAATCTTTGTCTGGAGTTCATAATGTGTTTCATGTATCTCAGTTGAAGAAGTGTCACACAGAGATGATGGATGTTCCATTGAGGGACACAGTGCCACTTGATGCAATTCAGTTGGAGAGTGATTTGACATATGAGGAGAAACCTGTTAAGATTCTGGAGACAGCAGAGAGAGTTACTCGCACCAAGAAAATTAAGTTATGCAAAGTTCAGTGGGATCATCATACAGAGGAAGAAGCTACCTGGGACCGAGAGGAAGATCTCAGGCAGGAGCACCCACACCTATTTCCTAGCCAGCCCGAATCTCGAGGGCGAGATTCATCTTAAGGGGGGTAGGTTTGTAACATCCCAATTTTCCTAATTTGGATGTTATTAGATCATTCATATGCATCTCATATTCTTTTTCCATGCATTATTTGTTTCTTCTTAATATTCAAATCATTATGCAACTAAAGGCAATTTATTGGAGTGGAGATAACATGACTTCTCCCCTGTATTTAAAAATGTTCATAATGTGCAGAATATTATTTCCAGATCATCTGTTATGTTCTGGTATTTTTATTAATCTCCAAATTATTTTATTTGTGGTTTTATTTGCTGTTTGAGTGGCCAAATGCATCAAAATGATTTTACAAAATTGCATTAGCTTTGGAACTACTGTTCCTGTAGTTTATAATTATAGAGCTATTTTTACTGTGTGCCTAAGTATTTTTATTTAGAATTTATATTGTCTATTTTATTTTATTTATTTTGGTTTTGCTGCTAGATGATAAAAAAAGAGGCCAGCCAGCTAGCCAGCCCGCAGCCAGCCAACCAGCCCACAGCTACGGCCCACCAATACGCCGTCGCCCGTGGCCCACTCCACGCCGCAGCCGCGAAGTGGTACGCCCGCACGCCACCCGACCTGCACCTAACCCGACCCGGCGCCCCTTTCACTGACCGTGGACCCGCACCGCATCCATCCCCTACCCCGAGCCGGACATTGGCCACGCCGCGCGCGCACGCCGAGGCCGACCCGGATCGATCCGGCGCCTGGCTCGACCCCATGACCCTCCTGGATGCCTAAGTGCTCCTAGGGCTTCCCCGCAGCCGCGCCTGCCTCTTTCCGACCTCTTTCTGCCGCCGCACGCGACGCCCGAGCGAGTTGGATCTAGCCGCGAGCTCCGCCGTCCGCCGCCGTTGACGGGACGCTGCCGTCGCCGTAAGGGCATCTCCGCCCGCACCAACCGCTCCGTTCAACCCCCCTCTCGATCTCCCATACGCTTGACACGTTTTTGTGGCCAGATAACCGCCGAAACGGGAGAAACGAGCTCGACCGCCGCCGCCGGAGAACCGCCGTTCGCGAGATCGCCGCCGCCGGTGCAGAGCACGCCACCGCCTTCCGACATCACCACCACCTCCGCCACTCCACGCCGCACCCGTCCGTACCTTCGCCTCCACCGGAGAAGCCCCGCCGTCGACGTCCGACCGCCGCCACCGTTTTCTTTTGTCGCGTGGTGAGTAAAACACCTGGGCCAACCACGAGCTGCCACTTGGCATCCGCTACAGGAGACCCAACAGTAGTTCGCTACAGTTCCAGGCGTTTTCTGTTGTTTTTGTCTTTTTCTCAGTTTTTCCTCAAATCTTCATTTAGCTATATCTTTTATTCTGTAACTCCAATTAGGTGATTCTTTTTCCTATGCACTCACAAAAATCATCTCTTCATCACAGTACCAACTTTGCACATGCTTGCACTGTTCAAATTTGAATTCATTTGAATTCAAATCAAATCTTCCGGAGGCCGTATCTTTTAAACCGTTTATCGGAATCGAGTGATTCTTTTTGTATTGTGATCGTAGTGGTGTGCAGATGATCTGTACATATTGTTTTGATGCTGTTTTTGAGTTTTAAAATGATTTTCTTGCTGTTTGCTTTATTTTGGCTTTATTGGAGTTTCGGTGATTGATTGTTATATTGTGTGAAACGTGTAGATTGTCCGGAGTGCGACGCGAGCTATTGTCAGGAGTGTGACTTTTTGAACCAGAACCAAGGCAAGTTACATGTTGATCATCCTTTACCTATTGTTTTCGTATGCATTGTAGGTTATGACACACTATAAATTTATGCATTATAGGATTGTTATAATTTGAGTTATATTGTTGAGCTATCTCCCGTCTTTGCAAATCGTGCTAGGTATAGTTTTGATATGCTTGTAGACGGGGTTGGTTCTTGTATACATTGAGCTTATGTGAGGATTATTAAAATTTAACAAACTGAGTAGTAATTCAGGACTTAACTCACCTCTGGGAGGAAGTGGTATTGATGGGTGGTCTTAAGAACATCATGGTTTATACCCTCTGAATGTAAGTGAACGGCCGCCCAGGCTCAAAAAGATCAGACAGACTTAATGACTAGTAGCTTCCATGCGCGACCACTAGCTATATGGGCTCTGGCTTAGTTGAGTAGGTTGTGGGATCCTCGCCCAGGTATGCTAGCAGATGAAGATATGGATAGGTGTACCGGCTGCCGGGGGTGGAGGTGACTACTTCTGAAAGGCTTCGTCTCAATCTTCGGGTTGAGTCTAGTGTGTAAAGTGTGCAAAACTCTGCAGAGTAATAAAACTAATCATGGTTAGCCGCGTCCCCGGTTATGGATATTTGAGCCACTATGCCATTACAGTTGTTGGATGATCTTGACAGATGTGACACTTAATAATATTTGTGGGCAACTTAATAAATGGGTAGGTTGGAGTTGATTTTGCCAACTCAACCTTGTGCATTAAATTGTAGTAATAAAACAACTAAATGAAAAATTGACTATTTATTAGGTAGTTATGAGGACAAAATCAGCTTTCTGCAAAGTAAACCCCCAAGCCTTCCTTTGTTGTTCTATGCATATACATGTAGGTCTGCTTTATTACTTCTCCTATGTAACTTGCCAATACATTCAATGTATTGACCTATACGGCTGCAACGTCTCATGTTGCAGGATTTTCAGACGAGGAGTAAGGTACCGTTAGGGTCGCAAGTCTGCACTCAGCATCGCCAGTTGGGCTATGATGGGACTCATCATTATTTTCTGCTACTTTCCACTGTGTGATTGAATAATAGCTAGCCATGAGCTATGCAGATTGTTTTATTTTATATACTCTGGATCATACATTGTAATAAATGATGCACTTGTATTCTGGTATTCATCTATATTGTGTTTGCTAGCGAGTTCGATCCAGGGAGTAGCACGGTAAGCACAGAGACTCAAATGCTTCGAGGTTTGGTTGTTACAGTTTTGTAGGAAAGAATTGTTGTTGTGATGCTAGGAAAAGTGATTGAAATTGTCATTGATCAAACTTGTGCACTTTGCTAGCATTCACACTTCATAAATCATTTCTTTTATCATTTACCTACTCGAGGACGAGTAGGAATTAAGCTTGGGGATGCTGATACGTATCCAACGTATCTATAATTTATGAAGTATTCATGCTATTTTATTATCATTCTTGGATGTTTTACAATCATTTTATAGCAACTTTATATCCTTTTTTGGAACTAACCTATTGACCCAGTGCCCAGTGCCAGTTGCTATTTTTGCTTGTTTTTTACATCGTATGAAATCAATATCAAACAGAGTCCAAACACCGCGGACCTTTTTGTGGATTTTCTATGGACCAGAAGACTCCCGATGGGCCAGAGCAGCACCTGGGGGGTGGCCCGAGGGGGGCACAAACCACCAGGGCACGCCTAGGCGCGCCCAGGTGGGTTGTGCCCACCTCGGTAGCCTCCCACACCCCTTCTTTGCCCTATAAATTCCCAAATATTCTAAAACCCTTCGGGGTTACCCTAGATCAGAAGTTCTGCCACCGCAAGGCTCTATAGTCCACGAAAAACCAATCTAGACCCATTCCGGCACTCTGCCGGAAGGGGAAATCATCACCGGTGGCCACTTCATCATCCCGGCGGCCACCATGATGAGGAGGGGGTAGTCCACTGATAACCCACAAGTATAGGGGATCAATTGTAGCCTCTTTCGATAAGTAAGAGTGTCGAACCCAACGAGGAGCTAAAGGTAAAACAAATATTCCCTCAAGTTCTATCGACCACCGATACAACTCTACGCACGCTTGACGTTCGCTTTACCTAGAACAAGTATAAAACTAGAAGTACTTTGTAGGTGTACCAGGATATGTTTGCAAGAATATAAAGAGCACGTAAATAAAAACTAGGGGCTGTTTTAGGTAAAGAAGCAATAAAGTTAGTATAGCGAGTGTAGAAAAGTGGTGGTAGGAGTTGCGAAATTGTCCGTAAGCAATTGACTAAGTTACTAGACGGATAGCAAGTTTTATGCGAGAGTGGCCACTGCTAGCATGTCATCCCTGACTTGGAATTCTATGCACTTATGATTGGAACTATTATCAAGCATCCGCAACTACTAACGTTCATTAAGGTAAAACCCAACCATAGCATTAAGATATATTGGCCCCCCTTCAAACCCGTATGCATCAATTTCTATGCTAGGTTGAAGCTTCTGTCAATCTTGCCCTCCAATACATAGTGCTATCAACATACAACTAACCCAATGGTGTGATCCACGCGCGCATTCATATGATGGGCACCAAAGTACAACAACATAACCACAAGCAAATTAAACCAATCATAGCAATTCACCAAATACCGATAGGACAACAAAAATCTACTCAGACATCATAGGATAGCAACACATCATTGGATAATAATATGAAGCATAAAGCACCATGTTCAAGTAGAGGGTACGGTGGGTTTGTAATGCCCAGGATGCGACTATATCTCCTACGTGTCGAGGCACGAGTTAGAGACATAAACGCATTCTGGAATGATCGCAAGCATGGTATCTTTGCCCAACTCATGTAATGAACAGGGATGAAAGAGTAAAATAGTTGGCTTACACTCGCCACGTCACACAATTAATTCAACATTCATACACTCATCCAAATAACACAGGGTCCGACTGCGGACGAAAATAAACGAGAAAAGATACCACAACAACAAGTCCCGGTCGCCCCTAGTAGGAACCACTACTGATCGTCGGGATACGTCACATACATACGACCACGCTCTTCATCGAACTCCTAGTGAAGTTCTTGTCCTTCTCCTGCGTCGGTCTTGGGGCGTCACAACTCTCCCACACTAACAGAGGATCATGACCCGAGATCCTAGAGATGGCACCGGATAGAAGAAGATAAAGGAAGGGGTAAAACAAAGTTGCTTCTTCGACAAACTGTTGAAACCAATGAACCTGATAGGTTGAACAACTGAATGAAAGAAAATAACGGAGATGAACGAAATTGAAAACACTTCGTTAGACAAGAGGAACAAGGAATACAAAGAGAAGCAAAATGTTAACTGCCAAGATAGTTATTGAGACCACTCTGATTAAAACAAGATAGAGAAGGAATGAGAACGAAATAATTCGGACAACACTCCGACTAAAAATGGAAGGAATTTAACATGAACTTGGGAAGATGGAATGATACTTGATGAAATCAACAACATAATGCCTCCGAAACTATTGAACGAATGGCACAAGGGGTAAGAAAGGCTTCAGACAACACTCCGGTTGAAAGAGAGGAAAAACTTGATAAGATGAGATAACTTGAATGGAGGACACAACACCCCAGTTAAATGGACAAGAAAGGAAAAGAACATGATCTTGATATGACGAGATGATGGTTTGAAGAGAGCAATATCACAATGCCTCCGGAATGAAAGAATACAATATAGATCGTTGGAAGGAAAAGAATGAGGAAGAAAAGGACAACTTCTACCACAATTGAGTTTGAAGAGCATCCTTACAAAGAAGGGTTGAACGGAGTTGTTGGAAAATCAACAACGAAAAAATAAGCTCGTTGTGGGCTTATGGAAAACATCTCAAAATTATGAGGTGACAACTGGCCACTAACGGAAACCAATTGTTGCTAGAGATCAACGAAGAGATGAAAACTTCTTTCACCGAGAGGATAAATGAAGAATTTGGGTCATTTATAAGCACCACAATAGCACATCCCCAATGAAAGGCTTTAGATTAAATATATACCAAGAAAAACTCCAACGAAGAGATTGACGGGTTTAAATATCTCATTCGTGACAACTTGTGCATTATGAAAATATGAAGGAAATTGTCAAGAATGACATAACACCACCTCAAAACATAAGGGAGCAAGAATTGCACTTCGAAATGCAAGAAGAAGAATGCTTGAGCTCCAACACGAATCTTGATGAAGACTTCGAGCATGAATTAAATCATGATGAACCACCATGAAGAACTCCGGTGATAAAAGGATGAGAGTGAAAGATGAAAAGAATAAGATTCAAGTCCTGCGATGATTTAGATGGAGGTTCCGATGAGATAGACAAGAAACTTTGAACTCCGGAAAAGAAAAGATGAAAGGACTTGGGATTAGAATTTATTCATCATGAACAAATTCCGAAGGAAGGAATTAATACTCTTGATGAAAAGAATAAGAATTATGTCATGCTTATCCTTCACCAATTTAAATTCATGAGAAGCAATGGATTTGCATACTACTTATTCCCGTTGCAAAGAATTAAAGAGAGATCTCGCACAATCTTGAGAAAGTATTCAACGAATCACCGGTAGGATTTCAGAAAGAACGAATGAATTGATATGATGACAAAGGAAAATGAATTTTTGAACGAACCACCATAAGAATATGGAGACGAACGAAGAGGCATCAATGAAGAATATTTGGAGGATGAAGTTGAAAACTGAGAACGAAGAAATCTTCTGAAATGATGGCCTTCGGAGGGTCACAATGGAAATAATTCATGAAATGCTTCGGATGATATAAAAAGAATTCCTCACAATCGGAACAATAATGAGGATGGCCTGAAGCTAGAACCATGAATCTTCAAGAGAATGGGCCAAGATTTAAGAGAAACTCTTCTCCGGTCTTCAAATGTTGAGAAGAACGACGAGAAATACCATGAAGAATTTTGAGATACTCCAAAAGAATGAAAATATAAAGGTTGAACCAACAATACAAAGAATTTGAAATCGATCTTGGAGAAGGCATATGACTGATGAAAATTCATACCTACGTCACACTTTGAAAGAATTTGGGAATAACTCCGGAAAAATTAGAAAAGCCAGGTAAGATCCTAGGAAAAGACCTGTGGGCTAGGGCCCACTCAAAAGAAATCACCGTTGAAAAGATTGCTTAAGAGATATTGCACCGGTTGAATTAAATGGTTTGAATAAGATGACAATCCTCAAAATAGCTTGAACGGATTAAGAATTGAAACACAAATCTTCTGAGATACCTTGTAGACTCCGGATAAGAATTAGAGAGAGTTGAATAAACAAGAGAGACTTCGGATGAGAAATTCCAACATGGGAAAACATGTGAAACAAAAGGAAGAGATATGATCATGACCGAAACTTGGATTTAGTCCACCGGAGAAGAAACGAGAACGGAGAATGGTAAACTTGAAGCTCCTGAGCATCTTCCTGAGAAATCACCGGATAATGAAATTGAAAGAAAAATAATGAAGAAACATCACATGAATAAAATGGATACTTGGCTAAGAATTCTGGCTCCATAAAGAAAATGGGTGGGAGGGTGGGAAAAACAAAGGGAAATTGGGACGGCAAAACGAACACCATTGAGAAAAGATTAAGAGTTGATCTTGCCAATGATGAAGAGGTCAGATTAACTAGAAGAGAAGCACGCCGGTTGAAAAGAATTTACGTAACAATCTCGATGATCAAGAAGAATTAGCACTACCATAGAAATATGAGAACACCTATTAGGAAAGGTATGGAATCAACATTTGACTTCGAAGCAACTCGAATACCACAATTCAAAACAAAACAAAGGATAGATATGTTGCAACATGATCTTCACAATATCATTCAAACAGAGAATTGAACGAATGAATTACATAGCTTAATGGTACATCAACTTGTCGAGAAGCCACTTGAGAGAAAGTTTGAATAAACCAACAAGGTAACATATGGGAACAAATACATAATAGAGGTTTCGTCCCACATGTTCGTGTTGATGCCCCATGGCACGTGTTACAAAGGACCTTGCAATCCCCGGATCAGCATAGCCAAGGATCCTTTAAGATGCAACCCCCTAGTATAACAACGCCCATGATAGCCTCTTCACTACATGTTGAACCCCAACCTCATATCATGCACCCGTTGGAAGATTACCTATGAGCTACTTGAATCCCACCTATTAATTCCCGAAGCTTTCCGGTTATGCAATCTGGTGTTGGGCATACAGGGGAAGCACAATATCTCACCCAACTAGCAAAACTTACATCCAGCTGTATCCATCCATCAACACATAACCAGGCACCTTCGGAAAACCGTTTACCTCAAACCTTCGAAACACATCCGCTATACTAGCTGTGGCAATACTCCCGAACTATCCCACCAGTACTGGGTGACGTCGGGGTTATCTCACCACCAGATAAGCATAGAAGAGTTTTCGATGTCGGCCGCCTCTGGTATTCTAGAACTGCAATGATACACAATGGGACGACAATACCTCGGAGCTCAACTACCCGGAAACTCAGCCTAAACAGATGGGAGGCACCAAGACAGAATTCTCGTCACAAAGATATCAGAACAATCCAAACAATACCCGCATGAACCTAAAAAAATTGTGAAAAATGAGGATAGTGATGTTAAAACAACATCAGGAATCCTCACCAGAGCGACGAAGGGGATGAGGAGTAAAAAGAAATCCTAATCTCCGATATATATAGGACTCAAAACATTTTTGTGTGTGTGCCTAGACTCAACCGACAGCGGTTCGATTAATCTGGGGACTTTACCCACAAGATCCGGGAAGCTTTCGTGTCACCCACGATCCCGCAGTGCCTCAAGTACTCAGGGGAAGCACCCGGTCATTATCTTTCCCTATACGACACTAGCATAGGGTCCACTCATTGGTACACGGCCCTCTAGTACAAAGAATAGATCATGGGACTTGCCCTAATATCAATGTCACGCGTACACGAAGGGACCAACGGTGTGTCCGGTGCCCTGTAAAAACAGTCATGGTCGTCTATCCAAGCACGACCCCGTCCCGGGAAAGACCTCAAGTCTTCCCCGTCACTAGTAATGTGGGCACCATGCTAGTATCGGCCTAAGTAATCAATAATGCCCCGTCCCATAAGGGGTAGAGTGGTTGCACATGTTTGGTTGGGACGGTAGTCACACATAAATCTAATCCATCATTTCACCCACACACAAGATCTTTATCGGCACCTCACTTCTTCCTCAAGTGATGACCTAACTCAACATTACCCTCGGGCATTAGGGGCACCCGATGGTTTTTTTAAAGAATGGAACCACGAAGGTTTCATGGCACACATGCATCACTAAGCATCACTACTAATAATTTGCATTGCATCTAAGCATTTAGCAAGATCATGAATAAAGCATGCATCATGTGGTGGTCCTCAACTAGGTCACCACCGTCACTCTTATCATCATGCATTCGGAAATAAATGGGTTCCGAAGAACACAAGGGTATCATGGTCAAAGGGCTGCTTGCCTGGATTGGCTTGATCTTCAAAGTCTTCAAATCCTTCCCCACCTTCTTCTTCAGCAACCTCGTCAAATACTGTATCTAATCGTCGCAATAAACAACGAGAAAATAAGACCACAATAAAAATAGAAAAACCAAAGTGCTCAGAAAAATGTCAACTTATTTTTATCAAATACTAGAGGGAAAACTAAGATGGCAAAAATTCTTAGTTTGAGTTTTGGAGTGGCAGAATGGGGTACATGAATATTTGATCAGAAGTTTTAATGTTCAAATATAAATTTAAATTTGAACAGAACAGAAAAGGTTCACGGATATGGGTGAAAGTGACATCATTAAATAGGTTGGATTTTTACAAGTTTTTAGGAACTGGAATTAATTCATTTGGATATATATTTAATTCTGTGGAATTATTTGAAAATCCACAGAAAAGGAAAAAGAAAAAGGGCCCTGTGCCACTGGGCCAGAACGGCCACATTGCAGCAGGCCCAGGGCGAACAGCCCACCGCACGGGCGCCAGCGTGCGCCAGGGTTTTTTAAACCTGACGGGCGGGGCCCGACGTCAATGAGTGGAGAGAGGGGCGAGGGCGAGGGGAGGCTGACAGGCGGGGCCCGCCTGTCATCCCTAACCCTCCGGCAGAGAGCCGGCGAGCTCACCGGCGACGTTTCCGGGCACGGCGGGGCGAGCTAAGGGCAGGGATGGACTCAGCAAGATGTCGCCGATCTGGTGGGGGTGGTGCGGGTCGCCGGAGTGGCCTGGGTCGTCGACGGCGAGGTCACGCGGCGGAGGAGTTTCAGGCGGATGTTGCTCCGGTCGATTCTGGCAGCTTCAGAGAGGGGAAAGAGGGGGAAACGCGTCAGTGTGGTGCCGTGGTGCTAGATCGAGTGATAGGAGGGGCTGGGGCGACCTGTACCGAGCAGGCGACGGTGAGCCACCGCGGCGGAGCTCGAGCTCGATCTCGAGCTCGGGCTTGTCTGGAGTGGGGCGCGTGGCTCTGGGGGGAGAATGAGTGAGGGAGAGTGCGACTGGTGAGGAGAGGAGGGGCTCGGGGGGTCTATTTATAGGCGGACGGTGAGGTGCCGTGGACCTGTGCGCCGGTGAGCCTCTGCTCGTTGCCATAGGGCACGGGAGGCGCTGGGGAGGTGTCTGCGGGGTTGCTGTACGAGGTCCAGGGCAGGGGAGAGGAAGAGAGGGAGCGGGGAAAGCTTCCGGAGCTGCGCGTGTGTGAGGCCGAAGACTGGAGCTCGCGGGCGGCCGGCGCGCGTGCGAGGGCGTCCACTGGAGGGAGAAGGAGGAGGGGGACAGCGCCGGGGAACGTTGCGGACGCCGAGGCGCATCGAACGACGTGAGGGGGAGCATGAGGTGGTCGGGGCTGGCTGATTGGGCGAGGCTACAGTGCGGGCGTGCACTGTAGCGCGCTCTGGAGCGTGCCTTTTGCATGCCAGAGCATACCGTTGGCTAGCTGGGCGCGTCCACCGTGTCTGGGGGGTCAAGCATAGAGTAAACAAACTGGCTGTGGCCTTGGATGCCTTGGTTGTCCAGTGGGAGAAGAGGGAAGCTGAGAGAAGATAAGAACTGGGCTGTCCAGCAAGGTAAATTGGGGTTTTCACCCTTCAATTATTGAACTCTGGTCATGGGGAAGTTACTGGATGTAGAAGGTGACTAGGTGATGATGTGGTAAAAAGTTGAGTCAAGGGTAAATAGTAAAAGGGGCCAAAACAGTGGTTTTGGTAAAATGGCAGAAGGTGTTTGATGATGTTTAGAGCAGTCAAATGATCTCCACTAGCCATGACACTTAACAGGATTAAATGGCATATGGAAATAGGGTGTTTCACCAAATTTGGGCTTGTTTGAAGAAACTTGCCAATGTAACTTTGGTGAACCCTAGAAATCAACAGAAATGGGTTCACCATGTTTAAGTCAAGCTAATCATCTCCCCTTGATGCACCACTTGGTGTAGTGTCATCATTTGGGGTTATGATCATGCCCACAAAGTTTGAAGCCTCGGGTAAAAAGTTGGTAGTGTAAAGTTGTTCAAATTTGAATTTGAACAGAAATGGTTTTGGGGTACTCTGATCAAGTTACCCTTCTCCAAAGCTTGTGCCACTTGTCTTAGATGCCTTATTAGACCATCCCAGCATGTGCACCAAGTTTGAGAGCATTTGGACAAGTTTGGCAATGTAAAGTTGCTCAAACTTCAAATATGGACAGAATGGTTTTGAGGGGTTTTGATGATGTTTTCTTGCTTCCCAAGGCATGGGGTTTGGCAAGATCATCAAATATGTTATATATGACACGATAGAATTTCCCTGGAATTTTTTAGAGAATATTTCATTTGTAAATATTTCAAAAGCTTGAAATATCCAGAAAGAGTTTCTAAGGGATTTGTCCAACATTTTGAACATGACCAAGTGTTGAAACTCTTATATATGGACAATATATGTCCTATGAGTCTCCCTGAATTTTGGCAAATATTCTTGAAATAGTTAAATAATTTTTCCCTATTAACGACCATTTCTGGCCTTAAGAAAAAGCTTTTAAACAAAATAGGAAAATATCTTTTAAAATTATACTTTTGTGGTTTCTGGGAGTCCTATATCTACTAGGTCTCAAATATACTTTTTGAAATAATTTTCTCACCCTAAATCAAGCACTTGCAGTGCAAACCTCAATTCAGGGGTTTTTGGAATACTAATTTTTGAAAATACATTTTGGCCAAATTAATTTTATAAGAAAATACTATACTGCTATAAACACTTGGTATGATCATTGGGCAGAAGTTTTGGGTAAGGAGATGAATTCTACAAGAGGGAGTAGTTGACTTAAATGAGCACTTGAAAAACACAGGAAGAAAAACTCAATTCCAAATAAAAGCCAAATGATGCCAAAAAAAATTGCTGGTCCAATTTTTTCATGCTTTATTGATGCAAATGACATGTTACAAAATGCAGGGTGTGACTTTCTATTTTTCTTTTCTTTATTGCAACATGAAAGTACATAAAGTAAAAGCTCGAACTAACTTTATTATATAACTTGCACATGATAACAATGACAGGTCACTAAGAAAACTCTCAAACAAGAAAGGATCAAACTAAAATTTATTGCATCTAAAGAAAAATGATTGAACTAAAATAAGTAAAAGCAAAAAGATAGTGGGATGATACGATGCCGGGGCACCTCCCCCAAGCTTGGTGGAAGCCAAGGGGAGTTCCCATACCTGATACTCAATTCTCTTTTGGTGATAAAGAATATGACGGTGGTGATGAAGATGCGATCTTATCCGTTTCGATGATCCGGAAGGCCTCAATTTCAGTGGGAGTGAGAAGAGGGTAGTATGGTTTAAGGATATCTTCTTCTTCTTCCCCTTTTGGTAGCGCTTTCTCGATTGCAAGTGCTTGATAACCACCGACCTCCTTCCCTTCGTCACCTCTTGGATCTTCTATAGGATCTTCCCTCTTCAGCTCGATCTTAATCAGCCAAGCATCTTCTTCCATCGTGTTGGAAGAGGAAGAAGACATGATGTCTAGCTTGGTAGATCTGACCGAAAACAACGAGAAAGGAAAACGGAAGATTTCTCCGTGATACGGTGGTCAACAGGTTCGGGGAGTATATATAGAATTTTTTATCTTGGGAAACAAGCAAACATAGAAAAATGGAGTCTGGACGATGCCCGAGGTGGGCACAACCCACCTGGGCGCGCCCACGTATGTCTAGCATGCCCTGGCGTATTGTGCCCACCAGGGAATGCTTCCTGGAAGTTTCTTTATTTCCGAAATTTTAAAATATTCCAAAACTGACAGAAAATATTTTTGCGGATTTTTTGGAGTCCGTTTACTTACCGTATCACGTACCTCCTTATTTTGACGATTCTGAAGTGTTCTGGAAGGACTCTTCTATGTGCTCTTCTGGTGTCATAGTTTGGATAATATTACTTTCAACATTAATAGGCGTGCCTGAGATATAATGATTTATTCGTTGCCCATTGACAACCTTCGGGTTATTACAGTCGGAATTATTTATTTTGATGGCTCCAGACCGGTAAACCACCTCGATGACATAGAGGCCTTCCCATTTTGAGAGGAGTTTGCCTGCAAAGAATATGAAACGAGAGTTCACAAAAGAACATATTCTCCGACTTTAAACTCACGTTTTTGAATTCTTTTGTCATGCCATCTTTTACTTTTTCTTTGAATAACTTTGCATTTTCATAAGCTTGGGTTCTCCATTCATTTAATGAGTTTATATAAAATAGCCTCTTTTCGCCAGCAAGTTTGAAATCATAGTTGAGTTCTTTAACTGCCCAATATGCTTTATGTTCTAACTCAAGAGGCAAATGGCAAGCTTTTCCATAAACCATTTTATAAGGAGACATGCCCAAAGGATTTTTATAAGTTGTTCTATAAGCCCAAAGTGCATCATCTAATTTCTTAGACCAATTCTTCCTGGACCTATTAATATTATTTTGCAAAATTAATTTTATTTCCCTATTGCTATGTTCAACTTGACCACTAGACTGAGGGTCATAGGGTGATGCAATTCTATGGTTAACATCATACTTAGTAAGCATTTTACGGAAAGCACCATGAATAAAGTGTGAACCACCATCAATCATTAAATATCTAGGGACTCCAAACCATTGGAAAATAACTTCCTTAAGCATTTTAATAGAGGTGTTGTGATCAGCACTACAAGTTGGAATAGCTTCTACCCATTTAGTAACATAATCAACATCAACCAAAACATGTGTATACCCATTAGAGGAAGGAAAAGGTCCCATGTAATCAAATCCCCAAACATGAAATGGTTCAACATCAAGTGAATAAATCATAGGCATTTCTTGACGCTTACCGATATTACCTATTCTTTGGCATTCATCACAAGATGAGACAAACTTACGGGCATCCTTGAAGACAGTAGGCCAATAAAATCCATACTGCAATACCTTATGAGCAGTTCTATCTCCAGCATGATGCCCCCCATACGCTTCGGAGTGACATTTCCGTAGGATTTGTCCATGTTCATGCTCAGGTACACAACGTCTAATAATACCATCTACTCCTTCTTTATAAAGATGTGGGTCATCCCAAAAGTAATGTCTTAAATCATAGAAGAATTTTTTCTTTTGTTGGTATGTAAAGCTAGGTGACAAATATTTAGCAACAATGTAATTAGCATAATTAGCATACCAAGGTGTACTATGAGAAACGTTTATTGCAGCTAACTGCTCATCGGGAAAACTATCATCAATGGGTAGTGGGTCATCAAGCATATTTTCAAGTCTACACAAGTTATCAGCTATGGGGTTCTCAACTCCTTTTCTATCAATGATATGCAGATCAAATTCTTGCAACAAGGGAACCCAATGAATAAGTCTAGGCTTAGCATCTTTCTTTTCCACAAGATATTTAATAGCAGCATGGTCTGTGTGAATAGTTACTTTAGAGTCAACAATATAAGGTCTAAATTTACAAGCAAACACCACTACTAATAATTTTTTTTTTAGTTGTAGCATAATTTCTTTGAGCGATGTCTAGAGTATTACTAGCATAATGAATAACATTCAATTTCTTATATACTCTTTGTCCTAGAATAGCACCAACAACATAATCACTAGCATCACACATAATTTCAAAAGGCAAGTTCCAATCAGGTGGATGAACAATAGGTGCAGAGATTAAGGCTTTCTTGAGTGTTTCAAAGGCTTCAAGGCAATTATCATAAAAAAACAAAAGTAATATCCTTTCGCAAAAGATTAGTGAGAGGCCTAGAAATTTTAGAGAAGTCTTTAATAAAGCTCCTATAGAAACCAGCATGGCCTAGGAAACTACAAATACCTTTTATGTCCTTGGGACATGGCATTTTCTCAATAGCATGAACCTTAGCTTGGTCTACTCCAATACCTCTTTCAGAAATTTTATGACCCAAGACAATGCCTTCATTAACCATAAAGTGGCACTTCTCCCAATTCAAGACAAGATTTGTTTGTTCACATCTCTGCAAAACTCGATCAAGATTGCCTAAACAATCATCAAATGACTTCCCATAGACAGAGAAATCATCCATGAAAACCTGTAAAATCTTTTCACAAAAGTCAGACAATATAGCAGTCATACATCTTTGAAAGGTACCAGGTGCATTGCATAAACCAAAAGGCATACGTGTATAAGCATAAGTTCCAAAGGGACAAGTAAACGTAGTCTTTTCTTGATCAGGTTGAGAAACATGTATTTGTGAAAAGCCAGAATATCCATCAATGAAGCAATAAATGTGTGTGCTTAGATAGTCTTTCAAGCATTTGAAGGGTAATGATCTTTTCTAGTGTCTTTATTTAATTTTCTAAAATCAATAACCATTCTATGTCCTCTAACAATTCTTTGTGGAATAAGTTCATTCTTATCATTAGGAACAATAGTTATACCTCCTTTCTTAGGGACACAATGAACATGACTTAACCATCTACTATCAACTATGGGATATATTATACGTGCTTCCAGAAATTTTAATATTTCCGTTCTTACCACTTCTTTCATCTTCGGATGTAATCGACGTTGGTGATTAACAACTGGTTTAGCATCACGTTCCATATTAATTTTGTGCTGACATAGAGTGGGAATAATGCTCTTTAAATCATCAAGAGTATATCCAATAGCAGCTATGTGCTTCCATAGAACTTTCAATAATCTTTCTTCTTCATGTTCTGAAAGGTTAGCACTGATAATAACAGGATATATTTTCTTTGCATCAAGATAAGCATATTTCAAAGTGCCTGGCAGTTGTTTTAATCAAACACAGGATCACCTTTAGGTGGAGGAGGACCTCCAAGAGTTTGAATAGGCAGATTTTGTTTCAGTAGGGGACGTTGTTCAAAGATTTTTTTTTATCTATTTCATTTCTTTCATTCATATGTGAATCATTTTCATGATCTAGTAAATATTGCTCTAAAGGATCAGTGGGTGGCATAACAATAGAAACAAGACCAATTAATTCATCCTTACTAGGCAATTCTTTATCATGAAGTTTCCTACTAAACTTGGAAACATTAAATTCATGAGACTCATCACCAAAACTAACACCAACTATTTGCTTCTGACAGTCTATTTGAGCATTAATGGTGTTCAAGAAAGGTCTACGAAAGATAATGGGACAGAAGTCATCATGTGGGGAACCAAGAACAAGAAAATCAGTAGGGTATTTTATTTTCCCACACAAGACTTCAACATCTCTAACAATCACAATTGGTGATATAGTGCCTCTATTAGCAAGTTTAATAGTGACATCAATGTCTTCTATTTCTGTAGGTTCTATGTCATTAATAATTTCTTTGTATAAAGAGTAGAAAATAGCACTCACACTAGCACCTATGTCACATAAAACATGATAACAATGATCTCCTATTTTAACTGAAATAACAGGCATGCCCACAATTGGTCTATGTTTATCCCTTTTATCAGGTTTGGCAATTCTAGCAGCCTCTTCATTAAAGCAAATAACATGCCCATCTACATTTTCTTCCAAGAGATCCTTTACCATAGCAATATTAGGTTCTACTTTAATTTGCTCATCTGGTTTAGGTGTTCTAATATAACTTTTGTTAACCACAGTTGAAACTTTAGGATGTTCCTTTATCCTAGCAGGGAAAGGTGGTTTCTCAATATAAGCAGAAGGAACAACTGGATCAACATTATAAAGTATAGTTTCTTCCTTGACTGGTACCCGCTCTTTAATTTCTTCTTTAATAAGTGGGTGATATTAAACCACTTCTATTTAGGGAGTTCAACATGGCTAGCAAATGATTCACAAAAGGAGGCTACTATCTTAGAGTCAAGTCCATATTTAGTGCTAATTAAACTTTTGAAAAGCATCGGTATCCATAAAAGATTTAACACAATAATATTTAAGATTAATACTTGACTCTTTACCTTCGTCGAGTTCCCAATCTTCAGAGTTGCGTTTAATTCTTTCCAAAAGATCCCACCGGAATTCAATAGTCTTCTTCATAAAAGAACCAGCACAAGAAGCAACAAGCATGGATCGATCATTATGAGAAAGCCGAGCATAAAAATTTTGGATAACAATTTCTCTTGAGAGCTCATGATTGGAGAATAAATATTACATTGACTTGAGCCTCCCCCAAGCTAGAGCGATACTTTCTCCTTCACGAGGCAAAAAATTATGTATATAATTCTGATCATGATGAACTAGATGCATATGCTAATTTTTTTGGTGGAACTCCAATTTTAATCGGTTCCAGTGCCATGATCCAATATCATCGCATAGCCTACACCATGCTAATGCTTTTTTCCTTCAAAGATAAAGCAAAAACCTTCTTCATAACTTTATCCATGGGTAGACCTGCAAGCTTAAACAATCCACAAATTTGTTCCACATATATCAAGTGCATATCAGGATGTTCGGTTCCATCTCCTGCATAAGGATTAGCTAGCGGTTGTTCTATCAGACCCAAAGGGATTTCATATTCAATATTTTCAATAGGTGCAGCAGGTTGAGGGGTAACTAATTGTGGATCCGTACGAGGTGAAGATACCCCGAACAAACCCCTCAAAGGATTGTTTTCCATAGTGACAAGTGACAATAAATTTCAGCACACTATATAAATGTTTCCTTACCAAATTCCACTTACCAAAGGCGCTTCGCTCCCCGTTAACGGCGCCAAAAATAGCCTTGATGACCCATAAGTATACGGGATCATTTTTAGCTCTTTTCGATAAGTAAGAGTGTCGAACCCAGCAAGGAGCAGAAGGAAAAGACAAGTAGTTTTCAGTAAGGTAATGTCTGCAAGTGTTGAAACTATAAGTAGCAGGTTGTCTGATAGCAAGATAATTTGTAGCGAGCAAGTAATGATAATAGTAACAAGTATGCATAAAGGTAGCCCAATCCTTTTGAGGCAAAGGACATGCCAAAACGGTCTTTTATGATAAGCAAAGCGTTCTTGAGGGTACACGGGAATTTCATCTAGTCACTTTTGTCATGTTGGTTTGATTTGTGTTCGCTACTTTGATAATTTGATATGTGGGTGGACCGGTGCTTAGGTTTTTTTTTCTTACTTGAAAAACCTCCTAGTTATGATTAAACCTCTCGCAAGCATCCAAAACTACGAGAAAAGTAATAAGAATAAATTCGAACCATAGTATTAAACTCTAGGATCCAATTGATCCCTTACGGAATAGTGCATAAACTAGGGTTTAAGTTTCTGTCACTCTAGCAACCCACCATCTATTTACTACTCCACAATTTATTCCCTTAGGCCCAAATATGGTGAAGTAGTCGACGTTCACATGACACCACTAAGGGAATCACAACATACATACTACCAAAATATAGAACACATATCAAATTCACATGATTACTTTCAACATGATTTCTCCCATGACCTCAAGAACAAAGGTAACTAATCACAAGTGATGAACATGCTCAAGATCATAGGGGTATTAATATACATAATGGATCTGAACATATAATCTTCCACCAAATAAACCATATAGTAATCAACTACAAGATGTAATGAACACTACTAGTCACCCTCTAGCAACGATCTGTAGTTCTGATAACAATATTGAATACAAGAGATGAACTAGGGTTTGAGATGAGATGGTGTTGTTGAAGATATTGATGTAGATTGCCCTCCCCAAGATGGGAGAGTGGTTGGTGATGATGATGTTCCCCCTCCGAGAGGGAAGTTCCCCCGGTGGAATCGCTCCCCCGGAGGGCAAAAGTGCTCCTGCCCAAGTTCCGCCTCGAGACGGCAGCTCTTCATCCCGAAAGTCTTCTCCTTATTTTTTTTAGGTCAAAGTCACTTATATACTAGAAGATGGGAACTATCAGTGGGTCGAGGAGGCCACAACCCACCAGGGCGCGCCTGGGGGGGCTGGCGTGCCTAGGTGGGTTGTACCCACCTTGTGGCCCCCTCTGGTGTTTATTGGCTCCAATATTTCTTAAATAATCCATAAAAATTCTCCATGAAGTTTCAGCTTGTTTGGAGTTGTGTATAATAGGTGGTGTGACATATCTTTTCCAGGTCCAGATTTCCAGCTACCAGAATTCTCCCTCTTGGTGTGTTCCTTCAAATTATGAGAGAAAAGGCTTAAGAATTACTCCAGAAAGAATTATTATGGATAAAAACATTATAAATAACAGTAAGAAAACATGATGCTAAATGGACGTATCAGTACACTGTACCCACATCACATAATCCATGGCCTCGCACTCCCATTTGGGTGGACCAATGACATTTCGACAAAACCTATCTATTGCCATCACACTCTCCCAGCCACTCCGACAAGCTCCCCTATGGGCTAAGTCCTGAGTGGCCCCAATGTCAACCCGTGACATTCCCGATGTCTACCCGCGACATCCAACGGCCACCGTCGTGGCAAAACAGAAACGGTCCCAAACGGGACATGATATCTCAATACCAACCACGGGCACACAAGGTTATGTCTGCTTACCGGGCTAGGGTACTGCACGCCCATAACCTTCCCTCGTTAGAGGCACCGGCGAAAGGCGTGACAATAGACCGCATTAGGGCCTTCCCATAAAGGCAAATGTGGCTGTACTGGAAAAGCCCGATTCGGTGGCACCTGACCAACTTAATGACGGAATTTATCCCCAAAGTTTAACTGGTACTCCGATGTCACATATCCACCTATAATCCAAGATATAGCAATATCCAACAAATAATCTGAAACATACTAGAACCATAACCAAATACTCCGAGGCAACATACTACTATCATGAGGAATCCAAGAAACATGATACTGCTAATCCAATCACAAAAGTAAACTAGCTAACCATAAACCAACATGATGACATCATATCCCAAATAATACTCCAAAGCATAATATCAACTGCCATCATGAAAATAATATAATTCACTAATAATCCAATGGCAAAGCTAAGATCCACATGCAACCTCAAATCAAACATAATACTCCAAAGCATAACATCATCAATCATCATGAAAATGATCATAATAGCCACTAATAATCCAAAGGTAACAACTCATCCTTATAAGCTGCAAAATATTGATCCTATAACTCCAAGCAACATCATGGCAATAGCAAGATCAAAAACAACTCCGAGAAATGCCATAAACAAACCACACATAGCTAATGCAATATTTTAAGAAAGTTTATATAAGTAAACCATGTCACTACATTGCAATCATGCAAATGGAGGGTGTGGCTTGCCTGGGGGGGACTGTATTCACCGGAAAGAAGTGAAAGAAGCTCACGGAAAGAAGCACCAGAAACAGTTCTCTCTCGGAGGGGGCTGATTTAGTGCAAGGGAAAAATGGTCATTTTCAGAATTTTAACACATGGTGAAAATGATGCCAACAGAACTGGCTCGACGAGACGAAGTGGGCTTTGGAATCACCTCAATCGGAGTTGGGAGCAAAAAGATATAGTTGTTTTTCTGCCAGGGACCTGTCTATAAGAAAATCATCACAAACATGCCCTCAGCAGGAAAAATAGAACGTGCCTCTCTGGATGTACGCTTTCTATGAAGTGAAAACGTATTCTAGGCTGAAGTAGACGAATAATGCACCTTCGGGAAGGGAAGACTTATTCCAGTGGAATACGTCTCCACTTATCCACGCTGGCAGGCGCGGGGCCGGCCCTTGAGCGACTGTTAGGTGGGACCGCGGGGTCCAACGGCCAGCTGGAGTGGAGGGGCTTCGTCTCCTTCTTCTTCCCGATGTCGCTCGCAGATCAGATGAGGGCCATCGGCACCGGCGCTCGCTCCGGCGACTCGGGCCACGACAGGCTAGGGCGTTGCCGAAGATGGATGTGCCATTCCATCCCGCGGGCGTGGGTGGCCACGCCAGCCTCGGGAGCTGCTGGAGTTGGATGCGCCCCTGACTTGGGAGGTAGGCGGGCACCACGAGCTTCAGGCCGCGGCAAGAGGGTACCGGAGGAGGAGAAGGTCGGGGAGTCTCCGGAGTGGTGGTGGTGGTATGCTGGAGGTGGAAGAGAGGAGAGAGGAGCTTCGGCTCACCGCAATCGAAGCGGACAGAAGCAGCGGGCACGGAAAGCATTCGCGGCGGGGAGGAGCTCCAGAGCGAAGGGAAGAAGCTAGGGAGGACTAGAAGAGGTGGGTGAGGTGAGAGGTGAGGAGAGATGGGTGTCGGTGTCAAAACCGGCATATCTCGGGTAGGGGTCCCGAACTGTGCATCTAAGGATCGAAGCTAACAGGAGGCAGGGGACACTTTGTTTACCCTAGTTTGGGCCCTCTTGATGGAGGTAATACCCCACTTCCTGCTAGTTTGACTTTGATGAGTATAGGGGTTACAAGAGTTGATCTACCTCGAGATCGAGACGACTAAACCCTAGATGTCTAGCCTGTATGATTATGAATGCCTCTACGGACTAAACCCTCTGGTTTATATAGACACCGGAGGGGCTAGGGTTGTACAGAGTCGGTTTACAGAGAAAGGAATCTTCATATCCGCACGCCAACCTTGCCTTCCAGGCCAAGGAGAGTCCTATCTGGACACGGGGGTGAGTCTTCCATTTTGTACCTCCATGGCCCATCAGTCCAGCCCATGTTACGTAGGCCGGACACCTGATGACCCCGTAGTCCAGGACTCTGTCAGTAGCCCCTGAACAAGGCTTCAATGACAATGTGTCTGGCGCGCAGATTGTCTTCGGCATTGCAAGACGGGTTCCTCCTCCGAATTCTTCAGGATAGCTGATCAACATTTAGCTATGCCCGCCTCTGTTCAGACAATTACAACCCACTACCACAAGGCTATTACACTTAGTTTAGAAAACATAATATGTCTCTACTGACAGCTTTTACTAGTGAGACGTCAAGTCTGGCCTTTCCATCATTTCGAATTGTTTTTCAACTTTCCGTTTCGCATTTCAAGACACTGCCTCTGGTGACACGTATTGTCAAAACAGAGATCGTGTCCCCTTATCATGGGATTTTCATCAATACGGGTTCGGGTAACTCAATGGTGCCGCCCGCACGACTTCTTGGGAACATGCGAGTTTTAAGGCTGGGGGCGCTCTATATTCTCGGCCCTTATAAGGGGATAATAATCCGCCTTTTCATCCCACACATTTCTTCTTCCTCAGCACATCCTCCCTCGAGCTCCAGCGCCCAAGATTTGATTCCCTCCATCCCCAGAAAACATTCTAGCCATGTCGTGGTCCGGATCACACGGCAAGTGGATGCCCTCCTCCGTCACAGAGGAGAATATCAAGGAGCTTCGGGAAGCGGGGTATTTAGCCGAGGCAATCACCCATCAGCTTCCAGCCAAGAAACAGATCGTCCCCACTCCGGAGCCCCATGAGAGGGTAGTATTCATTCCCCATTTTCTTCTTGGACTAGGGTTTCTCCTCCATCCCTTTGTCCGTGGCCTTATATTTTACTACGGGCTAGATTTCCATGATCTGGCCCCGAATTCCTTCCTCAACATCTCGGCATTCATCGTCGTGTGCGAGGCATTTCTCCGCATCCATCCCCACTTCAGCCTTTGGCTCAAGGTTTTCAATGTGAAGCCAAAAGTGGTGGATGGGCAACACGCAGAGTGCGGCGGCGCTATGGTGAAAAACTCCCCAATGTCACTTGGCCCAAAGGCACCTTCGTGGAGACCGTGAAGGGGTGGCAGCAGGAGTGGTTCTATGTCACGGAACCCCGTGACTCCACATGGGCTGCTCCTCCCAGATTTAAGTCCGCGCCTCCCCTAGGGTTGACATCCTGGCTCAATAAGGGCCTGGACTGGGAGTCATCCGATGAAGTGACGATGCTACAGACTCTCATCAAGAACATGGTAGACAAAGATACCAGCCTCGCTAGCGTGATCTAGATAATGCTTTTCCACCGGATGCTGCCTTGCCAGGACCGGACTCAGTGCATGTGGGAGTTCGATCCGGCCGGTCCCCGGACACTGCAGTGATTCTTTGGCACGAAGCACGAAGATATGTGGAAACTGCTATTCAGGACCCAAAAGAAGTGGCCGAAGACGACCGAAGACCTCGGCCTCGACTGTACTCACGCAGCATCTCCCGTAATTTTTCATGATGATTTTACTATTGGTAAACCCAAGGGGCATACTAAGCTTTCCATTCTTCCCATAGGGGTGGACGAAGAAAGCGAAGTGGATTCACTATCCGGCTCCGCTACCCGAAGACCCAGCTATCCCTCTACTAACGAGGATGCTAGTTCGGGCGCCATGTAAAGCGCCGGAAAAGAAGGCCTAGAAGCAGGGCTCGGAGGCCAAAAGCGGCCTCCGCCGTAAAGGTGCTTCGGACATAGTGTCCGAGGACACTAAGACTCAAGGGAGGATCTCCCTCACGGATGACTCCGAATCAGGCACCGATGAGTGGCGCCCTACGCCGAAGCCCCTGGCCGAATGGTAAGTGCCCCTTAAGGTATTTTGCACTTATATACTTTTCTGCCTTGTGATTGTAACGTACTATATTGTCACATCCCTAGTTAGCACTTGCTTTACTACCTAGCTAGAGTGTGCATCATGTTTACTTTCAAAGAAACTTGAAATGGGATTAACAGAAACCCCAGCACCCCTCTCCTAACAACCAGGGTTTGTTAAAATATTTTCCAATGTACCCAAAATTCCCTTCAAAAATGTTCATCACTTCTGCCTTGGTCTTAAACCTCTGCCAAAAATGGTGCACATTTTTCTAGGACACTCAAGGGCTTTGGATTAAATCATATGGTATTTGTATTTGGGCATTTAAATACTTTAAAATATATAAAATGCTCAAATAATCATGAACTATAATGTTTCCTAGTGTTCATATTATATACAGTGGGCATGACAAGTTTCATGAGTTATAAAAATGTTTTGGCATTTTTAATAATTGAACAAAGCTGCAAAAGAAATGTAACAGAAAAGAAATAGAAAAAAGAGAGAGAGAGAGAAGGAGTTACCTGGTGCCCCACCCGGCCCACCTGTCGGCCCAGCCCAGTTGCCGCTCCAGCGAGCTGCTTGGCTCGGCCAGGCAGGCAGGCAGGTGCTCGACGGTGACCGCACCGCGCGCCACGCAGCTGCCCGCCGCCCTGCTTCCTCCCCTCGCCGCCCTGGAAGCCTGGATCGGTCGTACACGTCGCCCCCGACCTCGCAGACACCTCCCCCTCTCCCCAGCTCCTCTCTCTCTCGCCCTCCCCGCGCCATGGCCGACGCCGTCGTGCTCTCACCGTCGTAGAAGTCGCGCCCACCGTCGTCCCTGAGCCCCGCCTTGGTGTCCGTCGTCTCCGCCGCCCTCGACTATTTCGAACAGGCCGAGCCCCGAGCGCTCGCCCACCCTGGAGACGCCCCCGACCCCTTCTTCCCCAACTCCGGCCACGGAGATCCCCCTCTCCGTCCCGCTCAGCTCCGACCACCCCCGAGCTAGCTCTGGCGCCTGCTGCAACCCCTGTGAGCCCAGCTTCGTCCTCCCCCTCTCCGTTGGCTCTCTTCTGCCCTGGAACGCACCGCACGAAGCTCACCTGCACACACCGCCGCGGAGCTCGTCGTCGACGAGGCTCCGGCCATCCATTGGTCCGGCCACCGTGCCTATCAGCTTCACCATCACACGTAGGTGCTGTAGGACCACTCCACGCTCCTCCACGAGCACCGCACTGTCGTTTTCGACTTCGCCGAACTCCGTCCGCTGCTGGACTCGTCGTCGGCGTCATCTCCGGCGACCCCGAGGCCAGCCACCACCTCCACTCGATGCGGTTTGCTTCCAGCTACCCGTAGGTGTGCTCCGCCGTCGATTTGGCAGCCGGAGCACGAAACTCGCACCCCACCGCCGTGTTTGGCCTCGCCGGCGGCTAAACGCCGGCGAGATGGACCTGTTTGACCACGGGTTTGACCCCCCTGGGTCACTAACATGTGGGCCCTGCCCGCAAGTCAAACCTAGTTTAGGTGTTATTTTAATTCTAATTAGTTAATTAGTTAACTGTGACACTGACCAGTGGGTCCCACTGGTCAGGTTTGACTTGGACTGGCCCTGTTGACTGCCTGATGTCAGCATGATGTAATGCTGACGCAGTAAAGGATTTTCTGGGATTTTTAGATTTAAAAATAATTCAGGAAATTCCAGAAAATGCCTAAACTTTAAAAAAATCATATAAATTCAACAGTAGCTCAGATGCAAAAGATTTATACATGAAAAATGATCAGAAAAATCCAATCTTTCCAATGGCACTGGTTTCATGCATGTTTGAGAAAGTTAACCTTGCTGTATACTTAAAAACATGATAATGCACTTATTTAAATAATAGTTAAAATGCCAATTTGAATCTTTGATTCAAATAGGCTCAAACCCTTCTGGTTTTAGTTGCATTAGCCAACACACATGCATCTTGCCATGTCATGAGCATGCATCATATTGTTGCATTTGTTTGTTAATGATTGTATCGCCGGTATTCTCTGTGTTAGGTCCTGCTCCCGAGGATACTGCTGCGTATCCAGTTGAAGAGCAGTACCCGACAACTACCTTGTCAGGCAAGCAATCATTGATCATTCCGATACAAACCCAATATTCTCGCTCCTGCTCTCTTTTACTGCATTAAGGCAACAGCGTGTGAACTGCTACTTGCTGCGGTAGTTGAACCCTATCCCTTGCATGACCTGTCATTGCCACAGTAAATAGTTGAAACCCACTAGCATGTGTAGGAGTTGATTGAGCCATGTGATGTGTGATCCACCATGCTATTTGTTTATGTTGCCTGCTATGCTTAGAGTTGTGTCTGGTCTGGTTCATCAGGGTGATGGATCAAAGTGAAATGATCATACCGATAAAGAGAAGGAAGTGTGGAATACGCTTGGTAAAGGTATCGATGAAAGGCCATGTAGGAGTACATGGTGGGTTGTTTCATTGGAATCGTCCATAGGACCCGAGATCTGTATGTGTGGTTTAAGTTACAGCTACTACCACACATTGGGATCCTTAATTGACCCTCTCGGCTTATTAATTACCCTTGATCTCTGTCCAGGAGTTGCAACTAGTTTCTGGTGTTTATAGATTACTGGAGGTCGTGCACAACGCTGACCCTCGGGGTGGGTTGTGATGCGACAGGTACGTGGCACGGTGTACCGGTTGCCCGTTTGGTGACTCGGGAACCCTGTACACATCGTTTGGGGCCGTGAGCGACACCCCGGCCGGATCTCCCCACGGATGGAACCCAAATAGGCGATAAACCTGGATGAGAGACTTGAGTAGTTAGTCAGGTCGTGGCCGACACCCTCGCTGGGCTTCCGCTTGAAGGTTGCCGAGTACATGTCGAGTACACGGCGATAAGTGGTGGGAGCGTGTGTGAAGAGGTACACCGCTGCAGGGTTATCAATCTATTCGAATAGCCGTTGTTCGCGGTACGAACTACTTGGTTACTCTTACAGTTCATAGACAAGTTGATGGATACTACTAAAAGCCTCAAGATAAGTGTGAGTGCCGTGGATGGCCCTTCCGTAGGATGACGGAAGAGGATCCTCGGTAGTGTATTGATGTGGTGAGTAGAGGACTCGTGTTCGTAATAACATCTTGCAATCTGTTGTGAGTTGTAGTATAGGTTAGCCAAGGTCAAAGCTGGCATTCTGCTATGAACTCCACTACCCCCTTTGATAATGTTGCATGTATGATAGGTTCTGTGGTAAGACTTGCTGAGTACCTTTGTACTCATGTTTGCTTAATAACTGTTGTAGAGGAGAACCCTGCCCCTGCTGATGGGTTCTACATAGACGTTGACGTCGACGAGTAGCTTGACACCCAGACGGAGATCTGGAGCTTGTGAAGGGCCTTGTAGATAGTCAGGCTACACCAAGCCTGTTTTATTTTCTAAGTTGTCTGTCCTCAGACATGTAGCTTCCGCTTGTGCTTGTATGATTGTATGACTTGAGTGTTGGGTCATGTGACCCCTACCTGTATGGATATGTTATGTATGGCTCTTGGAGCCTCTTAAATAAAGTACTTTGAGTCATAGAGTTCTGTTGTGATGCAATGTTGTATTTGCACATATTGAGCATATTGCGTGTATGATTGAAATGCTTGGTATGTGTGGGATCCGACACCTAGTTGTTTTCCTTTGGTAGCCTATCTTACAGGGAAATGCCTCCTAGTGTCTCCAATGAGCCTTGGTAGCTTGCTACTGCTCGGAACACGTAGGCTGGCCGGCATGTGTCCTCCTTCGTTCCTGTGTCTGTCCCTTAGGGGAAATGTCACGCGTTGTTCCTTTAAGTCCATGTAGCTTGCTACGACTTGAGTTCATACGTTGATGACCGACACGTTCGTTGCTGGGTCATGGATGCCTGTCTCTGTAACTTAGTGCCACTTTTGGTTTATAAATAGCCATGTCGGCCCGGGTTCTCTGTCATATGGATGCTAGCGACACTGTCATATACGTGTGCCAAAATGCGCAAACGGTCCCGGGCCAGGTAAGGTGGCACCCGTGGGGTTACCGTGCGTGAGGCCGCAAAGTGATATGACGTGTTACAGCTAGATCGGTGTGACTTAGGATCGGGGTCCTGACAGCGTTGGCATCAGAGCTGGACTGCCTGTAGGTTTCTCAAGCCAAACTGGTCGATGTTGAGTCTAGAAAAATTATTAGTTATATGTAGGGGAATTGATTGTGGAAGGGAACGTAAGGCTCTTGTTACTCCTTTACCTTATGCCCTTCTAATCTGAGTCAGTCTATTCTTTCTACGGGGATTTAGGACTAGGCCTCTTATCCTTACTAGGTTCACGTGTTACTAATCCGTAGACTCTTAGGATTGTTGGGTTCAAGCCTCAGTTTAGTTTCTATCCTTTTTAGTATGATGATTGTTGGACCCGGAACCTTGATATAGAATTGTTGAGTGGCTATGCTATCATTTGTATGATGTCTCAAATCTTTGTTTGAGCATTTACAGTTGTTATGCTGCCCGATTTCTTCCAGAAACACTAATGCCTTTGCATTATTCCGTGTTTCAGATGTCTGGCCGCATCCCTCACCAAGTGGTTCGTTTGACTCGGTGCATTAATGTGCCCGGTCACACGGCCATTCTAGTCCGTGTGCTGACTGAGACCGATTATCGCTGGTATCCTGAATACACCGTGGAGGAACAGTACCGGGATTTCAATCAGAGTCAGTATTTCTGCACAGTCCGGATATACCCCTCATATCCTGGAGCTAACGACCCCATCCATTGGTCTTATGGACTTGGGGTTACCATCGAGATGGCAGTACAGGATGCCGCCTATTCAATGATGACCATCCTCCGTGCTAGGCATGCCCTGTTGCTGAACACTGAGTTCTGTTACATGCCAGCCTCACTTCCCGGAGAGGAAGGCTACTACACTGGTCTGTATACTGATGCTGCTCATGAAGAGCCACTGCTTCAGACTACTGTTCAGATGCTGGAGGATCGGGACCGTGAGGTCCGTGCCCTCCGAATGGAAATGTATAACACTCGGGCCGCCCACTGGACTACTTTGACACGGCTTGCACCTGCTGTGCATGCCGGATACCTGGACATGCGGGATTTGTACCCCGTGCGGACTCGTCTGCCTGATCGCATGGATTGGCGTGACGTTGGGGGTATTACACCTCCACGTGGGCGTCGGTTACCACCAGCATCGGGACCGAGGCCACATCCATGTCCCTATGGTCCACAGCCTTCGAGTGCTCGCGAGTTTCAAGATCCATCTGTTCCACTTCCAGGCTACGGTGGTAATCTTTATGAAGATTACTACGCGAATGTCTGAGCTAGACCGTGGTTGTAGTAGTATCGTAGTAGTTGTATTTCCACAGTCCTGCGCGTCTTGTGGAATATGACTTAGTGTGTACTGAGTTCCGGAGGTGTAGTTAAATAATGTATAGGAGCTTGGAATGCCTCTGATGGAATGTATCGTCTTTCACCGCAGTTGTACTTTAGCCTTGGCTTGTACTGAACTATGTATGGTGTGTATGACCACTGGTGTATATATAGCAGTTTCTATATTACCATATCGTACGGATAAACATCCTTGCATTCCGTGTCATCCATTACATTCTGCACTTCTATGTCAAATTTTTGCCATCCTTGTCTAAACCGTTATTTTGTTTTCCTAGGATAGTCAACACTCGCAACACTCCTGTTGCTCAGGAGCAGGGTGAGGCTAGTGGGGCTAGAGATGGGAATCTGCCCCAGCCACCCTCCTTGGCGGAACTTATGCTCGAAGCAGAACGGAACAAGAGAGAGACCAACCGTCTGCTGGAACGCATAGAGCAGAACACTGGGTTCCGCTAGAGGAATGACGTGGTGTCAATCAATGACTTTATCAAGATGTGTCCACCGAAGTTCCATCACTCCACTGAACCTCTAGATGCTGATGACTGGCTACGTAGTATCACCCACAAGCTACACTCTGCCCGTGTGGCCGAAGCCGACAAGGTTACCTACGCCGCCTACCATCTTGAGGGCCCTGCCAGTCTTTGGTGGGAAAACTTTGAAGCTATGCGTCCTGCTGGCCAAATCACTACTTGGGTTGAGTTCAGTGAGGCATTCCGTGAACATCACATTCCGGAAGGTCTCATGGATCGCAAGCGGGAGGAATTCTGCAATTTCACCCAGGGCCGGTTAACTGTGGATGGCTATAGCCGCGAGTTTGGCAACTTGGCACGCTATGCACCTGAGGAAGTATCCACCGATGCCAAGAAACAGGCGAGGTTCCGCAAGGGACTTAGCCCTGAACTCCGCCGAGATCTACGTCTGCATGAGTGCACTTCCTTCCAGAAGTTGGTTAACAAGGCTATCAGTGCTGAAACAGGCCAGACCGACTTCGAGGCCACCCGCAAGCATACTTGAGACTTTGGTTCCTCATCCGGCTCTGGCTCTCACAAGCGCCGTGTGTGGGTTCCTAACACTGCTCTGCCACCCAAGTACATACCGAGGCCATCCTATGAGGTGCCTCGCCCAACTCAACAGTTTGCACCTGCTAAGACCTATGGAGGACCACCTTCCAACTTTGCTCCATGCACCACAACTGTGACATGCTTCAAGTATGGAGAACCGGGGCACTACATGCGTGAGTGTCCTCAGAACCAACCAGGAAAACCCGTTGGCCGTGGTAAACCAACCGGCAAGGTGAATTATGTCAAGCCAATCCCCACTACACGTGGTCATGTCAACTATGTCTCTGCCGAAGAAGCTTATGAGGATCCTAACGTCGTCCTTGGTACGCTTCTCGTAAACTGCCACCCGGCATCTGTTCTTTTCGATACTGGAGCATCACATTCCTTCATATCTGAGAGCTATGCTCGATTGCACAACATGACTTTTTGTGACATGCCTACTTCCATGGTTATTCAAACTCCTGGTTCAAAGTGGCAAACCCCTAGGGTAAGCCATGGAAATGAAATCCTTGTCGATAGACTTGTTTTCCTAGCATCTCTAATCGCTCTCAAGTCCTTGGACATAAACATCATTTTGGGTATGGATTGGATGACAACTCATTACGCCAAAATTGATTGCTATACTAGGACCGTTCAACTTACACATCCATCTGGCAAGATAGTCAATGTCTTGACCCGAATGGCTGAGCGTCAGCTCTACTCTCTTAATGCCAGCCCTCTACCAGAACTCGAAGATATCCCGGTAGTCCGTGACTTTCCGGATGTTTTTCCAGAAGAACTGCCAGGAGTTCCAGCTGACAGAGATGTCGAGTTCGTGATAGATCTTATCCCTAGAACTGTCCCAATCTCTAGGAGACCTTATAAGATGGCACCACTAGAATTATCTGAGCTAAAGAAACAACTCGATGAGTCCTTGCAAAAAGGTTTCATCCATCCTAGTTCTTCCCCTTGGGCTTGCCCCGTCCTCTTCGTCAAGAAGAATGATGGAACGGAGCGGATGGTTGTAGATTACCGACCTGTTAATCTGGTCACCATAAAGAACAAGTATCCGCTTCGCATGATCAACGACCTGTATGATCAGCTCGCTGGATCCTCAGTCTTCTCTAAGATGGATTTGAGGTTGGGTTACCATCAAATCAAAATCAAGAACGGGGACATCCCCAAAACGGCTTTTGTTACTCGTTATGGCCAATATGAGTACACCGTCATGTCCTTTGGGTTAACCAATGCCCCAGCTACCTTTTCTCGGTTAATGAATTCTATATTCATGGAGTACTTGGATAAGTTCGTCGTGGTATACCTCGATGATATACTCATCTATTCCAAGAACAAGGAAGATCATGCCGAGCATTTAAGGCTGGTATTGACGAAACTTCGAGAGCACCGCCTTTATGCCAAATCCTCTAAATGTGAATTTTGGTTGCCAGAAGTTAGGTCATGTGATCTCTGGCAAGGGTATTGCTGTCAATCCCGAGCGAGTTCAAGCCGTCCTTGATTGGACTCCCCCTGAATCGGTCAAGCAAGTTAGGAGTTTTCTTGGCTTAGCAAGCTATTGCCGACGCTTCGTCGAGAATTTCTCCAAGGTTGCTAAACCTTTAACTGAGCTCCTCAAGAAAGATAAAAAGTTTGAGTGGACCCCACAGTGCGAGTCCAATTTTCAGGAACTGAAAAGACGCCTGACATCTGCACCTATACTGGTACCACCAGACTTTTCCAAGGATTTTATAATCTATTGCGACGCCTCGCGACAAGGACTAGGTTGCATTCTCATGCAAGATCGTCAAGTGATTGCATACGCATCCCGACAGTTGCGTCCACATGAGGATAACTATCCTACTCATGATCTAGAGCTTGCAGCTGTAGTCCATGCACTCAAAACATGGCGACATTACCTTCTTGGTAATCGCTGTGAAATCTTCACTGGTCATCAAAGTTTGAAGTATATCTTCAGCCAACCGTATTTGAATCTCAGGCAAAGACGTTGGGTTGAGTTGCTCATAGACTACGACTTAGGAATCACCTATACCCCTGGAAAGGCCAATGTCATGGCTAATGCACTAAGTCGTAAGTCATATTGTAACAATTTAATGTTACAACAAAGTCAACCACTTCTCCACGAGGAATTCCGTAAGCTTAACCTTCACATTGTTCCTCGAGGATTCCTTTCCACCTTGGTGGCAAAACCTACCCTTATGGATCAAATCATAGTTGCCCAACGGTATGATAAAGGCATATCTCGGATCAAGGAGAACATTGCTAGCGGAGTTGCTAGAAGTTTCTCTATGGATGATCGAGGTGTAGTGTACTTCGAGAACCGCTTGGTGGTACCCAAGAAACCACAACTACGACAAATGATCCTTAAGGAGGCTCATGAATCTCCTCTCACGATTTATCCCGGTAGTACCAAAATGTATCAGGATCTACGTCAGAGATTCTGGTGGACTAGGATGAAGAGAGAAATCGCTCAATTCATTGCAAACTGCGACGTTTGTCGTCGAGTCAAAGAAGAGCATCAACGGCCTGCTGGCACCCTTCAACCTTTAGCTATTCCTGAATGGAAATGGGACAAAGTCGGTATGGACTTCATTACCGGATTTCCCAGGACCAGGAAAGGGAATAATGCTATCTTCGTCGTTATCGACCGCCTCTCTAAAGTAGCTCATTTCCTCCCTGTTCGAGAGAGTATTACCGCTAGCCAGCTAGCAGACTTGTATGTCTCTCGGATAGTATCACTTCATGGTGTACCGTTAGAGATTAACTCAGATCGTGGAAGTCTTTTCACATCACGATTTTGGGAAAGTTTCCAAAATGCTATGGGAACCCATCTCTCCTTCAGTACCGCCTTCCATCCCCAGTCAAGTGGTCAAGTGGAATGAGTCAATCAAATTATGGAAGACATGCTTCGAGCCTCTATCATTTCTTTCGGTATGGAATGGGAAAAATGTCTTCCATTTGCCGAATTCGCTTATAACAATAGTTATCAAGCCAGCTTGGGCAAAGCTCCCTTCGAAGTTCTATATGGACGAAGGTGTCGAACACCTCTTAACTGGTCAGAGACCGGGGAAAGACAATTCTTTGGTCCGGATATGATCCAGGAAGCAGAGGAACAAGTTTGCATCGTTCCTGAGAGATTCAAAACAGCCCAGTCTCGCCAGAAGAGCCAATATGATAGTCATCATAAGGCTGTGACTTTTGAAGTCGGCGATAAGGCTTACCTTCGGGTTACTCCTCTTAAGGGAACCCATCGCTTCGGTATCAAAGGCAAATTGGCCCCTCGTTACATCGTTCCTTTTCGCATTCTTGCCAAACGAGGAGAAGTTGCCTACCAACTAGAACTACCTCCGCACCTATCCAGAGTTCATGACATGTTCCACATTTCTCAACTCAGGCGTTGCTTCTCGGATCCTATCCGTAGAGTGGACCGTGAAATGCTTGATCTCCAGGACAATCTCACATATCGAGAATACCCCGTTCGTATTCTTGATCAAACCGAGCGCACCACTCGACGCCACAATATCAAGTTTCTCAAGGTTCAATGGTCACATCATTCCGAGAGTGAAGCTACCTGGGAAAGGGAGGATCGTCTTCGACTTGAGTACCCCACCCTCTTTCCGGAGGAACCCGAATCTCGGGACGCGATTCTTTTAAGTGGGGGTGAGTTGTCACATCCCTAGTTAGCACTTGCTTTAGTACCTAGCTAGAGTGTGCATCATGTTTACTTTCAAAGAAACTTGAAATGGGATTAACAGAAACCCTAGCACCCCTCTCCTAACAACCAGGGTTTGTTAAAATATTTTCCAATGTACCCAAAATGCCCTTCAAAAATGTTCATCACTTCTGCCTTGGTCCTAAACCTCTGCCAAAAATGGTGCACATTTTTCTAGGACACTCAAGGGCTTTGGATTAAATCATATGGTATTTGTATTTGGGCATTTAAATACTTTAAAATATATTAAATGCTCAAATAATCATGAACTATAATGTTTCCTACTGTTCATATTATATACAGTGGGCATGACAAGTTTCATGAGTTATAAAAATGTTTTGGCATTTTTAATAATTGAACAAAGCTGCAAAAGAAATGTAACAGAAAAGAAATAGAAAAAAAAGAGAGAGAGAAGGAGTTACCTGGCGCCCCACCCGGCCCACCTGCCGGCCCAGCCCAGCTGCCGCTCCAGCGAGCTGCTTGGCTCTGCCAGGCAGGCACGCAGGTGCTCGACGGCGACCGCACCGCGCGCCACGCAGCTGCCCGCCGCCCTACTTCCTCCCCTCGCCGCCCTGGAAGCCTGGATCGGTCGTACACGTTGCCCCCGACCTCGCAGACACCTCCCCCTCTCCCCAGCTCCTCTCTCTCGCCCTCCCCGCGTCATGGCCGACGCCGTCGTGCTCGCACCGTCGTAGAAGCCGCGCCCACCGTCGTCCCTGAGCCCCGCCTTGGTGTCCGTCGTCTCCGCCGCCCTCGACTACTTCGAACAGGCCGAGCCCCGAGCGCTCGCCCGCCCTGGAGACGCCCCCGACCCCTTCTTCCCCAACTCCGGCCGCGGAGATTCCCCTCGCCGTCCCGCTCAGCTCCGACCACCCCCGAGCTCGCTCCGGCGCCTGCTGCAACCCCTGTGAGCCCAGCTTCGTCCTCCCCCTCTCTGTTGGCTCTCTTCTGCCAAGGAACGCATCGCACGAAGCTCACCTGCACGCACCGCCGCGGAGCTCGTCGCCGACGAGGCTCCGGCCATCCATTGGTCCGGCCACCGTGCCTAACAGCTTCACCATCACATGTAGGTGTTGTAGGACCACTCCATGCTCCTCCACGAGCACCGCACCGTCGTTTTCGACTTCGCCGAACTCCGGCCGCCGTTGGACTCGTCGCCGGCGTCATCTCCGGCGACCCCGAGGCCAGCCACCACCTCCACTCGATCCGGTTTGCTTCCAGCTACCCGTAGGTGTGCTCCGCCGTCGATTTGGCAGCCGGAGCACGAAACCCGCGCCCCACCGCCGTGTTTGGCCTCGCCGGCGGCTAAACGCCGGCGAGATGGACCTGTTTGACCACGGGTTTGACCCCCCTGGGTCACTGACATGTGGGCCCTGCCCGCAAGTCAAACCTAGTTTAGGTGTTATTTTAATTGTAATTAGTTAATTAGTTAACTGTGACACTGACCAGTGGGCCCCACTGGTCAGGTTTGACTTGGACTGGCCCTGTTGACTTCCTGACGTCAGCATGATGTAATGCTGACGCAATAAAGGATTTTCTGGGATTTTTAGATTTAAAAATAATTCAGGAAATTCCAGAAAATGCCTAAACTTTAAAAAAAACATATAAATTCAACAGTAGCTCAGACGCAAAAGATTTATATATGAAAAATGATCAGAAAAATCCAATCTTTCCAATGGCACTGGTTTCATGCATGTTTGAGAAAGCTAACCTTGCTGTATACTTAAAAACATGATAATGCACTTATTTAAATAATAGTTAAAATGCCAATTTGAATCTTTGATTCAAATAGGCTCAAACCCTTCTGGTTTTAGTTGCATTAGCCAACACACATGCATCTTGCCATGTCATGAGCATGCATCATATTGTTGCATTTGTTTGTTAATGATTGTATCGCCGGTATTCTCTGTGTTAGGTCCTGCTCCCGAGGATACTGCTGCGTATCCAGTTGAAGAGCAGTACCCGACAACTACCTTGTCAGGCAAGCAATCATTGATCATTCCGATACAAACCCAATATTCTCGCTCCTGCTCTCTTTTACTGCATTAAGGCAACAGCGTGTGAACTGCTACTTGCTGCGGTAGTTGAACCCTATCCCTTGCATGACCTGTCATTGCCACAGTAAATAGTTGAAACCCACTAGCATGTGTAGGAGTTGATTGAGCCATGTGATGTGTGATCCACCATGCTATTTGTTTATGTTGCCTGCTATGCTTAGAGTTGTGTCTAGTCTGGTTCATCAGGGTGATGGATCAGAGTGAAATGATCATACCGATAAAGAGAAGGAAGTGTGGAATACGCTTGGTAAAGGTATCGATGAAAGGCCATGTAGGAGTACATGGTGGGTTGTTTCATTGGAATCGTCCATAGGACCCGAGATCTGTATGTGTGGTTTAAGTTACAGCTACTACCACACATTGGGATCCTTAATTGACCCTCTCGGCTTATTAATTACCCTGATCTCTGTCCAGGAGTTGCAACTAGTTTCTGGTGTTTATAGATTACTGGAGGTCGTGCACAACGCTGACCCTCGGGGTGGGTTGTGATGCGACAGGTACGTGGCACGGTGTACCGGTTGCCCGTTTGGTGACTCGGGAACCCTGTACACATCGTTTGGGGCCGTAAGCGACACCCCGGCCGGATCTCCCCATGGATGGAACCCAAATAGGCGATAAACCTGGACGAGAGACTTGAGTAGTTAGTCAGGTCGTGGCCGACACCCTCGCTGGGCTTCCGCTTGAAGGTTGCCGAGTACATGTCGAGTACACGGCGATAAATGGTGGGAGCGTGTGTGAAGAGGTACACCCCTGCAGGGTTATCAATCTATTCGAATAGCCGTTGTTCGCGGTACGAACTACTTGGTTACTCTTATAGTTCATAGACAAGTTGATGGATACTACTAAAAGCCTCAAGATAAGTGTGAGTGCCGTGGATGGCCCTTCCGTAGGATGACGGAAGACGATCCTCGGTAGTGTATTGATGTGGTGAGTAGAGGACTCGTGTTCGTAATAACATCTTGCAATCTGTTGTGAGTTGTAGTATAGGTTAGCCAAGGTCAAAGCTGGCATTCTGCTATGAACTCCACTACCCCCTTTGATAATGTTGCATGTATGATAGGTTCTATGGTAAGACTTGCTGAGTACCTTTGTACTCATGTTTGGTTAATAACTGTTGCAGAGGAGAACCATGCCCCTGCTGATGGGTTCTACATAGACGTTGACGTCGACGAGTAGCTTGACACCCAGACGGAGATCTGGAGCTTGTGAATGGCCTTGTAGATAGTCAGGCTACACCAAGCCTGTTTTATTTTCTAAGTTGTATGTACTCAGACATGTAGCTTCCGCTTGTGCTTGTATGACTGTATGACTTGAGTGTTGGGTCATGTGACCCCTACCTGTATGGATATGTTATGTATGGCTCTTGGAGCCTCTTAAATAAAGTACTTTGAGTCATAGAGTTCTGTTGTGATGCAATGTTGTATTTGCAAATATTGAGCATATTGCGTGTATGATTGAAATGCTTGGTATGTGTGGGATCCGACACCTAGTTGTTTTCCTTTGGTAGCCTATCTTACAGGGAAATGCCTCCTAGTGTCTCCAATGAGCCTTGGTAGCTTGCTACTGCTCGGAACACGTAGGCTGGCCGGCATGTGTCCTTCTTCGTTCCTGTGTCTGTCCCTTAGGGGAAATGTCACGCGTTGTTCCTTTAAGTCCATGTAGCTTGCTAAGACTTGGGATCATACGTTGATGACCGACACGTTCATTGCTGGGTCATGGATGCCTGTCTCTGTAACTTAGTGCCACTTTCGGTTTATAACTAGCCATGTCGGCCCGGGTTCTTTGTCATATGGATGCTAGCGACACTGTCATATACGTGTGCCAAAATGCGCAAACGGTCCCGGGCCAGGTAAGGTGGCACCCGTGGGGTTACTGTGCGTGAGGCCGCAAAGTGATATGACGTGTTACAGCTAGATCGGTGTGACTTAGGATCGGGGTCCTGACATATATTGTATGCTGCAATTCGGCTTGCGTCTGCCCCCAGCGATCCTCGTCTTCGAGGAATTTGTTGGATCCAAACGTTATGTATAGCGAGTCGCCTCCACCGGCCTTCTCCCCCAAAGCCATGAATAATTCGTTGGATGAACGGCAAGGTATGAAATACCGAATCGGTATCTGAAATAATATCAGTCATAATTTTTCATCTGAGTGAGTGCTATAACTCTGCTCACAGCTGAAGCTTCTGAGGTGAAGACCCTCAAGAACGCCCTGGCCGAGGCCAAGAAAAAGGCAGAAGAGGAACGAGCCGCCCGCCTAAAGCATGAGTCCAGGGTGCAGGAAGTCCACCAAAAGCTCAAGGATGCTATCAGCAAATGTGAGTCCTTAGAGCGCCAAGTGTCAGATCAACAATCTGAACTTGCTAAGGCTCTCCAAAATGCTCAAGAGGCCCGAACTGAAGCTCAAAATGCTTGTCGGGAAATCCAGGAGGCGAGGCGAGTTGCGGCTGGTAAGGCCTTTAATATGCAAAGCAAATTTGAGAGGAAGAAATACATTTTACTGACCTGGATCTGGAGTTCCCTAGGAGCGTTTGCAGACCTGCCTCAGAGTGTTACCAATGCTGCGGAGTTCTTCCAAGCCGAGGAGGGGAGCTCAATAGGAAAACTATTTTGGTCGCAATATCTTGCGCCTGAGCATCATGTACCCCTCAGCGACTAGCTGAAGCAGTTGTCCAAGCTGCATAGGGTGTCCGGATTGGTCATGAGGGATTTTATTATCCGTTTGTGGCCTGCCGAGCCCATGCCCACGAGCTACTTCGGGCTGGTGAGGCGGCTGATCAGTGCCTGCCCTCGGCTTGATGTCGTGAAGTGGTCGGCCTGCAACGAAGGTGCACGGATGGCCTTCACCCACGTCAAGGTGCAGTGGGCAAAGATCGGTGTCGTCAAGCTCGCAACCGAGGGGCCACCCGCGGTCAAGGAGCACCACACACCGGAGCGGTATTTCAATCATGTCCTAGAGGGATCCCGCCTTGTAGAGGTCTAGTGTTCGAAGGACATTATGTTTGGATGAACGTGTCTGCGCCGTCTAGTCCTGCATTATGAAAACAAGGCATATGTATGCTATGTTATTTTGTTTTAATTTGTAAATATTTCCTCATGTGCGGCCATTTACAATATCAGAGAGTTGGCCAGTCGGCGACTTCAGCCTCCACGTAGGTAGTACGGGGGTGTTTGGGATAGCACCTAAACACACTTGACCCAGCTATTCAGTCCATAAAGGAGGTGTTAGTGCGGCAAACCAGGCAATCAGACTATGTGGCTTTATTACTGTCACTTAGCCATAGGAGTTTTATAATTGCAGTACAGGCGCAGCCCCTAGTATTGTTCAATTATCCAAACTTGAGTGTTGTAGACGCCCGACCGAGCAAATGCCGACCCATCGCGTATTGCGGAAAAATCGCAAGAGATTTGTAGTCACCGAATAGCTGACCAGCTCTCGCCGCATCATGACAGTCAGTTTTCGGCTTTCTCTACTCAGGTGCTTGACCGGATGAACCAGAAATACAATCGTAGTAGTTCTCCCTTTACTACCTTAGCCGAACAAGCGGAACGTAAGGTGGTAACCACAAGAGCGGGGCAACCCAACTATTGACCAAAGACATGATTCAGAGCCGATGCATATAATGCTATATTCGGGACGCCGAATTTCACTGTAAAAGTGTTTGGACTTTGTTTAGTAATAAAAGGATGTATGTGGCTTAATCATAGCCCCTGATGATTTAAGTCGTACCGAGGTGTACATGGCAATCGGACAGAAACAGGGAAACATAGATTAAAAGATAGGCTAATAGGTCAGGCCAGGACCTGTTTCCATTACAGTCTGATTGGTACGTCAAAACGTATTGGTACAAAAGGGTGCACAACGCTATTTTACATCCTGAGCACGGGGGAAGGCTGTGCGCGGGTTTTTGCAAATGGTCGAGGTGGTCTTTAGAGACCCTTTGAGATACTCTGTCGTGCTGCTTGTCTCCTTGTTGTACTGTCCTTTGAGAGGATCATCACTCTGTGTTGTCAAGATAGGCCTTGAGAAGAGGCTTGATCACCATTGAAAAGGTGACACGGGTTGTAAGGAACCTGAAAAAAGGTAGAGCTAAGAGAAAAGGGGGAAAATATTGGTGTCCAGATATGGTCCAGCCATACTGTGGACTTTATCCTTGTTGTGCCTCCATCTTTGCCCATGGTATTTTTAGCACGTAGTTATGTACGCGTGGCACATAGGCCGCGATTAGCTTGGGGCTGAGACCGAGGCCGGATTGCCAATTGAGCTCCTGGTGAGCTGGGTTGTCGCTCTGCGGTGTAGTCCGGACTCGTTTATGTCACACCCTTGCCTTTGGCCGAAGGGGACAGCCGGATTTAGGGCTCGTCGCCGGTGAGTCGGAGTAAGAGGAAGGGGATTAGTGAACGAGAGAGAGAGAGAGATGCAGACGTAGCTCAGAGCAGAGAGAGAAAAGTGAATTCAAATTCATTTCAACGATACCCACCACGCAACCCCACGGCCAGCTTATATTTGTTGCCGGCGATACAAGTGGCCCAAGGCCCGCTACACACACACGAGCCCACTACATTACTAAAGCACACACTTGGCCGGCCTGACAATTCAAACTGACCCCTCTCACTTTACGCAGTCGTCCTCTAAATACGTCTTCCACCTTGCTTGACGGCTAGTGACGGTATCTCAATACTGACATTTCCCTCTCCTTGAGAACCAGCTGGTCCCCAGGCTGGTGCATCTGGAAAACGTGTCTTGATCACTTCGTAGTCCTCCCAAGTGGCCGCTGAATCAGGCACCGACGTCCACTTGATCAGCACTTGCAAGTGTGCTGCGTTGCCCTTCTTAACCAAACGCCTGTCAAGTATCTGTTCTGGCATCACTCCAGGAACTGGAATATCCAGAGGTTTAGGAAGCACTGTGAAGACTGGTATGTGATCTGGTACATGGGATTTCAGTTGAGATACGTGAAATACTGGATGAACTTGACTTCCTTTAGGTAACTCCAGCTTGTATGCAGTAGCTCCAATCTTGGATATGATTTTGAACGGTCCAAAATATTTTAGTGCTAACTTAGGACAAGGCATGTTAACCATAGAGGACTGAGCATATGGCTGTAACCTCAAATACACTTGTTCACCTTCAGAAAACTCCCTAGGCGATCTGTTTTTGTCAGCATAGTGTTTATATTTCACTTGTGCCCTATGCAAATGCTCTTTCAATCTGTTAGTGTGTTCTGTCTGAGTAGATAGCCAACCTTGCACCTCTCCATTCAGAGAAGAAAGATCTCTAGCTAGTTGTCCAATGTTGGGTTCATGTCCATACAGTGCCTTGTAAGGAGTACAACCCAGTGAAGAATGGAATGTAGAATTGTACCAAAATTCTGCTTGAGGCAACCAGCTTTTCCATTTGGCAGGACAATCATGAACAGCACATCTCAAGTACATTTCAAGGCACTGATTTACTCTTTCTGTCTGACCATCAGTCAGGGGGTGATAGGCAGTGCTCATTTGTAATTCTGTGCCCCACACTCTGAATAGCTCCTTCCAAAATGAACTGGTAAAGATCTTGTCTCTGTCAGATATGATAGATAGTGGTAAACCATGTAACTTGACCACATTGTTCAAGAAGGCTTTGGCAACTCCAGCAGCAGTGAAAGGGTATTTGAGGGGTATGAAGTGACTCACTTTAGTGAATCTGTCCACCACCACCAAAATAGAGCTGTAGCCTTCTGATTTAGGTAACCCCTCAATGAAATCCATACTGATGGATTGCCATGGCCCTTCAGGAATTGGTAGTGGTTGCAACATGCCAGGGGATATGCACAACTCATGTTTGGCTTGCTGACACACTGCACACTGCTTGACAAAGTTCTCCACATCAGTTTTCAGACCCTGCCAGTGAAACAGTTGTTTCACCCTGAAATAAGTTGGTAAAATTCCTGAATGTCCTCCCACAGGAGAGGAATGAAAAGCTTGTATCAGTCTGGTTTTCAGTCCTGTATTTGCTCCTATCCAGATCTGCTCATTATGTTTCAACAGTCCTTTATGCAACTGAAAACTTGGACAAGCAGTCGGATCTAAAGCTAGCTTTTGTAGCAATTCTTGAGCTTCAGAGTCCACAGTATATGAGTTCAGTACCTCCTGTATCCAAACAGGTTGAGATGTGGAAATAGCCTGAGTAGTAAACAGGTGAGCAACCCTAGACAAAGCATCTGCAACAGTATTATCAACTCCTTTCTTATACTGAATGGTAAATTGTAGCCCCACCAGTTTATCATTGCTTTTCTTTGTAATTCTGAAGTCAGTACTTGATCTCCTAGATGACACAGACTCTGGTGATCTGTTTTGATTATGAAAGGTCCTCTCGACAGATATGTTCTCCACTTGTCTATTGCCATCATAATTGCTAAGAACTCCATCTCATATATAGACAACTACTTGTTTTTAATGCCAAGGGCCTTGCTGTAAAAGGCAACTGGGTGTCCTTCTTGTGTTAAAACAGCCCCTACCCTAGAGTCACAAGCATCTGTTTCCACACAGAAAGGTTTATCAAAGTTGGGCAGAACTAAGACAGGAGTAGTAGCCATTGCTTGTTTTAACTGTTCAAATGTTGTTTGAGCTTCAGGTGTCCATTGGAATGCTTGTTTTTTGAGTAACAATGTTAAGGGTTTTGCCAATATTCCATAGTTCTGCACAAACTTCCTGTAATATCCAGTCAGACCTAGGAATCCCCTTAATTCTGTCACATTGTTGGGTACATGCCAATTCATCATAGCATCAGTTTTTGAGGGATCAGTAGCTACACCCTTATCTGATATGATGTGCCCCAAATACTCCAAAGACTGCTGACCAAAAGAACACTTGCTTTCTTTCACATAGAAGTGATTTTCCCTGAGTGTAGTTAATACTTCTCTCAGATCTTGTAGGTGTTCTTCTAGGGAGAAACTGCACACCAGTATGTCATCCATAAATACCAGCACCTTTTTCCTACCCTTCTTTCTGCCAGGAAACAAAAAATTCATCATACACTGAAAAGTGCCACGTGCTGTTGCCAGACCAAAAGGAACTACTCTAAATTGGAACTGCCCATGGTGGGTTTTGAAAGCTGTTTTATGCTCATCCTCAGGCAACATTCTGATCTGATGGTAGCCAGCTCTTAAATCCAATTTGGAAAACCATTTGGCTCCTCCCAATTCATCTAGTAGCTCATCTATGACAGGGAGAGGAAATCTGCTTTTAATTGTTAGAGCATTCAGTTTCCTATAGTGCACACAAAATCTCCATGAGCCATCTTTTTTCTTTACCAATAGGACTGGTGATGCAAAAGGACTGAGGCTGGGAGTTATCAAACCTGCCTTGAGCATCTCATCCACTTGTATTTCAATTTCTTCCTTCTGAAGTGGAGAGTACCTGTATGGTCTACTGTTGACAGGAATAGCTCCAGGCACAAGATTGATCACATGGTCTAAGTGTCTGTGAGGAGGTAGGGTTTTTGGATCACTAAATACATCAGCAAACTCCTGAAGTACTTCTTTGATTGGTGTAGCAACTGTACTTTCTGCATTCTTTTCCCATACTGGTTGTATTAAAGCAGCTGCCATAATGTCATTTCCCTTATCCCATTTAACTACTTGTTCCACTGGAATTTCAGTTAACTGGGTTTTATCCACTTGTAACACTCCTTGTAGTTTCACAGCTTCACACTGGTAATCAAACTGGATCCATTTCTCAGCCCATTGACATTGCATTACTCCCCATCTTTCTAACCAATCCATGCCCAAAATTATATCATATCCCCCTAGTTGCAAAACCTTCATTTCATTAGTGAAATTGTGGCCCTGTATCCACCAAGTCAGTTGTGGTACACATTCAGAGCACTGTAGCAGATCACCATTAGCCACCTTCACTGATAGAGTTGTAGGTAGTGTTTCTGATTTAAGTTTAACTCTGTCCAACAGGTCTTGGTCCACAAAAGTGTGAGTACTCCCTGAATCCAACAGTATCAGCACCACTTGATTCCCAATTAATGCTCTGAATTGTATAGTCTTGGGATGTGAAGCTCCAGACAGTGCCTGTACAGATATTGTTGCACATTCCTCTGGTTGTTCCTCCAACAATGCATCCAACACAGCATCTGAAATGATTTGATGAGGATCTAAGCACTCTGCTGCCTTCAACTGAGTTGTGCTGCTATTAGTGTTGTTACAGACATGTCCAGGTGTGTACTTCTCTCCACAACTATAGCACAGTCCATTTGCTCTCCTATACTCCTTCAACTGTCTTGCCTTCCACAGTTCACCTGGAGCTGCTGTTAATTTATGGTCCTGCTTGTTATAGCTACTTTTCTGCCCCTTAGCTTTAGTGCCCTTAATCTGACTCAATTGTCTTTCCTGTATAAGAGCATACAATGCAGCCTGATGGACTAATTCAGGCAGTTGCATTTCAACTCCAGCCCTCAACTCTTCCTTCAGCCCCATGGTGAATCTGGTCACTAACAGAGTATCACTCATGGATGGCTCATATAACTTGATGTTGTACACCAACTGGTGAAATTAGTTTTTGTATTCTTCCACAGATCCCCACTGTTTCGGCCTCATCAGTGTCTGCAGCAGTTCCCTGTGAACATTGACATCAAATTCTGCCAGTAACGCTGCACAGAATTGCTCCCAACTTGGCCAACCTCCTCCCTGTTTATATGACTGAAACCAGTGAGCAGCGTTATCTACAAGATGCAGAGATGCAGAGGTCACTCTGAAACTGTCTGGAATGCTATACAGCTGGAAAAACGCCTCGCACTGGTCGATCCAAATCCTCACCCCTTCCCATCAAATTTTGGAAAATCCATTTTAGGCATCCAGTTTCTCTTCCCTATTGCCTTTTCTCGCACCACAGGCTCTCTTTGTTCACCACCAGGGTACGGATTGGGGGCAGGTACCTGATTTGACCGCGGATGACTTCTCGCCGTGGAACCCAATGCCGCGGGCGCGGCTCCGAGTATCCCTTCAGACAACAGCGCTCCTTGAGGTATTGCACCTCCCTTCCTCGCAGATGCGGCGGCGCTCTGTTTTGCAGACTGGGCTTGCTCTTGCTGCACCTTGCCCAAAGTGTCACAGGAAAGATTTACCTTCACTTGTACCTAGTCCAATCGCTGCGACTGCTCCTCCAATTTTGCGTCAAGCGCCTCCAAGCGGTCGCAGATCTCTGCTACCTTGGTCAGCTTGCTCTGTTCCGCCCGCAGCTCCGCGAACTCCTTCAGCATGCGCTCTTGGAATAGCTCCATCTCGCGCGTGATGAGCTTCGTCTGGGCGCTAGCCTTGACCGCCGTCGTGCCGTTCCTCTCTGAAGGAACCCACCTTAGGTCGGGGATTACACCGATCGAACCCTAGGGTGATCGGAAACCGTCGCCTCGGATTTGCTGGGTACGCTCTCGAGCTTAGCGGAACACGCCACGGATCAGAGGCTCTGATACCAGATTGTCACACCCTTGCCTGTGGCCGAAGGGGACCGCCGGATTTAGGGCTCGTCGCCGGTGAGTCGGAGTAAGAGGAAGGGGATCAGTGAACGAGAGAGAGAGAGAGATGCAGACGCAGCTCAGAGCAGAGAGAGAAGAGTGAATTCAATTTCATTCCAACGATACCCTGCATGCAACCCCACGGCCAGCTTATATTTGCTGCCGGCGATACAAGTGGCCCAAGGCCCGCTACACACACACGAGCCCACTACATTACTAAAGCCCACACTTGGCCCGCCCGACAATTCAAACTGACCCCTCTCACTTTACGCCTTTGTCCTCTGAATACGTCTTCCACCCTGCTTGACGGCTAGTGACAGTATCTCAATACTGACAGTTTAGTAGTGTTCGGGGGCTTGGCCACCATTACCGAGTTCGGCTTGATATGGCCGGCCTACACTTCTCTTGCCAGCGCCGCGGTGTGCTCCTCGGTGCGGAGGGAGCGTTCCATGTTTCCATTGACTATTGTAACACCACGGGGGCCAGGCATCTTGAGTTTGAGGTAAGCATAGTTCGGGGCCGCATTGAAGCAAGCGAACGCAGTTCGTCCGAGCAGTGAATGATAGCCACTGCGGAAGGGGATGATGTCGAAGATCAAGTCCTCGCTTCGAAAGTTGTCCGGTGAACCAAAGACGACCTCTAATGTGATTGAGCCCGTACAACGGGCCTCTACACCAGGTATTACTCCTTTAAAGGTAGTTTTGGTGGGCTTGATCCTTGACGGATCAATACCCATCTTGCGGACTGTGTCCTGATAGAGCAGGTTAAGGCTGCTGCCGCCGTCCATGAGGACTCGCGTAAGGTGGGATCCACCGATGGTTGGATCGAGGACTAGTGCGACCGAGCCTCCGTGACGGATCCTGCTCGGATGGTCCCTACGATCAAAAGTGATCGGACAACCTGACCATGGGTTGAATTTAGGGGCGACTGGCTCTATCGCGTAGACGTCCCTTAAGGCATGCTTGCGCTCCCGCTTGGGGATGTGGGTGACATATATCATGGTCACCGTTTTGACTTCGAGGGAAAATTTCTTCTGACCCCCTGTTTTCGGTTGGCGTGGCTCGTGGTCATCGTCGTCCTCGCTGGGTGTCCCTTTCTCCCTTTGTTCGGTATTTAACTTACCGGCATGTTTAAAGACCCAACAACTTTGGTTGGTGTGGTTGGCAGGCTTGTCGGGGGTGCCATGAATCTGGCAGGGTCGGTCGAGTATTTGGTCCAAGCTGGATGAGTGTCGGTGTACTAAGATAGGGGTACCTTAGTACCCCAACTTGTGCACGGGCAGTAGCAGCTTCCCGTGGCAGGGCTTACCACGCGCTCGCCAAGGTCCGCTCTGGTCCCTTTGAAGCCATTCAAGAACAAAGTATACAAGTCAGAAGATCAAGGCCCCGGCAAGAGGAGCTTGCCGGGAAGGCTGTTCCAAGCACAAGATCGCTCTATTCTCACAAGACCCTGGCAAGAGGTGCTTGCCAGGAAGGCCAAAGAACGGCATCTTAAGAAGAGATATCACGGCGCGTCATGCGCCCCGGCAGGACCCGGAGAGCGACAAGCTTCCGGGCCCGACAAGGTCACGACCCCGGCAAGGTGCTTGCCGGGGAAGCTTATGCTGTGTGCCTGCGCTCCAGCTCATCTGGCCACGCGTCGCCCTGGGGCCCTTCCGGGGGCACGTGGCAGATAGTCGTGCAGCCTGAGGGACACGCTGGTGAGCCACGGTGACGAAGCCATCGCCGTGGCGAACGGAGACGCATGGACGGACGCTTTTGGGGCGACGGCGACGGGCATTCAATGCCCTTGTCCCCCACTGTCAAAGTTAGGTGAAGACCACTATTCATACACTGTTCATGCACTATTACAACCACCACCAAATTTACGTTTTTACCCTCCTCTAACGTTGACACCTGTCGGTGACCCCTTTGGACTATAAAAGGAGGCCCATGCACAACGTAGAGGGGGTTCGATCCCAGAAACTCGCTCACTCTCTCGCTCGGTGTAGCTGGTACTGTAGATCTTCAAGCTCCCGAGCCCAAAAACTCAATACAACCAAGGCAGGAGTAGGCTTTTACGCGTCCGCGCGGCCCGAACCTGGGTAAACCGCCCGCGTGTGCTCCTCGATCTGCTCTCCGTGCTCCCTCCGCTCCCTTACCGCAACGTAGAAGGGGCTCCGGTCCCATAGGTGTTCGCGGGTGGTCAGTTTCCCCGACATCTTTGGCGCGCCAGGTAGGGGGCGTCAAGGTTGTGCGAACCTGATCCAGCGCTCACGCGGGCGCAACCTTCAGCAACCTCTCCAGCTTCATCAGCTTCATCAACTACAACAACATGCCTCCGAAGAAGAAGGCTTCGGAGGTCGGAGGCCCGTCTGCGTCGATCCCACCACCACCAGAACCAACGGTTGGTGGAGGAGACGCTGGCGGAGGGGCGGACGCCGGCGAGGACACTCGCGGCGCCGCCAAGTCCAAGGACAAGACGGACGACCGGGCGAATTCCAAGACATCGGCGTCCATGCACGCACCACGTCCCTCTCAGGAGGTGCCGGACCAGCAGCGACGTGGTACAGGAGGTACCATACGCTTGCTGGGACGGGGACAAGCCGGTGGGTCGCGGGATGCTCAAGGCCAGCATGCTGGAACGAGCAAGGCGCGGTCGCCGGGGCGGGACCCTGCTCCTTCTAACCCTGTTAGAAGTCCGAGCATATCTCGCTCCTCGCACCGCTCGCCACCGCTTCCCTCCTCTCCAGCAGAAGCTCTTGCTAGAGCCCAACTGCTCCTCGACTTCCCTCCAGCGGCAGACAAGGCCGAAGACTGGAGGGCTACGATCCAGAGCCTCATCGCCTTCGCCAACAACGACACACCGCAGCAGCCGGCAACGTCACGGCCGCGGCAAGTCAGCCAACCGAAGGCCGACGGAGACAAGACCGCCGGGGGTGCAACTACCGTACACTCCCTGCCGCGGAAGCAGAAATCGCCGCCCCGCCGGATCAATGTCGACGACGACTCCACGGCGTCGTCGGATCCGCGGGCTCGCCGCGATCAGCGCCAAGTCCTCGACGACAGGCGGCAAGAGGACGCTCGAACCCGCATCGAGCATCGAAGAGAAGCCAGAAGACAGTCCGACCAGCGCGTTGGGACCACTGTTGACATGCACGCGCCCGGTGAACCAGGCGACTTGCCGTATGCGGCAGGCTGCCCTGCGTTCACCCGAGAGCTGCGGCAAGTCCAGTGGCCCAGCATGAAGAACTTCAAGCCCGACGTACCCAAGAAGTACGACGGCAAGACACACTCCTCGGAGTTCCTCAGCATCTACACCATTGCGGTGCAGGCTGCCGGGGGACGCGACGAGAACATCCTAGCCAACTACTTCCCGCTCGTGCTTAAGCCAAACGTCAGGTCTTGGCTTATGCACTTACCGGAGAACTCCATCTCTTCATGGGCGGATTTGTGCCACCAGTTTGTTGGCGCCTTCACAGGCAGCCACAAACCCCACGGCCAGGAGAGCGATCTCCACATCCTTGCCCAGAAGGAGGGAGAATCCCTGCGCAAATACATCCAAAGGTTCAGCCGTGTTCAGCACAACATTCCCGATGTCCACCCTGCTGTGGTTATCAGCGCGTTCCACCAGAACGTGCGTAACCGACGGATGAGGGAGGAGATGGCGATGACCAAGATCCGGGATGTCAGCGAGCTTTACGCTCTAGCTGACAAATGTGCACGTGCTGAAGAGGGGAGGAGACTCCCCGGAGAGGATACTGGAGCAGGAGGAAGCGACAGCGAGGATGCCGCCCCGGCAAGGAAAGGCCGGCGGCGGAATAACAGGAAGAAGAAGAATAAGGAGGTACTAGTTCTCGAGCAGTCCGGCAAGGAGGCTGCCGCCAAGAAGACGCAGGCTGGTGGCTCCGGCAAGGAGGCCGCCCCTGTAGCGGCAGCCAACAAGCAGGACGGCTCCGACAAGCAGTACTGCAAGATCCACCGCACCAAGGGCCATGATCTCCAGAACTGCAAGAGGGTAGAGTACCTCGTAGAGAAGCAGAAAGCTGAATACGAGCGTCGCGACAAGGAGAAGGCCCAAGGAGCCAGAGGAGAACCCATCAAGAAGCGGTCGTTCAATGGCCGGGGAGGACGCCGCAGCAAGGCCAAACAGCGGCAAGGAGACAGGCCTCCCCGGGGCCGCGACAAGGATGAAGACGAGGACGATGATGATGACATGGAAGAAGAAGACAACAGCGAGCAGGAGTTCCAGAAGGCTACAGAGGTTTTGTGTGTCGACGGAGGTTCCTCTCTGCACACTTCTCACCGCCAACTCAAGCAGTGGGTGCGGGAAGTGAATGCAGCTGAGCCACCCGTCGAGTCACGCAGGCTGCTGAAATGGTCCGGCACGCCCATCATCTTCGACCTTGAGGACCACCCTGACCGCACAACTGCGGTCGGGTGTTTGCCGATGTTAGTTTCGCCAACTATCCGCAACCTCAAGGTCACCAAGATGTTGGTTGACGGCGGGGCCGGCCTCAACTTGATCTCCTCCGCTGTGATCAAGAAACTGCAGATACCCGACAGCGAGCTCGAGGAAACTGGGTCGTTCCAAGGGATCAACCCGTGAAGGAGCAAGCCAAAGGGGAAGATCACGCTGCTAGTGACCTTTGGTGGAGAGCTCAACTTCAGGACGGAGAGGATCACGTTCGACGTTGCCGATATCCCGTTGCCATACAATGGGATACTTGGCCGTCCTGCGCTCGCCAAGTTCATGGCAGCTTCACACTATGCATACAATATGCTCAAGATGCCGGGGCCGATAAGCGTCATCTCTGTCCCCAGCGACAAGAAGGATGCGCTTATCTGCGCCGACAAGATTTACCGGGATGCAGCAGCCGCGACAGACAGCAACACACTTGCCGCTGAAGCTCCCGGGGGAAAGATCAAGTCCGGCAAGAGCTCTGGGGCCCACTCCGGCAAACGCACCTCTTCGGAGTGCTGCGCTGCCGTCGAGGACGTACCATCGAGCTCCACCGGCAAGTGCAAGAAAGGAATGGCAGCTCCACCGGCAACCAAGAAGGTGTCCGCCAAGGAGAACGGCACTGGTGGTACCTTCACCATCAGTGCTACACTCGACCCCAAATAGGAAAGCGCGCTCGTTGCCTTCCTGCGGGCGAATGTCGACGTGTTCGCATGGCAACCGTCTGACATCCCCGGCGTTCCCAGGAAGGTAATTGAGCACAAGCTTGCTGTTTGTCCTCACGCGCGACCCGTCAAGCAGAAGGTCAGGAAGCAAGCGGTGGAGCGCCAAGAGTTCATTGCCGAAGAGATTAAGAAGTTGGAAGCAGCAGGCCTGGTTAGAGGCGTACTCCATCCTACGTGGTTAGCCAATCCAGTTGTTGTGCGCAAGGCCAATGGGAAGTGGAGACTTTGTATAGACTTCACTGATGTGAATAAAGCATGTCCCAAGGATCCATTTCCCTTGCCGCGTATCGACCAGATTGTTGACTCCACCACCAGATGTGAGTTGCTTTCATTCCTCGATGCATACTCAGGTTACCACCAGATATTCATGGCTGAGGAAGATGAAGAGAAGACTGCATTCATTACTCCATGTGGCACATACTGCTTCACACGCATGCCCTTTGGATTGAAGAATGCAGGCTCAACATTTGCAAGGGTGGTACACACTGCTTTTGAGCCACAGATACACAGAAATGTAGAAGCCTACATGGATGACATAGTGGTCAAGAGCAAGAGCAAGGATACCCTGATTCAAGACCTAGAAGAAACCTTTGAGAATCTGCGCAATATACAGCTCAAGCTGAACCCCGAGAAGTGCGTCTTCGGAGTTCCCTCCGGCAAGCTTCTCGGGTTCTTTATGTCCCAGAGGGGGATTGAAGCTAATCCCGACAAAATAAAAGCCATCGAGCAGATTGAGGCCCCGAAGCGTGTCAAGGACGTAAGGAGACTTGCTGGCTGTGTGGCTGCCCTCAGCAGGTTCATTTCAAAGTCTGCGGAACGCGCCCTGCCTTTCTTCAAGATCTTGAAAAAGGCACGTCCTATGAAATGGACTCCGGAAGCGGAGGCAGCGCTGCAAGACTTGAAAGGATACATGTCCTCCACTCCAATACTTGTCGCACCTAGGCCACAAGAGAAGTTGCTGCTGTACCTAGCGGCAACCAATCAAGTGGTTAGTGCTGTGATAGTAGCGGAGAGGGAGGCAGAGGAGGAGCCCGCAGCTCCGGCAAGTACTTCCAGCGACAAGCAGGGGGCTTCCCCGACATGCTCTGGCCTCGACAAGGACAAGTCTGCGCAGGAACAAGGAGAAGTGCGAAAGAAGATGGTGCAGCGACCAGTTTATTTTGTAAGTTCCCTCTTGCAGGGAGCTAGATCGAGATACTCTGGGGTGCAGAAGCTACTTTTTGGCCTCCTCATGGCCTCAAGAAAGCTGCGCCATTACTTCCAAGAACACGAGATAACAGTGGTCACTCGCTTTCCGTTGAAAAGGATATTGCAAAATCCAGAAGCAACAGGCAGGATCGTCGAGTGGGCACTGGAGCTGTCAAGCTTTGGTCTCAAGTTTGAGAGCACTTCAACCATACAGAGCAGAGCTTTGGCAGAGTTCATAGCAGAATGGACCCCAACACCAGATGAAGAGGTTCCAGAGACAAGCATCCCCGTCCAAGAAGCAAGCAAAGAGTGGATAATGTACTTCGATGGTGCCTTCTCACTGCAAGGCGCCGGTGCTGGCGTGTTACTCATAGCGCCCACCGGGGAGCACCTCAAGTATGTTGTCCAAATGCACTTTCCCAAGGAGCAAGCGACAAACAATACTGCTGAGTATGAAGGTTTGCTTGCCAGCCTCAGAATTGCGGCCGAACTTGGGATCAAGAAGCTGATTGTCCGGGGAGATTCACAATTGGTGGTCCGACAAGTAAACAAGAGTTACCAGAGCCCTTTGATGGAAGCTTATGCAGATGAAGTGAGGAAGCTTGAAGAACACTTTGAAGGCTTACAGATGGAGCACGTTCCAAGAGCTCAGAATGATATCGCAGATGGCCTCTCAAAGTGTGCTGCAATGAAGTTACCTGTGGAACCAGGAACCTTCATGCTCAAGCTAACTCAACCATCCGTTACACCATCAGTTGGGAAAAGCAAGAAGAGGAAGTTGGTCTCTGGCGACTACTTGCCGGCGGATCTTCCCGAAGCCGCCGCCAAGGTCCCCAAGATCAACAACACAGATGCTGAGGAACAGTCTGCTCCTGCGGACCCAAGGGTCTGTACAGTTGAAGCAGGCGTTCCCGACAAGCCTTGCCCCGGCAGGCTTGCCGGGGAACCCTCAGCTCCGGCGGAGCCGCAGGTTCTTGCCGTAGAAGCTGAGGTTCCCGCAGCAGCACTGATGCCTTTAGTCCTTGTTGTTGAGCCTCAGGCTCCAGCATGGGCACAGCAGATTGTCCGTTTTCTTCAAACTGGAGAACTTCCCGATGAGCTAGAAGAGATAGAAAGAATAACCAGACAGTCAAGTATGTACCAGTTCGTAGACAACGAACTGTACAGAAGAAGACTCAACGGTGTCAGGTTGAAGTGCATTCCCCGGGAAGATGGACAGAAGCTGTTGGCAGAGATACACGAAGGCATATGTGGCCACCACATTGGCGCAAGAGCACTTGCCGGGAAGGCGTTCCGGCAGGGTTTCTTTTGGCCAGAAGCCCTCCAAGATGCAACTGCACAAGTAACCAAGTGTGAAGCGTGCCAGTTCCATGCCAAGCAGATTCACCAGCCAGCTCAAGCTCTCCAGACGATCCCTTTGTCCTGGCCCTTCTCGGTCTGGGGGATCGATATCCTCGGCCCCTTCCCCTGCGCAGTCGGGGGATTTGAGTACTTGTACGTTGCAATCGACAAGTTCACAAAGTGGCCAGAAGTGGAACCAGTGAGAAAGGTGACAGCACAGTCAGCAGTGAGGTTCTTCAGGTCAATTGTTTGCCGTTTCGGAATCCCTAACAGGATCATCACCGACAACGGCACACAGTTCACGAGTCGCACCTTCATGCAATACGTCCAAGACCTTGGCGCCAAGGTCTGCTTTGCTTCTGTTGCCCACCCGAGGAGCAATGGTCAAGCAGAGAGGGCAAATGCTGAAGTGCTGCGCGGACTAAAGACAAGAACCTTCGACAGGCTGCACAAGTGCGGAAGAAACTGGATAGAGGAGTTGCCGGCGGCTCTTTGGTCAATCAGGACGACACCAAATCGAGCCACCGGACAGACACCCTTTGCTCTTGTCTATGGAGCAGAGGCAGTTCTCCCCACGGAACTCGTATACGGGTCTCCTCGAGTGCTCGCTTACGATGAGCTCGAGCAAGAGCAACTGCGGCAAAATGATGCATTGCTCCTTGAGGAGGAACGTCTCCAGGCTGCTGTACGAGCTGCTCGATACCAGCAAGCCTTGCGTCGCTATCATAGCCGCAAGGTCAAGGCCAGGAGTCTCGAGGAAGGCGACCTTGTACTTCGGCGTGTTCAGTCCGCCAAGAATTCCAACAAGTTGACGCCGAAGTGGGAAGGCCCTTATCGGGTGAGACAAGTCACAAGGCCCGGCGCTGTCCGCCTTGAGACCGAAGAAGGCTTACCGGTGAGCAACTCCTAGAACATAGAGCATCTTCACAAGTTTCACCCATAAGGCGCGGTTGCCGTGATCCGCTCCGGCAACCACCTTTTGTACAAGTCTTGCCGCTGTTGCATATAAACCTTTGTACAGAGCCGGGCGCAGACCCCGTGCATCAGTAAAACTTTTGTGCTTCGCACCATTTTGTCATTTCATGCTGTTCCCTTTACTTGCATGCATCATCTGACACTTTGTGCAGCACACGTCCCTGGTAAGTAGTAACAAGCCGCAGGGCTCCATGCTTGTATTTCCTCCTTTTTGTCTGTCTCTCTGAAGCAGAAGAAGTGTTCCTCGCGCACAAGTTTGCCGGGGGGAAGGAGATAGGGGTATGGACCAAGTGTTGTTCAAGAAAGGAAAGCCTTGCCGGGAAGCAAACAACCCATAAAAGCTAAGTTGTCAGAATTTGAGCAATTCAAATTTTTAAAATTTTAGTTGTCTTCCTTGAATAACCACACTTTGTATGGAAAACCTGTGCGCGAAGGAACCTACCCGTGGCTAGCCGCGCCCTTACTTTGTTTCGAGCACGCTCAACGGCTTAAGTGAGCTGCGACAAGTGTCGCGCCCTTACCTCATTTTCGAGTTCGCTCAGCAATCTAAGTGTGCCGCGACTAGCTACGGCGAGGTTTCTGGCCGACAAGGGCTTTGCCAGCAGGCTGCTAAGAGTCCCGCACTCAGCGCTCGCGGCAAAGTGTCCCTTTGCCGGCAAGTTCCCTAAAAAGTGCAGGGTGGAAAACATACAAAGTGAAGGGACAAAGCAAGGGAGATAACACTGCATTGATTACACAAAATAAAAGTATATATTACAGAGATAACTTGCCGCTGTTCTAAACAACTGCTGCCTATGACTTAATTGACAGCGGCGAGGGAAGCAAGGTGCCTAGTCTCTCCGGTCCCCGTCGATCCTCTGGATCTTGCCCACCTTGGCTACGATGTGGGCAACTTGGGCCTTCAACGCTTCCTGGTCAGCTTCGGGCGGCAGGGTCCGGAGGACGTTGACGAGGTTGATCCCGGGGTTGCGGAAGACAATCTTCGACAGCACCCACTCCATGGTACCCATGCAGAGCCGGCGCGCCTCGTCGGCCAGCTGCACGGGGATCTTCATCCGCAGTCGCGCAAGCGCCGGCGCCACTCCCCTGAGGAACAGACTCAGCTTGGCGTTGTGGGGGAGATTCTCGTCGGGGGAGTACGCGAGGTGCTCCGCCCTCAGTGCCACCATCTCCTGGAGGTGACGAGCTCCTCGGTCCACTGCGTCACCGTCTGCTGGAAGTGGTTCTGCGAGACGGCGGCGCTCTCCAGCAGGGCCCTCTCAGTGCGGAGATCGTCCTTCAGCTTCGTCTCGCGGTCCCGGGCAGCGTCAAGCGAATCAGTAAGAGTGGAAACCTTCAGCTCTAAATCTGCAATGGAATCCCTGGCGTCAGTGAGCTCTTTGCCCTTCTCGGAGAGGCGGACTTGCAGCTCCGAGTTGGTGTGGGCGTCCTTCTCCCGCGCCACGTTGAGCGCAGTGACCCTGTCTTCACTCGCCTTCAGGTTCAGCTCCATCTGCACCACCCTCACTTCCAGATCCCTCTTGGCGGTCTCTGCAGCCGCAGCAACGTCCCTCGTCTCCTGCAGAGCCCCGCCAATGGCTTGCTCCCGGGCGGTGAGGTCATCCTCGTGATTGTCGAGGTCGACCTTCCGCTGGTTGAGTTCTCCTTCCCGCCGAGACAGCTCCTCGGCGGCCAGTCGCTGCTGCTCCTCGACCTCGGCCTTTTCGAGGACGAATGCTTGCTGCGCCCCGGCAAGCTCTTCGCGCTCCTCCGCCAAGTTCCAGAAGGCCGCCTGGTTGGCGGCACGGAGCTCCGCGGCGCGCTTCTCCAGGTCAGCACCAGCCTTGGCAGCCAGAGCCTCCCGAGACTCCAGCTTCGCCTGCCTGGCCCGGTACAAGGCCAGGAGCCGGCGAAGGAGTCTCTCCTCTTCAGGCTCGTCGCTGCTGCCGGGCGCATCGACGACCTTCAGCCCGGCGGAGGCGAGAACCTCTCCATCGAAGGTCTCTCCCTCCGCGGGTGCCCTTGACGATGACGCCCACGGGACTTGGATAAAGACCCCGTTGGCGGCCTCCAGATAGACGCCCTGCCCAGCCGCAGAGGCGGAGGGGTCGGCGGCCGGTGCAGCGTCCGGCGCTCCTGCGGCCTCCGGGCCAGCAGTGTGGTCGCTGGTCCCTTCCCCAGCCACGGCGTCAGCGGTCGGGGCGGTCTCCTCGACGGCTGGCTCGTCGGCTCCAGCCATTCCCTCGGCGGTAGTGGCATCGCCAGCGTCGCCGTGCACGCCCTCCTCGGCGGTGGTCTCCGTCTCCATCAACTCCGGGGCGGGCGGATCTAGCAGAAGAAAAAGAAAAGAAAGATCGTCAAGCAAATATCCAAAAAGAAGAGTCCATGAAGAAGAAAGTACAAGGGTTTACCTGCGCGGGCCTCTTCGACGACGGGGTACCTCGCCGGGGAGTTCTCCCTTGGCGGCGTAGTAGTGGTCCCTGCTGGCAGAGGGTCGCTTGCGCCCTCCCTTGGCGGGGTGCTCACCCTTGTCGGGCTGCTCGCCCTTGGCGGGGTACTCGCCCTTGGCGGAGTACCCGTCCTTGGCGGAGCGCTGTCCCTCGCCGGGGAGCTCATCCTTGGCGGGGAGGGTGGAGCAAGCGGCTGTTCGGGGGCGACCTCCTGACGCTCCTGCGGCTGCGGCTCCACTTCTGCGCAAGACAACAAGACATCAGTAAGGATAACAAGCTCAAGCGCACCCATCAAGCGGAAAAGAGAACACAAGGACTTACGCTGGGGGCTGCGCTGGGGGCTGCTCCCCGGAGCGGCAGGTTGGTCCGGCAAGTTTGCCGCTGGCGCATCCTCCGTCGCTGCGGCGGGCTCGTCGTCCTCGATATTAACCACAGGGATCTTGGCCCTCTTCGCCATCCTATGGGTCAAGGTCCTAGAAGCCAAACGGGGTCAGAACTAAGCAAAAAGCAATCAAGACAAAATCAAAGAAAATTGCAAGTACTTACTCTTCCTCTTCTTCATCGGAGCTGAGAGCGGAGAAGTCAAATCCCGCCTCGTGTGCTCCAGCGCGAGGAGCTAGAGGAGAAGGCTCCCTCGGGCGCTTGGCGGGCTCCGGGGCTGTGGGCTGTGAAGACCCAGCACCGGTCGTCGCCGAGGACCGAGGGGCTGAAGGAGCACCAGAGCCGCTCCGGGAAGATCCCCCTCCGCTTGTCCCTCGGGCTCGGGGCGCCTCCTTGACGACCTCGCTCGTCGTGGTGGCGCGCGTCGCACGGCGCATCGGCTGCTGTCGAGGCGCCTGCGGCCTCGTCGTCTCGGCGGCCTTGCGGAGGCGCTTTTTCTGCTGTGGCGGAGGACTTGGTGGCGGCGGAGAGTTCTCCGAGGATGATGAGGCGTCGTCGTCGAGATTCAGAGACCCGCCAGAGTCTTCGTCAGAATCTCCGGACTCGGCGTCCTCCTCCTCCTCGGCGGGCCCGCTGGACTCGATACCCTGCCCGGCGGCCTCGCTCGCCCCGGCAGCCTCGCTCGCCCCGGCAAGCTTCCCGGAAGGCTCCCCGGCGAACTCCTCGGGCGCAATCTTCAGTAGCTTGAGGATTTCCGCCTCCTCGGCTTGGCTCACCGTGTCCGCTGCCTCTGCTTCGTCCACAATATATCCAAATTCGCCCGCAGCCGCAGCTGCGGCGGCCTCCTCCATTCTGGAGGCAATGTATGCTACATCCCGGTCGGTGGTATCCCGGGTGAGCCCCTTCCTCTCCTCGGCGTTGCGTGGCTTTTCGACCAGGTTGTCGAAGAAGGCTTGCACAGTCTCCGCTGAAGGCACCAGCCAGGTGGGGACGACCCCCGTGGGAGTCGCACTCGGGCATCACCGCGCGTATGGCACTGAGGGCAGTGTTGTTGCACAACGGCACCACTCCCCGGGACGGTTTGAACCACTCCGGGTGGTTGGGGTCATGCTTAAACAGCTCCCGTACCATCCCCTTCAGCTCCAAGACAGTGAAATTATAGTTCAGCCCGGGGCGCAACCTCATGCGATCTGCCGCGTTGCCGAACTCCCAGGCAGGCCTCTTCCTCTCCTGCAGGGGGGCGATGCGGCGGCGGAGGAAATCGGCCCCAACTTCACCCACAGTCAGATTGGCGGCCCGGAGGCGAAGGATCCTAGTGAGGGCAATCTGCAACTTGTCGTCCTCCGGGGCCAATTCGCTCCAATCCTTGCCGCGCACTATTGCAGTCTGGCGCGGCGAGGTAAAAGGCTCGGGCGCATCTTCCAGAACCCAGCACCAATCGGCCCTCCACTCCTCCCACTTGCCGCGGAGCTCTCCTTTCAAGTACGCCTCCTTCTTGTTCAATCTAAAGATCCAGGAGATACCGCCGGAGAGTGGGGATCCAGACTCTACTCTAGGCGTGAAGAAATGGCGGAAAAGAGCTACGTTTGGGTGGACCCCGACAAAGTTTTCGCACAGATGTGCGAAAACAGCCATCGTAAGGACGGCGTTGGGGGTGAAGTCTAGGAGGTGGAGGCCGTACGTGTTCATCACATCACAGAAGAACTCCGAATACGGAGGACAGAGACCGCAATGGAAGAATGTAGCGAAGTAGAAGTAACCTCCCGGGAACATGTCGACGGCGACGGCGGGGAGGACTCTGGTGCGAGGATGAGCTTTCGTCTCCCTCGCCCAGAACAAGTAATACTTGTCCCGCAGCTCCCTCGCGCCGAGCCTTGGCGGGAAGACCACCCTCTTTCTCCGCATGGCTGCCAGCTTCGCCGCCTGCTCGGACTTCTCCTTCTTCGCCTTGTCGCTCTTCGCCTTGTCGCTTTTCAGAGCCATGGCGGGGGCGGCGAGGAGGGAGGTAAGGGGGGTCGACGGCGCCGCGGATGCTGGGGACGGCGGAGGAAGGGAGGAGCTGGGCTCTCTGTCGACCTGAGGGGAGGCAGAGAGCGGCGGGGGTTTCTGGAGATTCAAGACAGAATGAAGGCGATGGGCGGAAACTGCCCCTGCTTCCTCTGCTTTTAAGGGGGAAGTGGGGGACGTTCCGCATTTCCCATTAAAGAACAGGCCACGATCTCTCCCACGACGCCGCAATCGACGCGTGCCGTTAGGGAGGGATGCGGCGGATACGGAGAGGGATACGGCTCGGCGTGGGCCGCGTGTGCCCGTGCACTGTTTTGGGCCTGGCCCAACAGCGCTCGGCACCATGTGTGGCCCAGGCCCGGGGGCTCCTGTCGGTGTACTAAGATAGGGGTACTTTAGTACCCCAACTTGTGCACGGGCGGTAGCAGCTTCCCGTGGCAGGGCTTACCACGCGCTCGCCAAGGTCCGCTCTGGTCCCTTTGAAGCCATTCAAGAACAAAGTATACAAGTCAGAAGATCAAGGCCCCTGCAAGAGGAGCTTGCCGGGAAGGCTGTTCCAAGCACAAGATCGCTCTATTCTCACAAGACCCTGGCAAGAGGTGCTTGCCAGGAAGGCCAAAGAACGGCATCTTAAGAAGAGATATCGCGGCGCGTCATGCGCCCCGGCAGGACCCGGAGAGCAACAAGCTTCCGGGCCCGGCAAGGTCACGACCCCGGCAAGGTGCTTGCCGGGGAAGCTTATGCTGTGTGCCTGCGCTCCAGCTCATCTGGCCACGCGTCGCCCTGGGGCCCTTCCGGGGGCACGTGGCAGATAGCTGTGCAGCCTGAGGGACACGCTGGCGAGCCACGGTGACGAAGCCATCGCCGTGGCGAACGGAGACGCATGGAGGGACGCTTTTGGGGCGACGGCGACGGGCATTCAATGCCCTTGTCCCCCACTGTCAAAGTTAGGTGAAGACCACTATTCATACACTGTTCATGCACTGTTACAACCACCACCAAATTTACGTTTTTACCCTCCTCTAACGTTGACACCTGTCGGTGACCCCTTTGGACTATAAAAGGAGGCCCATGCACAACGTAGAGGGGGTTCGATCCCAGAAACTCGCTCACTCTCTCGCTCGGTGTAGCTGGTACTGTAGATCTTCAAGCTCCCGAGCCCAAAAACTCAATACAACCAAGGCAGGAGTAGGGTTTTACGCGTCCGCGCGGCCCGAACCTGGGTAAACTGCCCACGTGTGCTCCTCGATCTGCTCTCCGTGCTCCCTCCGCTCCCTTACCGCAACGTAGAAGGGGCTCCGGTCCCATAGGTATTCGCGGGTGGTCAGTTTCCCCGACAATGAGCCTTCTCTATTTCTTTTGAATGGCCTCTTCCGCTGACCAGTCTTGGAGCCGTTGAATCTAGCGTTGACTGTCGTGTCTTCGGTATTGTTTTTGTTGCTGCGGCGCTTGTGCTTGTTGCATCGGGTCCTGTCGTTGTTATTTTTAGCTACGGAAGTGCCCGGCTCGCTCGTATTATTACCGCTACGATCTAGCCAGCTGTCTTCGCCCGCGCAAAAGCGGGTCATGAGCGCCGTGAGGGCTGCCATGGATTTTGGCTTTTCTTGGCCGAGGTGTCGGGCGAGCCATTCATCGTGAATGCTATGTTTGAAGGCCGCTAGGGCTTCGGCATCTGGACAATCGATAATCTGGTTCTTTTTAATGAGAAACCTAGTCCGGAATTTTTTGGCGGACTCTCGGGGCTGCTGCACAATGTGACTGCGGTCATCGGCATCTGGTGGCCGAACATAGGTGCCTTGGAAGTTGTCTCTAAAGGCATCCACCAGGTCTTCCCAGCATCCAATAGAATTTTCTGGAAGGTTGTTTAACCAGTGTCGAGCTGGCCCCTTAAGCATTAGGGGAAGGTATTTGATCGCCTGTAGATCGTCACCGCGAGCCATGTGAATTTGGAGAAGAAAATCTTCAAACCATAGTGCGGGATCTGTTGTGCCATCGTATGATTCAACGTTCACGGGTTTAAACCCTTTTGGGAACTGGTGCTCCATCACCTCATCGGTGAAGTGTAGGGGGTGTGCGGCGCCTCTATATCAGGCCACATCATGGTGCAGTTCGGATGAAGTTCGTGTGCAGTTTTCGGCCCAGGCGTGGTTTTCCTTGTTGAGCCAGGATTGGTAGCCGTCCTCTCGTGTCGGTGCACGCCCTCGCGATCCGTAAATGGATCTGGTCTGACCTGCTCTATTCTCTAGGTCCAGTTGTAGGTCGTATGTGTATCCCCGAGCTATTGTTTCTCTGCCTTTATGGCAAGGTGGTGCAGGCTGGTATTCGGCATGAGCTGCCATTCTGTCCCGGCCGTGTGGCGGTCGGTCAGGTTCGTCAGCCGCATTACGCGCGGGTGGTGCTTCGTCGTCGAATTGGGGTAGCAGCTTTTTGTTGGGCGTTCAAGGCCGTACCCTTTGGCTGCCAGGACATCAGTCCATCTATCGTTGAGCAGTTCTTGGTCAGCTCAAAGTTGCTGCTGCTTCTTTTTTAGGCTTCTTGCCGTGGCTATTAGCCGGCGCTTAAGGTGATCTTGTTCAAGGGGTTCCTCTGACACGATAAAGTCTTCGTCGCTCAGGCTCACGTCATCCTTGGAGAGTGGCAGATAGCTACAGTCTTCCGAGTCTTCGCTCCCTGCTTGCTCGCCAGGGTCAACTTGCCCTCATCCTGTTAGGATGTTGGTTCGATGGGGTCTTCTTGTTCTTCGTCGTGCTCTGGAGTATTATTTTCTCCCATGCCGGTATCGCTGTCTTTTCCGCGGCGCGATTTAGGGCGGTGCTGCCGACGTCGGCGCTTCAGCGGTATCTCAGGAGGTTCTTCCTCGACTGGATCCTTCTTATCATCGTCGTCGTCTTCTTTAGGTCTATCCACCATGTATACGTCGTATGAGGAAGTGGCCGTCCAGCGCCTAGTAAACAACGGGTTTGGGGTATGTTCCTCTCCGGCATAGTCGTCTATAATGTCGATGTCTTCGGAGGCGTAGTTGAGCATGTCGGTTAGATCCTCGATAGTGGATATGAAGTGGGTGGTGGGTGGGAAGTAAAGTTCCCTATTTTCAGCCCTTAGTCCGGGCTGGGCGTAATTCGAAAGCGGTTCCTTTGTGATGGTGAGGGATCGCATCAAATCCAGAGCCTCGTTTAAGAGCAAGGTTTGGATGGGGATCGAAGCTCCTTGGCCAAGCTCACAAGACGGGGACTTCGAGAGTTTGGAACTAGTGTCCGGAGGGGAGTCTCGCTTTGCGATAATTGCCGACAGCGCTACCGTCTCCGGTTCTCCAGTGTTGGGATTTATGGCCGCAGATAGTCCGGCGGGCTCGAGACTCCCGCCTTCGGACTGAGTGACGCGTTCTGGATCTATGGCCAAAGCGGTGGTTGGAGCCGCGAACCCTTGGAAGATCAAATCTACTCGGATGTCAGTGACATAGTTTATATTTCCGAAACTGATCAGGTGACCGGGGGCGTAGCTGTCGATCTACTCCAGGTGACCAAGCGACACGCACTACGAAACCGTCGAACACGAAGATCTGGCTGGGGAGAAAAATCTCCTCCTCGGCGGCGTTGTTGTTGATGATCGATGATGCCATCGAGCCTTTCGACGAAGGCACAGTGGAACTCTCAATGAGAGCACCACTTTCGGTGTCAAAACCGACAGATCTCGGGTAGGGGGTCCCGAACTGTGCGTCTAAGGATCGAAGGTAACAGGAGGCAGGGGACACTTTGTTTACCCACGTTTGGGCCCTCTTGATGGAGGTAATAGCCTACTTCCTGCTAGATTGACTTTGATGAGTATAGGGGTTACAAGAGTTGATATACCTCGAGATCGAGAAGACTAAACCCTAGATGTCTAGCATGTATGATTATGAATGACTCTACGGACTAAACCCTCTGGTTTATATAGACACCGAAGGGGCTAGGGTTGTATAGAGTCGATTTACAGAGAAATGAATCTTCATATCCACACGCCAAGCTTGCCTTCCACGCCAAGGAGAGTCCTATCCGGACACGCGAGTGAGTCTTCCATTTTGTACCTTCATGGCCCATCAGTCCGGCCCATGTTACGTAGCCCGGACGCCCGAGGACCCCGTAGTCCAGGACTCCCTCAACGGGGTCGGGGAGGACTTATATAGCCAGGGGAGGAGGATACCGAGCTGTTGTTGTCGCAGACGTGTGGATGGCGCCGCGGACGCGTGTGCATGCATGCGAGCTTGACGGTAGACAACGGGGGAGGAACATAGGAGGCTCATGGAGAGGTGGACGACACCACGGTCATGAGGGGGAAGCGGCCGAGCGCATTCAATGCCATGTCGACTACTGTTCTCTCGCGGGCGTTCGGTGACGAGCGCCGGTGAGTAAGCGAACAGAGGGGGAGAGGGCTCCAGGGAGGTGGCGACGACGAGGTGAAGCCACTGGACATGCTCACGAGCGTGAAGCCAACGAGATGGAGAGAGGCCGAAGCACAAACCATGCCCTGGATGCGGCCACAACGCGTAGAGCACGTGAATTGCGTGCCAGCTGCACGGTCACGACGGGACAAGGCACATGGATGTCACAAGAGGATTGAAAATTATGTCTGGGGGCTAGTATTTCCAATATGGAGCATTAATGCAGCTATGGCTCGATCTGAGGCACTGTGATTAAGTTGGAACTAAGCTCTGAAGTTTGTTGTAGCAAACTTGGCTGCGCACTGGTGATCAACAGGGATATCTAAAGGCCAAAATTGTTGTCTGGGTGATTAACTAAGGAAGAATAATGAAATTGGAGGTTTTGAGGATAATTGGACCAGAAATGATTATAGTAGCTTTGTAAGTGCATATTTGGTCCAGAATCAAGATCAAGGTGATGCACTCACATATAGTAACCACTTGAGCTCAAATTTGGCAAGGCATCATGTTTTGGACATATAAATATGCTGTAAAAATTTCATACCAAATGGACAAGCCAAAATGGTTCTTGTTTCAAACATTCTCACTGTCCAAAAACTTGGGAAAATTCTAGGGACATATGGGCTTGATGAATTGATCCCGAAATTGGTGGAGAGAGGTTTTATGGTCATGAGAATGCTTTGATAAAATTTCAGCCAAAATGAAGCAGTATAAAATATACTTGCTTCACAACCTGAAAATATTGACAGAAGCAAAGATTTGGTCCTATGCTCATATAGATGATTGTGTGGGGCTGAAAATTGTAGGAGGGTAATTATATGAGCACATGAAGAGGCATGCAAAATTTCAACTCATTTGGATACTCCTAGCTAGTACTTCCTTCACAATGGCTTTTGTTTGACAGAAACTTTGAAAAAATGTTGAGGAAGATTGGCTAGGAAAATGAAGTTGAATTTTGGCATGTGACAATTATTTGGACATTAAAGAATGCCCAAAAAGTTTGGGAGCAAACAAGAAAGGATAGGTGGTACCTCCTTCACAGAGTGCCACTATGGAAAGAATTGAAGAATGAATATTGGAGGGTTATTTTTGAACTGGTCAAGGAAAAATTTGGGCATATTTGAGCAATATATGACCCAAATAAATTATGAGAATTATTTGGAAATTTTAGGAGGGGCAGAGATATAGGTTGCTTCACAACCTAGGGCAAACATGATTATTCCTTTAATAGAAAAAGGAATATTCCTTAGAAAGGATTTTTAGGGTTTAGTCTGGAATGGAAATGACATGACCTAGGGAAAGATTTGAGGATGATGAGCCACTTGGGAGAAGAAATGATGATGATCTCCTAGGTTGCAAGGCCACAAAATCACTCCAAAAAGAAAATCAGAGCAAAAACAAATAAATCAAAAAGAAAAAGAAAAGTGCCAAAAACGAGGATGTTACACTTGGCCTCATTTCCAAGCATTGCAATACCGTTTGTGCTCACTTTTGTCACGTGCTACCTTACTATTTTTTATTGTTACTATTCCAAAAATCAATATCTACTATCCATATTACACTTGTATAACCATCTCTTCACCAAACTACTGCACCTATACAACTTCCCATTGTATTTGGTGTGTCGGGGACATAAGAGACTCCTTATTATTTGGTTGCAGGGTTGTTTGAGAGAGACCATCTTCATCCTACACCTCCCATAGATTGATAAACCTTAGGTCATCCACTTGAGGGAAAATTGCTACTATCCTACAAAACTCTACGCTTGGAGGCCCAACACGAGTGTACAAGAATAAAGTTGCGTAGTAGACATCATACCTTTCTTGTCAAACTCATGGCAAGGTACACAACAGGTTTGGTACACATCATGGCATACTTTATAGAACCTATGACTGAGGCATAGGGAATGACTTTTCATTTTCACTCTATATTCTGCCCCGGTCGGGTTTTGAGTCTTACTCAACTTCATACCTTAATACATGCAAGAACCCCTTCTTTGACTGATCCATTTTTTCAATTCTTTCAAAACATTATCAAGGTATTGCTTTGTGAAAGTCTTATCAAGCGTCTTGATCTATTTCTATAGATCTTGATGCCCGATATGTAAGTAGCTTCACCGAGGTATTTCTTTGAAAAAATCTTATTCAAGTATCCTTTTATGCTATCCAGAAATTCTACATCATTTCTGATCGACAATATGTCATCCACATATAATATCAGAAATGCTACAGAGCTCCCACTCACTTTTTTGTAAATACAGGCTTATCCGAAAGTCTCTATAAAACCATATGCTTTGATCACTTCATCAAAGCGTATATTCCAACTCCGAGATGCTTGCACCAGTCCATAGATGGATCGCTGGAGCTTGCACACTTTGTTAGCACCTTTAGGGTCGACAAAACCTTCTGGTTGCATCATATACAACTCTTCTTTAAGAAATTCCTTAAGGAATGCAGTTTTGATGTCCATTTGCCAAATTTAATAGTCATAAAATACGGTAATAGCTAACACGATTCGGACAGACTTAAGCATCGCTCTGGGTGAGAAAGTCTCATCATAGTCAACTCCTTGAACTTTTCGAAAACCTTTCCCAACAAGTCGAGCTTTGTAGACAGTAACATTACGATCATCGTTAGTCTTCTTCTTGAATATCCATTTATTCTCTATGGCTTGCCGATCATCGGGCAAGTCCACCAAAGTCTACACTTTGTTCTCATACATGGATCCTATCTCAGATTTCATGGCCTCGGGCCATTTATTGGAATCTGGGCTCATCATATCTTCTTCATAGTTCGTAGGTTCGCCTTGGTCTAGTAACATGACTTCCAGAACTGGATTACCGTACTGTCAGGGATATTATTACTAGGTATAAACCGCCCAGGGAGGGGCCGGTTTATGCCCAAAAAGAATTATTCATATTGAAGCCCAACGAGATATGGAGCATGGTGCTTTATTACAGAAGACCAGAGATCCAAGGCCCAAGAGGTGTTAGGGCCCATAAGTGTAAACCACCAAACGGCGTGTAACTTGTGTTGTAAGATAGGAAAGATAGAGACCGAGCCAGGCACGTTTATAAGCCGGCCTCGGAATTCCATAAACCGGACCGGGTGTCACCCTGTGTATATAAAGGGACGACCCGGCGACGGTTCAAGGACAGAGAACAACAACTCGAGACATAGGCAAAGCGGATTCGCTCCCTGGTCATCGAAACCCTAGCAATACCACACCAAACTAGACGTAGGCTTTTACCTTCATCGAAGAGGCCGAACTAGTATAAAAACCCTTGCGTCCTTGTCCACTTTAACCCTTTTAAGCTAACCCGTAGCGATGGCTCCACGACTAAGTCCTTTTGCTAGGACATCTACCATGACAAAACCACGACAGTTGGCGTCCACTATGGGGCTATCGCACGATGATTTCGAGTTCTTGAAGGGGAGCTTTGAAGGACTCAAGGGCTATGCAGTGGGCTAGATGACTAAGAGTCATCATGGCAACATCTACATCGACGATGAAGGCTGGGGCCCCGAGGCCGATTCAATCGAGTATGGGTACCGGGTTCCCTTTGGCGGCATCCACGTCTTCATTGGCAAGATCAGCGAACCGGGCCCTGAGCCGGACATCTTCCCCAACATCGTCGAGTCGGCTCAGCATGCGAAACCTGCCCGAATTCGCCCTGCCATGAGGCGTGTCTTCGTCGGAGCTGTTCACGGGGCACAAACCGAGGATGGATCAGAATCCGGTGTTGAGACCGTTGTTTATTCCGGCGACGAGTCATCCACTGGAGAAACCGAGTCTTTATATCTATTGCAAGATGGCCGGTTTGGGGGCTATTCCGATGGTGATAGTATTCTGGACACCCTTGATCCGCCAAGCCGGGTTGCCGTCTTCATGGCTGGATCACAGTATGTGCAACAGTCGTCAACTGCGGCGGCGTTAACGTCCGAACTGGCGACAGAAGTGGCAGCTGGGGCAGGAGGTCCGGTTCAACCGCCGGCTCAAGTTCTGACCGCTTTAGTCGATACTTTGACAGCGCTGCTAACCGCGGAGGTTGGCCAGGCCGAGAAGGTGCAACACGACGGGGAAGTTGCTAAAGTGAGGGGCCAAATAGATCAAGCTAAATTGGACCTGGCTGCTGAGAACTCTAGGATGATCGCAAGGCAGGCCGAGTTAGATGCTCAGGTCTATCGGCTTCTGTTGGATCAGACGGCATCAAACGACGTAATGAGGAGAAGGCGCCAGTCTTGCCTGCCGTTGGTTTACGAAGCAAGGAACCTCTTGAGTATGCCAGGAGCGGGAACCAGCAACCAGCTGGGGATAAACCGGGGAGAAGTGCCTAGCACAGGGGCGTCGGTCCAGCCACAGGCCGCGGAGCCAACCCGCCAAGTCGTCCCGTCACGACACGCGCCCACCCCTCCTGGTCACTACTCCAACCCTTTGGATAACATAGTTGCCGCCGCTTCGCGATTGGCAGCCCTTACCATTGAAGGGGGATCCCCTATAGCACTGGAGGCGCGACGAGCTAGGGAGTTTCTGGAGACGGCTTTAACTCAGCAGCAGGCTTATTCCCATAGCCGCGAGAGGATTCATTCCACCCCCCGCCCAAGCCGGAGCTACAGCAGGCACCTGGAAGAACTGGCTGTGTCGAGTAGCGCGTGAAATCGTAACCCGCTATGAAGGGATAACCCGGCGGGAGGAGGTGTAAATGCACAAGACATGGTGGATCAGGGCAGACAGCGCCGAGAGGCCGAATTAGCAGCACAGTACGAAGCCCGTCAGCCTACGCCGGTTCTTCCATCTACCACGATCGAGCCAGGGATTACTTCCAGCTCCTTGGGAGTACCGTGCCTTACGCCCGCTTTACGCAATGTAAGACTGCCTAAGGACTTCAAAGGATCGCGCAAGGTGCCCAATTATACAGCGGATCTGTCCCCCGAAGCCTGGGTTGAAAGCTACGAGATGACAATGGAGATACTGGATGTGGACGATGCGGCGGGCGCAAAGTACTTCACCATCATGATGGACGGCACGGCTCGCACCTGGCTAAAAGGATTACCACCGAACACCATCGGATCATGGGCTGAGTTACGACGTCGGTTTATTAATAACTTCAAGGATACATGCAAGCAGCCCATGTACATTGTAGACTTGGCGGCCTGCGTTCAAGGGGAAAATGAATCAACAAGTCATTGGGTGCGCCGGGTGTCAGAGATCTTGCATTCCTTAGACAGCATCAGTCCGGACACAGCAGTGGTAACATTGGAAGGCAACTGCCGGTATGAACCTCTAAAATTGAAATTAGGATGGCTCAAGCATCATTGTCATGACATGGGATCACTCATGGGGGCCCTGGTGAAATATGCAGATTTGGATAGTGCCAAATATCCAGAGTCTGACGATGAGAAGTCGGGAAAAGGAAAGAAGAATGGTAAAGCGCCGCAGTCTAATCCGGCGAATCAGGGATACAGCGGTAAGCGTAAAGCGGATAATAGTTCAGATTTCGTAGCTAACACCAATGTACATGAGGATGGCCAGCGCCGTAAGGGTAGACCGTCCCCACGGGGCGGGGGACAAAATATCAATTTGGAGCGCCAGATGAATGTGCCTTGTCCCAGGCACGGCACAAAGGAAAAGCCAGCCACACACCTTTGGATGGACTGCTTCATAATGAGGGAGTTCAGAAACCGGTTCCAATATGATCATGGATCGTCCGGCGGTCCAGGCCCTGGTTTTCACGGGCCGGGTTATCAAGGCGGTGGTTCCGGTCCAGGATTCCAAAATAACCAGGGTGGCCACAGCAATCAGAATGGGCACAACCAGCAGAATGGTCAGGGTGGCTATAATAATCACAGCAGTCATCAGCAGTAACAACAATCGGGCTATTAGAGCAGCCCAAAGCAGCTGAGCAGTGGGCAATATCATGTCTTCACCACAAGTTTATGTAAGCGCGATCACAAGGTTTACAAGAGGGCAGTTCACTCTGTTGAACCGGCGGTGCCTCGTTATTTACGCTGGTCAGAACAGCCCATTGTGTGGAGTCGAGAGGATCATCCGCCCCGGGTTGATAATCCGGGTCAGCTGGCTCTGGTGGTGGGACCTCAGGTTGGGGGCTATAAGTTCACCAAGGTGCTCATGGATGGAGGAAGCAGCATCAACATTCTTTATTACGAGACTTTTCGTCGCATGGGGTTGACAGACAAGAAGCTCCGACAGTCCAACACTGTTTTTCATGGCATGCTACCTGGTAAATCGTCATATCCGGTCGGTAAGATAGACCTGGAGGTCACTTTTGGAGATGAGCATGATTCGAGGTCTGAAACTTTGACCTTTGAAGTGGTGAAGATCAAGAGCCCGTATCACGCCCTGTTCGGGCGGCCGGTTTATGCTAAATTCATAGCGAGGCCTTGTTACGTTTATCTGCAGCTTAAGATGCCAGGTCACAAAGGAACTATTACGGTCCATGGGAGCCGTAAGATTGCTTTGGAGTGCGAGGAAGGTGACGCAGTCTATGCTGAAGCGGTTTGTGCGACCGGGGAATTGTAATTTTACAAGGATAATGTTGATCCGATAGACATGTCTTCGTTGAAGAAGCCAACTACAGAGCATGATCTGGCCTTAAAGATCAAATTAGCTGATGAGACCAAGCAGGTTGACTTTGTTCCTGGCGATTCATCCAAGCAGTTTACCATCAGTGCTAACCTGGATCCGAAATAGGAAAGCGCGCTCATCGAGTTCATCCGTGAGAATCGGGACATCTTTGCATGGAAACCTTCTGACATGCCAGGTGTACCGAGGCAACTCGCTGAGCACACTCTTAATGTTGATCCCAAGTTTAAACCAGTTAAACAGTTTCTCCGCCGCTTCAATGAAGAAAGGCGCAAGGCTATTGCTGAAGAAGTGGCTAGGCTCTTGGTGGCAGGTTTTATAGTTGAGGTGTTTCACCCTGAGTGGTTGGCCAATCCGGTGTTGGTGCTTAAAAAGAATGGCACTTGGGGAATGTGTGTTGATTACATAGAACTAAACAAGGCCTGCCCAGCTGATCCTTTTGCCCTCCCCCGTATTAATCAAATCATTGATGCTACGGCGGGTTGTGAGCGCTTAAGTTTTTTAGATGCATATTCCGGTTATCATCAGATCAAGATGGCAGTTAAAGACCAGGAGAAAACAGCCTTTATAACTCCATTTGGAGCCTTCTGCTATGTATCCATGCCTTTTGGGCTCAAAAGTGCCCAGGCGACCTATCAGCGTTGTGTGCAGAATTGTCTTCATAATCAGATTGGGCGGAACGTTCATGCATATGTGGATGACATTGTGGTTAAGTCCAGGGAGGAAGAAAGGTTGATAGCTGACTTAAAGGAAACTTTTGATAACCTTCGGATTTATAAGATGATGCTTAATCCGGCCAAGTGCGTTTTCGGTGTACCGTCAGGCAAGCTCCTGGGGTTCTTGGTATCAAACAGGGGAATCGAAGCTAATCCGGAGAAGATCAAGGCTATTGCATCCTTGGCTAAACTGGTGTGTATCAACGATGTCCAACGCTTGGCAGGCCGCATTGCAGCGCTAAGCCGGTTTATCAGCCGTTTGGGAGAGAAGGCCATCCCGCTTTATTAGATGATGAAAAAGACAGACCGCTTTGTCTGGAGTGATGCTACTAATGCTGCGTTTGAGGACTTGAAGAAGCAGTTGGCAGAGCCGCCTATCCTTGCTGCAACAGTTGATAATGAGCCGATGTTGTTATACGTGGCTGCTAATGCCCGAGCAGTAAGTGTTGCCATTGTGGTAGAGCGCAAGGAGGCAGGAAAGGAATATCTGGTTCAACGGCCAGTTTACTATATTAGCGAGGTGCTCATTGAGTCGAAGCAGAGATACCCGCATTGGCAGAAATTGGTATATGGAGTCTTCATGGCAAACTGGAAGCTTAAGCAGTATTTTCAGGGCCATCCAATCACCGTGGTTAGTTCAGCCCCCCTAGGAGATATAATCCATAACAGAGAAGCAACTGGTCGGGTTGCCAAGTGGGCCATTGAACTTAGTCCTCACGGGCTAAAGTATGTGCCTCGTACTGCAATCAAATCTCAAGCACTAGTGGACTTCATCAACGACTGGACGGAGCTGCAAGCGCCGGAGGAAAAGCCGGATCACACGTACTGGACTATTCACTTTGATGGATCCAGGCAGTTGGAGGGCTCGGGGGCTAGAGTCGTGTTAACTTCCCCACGAGGTGATAAGTTATGTTATGTCCTCCATTTAATGTTCCCTTGTACTAACAATTTAGCTGAGTATGAAGCTCTCCTCCATGGTCTGTGAATGGCTAAGGAGATGAATTTAAGTCAGGTTAAATGTTACGGTGATTTGGACCTGGTGGCACAACAAGTATCTGGCAGTTGGGACTCCAAGGATCCACTTATGGCGGCGTATCGTCGCGATGGGGATGTGGTCGCTGGATATTTCAAGGGTTATCAGGTGGACCATGTGGACCGGCAAAAGAATGAAGCAGCTGACGCATTAAGTCGTCTGGGTTCTCAGCGTAAACCGGTCCCACCTAATGTTTTCCTAGACGTATTGCATAATCTGTCGGTGAGATTACCTTCAGAAGAGGATTTGGCTATTCCTGATCCGGAGGCTCAATTGGTGGCGGCGCTTCATGCTATTCCGGATTGGACAGTCCCGTATGTGGCGTACATGAACCGATGTGAGCTACCAGAAGATGAACTCTCGGCTAGACAGATAGTCCGGCGGTCCAAATCAATGACTATTGTCAATGGAGAGCTGCATCATTGTAGCCTATTTGGGGCATTTCAACATTGTGTATCACCGGACGAAGGCCGGGACATTCTTCGAGAGATTCACGAAGGAGATTGTGGTCACCACGCTGGTTCAAAATCTTTGGTGGCTAAAGCTTTTCGTCATGGGTTCTATTGGCTGATGGCTCATGCTGATGCGGAGGACTTGGTCAACAAGTGCGATGCTTGCCAGAAGTTCTCACGGCGTGCTCATATACCGGCTCAAGAATTGAGGATGATTCCAATTACTTGGCCATTTGCGACTTGGGGGCTGGACATGGTTGGGCCCTTTAAGAGATCTCCAGACAAGAAGACCCACCTTCTGGTGGCGGTGGATAAGTTCACCAAGTGGGTCGAGGCGGAGCCAGTCAGCAAGTGTGATGCAGCAACGGCGGTTCAATTCATCAAGAAGGTGATTTTCCGGTTTGGCTTTCCACACAGTATTATAACTGATAATGGTACCAATTTATCCAAGGGGGCTATGGAGGAATTTTGTCAACGAGAGCACATCCGGCTTGATGTATCTTCAGTGGCTCACCCCCTATCCACTGGCCAGGCTGAGAGAGCCAATCAAGAGATCTTGAGAGGTATCAAAGCCCGGCTTATGGTCCCTTTGCAGAGAACGTCGGGTTGTTGGGTGGAGGAATTACCCTCTGTGTGATGGAGCATCAACACCACACCTAACAGGTCTACGGGTTACACGCCTTTATTCATGGTATACGGAGCTGAAGCGGTCCTCCCTAGTGACATCCATCATGATTCGCCTCGGGTGGCGGCTTACGTTAAAGCTGATAACGAGAAGGCATGGCAAGACGCGTTAGACCGGCTGGATGAGGAACGTGATATGGCAGCAGCTCGATCGGCGATTTAACAGCAAGATCTGTGCCGATACCAAAGTCACCGGGTTAAAACCAGAACGTTTCAAGAAGGCGATCTAGTGCTCCAGCTCATCCAAGACCAGACAGACATGCACAAACTATCCCGCCTTGGGAAGGACCCTTTGTGGTTAGCAAGAATCTACACAACAGATCATACTACCTCATCGGCGTTCGAGAACACAAGGACTCACGCAACGTGGAGGAGGAGACCCGACAGCCGTGGAACATCGCTCATCTTCGGCCTTACTACACCTGAGCCATAGGCTCCGCTTTATGTACACATGTTCGCAATGTATATATTATGATCAATATAATAAACTGGCATCCCCGTTAAAGCGGGGTATCTGCTGCTTTTTCATAAGAGTTTGTCACATGGGGGCTTCTGTGTGCAAAGAAGGAGTTCCTATGGCCCTCTTAGACCGGCTATTAAGCCAATATCATCATAAGATCATAGCTCTGGTTGCCTCGGTAATCCGGCTATCAAGCCAACTTGATGCTAAGGGGCAAAAGATATTTTGATGCATACCACACCTCAAACATAGGCACCCGACGAGCACAGCTCACAATGCTACCTGGGGGCTCCTGTCGCACAGCGGCAACGAGTTTTTAAGACCCTTGTAGTAGACTATCAAGCCACGGCTTGGAGGCCTAGTGTATACACCTAAAACCCCAGGTTAACCTGCTTGCATCAAGTAAGTCACTCCGCCCAGGTAAACCTGGTATGACCCGTCGAACGATTGATAAGTCAATCTTATAACAGACCCTGAGCTTGTCGACGTTAAATTGACAATTGGTTAAGGATTGAGGACCATCTTAACAGGCTTTGTGAAATGGTTCAACTCAGTGGCCTGGCAGCCCATGAAAAGCCTCGAATTTGGAGCCTGCAACTCGTAAAAAGCCTTGACTACAGGATTTTATTTCGACAAGTGTTTCTTTGTTTTTGCCAAGCTTCTTATCTTTTGAGATCATCTAAAATCTATTGATTCGGTGGAGTGGTTGACTGTAAGTTGCCACCGTAATAAACCAACGTTCACAGAATCTGGTCTGGTTTGCTTGCAAATCGCCAGTATTATTTACAGCTAAACCGGTGTTTATCACAACCTGGTACGGTTTCATCATGAACCGGCAAAATGTTCAAGGAGTCATCAATACTCACAAATTGGGATCATTGCCCTTACTGCTAAATATTGGTTAAAGCCAATGACACAAATTTCTATCACAGGTATGATATATGTTTCATATTTTAAATACAATTCAGGTTATAAACCTAGATCATGTATTTGGGCATTATGACCCGTCCGGCAATAAACCGTCAGGACCCTTTAAACTTTGTCTTATGCAGAAACAGGTGGAATAAACTGTTAAAGCATCATAAGCAGAAAAATTATGAAGTTGCCAGATGGAGCAATATTATGAAAAGGGAATATGCATGATGACATAACCAAAATGTTTCAGCTACCCTGTTACAAGGCATTTGACAGCCCAAAAGAATATATGTTACTTGCCTAAGTACTATGACATGATAACTAAACCGGCATCGGTTCATGACTCTTTGTCAGCTCGGCTAGAAGGTTGTGGATCATCCTGCTCCGTCTCCTCGTCGTTCTCATCAAGCAGCTGGAAGTCAGTGGTTGCCCAATTGATCTTTGTCAGCGCTTGGAAAACAGCTTCATCACTTATGAGTTCAGACGGTTCAACGTCAGGGGCGTAAGTATGCTTACGGACAGGCGAGATGAGATCTTCCACTTCATAGACCGGAGTATTAACCCGACGATTGTCAGCGTCGTAACCCGCCTGGTAGCGGGACAGATCAGCCTCATAAGCTAATTTGCTGGCCAAGGGCCGCATTTCTCTTGTTAGAGCCCGTAAATCTGCGTCTGTGAACTCTGATCCATCCTCCTTCATGCTGGGATAGCCATTCATCACATCCGCCGGATCAAGATCAGGCACCCAAGCTTTTGCTCGAGTTAATGCCATTAAAGTGCCTGCCCTGTCAGATGACTTCTTCAGCTGTCCAAACCGGGCGGGGAGCACTGATAACTTCTCCAAAGTGCCTCTGATCAATGTAGGAGTCGGTTTGTTATGAGAAGCAGTGCAAACAATCCTTTGAGCACCGGTATATAACTTCTCTATAAGAGTATATGCGGCCTTCAACTTCTTTCGCATGTCAGTGCCAAGATAAGCAGTATGTTTTCCTGCATCAATAGAGTTTGAGTGAAACCGGAAGAGTGCAGAACTATCATATTCAAAACTGTGTTAAGTATACTTACCAAAGACAGCAGTAGTCATGGCATTTATCTGCTGCTTTAAACCATTCAGTTCTTCTGACACTAGATTGAGAGCGTTTTCTGCATCAACTGCCCTTTTCTCCAAAGCGGCTCTTTCTGCATCCCAATCCGCACGTTCCTTCTGGAAGTCTTTCTTCAATTTCTCCAGGCTTGCTAAAGCGAGAGTCGGCTCATCTTTGGTCTTGGAAGCGGCGGATTGTTGGAATTTCAGGTTATCTTGAAGCTCAGACATTTGAGAGTCTTTCCGGTTTAGATCAGCCTATTAAGGGAAGAACACATTACACACTGGTAAAGCATATTGGAAGTCCCAAGCACATAACAAGTTATCCACTTGGCACTTGGGGGCTAATGCATATTTGCAGTTATCAAGCATTTTCAATAAAGTCCCAAGCACATAACAAGTTATCCACTTGGCACTTGGGGGCTAATGCATATTTGCAGTTATCTGGCATTTTCAATAAAGTCCCAAGCACATAACAAGTTATATACTTGGCACTTGGGGGCTAATGTGTCATTGTTCAAAGAAGGTTACAAAAATATCCCGGTTCATCCTGAAGAGATAAACCGGCCCTTGGGAACTACACGTGAAAAAATTTATAATGGGTGTTCTGAAAGTCCCGGTTCATCCTGAATGAGTAAACCGGCCCTTGGGGGCTACGGTGGAGTAAAGACAAGCTATAAGACTTAAGGAGGAATAAAGTTAAAGGAAGCGGAAGTTTACCTCATAACGTTCCTTCATCAGATTTACTAAACCGGCTTCATAATCACGGCTGGTATGCAACCAGTTCAGATATCCGGAATGAAGATCTTGGGCGCTGAGTTGAGCATAGCTGGATAAGTCGACATTCCATTTGCCTTTATCTTTCCCAGAGACTTCCTCTTTAGCAGTATGCTTGGTTAGCGCAACAGGTTCACCAGGGGCAGTATAACCAAAACCAGTAATTTGAACATCTTCTGCTGAAGCGGCCGTGGCTTTAGCAGGACTGGCCAGAGTATGGCTGGCCTAGACTGGGCTGGTCGGATTAGCGTCAAATTCCATTGGTGCAGCTTCTTGTTCAATAAATACTTCATGATCCATTGGAGGAGGGTCATCATGCAAGGCGTCAACATCTTCGGCTGGCTCAGGATTCTTTTCCGGTTCAAGATTCGCATCATCACCTGCCGGTTTATTCAGTTTAGCCTTCTTGCTAGGCTTGGGCTTACTGCAAAATTTAAAGATGAAGATAGTCAGTGGAATGAAAGAAAAAGGTTAACAAAAAAGTGAAAAACTTACCCATGGATAGTTTTAAGAGGAGGAAGCTGCGTAGCTGTTGATTCACCGGATGACGAACAAGGAGTATCCTGATAAATTAAATCAGACGGATTAAGAGGCTGGCGAATATGACCCGCTTTGGGATAAAAAGCATCGGGAGTATGTAAAACCTCTGATCGACATCTCTGGGCTGGTGTTTGCGATAAACTGGTGGACTCAATAACTTGGCCACTGTGCCACATTGTGCGGCGAGCTTCATGTTGTTGTTTCTTCAAAATAAAGTTTGGGTCCAAGTAAGCGAAAGGGTGAGAAAATGGTACTTTTCGGCTTGCTCAACGATTTTTTGGTGTTGGCAGAGGATCTGAACCGGAAGAAAGGGTAATTACCTCGACATCATCAGCCTTGCTGCCTTCAGCGTTTCCCTGAGTACAATCATTGTTAATAAGATGCAAGAAAAGGGAGCCAAGGGAGTCAAGTGATACCTCTGAGGCCGGTTCATCATCATCAGGATTGGATTCAAATACTTCAGTAGCTTTCTTCCAGACGATTTTCTTAACGACCTTGGTTTTCTGGCGAGTTGCCTTCGCCGGTTTATCCTGGATTTTCCTCTTCCAGAATGGGTCATTACCCTGTTGAAAATTGTGAAGTCATTCAGAAAGAGTACTAAAGACAGATGGAAATAGAACAGACAAGATAAAAGAAAGATTTACCGATGGCGGTTTACTGAGCTCGCAGAAGGGGGCCAGTCCGGTTTGGCTGCAGGCTTCTATCGGTTCATTCAATAGCTTTTTAACAGCCTCATTGACCTCATTCTCTGATAGCACAGCTTCAGTATGGCGCAAAGGATCCTTGGGGTTTCCGGTATATTCACACATTAAACCAGAGCGCCGGCTTAGCGGGAGAATACTCCAGGAAATCCAACAGCGAACAAAATTGATGCCTATTAAATCGTTTGCGGTAAAGGCTCTGAGCTTTGAAAGCTGTGGGGCATATCGGGCTCGTTCTTGAGCACTTAGTCGTTGAGGGAATGGATGGTACTCAGAAAGCCGATGAGAGCGGTAACCCGATAGAGGATTTTCATCTTCCGGAGAAGTATCTAGACAATAAAACCAGGTTTGATTCCAATCTTTAGGATGGTTGTGCTGATTGGCATGAGGAAAACTGACATCCTTTCTCTTCTGGATGGACATTCGGCCAAGTTCAATGGTAGGACCGTCAGAAAACTATGTGCGACGGTTTAAATGGAAGAAATCCCTGAATAGTTCAACTGAAGGCTCCTCTTGCAAACAAGCTTCACAAAATACTTGAAAATTGCAGATGTTGGATAGAGAATTGGGCCCAATATCTTGAGAATGGAGCTGAAAGTCAGCCAGCACGTCACGAAAGAACTTTGATCCGGGAGGACTGAATCCTCAGGCTAGATGGTCAAGGAATACGATAACCTCTCCATCTTTGGGCTTTGGGGGACATTCTGGTCCAGGAACTCTCCAACGGAGGACATCCTTTTTGCCTAAAGCGCCAATTTCAGCCCGGTTCTGCAATTCCTCTTCGGTAACCCGAGACTGGACCCAGTTGCAGGAAGTAAACTGCTTGGCTTGCTTTGCCATTTTGAAGGGAAAAGCTGAAAATACAGTGAAGGGCCGGTTTATGATTTATGCAAGGTTAAACCGGCAGTGTTTCAAAGGTATTTACAAAACGGTGGTTTAAGCAGGGACCTAATGGTATCTACCGGTTTATGATCTTTTCTAAAAGCTAAACCGCCAAGGAGAATATGACAGGTACAGATCTGAAGTTATGGAAAAACAAGTTCTGTAAAAGTAGCAACAAGATTACAGATCTACGGTGTGTCAGAAATTCGGAAATATTCAGGATCAATATTCCAACGGATACAACAATGGTTCAAACAAACTTAGTTTGGACTAGTACTTTAGGAAGGATAAGGCACATACTAAAGGAAGCGGAGTTATTACTACAGTCGCACGCAGGGGGATCAGATCTACACTAGTTGTCGGAGCCACGATGAAGAACTACGAAGGACAGTGCCCTAGCTATGGACTTGCAGGAGAAAACCCTAATGAGATCTATATAAGGGATAAGGAAGGAACTTACCGGACCCAACGGGTGCGGAGGCGCGCTGACGAGTTTTCTGATTCGAACAGGTTGATGCAACGGTCTCAGTTGACGAAGATGCGAGGATCGACGGCGATGGCTCTGCTTGAGCACGAGCAAGCGCAAGGAAGAAGAAGAGGCAAAGGAGCAAGGGGAAAAAGAGATGCCCCTCTGCCCTATTTATAAGCCAAAAGGTGAAACGGCATGCGCGGGAATCAAGGAGCCAGAAAAATGGATATGGGACGATACTGTCGCCTCGATCTTCGGAGCTTTTAATGACTAAAAAATAAAACAGATGCCAGTATTAAATGAGCAGATGATGTCACGGCGGTTCAGTGTGATCCAGGAAGATGACGTCATGGCGATTTATGAAATATTTGAAGCCACGGAAGGACAAACTTTTACAAGGCGTTGAAGATTGACATGAACGGGTTCAAATCAATCTGGGGCCTAATGTCAGGGATATTATTACTAGGTATAAACTGCCCAGGGAGGGGCCGGTTTATGCCCATAAAGAATTATTCATATTGAAGCCCAGCGAGATATGGAGCATGGTGCTTTATTATAGAAGACGAGAGATCCAAGGCCCAAGAGGTGTTAGGGACCTTAAGTGTAAACCGCCATAAGGCGTGTAACTTGTGTTGTAAGATAGGAAAGATAGACACCGAGCCGGGCACATTTATAAGCCGGCCTCGGGGTTCTGTAAACCGGACCGGGCGTCACCCTGTGTATATAAAGGGACGAGTCGGCGACGGTTCAAGGACAGAGAACAAAAACTCAAGACACAGGCAAAGCGGATTCGCTCCCTGGTCATCGAAACCCTAGCAATACCACACCAAACTAGACGTAGGCTTTTACCTTCATCGAAGGGGCCGAACTAGTATAAAACCCTTGTGTCCTTGTCCGCTTTAACCCCTTTAAGCTAACCTGTAGCGATGGCTCCACGACTAAGTCCTTTTGCTAGGACATCTGCCGTGACAAAACCACGACACGTACCACTCTGGCGTGGATCGTGCTCTGGTTGACCTACGAGGTTCAGTAGCAACTTGATCTAAAGTATCATGATCATTATCATTATCATTATCTTCCTCTCTAATTGGTGTAGGCATCGCAGAAACAATTTTTTGTGACATACTACTTTCCAATTTGAGAGAAGGTACAATTACCTCATAAAGTTCTACTTTCCTCCCACTCACTTCTTTCGAGAGAAACTCCTTCTCTAGAGATGATCCATTCTTAGCAACAAATAAATTGCCCTTGGATCTGTGGTAGAAGGTGTACCCAACAGTTTCTTTTGGGTATCCTATGAAGACGCACTTCTCCGATTTGGGTTCGAGCTTATCAGGTTGAAGCTTTTTCACATAAGAATCGCAACCCCAAACTTTAAGAAACGACAGCTTTGGTTTCTTACCAAACCACAGTTCATACAGTGTCGTCTCAACGGATTTTGACGGTACCCTATTTAACGTGAATGCAGCTGTCTCCAATGCATAACCCCAAAACAATAGTGGTAAATGGTTAAGAGACATCATAGATCGCACCATATTTAATAAAGTACGGTTACGATGTTCGGACACACAATTACGCTGTGGTGTTCCAGGTGGCGTAAGCTGTGAAACTATTCCACATGGTTTCAAATGAAGACCAAACTCGTAACTTAAATATTTACCTCTGCGATGGGATCGTAGAAACTTTGTTTTCTTGTTACGATGATTCTCTACTTCACACTGACATTCTTTGAACCTTTTCAAATGTTTCAGACTTGTGTTTCATTAAGCAGATATACCCATATCTACTCAAATCATCTATGAAGGTGATAAAATAACGATACCCACCGCGTGCTTCAACACTCATTGGACTGCATACATCGATATGTATTATTTCCAATAAGTCATTAGCTCACTCCATTGTTCCTGAGAATGGAGTTTTAGTCATCTTGCCCATGAGGCATGGTACACAAGTATCAAATGATTCATAATCAAGTGATTCCAAAAGTCCATCATAATGGAGTTTCTTCATGCACTTTACACCAATATGACCTAAACAGCAATGCCACAAGTATGTTGCACTATCATTATCAATTCTCCATCTTTTGGCTTCAATATTATGAATATGTATATTACTACGATCAAGATTCAATAAACCATTCACCTTGGGTGTATGACCATAGAAGGTTTTCTTCATGTAACCAGAATAACTATTATTCCCGGACTTAAATGAATAATTGTATTGCAATAAACACGATCCAATCTTGTTCATGCTCAATGCAAACACCACATAACATTTATTTAGGTTTCACACTAATCCCAGAAGGATAGGGAGTGTGCCATGATGATCTTATTAATCTTGGAACTACTTCCAATACTCATCATCACCTCACCCTCAAATAGTCTCTATTTATTCTGCAACTCCTGTTTCGAGTTACTAATCTTAGCAACCGAACAAGTATCAAATACCTAGGGGCTACTACGAGCACTAGTAAGGGACACATCAATATCATGTATATCAAATATACCCCTTTTTCACTTTGCCATCCTTCTTATCTGCCAAATATTTGGGGTAGTTCCGCTTCCAATGACCATTTCCTTTGCAGTAAACGCACTTGCTTTCAAGCTTGGGTCTAGCTCTGGACTTCTTCTCAGGAGTGACAACATGCTTGTCATTCTTCTTGAAGTTCCCTTTCTTTCCCTTGCCCCTTTTCTTGAAACTAGTGGTCTTGTTAACCATCAACACTAGATGTTCTTTCTTGAATTCTACCTTTGCCTATTTCAGCATCGTGAAGAGCTCGGGAATCGTTTTCATCATCCTTTCATATTATAGTTCATCACGAAGCTCTAGTCGCTTGGTGATAGTGACTAGAGAATTTTGTCAATCACTGTCTCAATTGGAAGATTAACTCCCACTTGATTCAAGCGACTATAGTACCCAGACATTCTGAGCACATGGTCACTGGCTGAGCTATTCTCCTCCATCTTGTAGGAAAAATACTTGTCAGAGGTCTCATACCTCCTGACACGGGCATGAGTCTGAAATAACAATTTCAGCTCTTGGAACATCTCATATGCTCCATGGCGTTTGATACGTCTCAAACGTATCTACTTTTCCAAACACTTTTGATATTGTTTTGGCCTCATTCTTGCATGATTTGGACTAAACTAACCCGGACTGACGCTGTTTTCAGCAGAGCTGCATGTATGGTTTATTTGTGTGCAGGAAAACGGATTTTTAAGTATCTCAGAAAAATCCACGAAAAATCAGAGAAAATCCACGCACCCGAAGGAACCAAATACCAGAAGTGGGGCCAGAGGGGGGCCAGGGGGTGCCCAGGAGCCCTGTGGGCGCCCCCCCCTGGGCCGCGCCGGGGGGGCGACTGGGTGGGGCCCACACCCCCTGGTGCCCTACTTTAGCCCGTATTTTTCCTCCCGACGCAGAAACCGCAGATCGGAAGTTCTTTCGTAGTTTTTCGTCGCGGAGCCGCCGCCACCCTCTGTTCTTCCTCGGGAGGGCTAATCTGGAGGCTGATTTGGCCTCCGGAGAGGGGAAATCGTCGCCATCGTCATCATCAACACCACTCCATCATCCCTCCATGAGTTCCCCTTTCATGTGTGAGTAATTCCCCTGCTGTAGGCGAAGGGGATGGTAGGGATTGGATGAGTTAGATCATGTAATAGTTTATCAGATTATTGGGGGCATGTTGCCTATCATCTACTATGGTGTTTATCATCTTTGCTACAACTTGTTATTCTTAATGCTTGACACTTAGGGCCCGAGTGCCATGATTTCAGATCTGAACCATATGTGTTTGTATGAATATATTTGTGTTCGTGATCCTATCTATGAGTTGTATGCACCTGTTACGGTTCGGAACCGGCGATCCCAAAAGTGACAGCTTGGGACACCAAAGGGGATGGTCCGTAGTTGGAGGATTACATGTATCCATTGAGTTCATTGCTTTGTTCCGGTGCTCTTTGATAGGAGCACCTTAATATCCATTAGTTCCTTTTGGCCCCGTTCGTAGCGGGATGGTAGGACAAAAGATGTTGTGCAAGTTCTTATTGCAAGCACGTACAACTACCTACGGGATACATGCCTAATGTTTGATATTTGCCTAGATGATCATTACTTTTCCGTGTGCCGTGCCCCAAGTTAGAATCTATCTCATCCATGCAGCGCCCAACCATCCATCTCCCTAGCCTACAGTATTTTAAACCTTGCTTGTTACTAGTCGCTACTTTTGCTATTTACTTTGCTATCTACTGTTACTATTTACTTTTACTATTACTATCATCACTATCATATCACTGTTACCACTTATCTTTTGTTGCAAGTAAGTATATTTCAGGTGCGGTTGAATTGACAACTCAACTATTAAAGCTTATAAATACTCTTTGGCTCCCCGTATGTCGAATCAATAAATTTGGTTATTCTTACCCGCGAAGACTATCTCGATCCCTTACGGTTGAGGGTTATCAAGTACCGTTTTCTGGCGCCGTTGCCGGGGAGCATAGCAATATTTACAAGTCTACTTGAGGTATTCTATCTGCTGCACTTTATTCACTATGGGTAAGAAAGGAGACCCCAAGGTTCCGATCTTACTATCCACTACAAGAAGAGGTACTGCTCTGAGCACTAGTGCTACGCTTGATTCACCTTCTGTTATGAGTAAGTTTGCCTCACCACCACCACATGATGCTCCTACTGAATCTGATATTATGTCTGATACTCTTGATGATGCTTCTACTACTTTTGATGATATTAGTTCGCTTGGTTATGCTCTTGAGAAACAAATTGCTCCTGCTGCTGAAAAATATGGAATTGAACTTCCTGTTGCTCGCTACCCTATTGGTGAAACTTATGATTATCCTGATTTGAGTAAACTCAAAGAGAGGCTCCTTGATGATGATTACTATATACTTGATGAAGATCTATGCAGGGAACTGATAGAGTTTGCTGGCTCTGACCCTGAAGTTATGAAGAAAATATTTGAAAAACACTCTTTGAAAAACAAAACCGTTCCTAATCCTGAGTTAGCTACATCTCCTATATGCATTGATGATCCTGATTTTGATTTCTCTGTTGATCTTTCACTTATACCTATGGTTGAAGCTGACCCCTTTTATGGCACAGAAAATGATGATGCTATTGCACACCTGACTAAACTTGGTAAGTTGGGTAGCCTGTTTACCACAGATGAGAAGATACGATACTTTTATGTGACCAAGCTTCTTCCTTTCTCGTTGAAGGAAGGTGCTAAAGCATGGTATGATTCACTTCCATGCGGTTCCATTAAGAGACCTCAGGACTTAGCTCACTCTTTTGTTGATAAGTACTTTCCTGCTCACATGCAACATGCTGCTATACAAAGAATTTATAACTTTAAACAGTTGCAGGATGAGTCCCTCCCTAAAGCTTGGGGGAGGTACTGCGGTCTGATTCGGGCTAGACCAGGACATGAAATTCCTAAGAATGAATTAATCGATATATTCTATGCTGGTCTAACTAATGAATCCAGGTCCTATTTGGACAGCTGTGCTGGTTGTGTTTTCAGGAAAAGAACACCGGACGATGCGGAAGATTTAATGGGCAGGATTGCCAAAAACCATGAAGATTGGTCCGTCCCTGAACCACCTCCACCAACAAAGAAGAGGGGCATGTTTGTTCTAAGCCCCGAGGATATGCGAGAAGCAAAGAAGTCTATTAAAGAGAAAGGTATTAAAGCTGAAGACGTGAAGAATCTACCCCCTATTGAGAAGCTGTGTGAGCCTACCACTCACCCTCATATGGTAGAGGTACACTCTCTTTTAGATTTCAACGCAAGTGACATCCCTCATGGTAAGCCTCCTGATCAATGTTTAGATGAGTTTGATAATTTTATTATGAAACAGAATCATTTTAATGGGAGGATAGAAAGTCAGTTGCATGATAATTCCCTTGCTATCAAAAAGTTGCTTGATGTTTTAGATAGAACAGTTAATGATGTTCAATGTCTTGTGAAGCATTTTCATATGGTTCAAACTCAGCTTGACCAAATTTCTAATGTGCAAAGAGATTTGCTTGCTAACAATGCCAAACAAGATAAATTGCAGGCTTTTGGGATTAAGACCCAAGGAGGAACTAGTACTCAAGATCCTCTTTATCCAGAGGGACATCCGACGAGAATCGAGCAAGATTCTCAAATGCAGGAAGAAGAAATTGTTGTCTCTCCAAATAAGAAGAAGAAACATAAAGAGACTGAAAATTCTAATGATCCTATTGCAGATGAAGAGCCAGCTATTGATCCCAACAGTGTATCTATTTCCGATGCTGAGACTGAAGACGGTGCTGAACCTGAAGGTAATGATAATGAGAAGAATGAAGAATAATTATGTCAAAACTGCTTTATGTGATCTTGGAGCAGGAGTGAGTGTTATGCCTCTCTCTCTTTACGAGAGGCTTTGTTTAGAGAAACTAATTCCTACAGATATCTCCCTTCAGATGGCTGACAAGTCAACCGCTGTTCCGATAGGTATTTGTGTGGATGTTCCAGTAGAAGTTGCTAATTGTTTAATTCTTACTGATTTTGTTGTGCTTGACATGCCAGAGGATGGGAGCATGTCCATTATTCTTGGTAGACCTTTTCTTAACACCGCAGGTGCTATTATTGATTGCAATAAAGGGAAGGTTACCTTCCATGTGAATGATAAAGAACACACGGTATATTTTCCAAAGAAGACCGACAGGAGGCATGCCCTCAACTCTATAGAGAATATCGAGACCGTGAAAATTGGAGAATGGGACTGTCCACTACATGTGCCTCATAAATACAAAACTATCATGGTAGGGAGAATGTCCATCAAGGTAAAAGTTCAGTGATTACTTCGTAGGAGGTGAGACTTTTTGCTCTATATATCGCTTGTTTGTTGGTAAGACTTGATCAACCTTACTAGTGAACATGTTTTATATGGATAAAGAGTTGAGCTTGCTATGTTTTCATTTGTTTTTAGTTTTGTCCTACTTGTTGTACCAAGTATCTATGTTTTTGAAGCTTCACAATACTACTAACTTCTCCAAGTTTTCAGAGAGTTCCGCAGCTTTTTGAACTTCGAAAAAATTTCAACAGTGAAGTTTTCAGAAAAATTCCAGAAAAATTATATTTAAAATTTCCACAACGGGAGAGACCCGGAAAGTCCTCGGGCCAGCCAGGGGGGCCACCAGTGGCCCAGGCGGCCAGCTGGCGTGGCCCAGCCCCTGGCCGCGCCCACAGGGCGCCTGGGGCCCACGGGACACCCCTCCAGGTACTTCTTCTTCCCCTCTCTCTCTCTTTTTCCAGAAACCCGAGTTCTGGTCTTGTTCTTGCTGTTCTTGCTGTTCTTGGAGGCGATTCTTCGATCTCTCTCTACAGCCCATCATTTGAGCTGAAATTTTGAGCAAATACTCCCTGGTATGTGACTCCTCCACCCCTCCAATTAGATTTTTGATTGGTGGCCTCATTTGTGAGTATTTAGTAGTTCTTGGTGCTGTAGAGATGAGCTTGCATGCATGTGTAGAAAGTTATTTTCCAAGTTTTGATGCAAGTTTATGCCTTGGGCAAGTGAGTTGAGTAGTTTGCCTTAGCTCACTTTGTTTTAATCCTCGTTTTTGTAAATTGTAAAAAAAATTCAGAAATGAGTTTGTTAGGAAGGGCAAAAGGATGGCTTGAGAAGAGGAGGCCCGCACACTCCGATCGAGTCACTAGAGCCGCAGCTTCACCATCGACTGCCAGGGTGAGCTATAATGAGGATCATGTGCCCCTGGAGTTGTTGGAAGACACAAGTCCAGCACGTGCGATGACATTTCCATGTGATGAATTTATGGAAGCTGCGGGAATCAAGGATGAGTTTTATAATATTTGTGCTAATGCAGGTTTGACACGGCTAGTCACAAGCCGTGTTACTCAGTATCAAAAACTCACCTCCAGTTTTATTAACAGTTTTAGATATAATCCTGATTCAGGTGCTATTGAGTTTAAAATTTATAATGATCTTATCACCATGACTCTGGGAAATTTTTGTGAAGTAATAGGTGTGCCGAACATTGGGAGGACGGCAAGGATGGCCACTCAGCCCTCTGAGCTGAAAACCATCATCAACTCTCTCTGCAGCATGGGTACGAGGGATATTCATCGGTCGAAGATCTCCAGCATCTTGTTTCCCCACCTCAGGTATTTTGCATATTATATTGCTAGAGGGGTGTTAGCTCGTGACAACACGAGCAGCATTTCTGCTCTGGATATTGCTATGCTGGCAGCAGCCCTCTCAGGGAGGTCTGATTATAATCTGGGTACCTTAATTGCTCGACGCCTTGCTATGAACGGTAACAAGGGGGACTTATATGGTGGCGTTTATGCCACACTTATCTTAGAGCATCTTGGAGGCACCCCACACCCTAATGATACGCCTTTTACTTATTTAAGATTTGATCTTGCTGCTATGAAAAGGCATAAGTTTGTTACCATGGGTTCTGAGCTTGATAACCTTGTTTATATCTTGCGTTTCGGAACTACCGCGGAACGCGAGATCCGTCTACCTGCACCTCTCTTGTTTGATTTTTCTCGCAGGAACGGATGGTCCTTTGATGTTGTCCAGTTCAATGAGTTCATGGTCCAGCATCAGTTTCATAACCCCATGGAGGTGGTTGTGCCCGACGAGGAGAGGCACGGTGAGATACCACATTTTCAGGAAGAGACCGCCACCGAGTTTGGTGAAGGGTCTTCCTCTTTTTGGCGTTCGGAACCTTCCTCGTGGGAGACTCCGAGGAGTTCGGTGTACGCGCCAGCATCCTTCTACGACCCTTGGTCTCACCACCATACCCCTGGAGCAGGAGGCTCCTGGGGGCAGTAGCTGCTACCAACTTAGGCCAAAAGCCTAAGCTTGGGGGAGTACATGCCCTTCTCACTTTTTCATTGTATTATCCGTTTTGTTCGCTTTGATCTTTTTGAAGTTTTTGCCCGTTCTTCTTTATTTATCTTTTTGCAAAAACAACAAAAAGATTTCCTCTTTCTTTTGCTTTTATTCAACTTTTGAAAAATCCAAAAAGATTTCCTTTCTCTCTTTAGTTTGCTTTGTTTTCAGAGATCAGCTCGAGTCCGTGATGGCATTTGATTATATTTCCTACGTTCGATCATGCAAGTGACAAGCAGTAATGACGAAGATCGACTGAAAGGAAGCAACAAGGAAGACTGGTATGAACTCTTATTGTTTCTACTTTTGTACATATGCCTGTACTTATGATCTAGAGACCAGCTTGTAGCGACATAGTGCTATGTTTACAATGCTCTTCCAGTGGTTCATGCTTTCCTTGTGGCTAGTCCCGAATAACTAGAGTATATAATGTGTTATTGAAATGATCTACATGCATTGCACTGTTCATAGTCTGGTATACTAAGGTGGTATTTCCCTTTAGAGAATTTTTGGATTGACTTGGCACATGCTTACACATGTTTAAGACTAAAAGTCTACTTTGCCTTGATGATCTTTGAGTTTTAGAATAGTTATATCACTTTCATGCCCGATTCAATGTTGCTTTGTCGCTCTGCATGATTATGACCGTTATTGCTCTCTAGTTGGTCGCTTCCCAGTCTTTTGCTAAACCTCCACCTGTACTAAGAGGACTGACTGCTTGTGCATCCAAACCCTTTAAAACCTGTTATGCCATATTAGTCCACCATACCTTCCTATACATGGTATTTAACTGCCATTCCTAACAAAGACTTTCGTGTACCATCTCGAAATTAATCAAAAGCATTTCCCTTTTTTTGTGCCTATGTTTTAGCTCATGAGGAAGTAGTAGTTAATTCGTGATCTCTTTAAGTTGGACAAGTTTCACCCCTAGATTGCATGTATAATGTGCAAACCCCTAATATGAAAAGGAACTGGCATTGAGTGCGCCAGGCTCGAAAAGATAATATAACAAACAAACCCTCCTTCACGCTTTGTTCATGAGAAATCAGAAAACTTTGGCAGTGATAAACAAAGGAGATTAAGAGGATGTGATCGTCCTCATGCGGGAGCCGTTCCTTGAGACTTGTCTAGCCTAAAAAGTGATTGAGTTATCTACTAGCATTCTTTGACGAAATATGCACTTCTCAAAACATGTTTACTTCTGTTTTTAAAACCAAGAGCTCTGGTACATGTTTAGTTTTTGTTTCTGACCACGGGTTTTCAACTTTGCCAATAAAAGCCACGGTTCAAGAGTCTCACCCTCTTTCTTCAAAGCACCGACTAGGAGAGCATAATTGTCATTCTGAGTGTAATGTGCATTGTCCCAAAGTATTACATTGTCTTCTGCATGCTTGTGATATGATTTATTCTGAAATTCTTAGTTCTAGTCTCCTTTAAAACTCTGGAGGAGTCTCTGCATTTATGTTTTGCTTCACTCATGGAGGCTAGCGAGATACCACCCTAATATGCTCAAGCTATGTGCAATGTGACCTTGTCTTGATTTTCAGTAATATATTATTTACTTTTAAGTATTTGTGACTGGTCACTTGAAAGAAGGATTGCTCCTTGCATTGTCCTCATAAGTACTGTTTCAATACTTGCTAAACTATATTCGTAGTACATGCTTATATACATCTAATGAAGCAAAAGAGTTTGTCAAAGTTTTCTTTGTCACGTTCAGTTCGTTAAACTGAATTGCTTGAGGACAAGCAATATGCTAAGCTTGGGGGAGTTGATACGTCTCAAACGTATCTACTTTTCCAAACACATTTGATATTGTTTTGGCCTCATTCTTGCATGATTTGGACTAAACTAACCCGGACAGACGCTGTTTTCAGCAGAGCTGCCTGTATGGTTTATTTGTGTGCAGGAAAACGGATTTTTAAGTATCTCAGAAAAATCCACGAAAAATCAGAGAAAATCCACGCACCCGAAGGAACCAAATACCAGAAGTGGGGCCAGAGGGGGGCCAGGGGGTGCCCAGGCGCCCTATGGGCGCCAACCCCCCC
>LR738709.1:484791271-484844360 GCA_902687465.1 Secale cereale | reverse complement strand
GGCCGCGCCGGGGGGGTGCCTGGGTGGGGCCCACACCCCCTGGTGCCCTACTTTAGCCCGTATTTTTCCTCCCGACGCAGAAACCGTAGATCGGAAGTTCTTTCGCAGTTTTTCGTCGCGGAGCCGCCGCCACCCTCTGTTCTTCCTCGGGGGGGCTAATCTGGAGGCTGATTTGGCCTCCGGAGAGGGGAAATCGTCGCCATCGTCATCATCAACACCACTCCATCATCCCTCCATGACTTCCCCTTTCATGTGTGAGTAATTCCCCTGCTGTAGGCGAAGGGGATGGTAGGGATTGGATGAGTTAGATCATGTAATAGTTTATCATATTGTTGGGGGCATGTTGCCTATCATCTACTATGGTGTTTATCATCTTTGCTACAACTTGTTATTCTTAATGCTTGACACTTAGGGCCCGAGTGCCATGATTTCAGATCTGAACCATATGTGTTTGTATGAATATATTTGTGTTCGTGATCCTATCTATGAGTTGTATGCACCTGTTAAGGTTCGGAACCGACGATCCCAAAAGTGACAGCTTGGGACACCAAAGGAGATGGTCCGTAGTTTGAGGATTACATGTATCCATTGAGTTCATTGCTTTGTTCCGGTGCTCTTTGACAGGAGCACCTTAATATCCATTAGTTCCTTTTGGCCCCGTTCGTAGCGGGATGGTAGGACAAAAGATGTTGTGCAAGTTCTTATTGCAAGCACGTACAACTACCTACGGGATACATGCCTAATGTTTGATATTTGCCTAGATGATCATTACTTTTCCGTGTGCCATGCCCCAAGTTAGAATCTATCTCATCCATGCAGCGCCCAACCATCCATCTCCCTAGCCTACAGTATTTTAAACCTTGCTTGTTACTAGTCGCTACTTTTGCTATTTACTTTGCTATCTACTGTTACTATTTACTTTTACTATTACTATCATCACTATCATATCACTGTTACCACTTATCTTTTGTTGCAAGTAAGTATATTTCAGGTGCGGTTGAATTGACAACTCAACTGTTAAAGCTTATAAATACTCTTTGGCTCCCCGTGTGTCGAATCAATAAATTGGGTTATTCTTACCCGCGAAGACTATCTCGATCCCTTATGGTTGAGGGTTATCAGCGTTCAAAATGTTTTTGAATCCTAGTTCTAAGTCGTAAACCATGGCGCACTAAACTATTAAGTAGTCATCATATCGAGCTTGCCAAACGTTCATAACATCTGCATCTTCTCCTGCAATAGGTATGTCACCTAGCGGTGCATAAAGACATAATTCTTCTGTGCAACAATGAGGATAATCCTCAGATCATGGAACCAGTCCGCATCATTGCTACTATCATCTTTCAACTTAGTTTTCTCTAGGAACATATCAAAAACATAGGGGAGCTACAACGAGAGATATTGATCTACAACATAATTTGCAAATACCCTGAGGACTAAGTTCATGATAAATTAAGTTCAATTAATCAAATTACTAAAGAACTCCCACTTAAATAGACATCTCTCAAGTCATCTAAGTGATACGTGATCCAAATCAACTAAACCATGTCCGATCATCACGTGAGATGGAGTAGTCATCAATGGTGAACATCTCTATGTTGATCATATCTACTATATGATTCACGATTGACCTTTCGATCTCCCGTGTTCTGAGGCCATGTATGTACATGCTAGGCTCGTCAAGTTTAACCCGAGTATTCTACATGTGCAAAACTGTCTTGCACCCATTGTATTTGAACGTAGAGCCTATCAGACCCGATCATCATGTGGTGTCTCAGCACGAAGAACTGTAGCAACGGTGCATACTCAGGGATGAAAGATTGTGGATTTTGCCTAAAGGGGGTGAATGGGCGCGTTAAAATAACTACGGTTTAGGCTTGAACAAATGCGGAATAAACCTAGCGGTTAATTTGTCAAGCACGAAACCTACAACAACTAGGCTCACCTATGTGCACCAACAACTTATGCTAAGCAAGATAAACAACTAGGTGAAAGCAATATATATGACTAGAAACAATATGGCTATCACAAAGTAAAGTGTATAAGTAAAGGGCTCGGGAAGAGATAATCGAGGCACGCGGAGACAACGATGTATCCCGAAGTTCACACCCTTGCGGATGCTAATCTCCGTTTGGAGCGGTGTGGAGGCACAATGCTCCCCAAGAAGCCACTAGGGCCAACGTAATCTCGTCACACCCTCGCACAATGCAAGATGCCATGATTCTACTAAGGGACCCTTGAGGGCGGTCACCGAACCCGTACAAATTGCTCGGGGTGATCTCCACAACCTAATTGGAGACCCTGATGCTTGCCCAGAGCTTTACACCACAATGATTGAGCTCCAAAAACCACCAAGGTTGGGGCTATCTCCACAATTTAATTGGAGGCTCCCAACGACACCACGGATCTTCACCACCAAGGAATATGGCTCCGAGCTGACATCAACCGTCTAGGGCGCCCAAGCACCCAAGAGGAACAAGCTCAAGGGTACCAAGCACCCAAGCCTAATAAGCTTCTCAACTTGTAACTTTCACGTATCACCGTGGAGAACTCAAACCGATGCACCAAATGCAATGGCAAGGGCACATGGAGTGACCAAGTCCTTCTCTCCCAAACCCACCAAAGCAACTAATGCTAGGGAGGGAAATGAGAGGAAGAACGAAGAAGAGAACAAGAAGAACTCCAAGATCTAGATCCAAAGGGTTCTCCTCACATAGAGGAGAAAGTGATTGGTGGAAATGTGGATCTAGATCTCCTCTCTCTTTTCCCCCCAAAACTAGAAAGAATCCATGGAGGGATTGAGAGATAGCAAGCTCGAAGAAGGTCAACAATGGGGGAAGGACACAAGCTCAAGAGATAAGGTTCATTGGGTAAGAAGACCCCCTTTTATAGGCACCCCCGAGTCCAACTGCTATGCACTCTAGTCATGCACAAGCGGCACTACCGCTCGGAAGAGCGGTACTACCACTTAGCATGGTCAGAACAACCCAGCCAGAGAGAAAAACATGAGTTGTAGTTCTGCCAGAGAGGTAGTACCGCTTTGGGGAGAGGTAGTACCGCCTGGAGAGGTAGTACCGCTTGGGTGGAGAGGTAGTACCGCTTACCACTTATAAGAGGCACTACCACTCGGATGGAGAGGTATTACCGCTTATCGCTTTATAAGAGGTACTACCGCTCTACTACTGTGAAACCCGACACGAAAAATCGTGTCCCCAGAAGCAGCGGTACTACGCGCGGCACAGGGCCGCGGTACTACCGCTTACAAGCAGTACTACCGCTCGAGAGAGCAGTATTACCGCTTGAGGCTTTCAGGAACACAACAGAGAAAATAGAGGACGCAATAAAGCCTAAACCGTCACAACTTTTGCAAATGAACTCCGAATTGAGAAAATTCAAGCTTGTTGGATAGATGACGACGAGTAGCATCCAAACAACAAATGGTTATAATGAGAAGAGGCAGGGGAGGTATGCCTAAGATATAGAGGAGATAAACCTCCAACCAAGAAGAACCGACATAACCTCCAACATTGAAAACATCATAGAAGATGTATGTGAACTTTGTTTTCGGTGAACTCGAGCTTGTCATGAAGATGACCAAAAGCTCGAAAAACTTGCAAAGAGAAATACCAAACAGGAACCAAGAAAGATGATGCAAGGATGCAATGGTTTGAGCTCTCTACAAATGATACGATCAAGCTACTCATCGAGAGCCCCCCTTGATAGTACGGCAACTGATCCTATAACCCAGTCTCTCAACTACCATCATGAGACCAGTAAAACATGAACGTATCAAGGGCAAACCTTTGCTTTGCACATAGTCCAATTGAGATGGATGACGACGATCTTGACTTCCTTTTAGTTGGACCACCTTTCTTGATTGTGTTGGCTCGATGAAGACTAGTTGATTGCTCCCCCATACTCCACTATGGGTGAGACATTCTTTGGCACATATTCACGAGTCCATTGACACCAAAATGGATGGCAAGCTTCAAGGATGATCTCTTCACGAAGCTCCGCTTGAACTTGCACACCGCAATCTTGATGATCATCACCACATAATGTCATCCTCCATGGGTTGTATGAGATCTTCCTCTTGATGCAAACCCATGGAAATAAACCTAACCCCACATAGAACTCACACGTAGATCATGGGTTAGTACACAAAGTGTAATGGACAATGCGTACTATACCATGGGATCACTTGATCCCTCTCAGTACATCTTGTACGCTTTGTGTGTTGATAAACTTGATTCACTCAATAACTTAGTCTTGGTCAACCTCTCACATGACCAATCTTTAGATAATTCCTTGAATAGCACCTTGGTCAACACAAACTCTCCTTGAAACCAACACATGTACTCCAAGAAAAGCCTATGGACAAAACCTTCAAATATAACTCAAGGCAACCATTAGTCCATAGAGATTGTCATCAATTACCAAACCAAACAAGGGGGCACCGCATGTTCTTTCATTCTCCCCCATTTTGGTAATTGATGAAAATCACTTTCACGAGAGTTTATATAAGGAATTATGCATCACCATGCAATGCAACAACCAATAATGCATGCGAATGAGATGCAGATGCTTAGGAACAAAACCAAAGCAAGAAGAAATAACTCTATAAACTTCTCCACAAACTCTCTAAAACTTCTCCCCCATTGGCATCGATTGCCAAAATGGGCAAAAAGTTTAGAAGGCCAATATAAATTGTGTTCCTCCGTAAATTTTCTATTTCTCAACAATATAGTGGACTGCAATACACATATCCAACGGTAAATACTTGGAGGAAGTCAAACTATATTGGGGCCCAAAGATTGCAAAAGAATGATATGCCAGAAAGACATAATGATGACCCACAAGTATAGGGGATCAATTTTAGCTCTTTTAGATAAGTAAGAGTGTCGAACCCAATGAGGAGCAGAAGGAAATGACAAGTAGTTTTCAGTAAGGTAATGTCTGCAAGTGCTGAAACTGTAAGTAGCGAGTTGTTTGATAGCAAGATAATTTGTAACGAGCAATTAACGATAATCGTAACAAGTATGAAGCAAGGTAGCCCAATCCTTTTGAGGCAAAGGACATGCCAAAACGGTCTCTTATAATAAGCAAAGCATTCTTGAGGGTACACGAGAATTTCATCAAGTCACTTTTCATCATGTTGGTTTGATTCGTGTTCGCTACTTTGATAATTTGATATGTGGGTGGATCGGTGCTTAGGTGTTGTTCTTACTTGAACAAACATCCTACTTATGATTAACCCTCCCGCAAGAATCCACAACTACGAGAAAAGTATTAAGAATAAATTCTAACCATAGCATTAAACTTTTGAATCCAATCGGTCCCTTACAGAATAGTGCATAAACTGGGGTTTAAGTTTCTATCACTCTCGCAACCCACCATCTAATTACTGCTCCACAATGCATTCCCTTAGGCCCAGATATAGTGAAGTGTCATGTAGTCGATGTTCACATGACACCACTAAGGGAATCATAACATACATACTATCAAAATATCGAACACATATCAAATTCACATGATTACTTGCAACATGATTTCTCCCGTGACCTCAAGAACAAAGGTAACTACTCACAAGTGATGAACATGCTCAACATCAGAGGGGTAATACATAGTATAATGGATCTGAACATATAATCTTCCACCAAATAAACCATATAGTAATCAACTACAAGATGTAATCAACACTACTAGTCACCCACAAGCACCAATCTATAGTTCCGGTAACAAGATTGAATACGAGAGATGAACTAGGGTTTGAGATGAGATGGTGTTGTTGAAGATGTTGATGGAGATTGCCCTCCCCAAGATGGGAGAGTGGTTGGTGATGATGACGACGATGATTTCCCCCACCGGGAGGGAAGTTCCCCCGGTGGAGTCGCTCCGCCGGAGGGCAAAACTGCTCCTGCCCAAGTTCCGCCTCGAGACGACGGCGTTCCATCCCGAAAGCCTTCTCCTTAATTTTTCTAGGTCAAAATGACTTATATACCAGAAAGATGGGCAACGGAGGTGGGCCGAGGAGGCCACAACCCACCAGGGCGCGCCTGGTGGGCTTGGCGCGCCCAGGTGGGTTGTGCCCACCTGGTGGCCCCCCTCTAGTGTTTATTGAATCTAGTATTTATTAAATAATCCATAAAAATTCTCCGTGAAGTTTCAGCTTGTTTGGAGTTGTGTAGAATAGGTGGCGTGACGTAGCTTTTCCAGGTCCAGATTTCGAGCTGCCAAAATTCTCCCTCTTGGTGTGTTCCTTGCAAATTATGAGAGAAAAGGCATTAGAATTACTCCAAAAAGCATTATTATGGATAAAAACATTATAAATAACAGTAAGAAAAAATGATGCAAAATGGACGTATCATATAACAAAGAGAGAAATAAGCAATCAAAAATCAAAAAATACGATTTCAAACAAACTATCAAAAGTAAGATAAATAACAACGTAAATAACAGCAAGAAAACATGATGCAAAATGGACGTATCAACTCCGCCAAGCTTAGTCCTCGCGTGTCCTCAAGAGAAAACCAAAATCGGAAAACATGTACACATGCTTTGAGACAAAGGTGTCGATAAAAACAATATACGGACATAGAAGCAGCATGTTGATTATTATAACAACAATAGAATTAAACTTTAGACTTTTATCATAGAACTTGTATCCTAAACTTTTCATGAATAAGTGACAGTTCATAACACAACTGAAGTATAAAGCATAAACTCTATTAAAAACCAACAAATTATGTTTTCAGTCAACTTTTGCAACTACAATTCATCATCTTTTCAGGAAGGGTCGCGTATCGGAGCCTTTAGGCAAGTCCACATACTCAACCATCATATAGTCTTCTATGATTGCTAACACTCACCACATACACATGAGCAAAACATTTCAACCGGACACATAAAATGATAGGGGCTTATAGTTTCGCCTCCCAACATACTCACCTCAAGGGTGATGTCAACAAGAATAACTCATGTCACCCATATTCAACTGGACATATATGCCTAGATCTTTCCTCACCACATGATGCTTGCCAAAGTATAAAAATAAAAGAGGAGAGAGGGTAAACTTTGACTCTTTACATAAAAGTAAAAGATAGACCCTTCACAGAGGGAAGCAGAGGTTGTCATGCGCTTATTTGTTTGCATGCTCAATCCCTTAGTGCAAGAGAACGTCACGTTGTATTGCCCCTTAATATGACAACCTTTATTATGCAGTATGTCGCTTTTATTCTTTGTCATCCAAGTTTGTACAACGCTCAATTTTCCCTTACACTAAATGATCTCACATATTTAGAAGCAATTTTTATTCCCTTTTTTCACCGATGACAACTTACTTGAAGGATCTTACTCAATCCATAGGTAGGTATGGTGGACTCTCGAAAAAGGTTGGGTTTAAGGGTTTTTAGATGCACAAGTGGTATCTCTACTTTGTGTGGAATTTTTGGCTAGAAAAGATATTGGGCAAGCACCACATGTTAAAGAATCTATGACAATATGACTTCTATGTGAATATGAACAAACATAAATCATTAGGTTGTCTTCCTTGTCCAACGTCAACAATTTTGGCATATAATATTTTGATGGGGGCTCACAATCACAAAAGATTTCTAGGATAGTATATTTATATGTTAATCTTCTCTTCCCTTATTAATTCTTTCATGAGTTGCGTCATTGACCAATGCTATGTTTGTCAATCTCTAATAAAATTTTCAAATTATACTTTTCCTTATGTGGTGCTATCACCTACCATAGGATTAGTATATGATCTTATTGATTTCTTTCTTACCTTTATTTCTTTTCTTTATTTGCAGCATGAAAGTAAAGAAAGCAAAAACTCAAACTAAGCTTTGTTATATAACTTGCACACGATTACAAGGATAGAACACTAAGCAAACTCTTGAAAAGAAAGGATCGAACTAAACTTTATTTCATCTAAAACAAAAAGATTGAACTAAAATAAGTAAAAGCAAAAATATAGTTGGATGATACGATACCGGTGCATCTCCCCCAAGCTTGGCGGAAGCCAAGGGGAGTGCCCATACCCGATACTCAGTTTTCTTTTGGTGGTGAAGAAGATGATGGTGGTGATGAAGTAGATGTGATCATGTCCTTCGAGATTAAGAGATTTTCCAATCTACGTATGACACTCGAAGGAAAGCGATGTGCTCTTGATACAGAATATTTTCACGGGTGAGGTATTTATTCTGCACACAAATTGTTTCGATGATCCGAAAGGCTGAAATTTCAGTAGGGGTAAGAAGAGCATAGTAGGGCTTAAGGATATCTTCTTCTTCCTCCTCTATCGGTGGGGCTTGCTCGACTGCTGGTGCTTGATCACCGACAACCTTCTTGCCTTTGTCCTCCTTTGCAGCTTCTACGAGTTCTTCCTTCTTCAGCTCGATCTTCATCAGCCAAGCATCTTCTTCCATTGGGTTGGAGGAGGAGGAAGACATGATGCCTAGCTTGGTAGATCTGACCGAAAATAGCAGGAAAAGAAAATAGAAGATTTCTCCGCTATATGGTGGTCAACAGGTACGGGGAGTATATATAGATTTTTTTTTCTTGGGAAACAAGCAAGCTGTAGAAAAACGGAGTCCGGAAGGTACCCAAGGTGGGCACAACCCACCTGGGCGCGCCAGGCTTGCCTGGCGCGCCCTGGTGTCTTGTGCCCTCCAGGGGATGTGTCGGTGTACTAAGGTAGGGCTACCTTAGTACCCCAACTTGTGCAAGGGCAGTGGCAGCTTCCCGCGGTAGGGTCTACCACGTGCTTGCCGGAAACCTCTCTGATCCTTATTAATCCATTCAAAAACAAAGTATACAAGACAGAAGATCAAGGCCCCGGCAAGTGGAGCTTGCCGGGAAGGCCGTCCCAGGCTCAAGATTACCTCATTAACTCAAGACCCTGGCAAGAGGAGCTTGCCAGGAAGACCAGAAGATTGCCTCCCAGAAGACACGCCTCGGCGCACCTTGCGCCCCGGCAAGGCCCGGGGAGCGACAAGTTCCCCGGCCCGACAAGATAAAGACCCCGGCAAGGCGCTTGCCGGGGGAGACCCACGCCGTGTGCCCGCGCTCCAGCTCATCGACCCACGCGTCGCCCTGGGGCCATTCTAGGGACGCGTGGCGGATGGTTGTGCAGCCTGGGGGACACGGTGGCACTCCACGGTGACAAAGCTATCGCCGTGGCGAACGGAGACGCACGGGCGGGCGCTTTTGGGGTCGACGGCGACGGGCTTTTAATGCTCTTGTCCCCCACTGTCAAAGTAGGTGATGACCACTGTTCATCCACTGTTCATCCACTGTTCACGCACTATTCCCGCACTGTTACAACTACCACCAAAGTTACATTTTTGCCCCTTCTTCTACGTTGACACCTGTCGGTGACCCCTTGAGCTATAAAAGGAGGCCCATGCACAACGTAGAAGGGGTTCGGAACCTTGATAGCTCTCTCGCTCGGTGTAGCTAGTTCTTCAAGCTCCCGAGTTCCCCAACTCAATACAAACCAAGCAGGAGTAGGGTTTTACGCGTCCGTCGCGGCCCGAACCTGGGTAAACTGCCCGCGTGTGTTCTACGATCTGCTCTTTGTGCTCCCTCCGCTCCCTTACCGCAACGAACAAGGGGCTCCGGTCCCATAGGTGCTCGTGGTGGACAGTTTCCCCCGACATCTTTGGCGCGCCAGGTAGGGGGCGTCGAGGTTGTGCGAACCTGATTCGACGCTCACGCGGGCGCATTCTTCATCAACATCTCCAGCTACATCAACTTCATCAGCAACAACGACATGGCCCCGAAGAAGAAGGCTTCGGAGGTCGCAGGCCCGTCTGCGTCTGTTCCACCGCCACCAGAACCAACGGTGGGTGGAGGAGACGCCGGCGGAAGGGTGGTCGCCGGCGAGGAAACTCGCGGCGCCACCAAGTCCAAGGACAAGACGGACGACCGAGCCTCGGTGTCCGTAGATGCGCCACGTCCATCCCAGCAGACGACGACCCAGCAGCGCCGTGGTACAGGAGGTACCATCCGCTTGCTGGGACAAGGGCAGACCGGAGGTTCGCGGGATGCTCCAGACCACCGTCCTGGCACGAGCAAGGTGCGGTCGCCGGGGCGGGAAACTGCTCCTTCTAACCCTGTTAGGAGTCCGAGCATATCCCGCTCCTCGCACCGCTCGCCCCCGCTCCCCTCCTCTCCAGCAGAAGCACTCGCAAGAGCGCAGCTGCTCCTCGACTTCCCTCCAGCGGCAGACAAGGCCGAAGACTGGAGGGCAACAATCCAGAGCCTCATCGCCTTCGCCAATAACGACACGCCGCAGCAGCCGGCGACATCGCGGCCGCGGCAAGTCGAGAAGACGAAGGCCGATGGTGACAAGACCGCCAGGGGTGCAACCACTGTGCACTCCCCGCCGCGGAAGCAGAAGACGCCACCCCGCCGGATCAACATCGACGACGACTCCACGGCGTCGTCGGATCCACGGACTCGTCGGGACCAGCGCCAAGTCCTTGATGACCGGCGATAAGAAGATGCTCGGACCACGATCGAGCGCCGCCGAGAAGCCCGGCGACAATCAGATCAGCGTGCTGGGACCGCTGTCGACACGCACGCGCCCGGTGAACCAGGCGACTTGCCATACGCGGCAGGCTGCCCTGCGTTCACCCGCGAGCTGCGGCGTGTCCAGTGGCCCAGTATGAAGAACTTCAAGCCCGACGTACCGGAGAAGTACGACGGCAAGACGCACCCCTCAGAGTTCCTCAGCATATACACCATCGCGGTGCAGGCTGCCGGGGGGCGCGACGAGAAGATACTGGCGAACTACTTCCCGCTGGTGCTTAAGCCAAACGTTCGTTCTTGGCTTATGCACTTGCCAGAAGGCTCCATTTCTTCGTGGGCAGATCTGTGCCACCAATTTGTTGGCGCCTTCACGGGTGGCCACAAACCCCACGGCCAGGAGAGTGATCTCCACATCTTGGCCAAGAAGGAAGGAGAACCTCTGCGCAAGTACATACAGCGCTTCAGCCGCGTGCAGCACAATATCCCCGACGTCCACCCCGCCGCGGTTATCAGCGCGTTCCACCAGAACGTGCGTAACCGCCGCATGCGGGAGGAGATGGCCATGACGAAGATCCGGGATGTCAGCGAGCTCTATGCTCTGGCTGACAAGTGCGCGCGCGCCGAAGAGGGGAGGAGACTCCCCGGGGAGGATACTGGCGCAGGGGGAAGCGACAGCGAGGATGCCGCCCCGGCAAAGAAGAGTCGGCGGCGGAACAATAGAAGAAAGAAGAACAAGGAAGTGCTTGCCGTCGAGAAGTCCGGCAAGGAGGCTCCCGCCAAGCAAGCACAGGCTGGTGGCTCCGGCAAGGAGCCTGCCCCTGTAGCGGCAGCCGACAAGCAGGACGGCTCCGACAAGCAATATTGCAAGATCCACCGCACCAAGGGTCATGACCTTTCCAACTGCAAGCGCGTCGAGTACCTCGTAGAGCAGCAGAAGGCTGAATACGAGCGGCGCGACAAGGAGAAGGCCCAAGGTGGCGGAGGAGAGCCGAGCAAGAAGCGGCCATTTAACGGCCGGGGAGGACGCCGCGGCAAGGCCAAGCAGCGGCAAGGTGATCGACCTCCCCGGGGCCGCGACAAGGACGAAGAAGACGACGACGATGACATGGAGGAAGAAGATAACAGCGAGCAGGAGTTCCAGAAGGCCACGGAAGTCCTGTGCGTCGACGGCGGCGCCTCTCTGCATACTTCCCACCGCCAACTCAAGCAATGGGTGCGGGAAGTAAATGCAGCTGAGCCGCCCGTGGAGTCGCGCAGGCTCCTCAAATGGTCCAGCACGCCCATCATTTTTGATCTTGAGGATCACCCTGACCGCACCATTGCGGTCGGTTGCTTGCCGATGTTGGTCTCACCAACCATCCGCAACCTCAATGTCACCAAAATGTTGGTTGACGGCGGGGCCGGCCTAAACTTGATCTCCTCGGCTGTGATCAAGAAACTCCAAATCCCAGATGGCGAGCTCGAAGAGACCGGTTCGTTCCAAGGAATAAACCCGGGAAGGAGCAAGCCCAAGGGGAAGATCACTCTGCCAGTGACCTTTGGCGGGGAGCTCAACTTCAGGACAGAGAGGATAACCTTGGATGTTGCCGATATCCCATTGCCATACAATGGGATACTTGGACGTCCTGCCCTCGCCAAGTTCATGGCAGCTTCCCACTACGCCTACAATGTACTCAAGATGCCGGGGCCGATAAGCGTCATCTCTGTCCATGGCGACAAGAAGGATGCGCTTATCTGCGCCGACAAGATCTACCGGGATGCAGCAGCCGCGGCGGAGAGCAGCACACTTGCCGCTGAAGCTCCCGGGGGGAAGAAGACCAAGACCAAGTCTGGCAAGTGCTCTGGGACCCACTCCAGCAACCGCACCTCTTCGGAGTGCTGCGCTGCCGTCGAGGACGTTCCATCGAGCTCCACCGGCAAGTGCAAGAAGGGGATGGCCGCTCCACCGGCAACCAAGAAGGTGTCCGCCAAGGAGGACGGCACTGGTGGTACCTTCACCATCAGTGCTACACTCGACAGCAAATAGGAAAGCGCGCTCGTTGCCTTCCTGCGGGCGAATGTCGATGTGTTTGCATGGCAACCATCTGACATCCCCGGTGTTCCCAGGAAGGTAATTGAGCACAAGCTTGCTGTGTGTCCTCATGCGCGGCCCGTCAAGCAGAAGGTCAGAAAGCAAGCCGTGGAGCGCCAAGAATTCATTGCCGAAGATATCAAGAAACTAGAAGCAGCAGGCCTGGTTAGAGGCGTGATCCATCCCATGTGGTTAGCAAATCCAGTTGTCGTGCGTAAGGCCAACGGGAAGTGGAGACTGTGTATAGACTTCACCGATGTGAATAAAGCATGTCCCAAGGATCCATTTCCCTTGCCGCGCATTGACCAGATTGTTGACTCCACTGCCGGATGTGAGCTACTTTCCTTCCTTGATGCCTATTCCGGCTACCACCAGATTTTCATGGCCAAGGAAGACGAAGAGAAAACTGCATTTATCACTCCATGTGGCACATATTGCTTCATACGCATGCCCTTTCGATTGAAGAATGCAGGTTCCACATTTGCAAGAGTAGTATACACTGCTTTTGAGCCACATATTCACAGAAATGTGGAAGCCTACATGGATGACATAGTGGTCAAAAGCAAGAGCAAGGATACACTGATCCAAGATTTGGAAGAGACGTTTGAGAATCTGCGCAAGATCCAGCTTAAGTTGAACCCCGAGAAGTGCGTCTTTGGAGTCCCCGCCGGCAAGCTTCTCGGGTTCTTTGTATCCCAGAGGGGGATTGAAGCCAATCCCGACAAGATTAAAGCCATCGAGCAGATCGAAGCCCCGAAGCGCGTCAAGGACGTAAGGAGACTTGCAGGTTGTGTAGCTGCCCTCAGTAGGTTCATTTCAAAGTCTGCAGAGCGCGCCCTGCCTTTCTTCAAGATCTTGAAAAAGGCAGGTCCTGTGAAATGGACTCCGGAAGCGGAGGCAGCGCTGCAAGACCTGAAAGGATACCTATCCTCCACTCCAATACTTGTCGCACCTAAGCCACAAGAGAAGTTGCTGCTATACCTAGCAGCAACCAATCAAGTGGTTAGTGCTGCGTTAGTAGCGGAGAGGGAGGCAGAGGAAGAGTCTACACCACCGGCAAGCGAATCCAGCGACAAGCAGGGGGCTCCTCCGACAAGCTCTGGCCCCGGCAAGGACAACTCTGCGCAGGAACAAGGAGGGGTGCGGAAAAAGATGGTGCAGCGCCCAGTGTATTTTGTAAGTTCCCTCTTGCAGGGGGGCTAGATCAAGATACTCTGGGGTGCAGAAGTTGCTTTTCGGCCTCCTCATGGCCTCGAGAAAGCTGCGCCATTACTTCCAAGCACATGAGATAACAGTGGTCACTCGCTTTCCGTTGAAGAGGATACTGCACAATCCAGAAGCAACAGGCAGGATCGTCGAGTGGGCACTGGAGCTGTCAAGCTTTGGCCTCAAGTTTGAGAGTACCTCAACCATACAGAGCCGAGCTTTGGCAGAGTTCATAGCTGAATGGACCCCAACGCCCGATGAAGAAGTTCCAGAGACAAGCGTTCCCGTACAAGAAGCGACAAGTGAATGGGTAATGTACTTTGATGGTGCCTTCTCGCTGCAAGGCGCCGGTGCCGGTGTAGTTCTCATAGCGCCCACCGGAGAACACCTCAAGTATGTTATCCAGATGCACTTTCCCAGGGAGCAAGCGACAAACAATACCGCTGAGTACGAAGGCTTGCTCGCCGGCCTCAGGATTGCTGCCGAACTTGGGATCAAGAAGCTGATTGTGCGGGGAGATTCTCAGTTGGTGGTCCGACAAGTCAACAAGAGTTACCAGAGCCCTTTGATGGAAGCTTATGTAGATGAAGTGAGGAAGCTTGAAGAGCACTTTGAAGGTCTGCAAATGGAGCACGTCCCGAGAGCTCAGAATGATATTGCAAATGGCCTTTCAAAGTGTGCTGCAATGAAGTTACCTGTGGAACCAGGGGCCTTCCTGCTCAAGCTGACTCAGCCATCCGTTACACCATCAATCGGGCAGCACAAGAAGAGAAAGTTGGTTTCCGGCGACTACTTGCCGGCGGATCTCCCCGAGGCCGCCGCCAAGGTCCCCAAGATCAACGACCAGAACGCTGAGGAACAGTTTGCTCCTGCAGACCCAAGGGTCTGTACAGTTGAAGCAAGCGTTCCCGACAAGCCTCGCCTCGGCGAGCTTGCCGGGGAACCGTCCGCTCCGGCAGAACCTGAGGTTCTTGCCGTGGAAGCTGAGGTTCCCGCAGCGGCCCTCATGCCTTTAGTCCTTGCCGTTGAGCCCCGCGCTCCGGCATGGGCACAGCAAATTGTCCGTTTTCTGCAAACTGGAGAACTTCCCGACAACCCAGAAGAGATAGAGAAGATAACCAGGCAGTCAAGTATGTACCAGTTCGTGGATAACGAGCTGTACAGAAGAAGACTCAATGGTGTCAGGTTGAAGTGCATTTCCAGAGAAGATGGACAGAAGTTGTTGGCAGAGATACATGGAGGCATATGTGGCCACCACATTGGCGCAAGGGCACTTGCCAGGAAGGCGTTCCGGCAAGGGTTCTTCTGGCCAGAAGCCCTCCAAGATGCAACTGCACAAGTAACCAAGTGTAAAGCGTGCCAGTTCCATGCCAAGCAAATTCATCAGCCAGCTCAAGCTCTCCAGACGATCCCTTTGTCCTGGCCCTTCTCGGTCTGGGGGCTCGATATCCTCGGCCCCTTCCCCCGTGCTGTCGGGGGCTTTGAGTACTTGTACGTTGCGATCGACAAGTTCACAAAGTGGCCAGAAGTGGAACCAGTGAGAAAGGTGACAGCACAGTCAGCGATCAGGTTCTTCAGGTCAATTGTTTGCCGTTTCGGTATCCCTAACAGGATCATCACCGACAACGGTACACAGTTTACTAGTCGCACCTTCATGCAGTACGTCCAAGACCTTGGCGCCAAGGTCTGTTTCGCTTCTGTTGCTCACCCGAGGAGCAACGGTCAAGCGGAGAGGGCCAATGCTGAAGTGCTGCGCGGACTCAAGACAAGAACCTTTGACAGGCTGCGCAAGTGCGGAAGAAACTGGATAGAGGAGTTGCCGGCGGCTCTTTGGTCAATCAGAACGACACCAAGTCGAGCCACCGGACAGACACCCTTTGCTCTAGTCTATGGAGCAGAGGCAGTTCTCCCCACGGAACTCGTATACGGATCTCCTCGAGTGCTCGCTTATGATGAGCTCGAGCAAGAGCAACTGCGACAAGATGATGCATTGCTCCTCGAGGAGGAACGTCTCCAGGCTGCTGTACGAGCTGCTCGATACCAGCAAGCCTTGCGCCGCTATCATAGCCGCAAGGTCAAGGCCAGGAGTCTCGAGGAAGGCGACCTTGTTCTTCGGCGTGTTCAGTCCGCCAAGAATTCCAACAAGTTGACGCCGAAGTGGGAAGGCCCTTATCGGGTGAGACAAGTCACAAGGCCCGGCGCTGTCCGCCTCGAGACCGAAGAAGGCTTACCTGTGAGCAACTCCTGGAACATAGAGCATCTTCGCAAGTTTCACCCATAAGGCGCGGTTGCCGTGATACGCTCCGGCAACCACCTTTTGTACAAGTCTTGCCGCTGTTGCATGTAATCCTTTGTACAAAGCCGGGCGCAGAACCCGTGCATCAGTAAAGCTTTTGTGTTTTGCACTATTTGCCTTTTCCATGCTTTTCTTCGCTATTTGCATGCATTGTTTGGCATCATGTGCAACACACATACCCGGTAAGCATTAGCACGCCGAAAGGCTATATACTTGTTTCCCTCTTCTTTTTCTTTCCCTCTTAAGCAGAAGGAATGTTCCTCGCGCACAAGTTTTCCGGGGGGAAGGAGATGGAAGATGAACCAAGTGCTGTTCAAGAAAGAGAAGCCTTGTCGGGGAAGCCAGCAATATATGAAAGCTAAGTTACCAGAATTTGAGCAGTTCAAATTTTTAAATTTTAGTTATCTTCCTTGAACAACCACACTTTGTATGGGAAAACCTGAGCGCGGAGGAACCTACCCGTGGCTAGCCGCACCCTTACCTTGTTTTCGAGTACGCTCAACGACTTAAGTGAGCTGCGACAAGTGTCGCGCCCTTACTTCGTTTTCGAGTTCTCTCAGCAAGCTAAGTGCGTTGCGACTAGCTGCGGCAAGGTTACTTGCCGGTAAGGCCTTTGCCAGCAGGCTGTTCAGAGTCCAGCACTCAGCGCTCGCGGCAAAGGTCCCTTGCCGGCGAGTTCCCTAGAAGCGTAGGGTTAAAAGCATACAAAGTAAAGGACCAAAGCAAGGGAGATAACACAGCATCGATTGATCAAAACAAGATAATATATTACAAGGGATAACTTGTCGCAATGACTAATAGGTTCATGATTCATGGCACTTTCTGCAGCTACAAAGGAAATAAAAAGAGAGAGGCCTAGTCTACGCGATCGCCTTCACGCTTGGAGATCTTGTTCACCTTGGCGATGATGTGGGCGACCTGCGCCTTCAGTGCCTCCATATCTGCGTCGGCCGGCAAGCTGCGGAGGACGTTGACAAGATTTATACCGGGGTTGCGGTAGACAATCTTGGTCAGGACGCACTCCAGGGTACCCGCGTAGAGCTGGCGCGACTCCTCGGCCAGCTGCGCGGGAAGCTTCTCCTGCAGCCGTGCAAGCGCCGGCGCGATCCCTCTGAAGAAAAGACTGAGCTTGGCGCTGTGGGGGAGATTTGGATCCGGAGAGTACATGAGGTGCTCCACCCTCATCGCCATCAGCTCCTTGTCGATGTTAGAAGCAGAAGCCACCAGATCTTCAGTCCATACTTCGACGGTCCGGCGGAAGTTGCTAGCTGAAGTGACGGTGCTCTCCGCCAAGCCTCGTTCCTTGCGAAGCTCGTCCTTCAGCTTCGTTTCACGACCCCGGGCGGCGTCCAGCGAGTTGGTCAGCGTAGAGACTTTCAGCTCCAGATCAGCAATTGAGTCCTTGGCGGCCTTGAGCTCGTCGCCCTGCTTGGAGAGGCGTACCTGGAGTTCAGAGTTGGTATGGGCATCTTTCTCGCGCTCTATGTTGAGCACGGTGACCCTCTCCGTGCTCGCCTTCAGGTACTCCTCCAGCTGCACCACCTTAGCTTCAAGATCCTTCTTGGCGGTCTCCGCGGTGGCCGCGGCGGCTTTCGCCTCCTTCAACTCTCCGCCAAGGGCCTGCTCCCGGGCGGTAAGGTCTTCCTCATGGGCGTCGAGGTCGACCTTCCGTTGGGTGAGCTCTCCTTCTCGCCGGGACAGCTCTTCACCGACCAGCCGCTGCTGCTCCTTGGCCTCAGCTTTCTCCAGAAGAAACTCCTGCTGCTCTCCGGCAAGCCTCTCGCGCTCCTCCGCCAAGTCGAGGAGGGCCGCCTGGTTGGCGGCGCGGAGTTCAGCAGCGCGCTTCTCCAACTCTGCTACAGCCTTGGCGGTGAGGACTTCCCGAGACTCCAGTTTCGCCTGCCTGGCCCGGTAAAGGGCCAGGAGCCGGTGAAGCAGTTTCTCCTCCTCGGGCTCGTCGCTCCCGCCAGGCGCTTCGACGATCTTCAACCCCGCGGAGGCGAGGACCTCTCTGTCAAAGGCCTCTCCCTCCTCGGGGGCTCGCGACGAAGACCCCCACGGCACTTGTATGAATACACCGTTGGGGGCCTCAAGATAGAAGCCCGACTGCTCCTTGCCGGCGGAGGGGTCGGCGGCCGGCGCAGCGCTCGACGCTCCTGCCGCCTCCGGGCCGGCAGTGTGGCCGCCGTCCCCCTCCCCGGTCGCGGCGTCTGCGGTCGGGGCAGTCTCCTCTGCGGCAGGCTCGTCGGCTCCTGCCATGTCTTCGACGACAGTAGCATTTCCGGCGTCGCCCTGCGCGCCCTCTTCCTCGATGGTGACCTCCGTCTCCATCTGCTCTGGGGGAGGAGGATCTAGAAGAAGAAGAAGAAAAGAAAAAGATCAAGCAAATATCCAAAAAGACAAGTCCAAGAAGAAAAAGCTATCAGACTTACCTTCGCGGACTTCGTCGACAACAGGCTCCCTCGCCGGGGAGTCCTGCCTTGGCGGTGGAGCGGTGGCTCCTGCTGGCGGAGGGCCGCCCGTGCCCTCCCTTGGCGGGGTGGCCACCCTTGTCGGGCTGCCCGCCCTTGGCGGGGAGCCCGTCCTTGGCGGAACGACCTCCCTCGCCGGGGTGTTCACCCTTGGCGGGGAGGGCGGAATCTGCGGCTCCTCGGGAGCGGTCTCCGGGCGCTCCTGTGGCTGCGGCTCCACCTCTGCACAAGACAAGCAAGACAACCAGAACAACGAGACGTTAGTACAAGGCAAAAACCTCAAGTGCGCCCGACGAGCAAACAGCTCAAGACCAGACTTACGCTGGGGGCTGCTCCTCGGAGCAGCGGTTGGGCCCGGCAAGTTCGTCGCCGGCACGTCCCCTGTCGCCGCGACGGGCGAGTCGTCCTCGACCACTACCACGGGAACCTTGGCCTTCTTCGCCACTCGCTGGGCCAGGGTCCTGAAATCAAAGCGAGAAGCAAAATCAGGATCATCAAAGAAAGAATCAAGACTGGATCAAAGAAGTCACAAATTGCAAACACTTACTCCTCTTCCTTGTCGTCGTCGCTAAGGGCGGAGAAGTCGAACTCCACCTGAGGCGCTACCGTGCGAGGAGCAGGAGGAGAAGGCTCCCTCGGGCGCTTGGCGGTCCCCGGGGCTGGGGGCTGCGAAGACCCAGCCTCTGTTGACGCCGAGGCCCGGGGAGCAGGCGGAGAAGCCGCTCCGCTCTGGGAGGCTCCTCCTCCGCTTGGCGCTGGTGCGCGGGGCGCCTCCGTCGCGGTTTGGCTCGCTCTGGTGGCGCGCGCCGCCTGGCGAGCGGGCTGCTGTCGGGGCGCGTGCGTCCTCGTCGCCGTAGCCGCCTTGCGGAGGCGCTTCGGCGGTGTTCGCTTGGGACTTGCCCGGGGCGGGGAGCTCTCCGAGGACGAGGAGACGTCGTCGTCGAGCCCCGGAGATCCACCAGTATCCTCGCCGGCCCCGGCGTCCTCCTCCTCCTCCTCGGTAGGCTCGCTAGGCCCAGCACCTTGCCCTGCGGCCCCGCTCCCTCTGGCACCTCCGCTCCCTCCGGCACCTCTGCTCCCTTCGACAACCTCGCCCCTTGCCGCGGCCTCGCTCACAACCCCGGGGATCCCAGCGTTCCTCAGAGAGGGGACCCCGGCGAGCTCGTCGGGCGGGAGCTTGAGCAGTCTGCGGATCTCTGCCTCCTCCGCTTGGCACGACGCGTCCTTAGCCTCTGCCTCGTCGACTGTGAATCCGAAGTCCCCTGCTGCTGCGGCTGCGGCGGCCTCTTCCATCCGGGAAGCAATATAGCTATGTCCCGCTCCGTGGTGGCCCGGGTGAGACCCTTGATCTCCTCGGAGTTCTTCGGCACCTCAACCAAGTTATCAAAGAAGCTCATGATGGCATCCGGCGTGGGCACGATCCAAGTGGGGTCGACGCCGTGAGAATCGCACGCAGGCATCATTGCGCGCAATGCGTCCCGGGCGGTGCTGTTGCATAGCGGTACTACTCCCCGGGGAGGTCTAAACCACTCCGGGTGGGCCGGGTCGTGCTTGAAAATCTCCCGGAGCATCCCCTTCAGCTCCAGCGCCGTGAAGTTGAAGTTCAACCCTGGGCGCAACCTCATTATGTCCGCCGCATTGCCAAACTCCCATGCTGGCCTTTTCCTTTCTTGTAAAGGAGCGATGCGGCGGCGGAGGAAATCTGCTCCTACCTCTCCGATGGTCAACTTGGCTACCCGGAGACGAAGAATCCTGACAAGGGCAGCGTTGAGCTTGACGTCGTCCGGGGCCAACTCGCTCCAGTCCCTGCCGCGCACTATGGCTGTTGTGCGCGGCGCGGTGAAAGGCTCCGGCTGGTCTTCAACTATCCAACACCAATCTGCGCGCCACTCCTCCCACTTGCCGCGGAGCTCTCCTTTCAGATATGACTCCTTCTTGTTCAAGCGGAAGACCCAAGAGATACCTCCGGAGAGGGGAGCACCGGCCTCTGCTCTAGGCATGAAGAAATGCCGAAAGAGCGCTACGTTTGGATAGATCCCTATGTAGTTTTCGCACACATGTGCGAAAACCGCCATCATAAGGATGGCATTGGGGGTGAAGTCTAAAAGATGGAGGTTGTACGTGTTCATAATATCACAGAAAAACTCCGAAAATGGAGGACACAGGCCGCAGTGGAAGAAGACAGCAAAGAAGAAATACCCGCTGGGGTACAGATCTCTGGCGGCGGCCGGGTAGACCCTGGTGCGGGGATGCGCCTTGGTCTCCTTGGCCCAGAAGAGATAATACTTGTTCCAGAGTTCCCTTGCGCTGAGCCTCGGCGCGAAGACGACGTTCCTCTTCCGCAGGGCGACAAGCTTCGCCGCCTGCTCGGATTTCTCCCTCTTGGCCTTCTCCGCCTTCGCCTTCTAGGCTTTCGGAGCCATGGCGGGGGCGGCGGGGGAGGGGAGCGAGAAGTTCGACGGCGCCGCGGATGCGGAAGACGGCGGAAGAGGGGTGCGGAGGCGAAGAGATAGAGGGGGATTTCTGGAGGTGGAAGAAGCAATGAAGACGAAGTAAGGTAACGGCCCCTGCTTCCTCTGCTTTTAAGGAGGAAGTGGGGGATGCTCCGCATTTCCCATTAAAGAACGTGGCCACGATCTCTCCCACAACGCCGCAATCGACGCGTGCCGTTAGGGAGGGACGCGGCGGATGCGGAAGGGGAATTACGGCTTGCCGTGGGCCGCGCGTGCCCGTGCACTGTTTTGGGCCTAGCCCAACAGCGCTGGGCACCGTGTGGGGCCCAGGCCCGGGGGCTCCTGTCGGTGTACTAAGGTAGGGGTACCTTAGTACCCCAACTTGTGCACGGGCAGTGGCAGCTTCCCGCGGCAGGGTCTACCACGTGCTTGCCGGAAACCTCTCTGATCCTTATTAAGCCATTCAAAAACAAAGTATACAAGACAGAAGATCAAGGCCCCGGCAAGTGGAGCTTGCCGGGAAGGCCGTCCCAGGCTCAAGATTACCTCATTAACTCAAGACCCTGGCAAGAGGAGCTTGCCAGGACGACCAGAAGATTGCCTCTCAGAAGACACGCCTCGGCGCACCTTGCGCCCCGGCAAGGCCCGGGGAGCGACAAGTTCCCTGGCCCGACAAGATAAAGACCCCGGCAAGGCGCTTGCCGGGGGAGACCCACGCCGGGTGCCCGCGCTCCAGCTCATCGACCCACGCGTCGCCCTGGGGCCATTCCAGGGACGCGTGGCGGATGGCTGTGCAGCCTGGGGGACACGGTGGCACTCCACGGTGACAAAGCTATCGCCGTGGCGAACGGAGACGCACAGGCGGGCGCTTTTGGGGTCGACGGCGACGGGCATTTAATGCTCTTGTCCCCCACTGTCAAAGTAGGTGATGACCACTGTTCATCCACTGTTCATCCACTGTTCGCGCACTATTCCCGCACTGTTACAACTACCACCAAAGTTACATTTTTGCCCCTTCTTCTACGTTGACACCTGTCGGTGACCCCTTGAGCTATAAAAGGAGGCCCATGCACAACGTAGAAGGGGTTCGGAACCTTGATAGCTCTCTCGCTCGGTGTAGCTAGTTCTTCAAGCTCCCGAGTTCCCCAACTCAATACAAACCAAGCAGGAGTAGGGTTTTACGCGTCCGTCGCGGCCCGAACCTGGGTAAACTGCCCGCGTGTGTTCTACGATCTGCTCTTTGTGCTCCCTCCGCTCCCTTACCGCAACGAACAAGGGGCTCCGGTCCCATAGGTGCTCATGGTGGACAGTTTCCCCCGACAGGATGCTTCCGAGAAGTTTCTTTATTTCCAAATATTTAAAATATTCCAAAACTAATAAAAATATATTTGTGGATTTTTCGGAGCCCATTTACTTACCGTATCATGTACCTCCTTATTTTGATGATTCTGGAGTGTTCCGGAAGGATTCATTTATGTGTTCCTCCGGTGTTAAAGTTTGGATAATATTACTTTCAACATTAATGGGTGTACCTGATATATAATGCTTTATTCATTGCCCATTAACAACCTTCGGGTTAGTACCTTCGGAATTATTTATTTTAACGGCACCAGACCGGTAAACCTCCTCGATGACATATGGGCCTTCCCATGTCGAGAGGAGTTTCCCTCCAAAAAATCTAAAACAAGAGTTGTACAAAAGAACATATTCTCTGACTTTAAACTCACGCTTTTGGATTCTTTTGTCATGCCATCTTTTAACCTTTTTCTTTGAATAACTTTGCATTTTCATAAGCTTGGGTTCTCCATTCATCTAATGAGCTAATATCAAATAACCTCTTTTCACCAGCAAGATTGAAATCATAGTTGAGTTCCTTAACTGCCCGGTATGCTTTATGTTCTAACTCAAGAGGCAAATGACAAGCTTTTCCATAGACAATTTTATAAGGAGACATACCCATAGGATTTTTATATGTTGTTCTAAAGCCCAAAGTGCATCATCTAATTTCTTAGACCAATTCTTCATGGACCTATTGATAGTATTTTGCAAAATTAATTTTATTTCTCTATTACTAAGTTCAACTTGACCACTAGACTGAGGATGATAGGGTGATGCAATTGTATGGTTAACATCATACTTAGCAAGCATTTTGCGGAAAGCACCGTGAATAAAGTTTGAACCACCATCAGTCATTAAATATCTAGGGACTCCAAACCTTCAGAAATTAACTTCCTTAAGCATTTTAATAGAGGTGTTGTGATCAACACTACTAGTTGGAATAGCTTCTACCCATTTAGTAACGTAATCAACAGCAACCAAAATGTGTGTATACCCATTAGAGGAAGGGAAAGGTCCCATGTAATCAAATCCCCGAACATCAAATGGTTCAACAGCAAGTGAATAATTCATAGGCATTTCTTGACGCTTAACGATATTACCTATTCTTTGGCATTCATCACAAGATGAGACAAACTTAAGAGCATCCTTGAAGAGAGTAGGCAAATAAAATCTGGATTACAATACCTTGTGAGCAGTTCTATCTCCAGCATGATGCCCTCCATAAGCCTCGGAGTGACATTTCCGTAGGATTTGTCCCTGTTCATGCTCAGGTACACAACGTCTAATAATACCATCCACTCCTTTATAAAGATGTGGGACATCCCAAAAGTAATGTCTTAAATCATAGAAGAATTCTTTATTTTGTTGGCATGTAAAGCTAGGTGGCAAATATTTAGCAACAATGTAATTGGCATAGTCAGCATACCAAGGAGTACTATGAGAAACATTTATTGCAGTTAACTGCTCATCAAGAAAACTATCATCAATAGGTAGTCGGTCATCAAGCACATTTTCAAGCCTAGACAAGTAATCGTCTACGGGGTTCTCAGCTCCTTTTCTATCAATGATATATAGATAAAATTCTTGCAACAAGAGAACCCAACAAATAAGTCTAGGCTTAGCATCTTTCTTTTCCATAAGATATTTAATAGCAGCATGGTCTATGTGAATAGTTACCTTAGAGTCAGCAATATAAGGTCTAAATTTATGACAAGCAAACACCACTGCTAAGAATTCCTTATCAGTAGTAGCATAATTTCTTTGAGCACTATCTAGAGTTTTACTAGCATAATGAATAACATTCAATTTCATATCAACTCTTTCTCCTAGAACAACACCAACAGCATAATCACTAGCATCACACATAATTTCAAAAGGTAAGTTCCAATTAGGTGGTTGAACGATAGGTGCAGATATTAAGGCTTTCTTAAGTGTTTCAAAGGCTTCGAGACAATCATCATAAAAAAAGGAATATCCTTTTGCAAAAGACTAGTAAGAGGCCTACAAATTTTAGAAAAGTCTTTGATAAATCTCCTATAGAAACCAGAATGACCTAAGAAACTTCGAATACCTTTGATGTCCTTAGGACATGGCATTTTCTCAATTGCATCAACCTTAGCTTGGTCCACTTCAATAGCTCTTTCAGAAATTTTATGACCCAAGACAATGCCTTCATTAACCATAAAGTGGAACTTCTCCCAATTCAAAACGAGATTTGTTTATTCACATCTCTGCAAAACTCGCTCAAGATTGCTTAAACAATCATCAAAAGACTTTCCATAAACAGAAAAGTCATCCATGAAAACCTCAACAATCTATTCACAAAAGTCAGAGAATATAGCCATCATGCATCTTTGATAGGTAGCATGTGCATTACATAAACCAAAATGCATACGTCTATAAGCATAGGTTCCAAAAGGACAAATAAAAGTGATTTTTTCTTGATCAGGTTGGGAAACACGTATTTGTGAAAAGCCAGAATATCCATCAAGGAAGCAAAAATGTGTGTGCTTAGATAGTCTTTCAAGCATTTGATCAATAAAAGGCAAAGGGTAATGATATTTTCTAGTTGCTTTGTTTAATTTTCTAAAATCAATTACCATTCTATAGCATGTAACAATACTTTGTGGAATAAGTTCATTCTTATCATTAGGAACAACAGTTATACCTCATTTCTTGGGGACACAATGAATAGGACTTACCCATCTAGTATCAGCTATAGGATAGATTATACCTGCTTCAAGAAGTTTTTGTATTTCCATTCTTACCACTTCTTTCATCTTCGGATTTAACCGACGTCGGTGATCAACAACTGGTTTAGCATCAGGTTCCATATTAATTTTGTGCTGACATAGAGTGGGACTAATGCCCTTTAAATCATCAAGAGTATATCCAATAGCAACTCGGTGCTTCCTTAGAACCTTCAATAATCTTTCTTCCTCATGTTCTGAAAGTTTAGCACTAATAATAATAGGATATATTTTTTTTTCATCAAGATAACCATATTTCAAAGTGTCTGGCAATTATTTTAATTCAAACACAGGATCACCTTTAGGTGGAGGAGGACCTCCAAGAGTTTCAATAGGCAGATTGTGTTTAAGTAGAGGATGTTGTTCAATGAAATTTTTATCTATTTCATTTCTTTCATGCATAAGTAAATCATTTACATGGTCTAGCAAATACTGCTCTAAAGGATCGGTAGGTGGCACAGCAATAGAAGCAAGACCAATTAATTCATCCTTACTAGGCAATTATTTTTCATGAAGATTCCTACTAAACTTGGAAAATGTAACATCCCAATTTTCCTAATTTGGATGTTAATAGATCATTCACTTGCATATCATATTTTTATTGCATTATTTGTCTTTCTGCAATATTCTTTTCATTATGCAACTAAAGGCAATTTATTGGAGTGGAGATAACATGACTACTCCCCTGTATTTAAAAATGTTCATAATGTGCAAAATATTGTTTTCAGTTCATATGATATGTTCTGGTAATTTTTGCAATCTTCAAAGTATTTTATTTGTGATTTTATTTGCTGCTTGAGTGGCCAAATGCATCAAAATGATTTTACAAAATTGCATTAGCTTGGAACTAGTGTTCCTGTAGTTTATAGTTGTAGAGCTATTTTTACTGTGTGCCTAGGTATTTTTATCTAGATTTTATACTGTGTGTTTTATTTTATCTATTTTATTTTGCTGCTGGTTGTGTTAAAAAAAGAGAAGCCAGCCGGCCGGCCAGCTAGCCAGCGGCCCAGCCCACCAGCCAGCCAGCCAGCCAGCCAGAGAAGGCAGCAGCGGCCTAGCGCAGCAGCGCTCACGCGCGGCCCACAACCACCGCGGCACAGCCCAGGCCACTTTCCCCGCGAAGCGGTGCGCCACCGCACCACACCCGCGCCCGCAACGGACCAGCCCGGCCCGCCGCTTCTCCCTCACTGACCGTGGGTCCCGCACCATCCCCTTCCTCACCGAGCCAGACGCACCGCTGCGAGCGCGCACGGACGCCGAGCTCGACTCGAGCTCGCGCTCCGGGTCCACCTCGTGCCCACCCGACGCGCCAGACGCGAGCTAATCTCTAGGGCACTCGACCGAAGTCCTCCCCGTCGCGTTTCTTCCTTCGCACGCGCCGCACGAGTCGTTTGGATCTCGACTTGGACTTTCAGCCGCCGCCGTGTTCGCCGGTCAGTTTCGTCGCCGTAAGAGCACCTCGAGCCGCACCACTTGTCCCGTTCGATCCGCCACTCACCGCCGCACCCCTCTGACATCATCTTGTCGCCGAAATCGCAGCAAAACGTCGGAAAAGACTTCGTCCGCCGCCGCCAGAGCATCGCCGCCGTTCATCTCGTCACCGCCGCCGCTACAGACCTCCCCGCCGCCATCCGACACCACCACAGCATCCGCCACTCCCCACCGCACCCATCTGTCGCTTCAACTTCGCCGGAAACCCACCGGAGAGCCACCGCCGTCAACGCCCGAGCCGCCGCCGCCGTTTTCCCCTATTCTGGTGAGCACGCGCGCCCAGCCAATGGGCTGCTGCCACGTGGCAGTTCGCTACAGGACGAGCACAGGAGTTCCGCACAGTATCCAGGCGTTTTCTGTTTCTTTTGTCTTTTTCAGTTTTTCTTCAAAAGTTCAAATAGCTATATCTTTTATTCTGTTTATCCAAATTAGGTGATTCTTTTTCCTATGCACTCACAAAAATCATCTCTTCATCACAGTACCAATTTTGCACATGTTTGCACAATTCAAATTTGAATTCGTTTGAATTTGAATTAAATCTTTCGGGGGCCATATCTTTTAAACTGTTTAGCGGAATCGAGTGATTCTTTTTGCATTGTGACCGTAGTGCCATATAGGTGATCTGTAGATGTTGTTTTGCTGCCGTTGTTGAATTCTAAAATGATTTTATTGTTGGCTTTATTTTGGCTTTATTGGAGTTTCGGTGATTGATTTGTTATATTGTGTGAAACGTGTAGATTGTCCGGAGTGCGACGCGAGCTATTGTCAGGAGTGTGACTTTTTGAACCAGAACCAAGGCAAGTTACATGTTGATCATCCTTTACCTATTGTTTTCCTATGCATTGTAGGTGATGACACACTATAAACTTATTATAATTTGAGCTATATTGTTGAATTATCTCCCGTCTTTTGCAAATCGTGGTAGGTATAGTTTTGCTATGCTTGTAGACGGGGTTGGTTCCTGTATACATTGAGCTTATGTGAGGATTATTAATATTTAACAAACTGAGTAGTAATTCAGGACTTAACTCACCTCTGGGCGGAAGTGGTATTGATGGGTGGTCTTAAGAACATCATGGTTTATACCCTCTGAATGTAAGTGGACGGCCGCCCAGGCTCAAAAAGATCAGACAGACTTAATGACTAGTAGCTTCCATGCGCGACCACTAGCTATATGGGCTCTGGCTTAGTTGAGTAGGTTGTGGGATCCTCGCCCAGGTATGCTAGCAGATGTAGACATGGATAAGTGTACCGGCTGCCGGGGGTGGAGGTGACTACTTCTAAAAGGCTTCGTCTCAATCTTCGGGTTGAGTCTAGTGGGTAAAGTGTGCAAAACTCTGCAGAGTAATAAAACTAATCATGATTAGCCGTGCCCCCGGTTATGGGTAAATTTGAGCGACTATGCCATTACAGTTGTTGGATGATCTTGACAGATGTGACACTTAATAATATTTGTGGGCAACTTAATAAATGGGTAGGTTGGAGTTGATTTTGCCAACTCAACCTTGTGCATTTAATTGTAGAATTAAAGGAACTAAATGAAAAATTGACTATTAGGTAGTTATGAGGACAAAATCAGCTTTCTGCAAAATAAACCCCCAAGCCTTCCTTTGTTGTTCTATGCATATACATGTAGGTCTGCTTTATTACTTCTCCTGTGTAACTTGCCAATACATTCAATGTATTGACCTATACGGCTGCAACGTCTCATGTTGCAGGATTTTCAGACGAGGAGTAAGGTACCGTTAGGGTCGCGAGTCTGCACTCAGCATCGCCAGTTGGGCTATGATGGGACTCATCGTTATTTTTCTGCTACTTTCCGTTGTGTGATTGAATAATAGCTAGCCATGAGCTATGCAGATTGTTTTATTTTATATACTCTGGATCATACGTTGTAATAAATGATGCACTTGTATTCCGGTATTCATCTATACTATGTGTGCTAGCGAGTTCGATCCAGGGACTAGCACAGTAAGCACAGAGACTCAAATCCTTCGAGGTTTGGTCGTTACAAAAAAATTAAATTCATGAGACTCATCACCAAAACTAGCACCAACAGTTTGCTTCTGACAATCTATTTGAGCATTAACAGTGTTTAAGAAAGGTCTACGAAAGATAATGGGACAGAAATCATCTTGTGGGGCACCAAGAACAAGAAAATCATTAGGGTATTTTATTTTCCCGCACAAGACTTCAACATCTGTAACAATCCCAATTGGTGATATAGTGTCTCTATTAGCAAGTTTAATAGTGACATGAATGTATTCTATTTCTGCACGTGCTATGTCATTCATAATTTCTTGGTATAAAGAGTAGGGAATAGCGCTCACGCTAGCACCTATGTCACATAAACCATGATAGCAATGATCTCCTAATTTAACTGAAATAATAGGCATGCCCACAACTGGTCTATGTTTATCCCTTTTATCAGGTTCGGCAATTCTAGCAGCCTCTTCATTAAAGCAAATAGCATGCCCATCTACATTTTCTTCCAAGAGATCCTTTACCATAGCAATATTAGGTTCTACTTTAATTTGCTCATCTGGTTTAGGTGTTCTAATATAACTTTTGTTAACCATAGCTGAAACTTTAGCATGTTCCTTTATCCTAGCAGGGAAAGGTGGTTTCTCAATATAAGAAGAAGGAACAGATGGATCAACATTATAAAGTATAGTTTCTTCTTTGACTGGTACCGGTTCTTTAGTTTCTTCTTTAATAAGTGGGTGATATTTAAACCACTTCTCTTTAGGGAGTTCAACATTGGTAGCAAATTATTCGCAAAAGGAGGCTACTATCTCAGAGTCAAGTCCATATTTAGTGCTAAACTTTTGAAAAGCATCGGTATCCATAAAAGATTTAACACAACCATACTTAAGTTTAATACCTAACTCTTTACCTTCGAAGAGTTCCCAATCTTCAGAGTTGCGTTTAATTCTTTCCAAAAGATCCCACCGTGGTTCAATAGTCTTCTTCATAAAAGAACCAGCACAAGAAGTATCAATAATGGTTGGATCATTACGAGAAAGTCGAGCATAAAAATTATGGATAATAATTTCTCTTGGGGGCTCATGATTGGGGCATGAATATAACATTGACTTAAGCCTCCCCCAAGCTAGAGAGAAACTTTCTCCTTCACGAGGCCAAAAATTATATATATAATTCCGATCATGATGAACTAGATGCATAGGATAAAGTTTTTGGTGGAACTCCAATTTCAAACGATTCCAATTCCATGATCCAATATCATCGCATAGCCTATACCATGCCAATTATTTTCCCTTCAAAGATAAAGGGAAAACCTTTCTCATAACTTCATCCCTGGGTAAACCTGCAAACTTAAACAATCCACAAATTTGTTCCACATATATCAAGTGCATGTCAGGATGTTCAGTTCCATCTCCTGGATAAGGATCAGCTAGCAGTTGTTCTATCATACCCGAAGGGATTTCATATTCAATATTTTCAGTAGGTGCAGCGGGTTGAGGGGTAACTAATTGCGGTTCCGGACGGGGTCAAGATACCCCGAACAAACCCCTCAAAGGATTGTTTTCCATAGTAACAAGTGACAATAAATTTCAGCACACTATATAAATGTTTTCCTTAGCGAATTCCACTTACCAAAGGCGCTTCACTCCCCGGCAACGGCGCCAGAAAATAGCCTTGATGACCCACAAGTATAGGGGATAAATTGTAGCTCTTTTTGATAAGTAAGAGTGTCGAACCCAACGAGGAGCAAAAGGAAATGACAAGTAGTTTTCAGTAAGGTAATGTTTGCAAGTGCTGAAACTGTAAGTAGCGAGTTATTTGATAGCAAGATAATTTGTAACGAGCAAGTAACGATAATAGTAACAAGTATGCAGCAAGGTATCCCAATCCTTTTGAGGCAAAGGATAGGCCAAAACGGTCTCTTATAATAAGCAAAGCGTTCTTGAGGGTACACGGGAATTTCATCTAGTCACTTTCATCATGGTTGTTTGATTCGTGTTCGCTACTTTGATAATTTGATATGTGGGTGGATCGGTGCTTAGGTGCTATTCTTACTTGAACATACCTCCTACTTATGATTAACCCTCCCTCAAGCATACGTGTCGGTGTACTTAGGTAGGGGTACCTCAGTACCCCAACTTGTGCACGGGCAGTCGCAGCTTCCCGCGGCAAGGTTTACCGCGTGCTCGCCGGAGACCTTCCTGCTCCTTATTAAACCATTCAAAAACAAAGTATACAAGAAAAGAAGATCGAGACCCCGGCAAGAGGAGCTTGTCGGGAAGGCCGTACCAGGCTCAAGACTACCTCACTAGCATAAGACCCTGGCAAGAGGAGCCTGCCAGGAAGACTAGAAGATTCCTTCATAGAAGACCCGACAAGGGCCCAGGGAGCGGCAAGCTCCCGGGTCCGGCAAGATCAAGGCCCCGGCAAGGTGCTTGCCGGGAAGGCTGCGCTGTGTGCCCGCGCTCCAGCTCATCGGCCCACGCGTCGCCCTGGGGCCTATCCAGGGACGCGTGGCGGATGGCTGTGCAGCCTGGGGGATGCGGTGGCACTCCACGGTGGTGGATCCATCGCCGTGGCAGACGAAGACGCTAAGGCGGGAGCTTTTGGGGTCGACGGCGACGGGCATTAAATGCCCTTGTCCCCCACTGTTAAAGTAGGTATAGACCACTGTTCTGTACTGTAGCTCCACTGTTCCCGCACTGTTACAACTACCACCTTTTTTTACATTTTTACCCCTTTCTCCTACGTTGACACCTGTCGGTGACCCCTTACACTATAAAAGGAGGCCCATGCACAACGTGGAGGGGGTTCGGAACCTAGATCACTCTGACGCTCGGTGCAGCTGCTTCTTCAAGCTCCCGAGCTCTCCAACTTAATACACAACTAAGCAGGAGTAGGGTTTTACGCGTCTACCGCGGCCCGAACCTGGGTAAAACTTCCCGCGTGCTCGCTACGATCTGCTCTTTGTGCTCCCTCCGCCCTCGTACCGCACAGACAAGGGGCTCCGGTCCCATAGGTGTTCGTGGCGGACAGTTTCCCCCGACATCTTTGGCGCGCCAGGTAGGGTTTTACGCGTCTACCGCGGCCCGAACCTGGGTAAAACTGCCCGCGTGCTCGCTACGATCTGCTCTTTGTGCTCCCTCCGCCCTCGTACCGCACAGACAAGGGGCTCCGGTCCCATAGGTGTTCGTGGCGGACAGTTTCCCCCGACATCTTTGGCGCGCCAGGTAGGGGCGCGTCGAGGTTGTGCGAACCTGATCCGGCGTTCACGCGGGCGCATTCTTCATCAACCTCTCTGAATTCATCAACTTCATCAGCAACAGCTCCATGGCCCCGAAGAAGATGGCTTCGGAGGTCGGAGGCCCGTCTGCGTCTCACCCGCCGCCACCGGAGCCAACGGTGGGCGGAGGAGATGCCGTCGGAAGGGTGGTTGCCGGCGAGGACACTCACGGCGCCACCAGATCCAAGAATAGGACGGACGACCGAACCTCGGTCTCCGTGGACGCACCGCGTCCCTCTCAGCACACAACGACCCAGCAGCGCCATGCCACGGGAGGTGGTATCCGCTTGCTGGGGCAAGGCCAAACCGGAGGCTCGCGGGACGCCCCGGACCCCCGTCCGGGCACAAGCAAAGCGAAGGCGCCGGCGCGGGACCCCGCTCCTTCTAACGTTGTTAGAAGTCCGAGCGTATCCCGCTCCTCGCACCGCTCGCCCGCGTTCCCCTCCACTCCGGCAGAAGCGCTCGCAAGGGCGCAACTGCTCCTCGACTTCCCTCCAGCGGCCGACAAGGCCGAAGAATGGAGGGCCACCATCCGAAGCCTGATAGACTTCGCCAACAACGATTCTCCACAGCAGCCGTCGGCCTCGCGGCCGCGGCAGGCTGAGAAGACGAAGGCTGACGGCGACAAGACTGCCGGGGGTGCGACAAGCGCGCACTCCCCGCAGCGAAAGCAGAAGACGCCGCCCCGCCGGAACAACGCCGACGACGGCTCCACAGCCTCGTCGGACCCGCGGGCCCGTCGGGACCAGCGCCAGGTCCTCGACGACCGGCGAGAAGAAGACGCTCGGACCACAATCGAGCGCCGCCGAGAAGCTCGGCGACAATCGGATAAGAGAGCTGGGAACACTGTCGACGCGCACGCGCCCGGTGAGCCAGGCGACTTGCCGTACGCGGCAGGCTGCCCTGCGTTCACCCGCGAGCTGCGGCGCGTCCAGTGGCCCAGCATGAAGAATTTTAAGCCCGACGTACCGGAGAAGTACGACGGCAAGACGCACCCCTCGGAATTCCTCAGCGTCTATACCATCGCAGTGCAAGCTGCCGGGGGGCGCGACGAGAAGATCTTGGCTAATTACTTCCCGCTCGTGCTAAAGCCGAACGTCCGTTCGTGGCTCATGCACTTGCCGGAAGGTTCCATCTCTTCTTGGGCCGACCTCTGCCACCAGTTTGTTGGCGCCTTCACCGGCGGCCACAAACCCCACGGCTAGGAGAGCGATCTCCACATCTTGGCCCAGAAGGAAGGCGAGACCCTGCGCAAGTATATCCAACGCTTCAGCCGGGTGCAGCACAACATCCCTGACGTTCACCCTGCCGCGGTTATCAGCGCGTTCCATCAGAACGTGCGTAACCGCCGCATGCGTGAGGAGATGGCGATGACGAAGATTCGGGATGTCAGCGAGCTCTATGCTCTGGCTGACAAGTGCGCGCGCGCAGAAGAGGGGAGGAGACTCCCCGGGGAGGATGCTGGCGCAGGAGGAAGCGACAGCGACGACGCCGCCCCGGCAAAGAAGAGCCGGCGGCGGAACAACAGAAAGAAGGGCAAGAAAGAGGTGCTTGCCGTCGAGAAGTCCGGCAAGGAGGCCCCCGCCAAGCAAGCACAGGCTGGCGGCTCCGGCAAGGAGCCTGCCCCTGCGGCGGCGGCCGACAAGCCGGGCAGCTCCGACAAGCAATACTGTAAGATCCACCGCACCAAGGGTCACGTTCTCTCCAACTACAAACGCGTCGAGTATCTCGTCGAGCAGCAGAAGGCTGAGTACGAGAGGCGCGACAAGGAGAAGGCCCAAGGTGGCGGGGAGGAGACAAGCAAGAAGCGGCCGTTCAACGGCCGGGGAGGACGCCGCGGCAAGGCCAAGCAGCGGCAAGGAGATCGACCTCCCCGGGGCCGCGACAAGGACGAAGAGGACGACGACGAAGATATGGAGGACGAGGATAACAGCGAGCAGGAGTTCCAGAAGGCCACGGAGGTCCTGTGCGTCGACGGTGGCGCCTCTCTGCACACCTCCCACCGCCAACTCAAGCAGTGGGTGCGTGAGGTGAACGCAGCGGAGCCGCCCGTGGAGTCGCGCAGACTCCTCAAATGGTCCAGCACGCCCATCATTTTTGATCTTGAGGATCACCCTGACCGCACCACTGCGGTCGGGTGCTTGCCGATGCTGGTTTCCCCCACCATCCGCAACCTCAAGGTCACCAAAATGTTGGTTGACGGCGGGGCCGGGCTGAACTTGATCTCCTCTGCTGTGATCAAGAAACTCCAGATACCAGATGGCGAGCTCGAAGAGACCGGTTCATTCCAAGGAATCAACCCGGGAAGGAGCAAGCCCAAGGGAAAGATCACTCTGCCGGTGACCTTTGGCGGGGAGCTCAACTTCAGGACTGAGCGCATCACTTTCGACGTTGCCGATATTCCATTGCCCTACAATGGAATACTTGGCCGTCCTGCCCTCGCCAAGTTCATGGCAGCTTCCCATTATGCCTACAATGTACTGAAGATGCCGGGGCCGATAAGCGTCATCACTGTCCACGGCGACAAGAAGGATGCGCTTGTCTGCGCCGACAAGATCTACCGGGAAGCAGCAGCCGCAGCCGAGAAGGACACTCTTGCCGCTGAAGCTCCCGGGGGGAAGAAGACGAAGACCAAGTCCGGCAAGTGCTCTGGGACCCACTCCGGCAACCGCACCTCTTCGGAGTGCTGCGCTGCCGTCGAGGACGTTCCATCGAGCTCCACCGGCAAGAGTAAGAAAGGAATGGCCGCTCCTCCGGCAACCAAGAAGGTGTCCGCCAAGGAGGACGGCACTGGTGGTACCTTCACCATCAGTGCCACCCTTGACAGCAAATAGGAAAGCGCGCTCGTTGCCTTCCTGCGGGCGAATGTCGATGTGTTTGCCTGGCAACCATCTGACATCCCCGGTGTTCCCAGGAAGGTGACTGAGCACAAGCTTGCTGTCTGTCCTCATGCGCGGCCCATCAAGCAGAAAGTGAGGAAGCAAGCCGTGGAGCGCCAAGAGTTCATCAACGAAGAAATCAAGAAACTAGAGGCAGCAGGTCTAGTTAGAGGTGTGATCCATCCGACGTGGTTGGCAAACCCAGTCGTCGTGCGCAAGGCCAACGGGAAGTGGAGACTGTGTATAGACTTCACCGATGTGAATAAAGCATGTCCCAAGGATCCCTTTCCTTTGCCGCGCATTGACCAGATCGTTGACTCCACTGCCGGATGTGAGCTACTCTGCTTTCTTGATGCATACTCAGGCTATCACCAGATTTTCATGGCCAAGGAGGATGAAGAGAAGACTGCATTTATCACCCCATGTGGCACTTATTGCTTCATTCGCATGCCGTTTGGGTTGAAGAATGCAGGCTCAACCTTTGCAAGGGTGGTATACACTGCTTTTGGGCCACAGATCCACAGGAATGTAGAGGCTTACATGGATGACATCGTGGTGAAGAGCAAGAGCAAGGAAACCTTGGTCCAGGATCTAGAAGAGACGTTTCAGAACCTGCGCAAGATACAGCTCAAGTTGAACCCCGAGAAGTGCGTCTTTGGAGTCCCTTCCGGCAAGCTTCTCGGGTTCTTTGTGTCACAGAGGGGAATTGAAGCCAACCCCGACAAGATTAAAGCCATTGAGCAGATAGAGGCCCCGAAGCGCGTCAAGGATGTCAGGAGGCTTGCAGGTTGTGTGGCTGCCCTCAGTAGGTTCATTTCAAAGTCTGCAGAACGCGCCCTACCTTTCTTCAAAATCTTGAAGAAGGCAGGTCCCATGAAGTGGACTCCGGAAGCGGAGGAAGCGCTGCAGGATTTGAAACGGTACCTGTCCTCCACTCCAATACTTGTCGCACCTAGACCACAGGAAAAGTTGTTGCTATACCTAGCGGCAACCAACCAGGTGGTTAGTGCTGCGTTAGTAGCGGAGAGGGAGTCCGACGAGGAGTCAGCACCACCGGCAAGTGAATCCAGCGACAAGCAGGGGGCTACTCCGACAAGCTCTGGTCCCGACAAGGACAGCTCTGCGCAGGGACAAGATGAGGTGCGGAAGAAGATGGTGCAGCGCCCAGTGTATTTTTTAAGTTCCCTTCTCCAGGGGGCTAGATCAAGGTACTCTGGTGTGCAAAAATTGCTTTTCGGCCTCCTCATGGCCTCGAGAAAGCTGCGCCATTACTTCCAAGCCCATGAGATAACAGTGGTCACTCGCTTTCCGCTGAAGAGGATATTGCATAACCCAGAAGCAACAGGCAGGATCGTTGAGTGGGCACTAGAGCTGTCAAGCTTTGGACTCAAGTTTGAAAGTACTTCAACTATACAGAGCCGAGCTTTGGCAGAATTCATAGCTGAGTGGACCCCAACGCCCGACGAGGAAGTTCAAGAAACAAGTACACCCGTACAAGAAGCTACAAGTGAATGGGTAATGTATTTTGACGGTGCCTTCTCGCTGCAAGGCGCCGGTGCTGGCGTGGTTCTCATCGCGCCCACCGGAGAGCACCTCAAGTATGTTATCCAGATGCACTTTCCCAGGGAGCAAGCTACAAACAACACTGCAGAATATGAAGGCTTGCTTGCCGGCCTCAGGATTGCGGCCGAACTTGGGATCAGGAAGCTGATTGTGCGGGGCGATTCTCAGTTGGTGGTCCGGCAAGTTAACAAGAGCTACCAGAGCCCTTTGATGGAAGCTTATGTCGATGAAGTGAGAAAGCTTGAAGAGCACTTTGAAGGTCTACAGATGGAGCACGTCCCGAGAGCTCAGAATGAAATTGCAGATGGCCTTTCAAAGTGTGCTGCGATGAAGTTACCTGTGGAACCAGGGACCTTCTTGCTCAAGCTGACTCAACCATCCGTTACACCATCAATTGGGCAGTCCAAGAAAAGAAAGTTGGTCTCCGGTGACTACTTGCCGGCGGATCTTCCAGAGCCCGCAGCCAAGGTCCCCAAGATCAACAACCCGAACGCTGAGGAACAGATTGCTCCTACAGATCCTCGGGTCTGTACAGTCGAGGCAAGCGTTCCCGACAAGCCTCGCCCCGGCGAGCTTGCCGGGGGACCATCAGCTCCGGCAGAACCAGAGGTCCTTGCCGTAGAAGCTGAGGTTCCCGCAGCGGCCCTCGAGCCTTTAGTCCTTGCCGTTGAGCCTCGTGCTCCGGCATGGGCACAGCAGATAGTCCGTTTTCTGCAAACTGGAGAACTTCCCGACGACCCAGAAGAGATAGAGAAGATAACCAGGCAGTCAAGTATGTACCAGTTCGTGGATAACGAGCTGTATAGAAGAAGACTCAATGGTGTCAGGTTGAAGTGCATCTCCAGGGAAGATGGACAGAAGCTGTTGGCGGAAATACACGGAGGCATATGCGGCCACCACATTGGCGCAAGAGCGCTTGCCGGGAAAGCTTTCCGGCAAGGGTTCTTTTGGCAAGAAGCCCTCCAAGATGCAACTGCACTAGTAACCAAGTGTGAAGCGTGCCAGTTCCATGCAAAGCAAATTCATCAGCCAGCTCAAGCTCTCCAAACAATCCCTTTGTCCTGGCCCTTCTCGGTCTGGGGGCTCGATATCCTCGGCCCCTTTCCCCGAGCCGTCGGGGGCTTTGAGTACTTGTACGTTGCAATCGACAAGTTCACAAAATGGCCAGAAGTGGAGCCAGTGAGAAAGGTGACAGCACAGTCAGCGGTCAAGTTCTTCAGGTCGATTGTTTGCCGTTTCGGGATCCCTAACAGGATCATCACCGACAACGGTACGCAATTCACTAGTCGCACCTTCATGCAGTACGTCCAAGACCTTGGCGCCAAGGTCTGTTTCGCTTCTGTTGCTCACCCGAGGAGCAACGGTCAAGCGGAGAGGGCCAATGCTGAAGTGCTGCGTGGACTCAAGACGAGGACCTTTGACAGGCTGCGCAAGTGCGGAAGAAATTGGATAGAGGAGCTACCGGCGGCTCTTTGGTCAATCAGAACGACACCAAGTCGAGCCACCGGACAGACACCTTTTGCTCTAGTCTATGGAGCAGAGGCAGTTCTCCCCACGGAACTCGTATACGGATCTCCTCGAGTGCTCGCTTACGATGAGCTCGAGCAAGAGCAACTGCGGCAAGATGACGCATTGCTCCTCGAGGAGGGACGTCTCCAGGCTGCTGTACGAGCTGCTCGATACCAGCAAGCTTTGCGCCGCTACCATAGCCGCAAAGTCAAGGCCAGGAGTCTCGAGGAAGGCGACCTTGTTCTTCGGCGTGTTCAGTCCGCCAAGAATTCCAACAAGTTGACGCCGAAGTGGGAAGGCCCTTATCGGGTGAGACAAGTTACGAGGCCCGGCGCTGTCCGCCTCGAGACCGAAGAAGGCTTACCGGTGAGCAACTCCTGGAACATAGAGCATCTTCGCAAGTTTCACCCATAAGGCGCGGTTGCCGTGATCCGCTCCGGCAACCACCTTTTGTACAAGCTTTGCCGCTGTTGCATGTAACCCTTTGTACAAAGCCGGGCGCAGACCCCGTGCATCAGTAAAGTTTCCGTGTTTTTCACACCGATTGCCTTTTGCATGCTTTTCTCTGCTATTTGCATGTGTTATTTGGCATTTGGTACAACACTCAAGTATCTGGTAAGCATTGGCACGCCGAAAGGCCATATACTTGTTTCCCTCTCCCTTTTTCTTTCCTCTTAGGCAGAAAGAATGTTCCTCGCGCACAAGTTTGCCGGGGGGGGAGGAGGTGGAGGAGGAACCAAGTGCTGTTCAAGAAAGAGAAGCCTTACCGAAAAGCAAGCAATATAAGCAAGCAGCATATGAAAGATAAGTTGTTAGAATTTGACCAGTTCAAATTTTAAATTTTAGTTGTCTTCCTTGAACAATCACACTTTGTATGGAAAACCTGTGCGCGGAGGAACCTACCCGTAGCTTGCCGCACCCTTATCTTGTTTTCGAGTTCACTCAACGATTTAAGTGAGCTGCGACAAGTGTCGCGCCCTTGTTTCGTTTCCGAGTACGCTCAGCAAGCTAAGTGCGTTGCGACTAGCCGCGGCGAGGTTACTTGCCGGTAAGACCTTGGCCAGCAGGCTGCTCAGAGTCCAGCACTCAGCGCTCGCGGCAAGGACCCTTGCCGGCAAGCTCCCCGGGAGCGTAGGGTGAAAAACATACAAAGTCAAGGGTTGGAACCAGGAAGATAACATTGCACTGATTGATCAAAATGAGATAAATATCTTACAAAGGATAACTTGTCGCAACGGACTAATGAGTTCATAACATAATGAGCAGCAGTAAAAAGATAAAGATAATGGAGGCCTAATCTACGCGGTCGCCCTCCTTCCTGCCGAGCTTAGCCACCTTGGCGATGATGTGGGCGACCTGCTCCTTCAGGGCCTCCGTGTTCGCATCAGCCGGCAAGCTGCGAAGAACGTTGGTGAGATTGATCCCCGGGTTGCGGTACACGATCTTCGTCAGCACCCGCTCCAGAGTTCCCGCGCAGAGCAGGCGCGACTCCTCGGCCAGCCGCGCGGGGATTTGGTTCCGGAGACCTGCCAGGGCCGGCGCGATCCCTCTGAAGAAGAGGCTGAGCTTGGCGCTGTGCGGGAGGTCCGGATCCGGCGAGTAGATGAGATGTTCAACCTTCAGCGCCAGCAGCTCCTGGTCAATGTTGGACGCAGAAGAAACCAAGTCTTCAGTCCATACCTCAATGGTCTGGCGGAAGAGCTCGGATGCTTTGTTGACGCTGTCCACCAAGGTCCGCTCCTTGCGGAGCTCCTCCTTCAGCTTGTTCTCCTGAGCCCGGGCAGCGTCGAGTGAATCCTTCAGAGTGGTGACCTTCAGCTCCAAGTCCTCGATGGAGTCCTTGGCGGCCTTCAACTCGTCGCCCCTCTTGGAGAGGCTCACCTGGAGCTCAGAATTTGTGTGGGCGTCCTTCTCGCGCTCCGTGATGAGCGCGGCAACCTTCTCCGCGCTCACCTTCAGCGCCTTCTCCAGCTGCTCAACCTTGGCGGCGAGTTCCTTCTTGGCGTCTTCCGCGGCAACCGCGGCGGCTTTTGCCTCCTTCAACTCCCCGCCAAGGGCCGTCTCGCGAGCGGCAAGGTCCTCCTCATGGGAGTCGAGCTCGACCTTCCGCTGCGCGAGCTCTCCTTCTCGCCGGGACAGCTCCACCCCGGCGAGCCGCTGCTGTTCCTCAGCTTCGGCCTTCTCGAGCACCCATTCCTGATACTCGCCGGCGAGACGCTCGCGCTCCTCCGCCACCTCGCGGAGGGCCGCCTGGTTGGCGGCGCTGAGCTCTGCCGCGCGCTTCTCCATTTCCGCAGCGGCCTCGGCGGCAAGGGCTTCCCGGGAGGCGAGCTTCGCCTGCCTGGCCCGGTAAAGGGCCAGGAGCTGGTGGAGTAGCTTTTCTTCCTCAGGCCCTTCGCTCCCGCCGGGCGCCTCGACGATCTTCAGGCCCGCGGAGGCGAGGACTTCTCCGTCAAACGCCTCGCCCTCCGCAGGAGCTCACGATGAAGACCCCCAAGGCATCTGGATGAAGACGCCGTTGGGGGCCTCAAGGTAGTACCCCTGCTCCTTGCTGGCGGAGGGGTCGGCGGCCGGTGCAGCATCTGATGCTCCCGCCACCTCCGGGTCGGCGGTGCGGTCGCCGTCCCCCTCCCCGGCCGCTGCGTCCGCAGCCGGAGCGGTCTCCTGCGCGGCCGGCTCGGCGGCCTCGGCCACCTCCTCGACGACAGGGACGTCGCCGCCACCGCCCTGCGCACCCTCCTCATCCTCGATGTTGATGACCTCAGTCTCCATCGGCTCGGGAGGAGGAGGATCTAAAAAGAAAAAGAAGAAAAAGAAGTTCAAGATTCAAGCAAATATCCAAAAAGAGGCAAGGCCAAGAAGACAAGCTACAGAACATACCTTGGCGGACGTCCTCAGCGGCGGGCTCCCTCGCCGGGGAGCTCGGCCTTGTCGGAGTGACCGCCCTCGCCGGGCTGCTCGCCCTTGGCGGGGTACTCTGCCTTGGCGGAGTATCCTCCCTTGGCGGAGCGCTCTCCCTTGCCGGAGAGTTCTGCCTTGGCGGGGACGGCGGGGCCTGCGGCTCCTCAACGACAGTCTCCGGGCGCTCTTCCCGCAGTGGCTCCACCTCTGCACAGATCAAGATAAGAAACGTCAAGATGATGAATGAAGACGAAATCCTCAGGCGTACCCCGACAAGCGAAAGAATAAACCCCAGACTTACGCTGGGGGCTGCGCTGGGGGCTGCTCCTCGGAGCAGCGCTCGGGTCCGGCAGGCTCGGCTCCGGCACACCTCCTGCTGCCGCGGCGGCTGAGTCTTCCGCGGCCTCGACCACGGGCGCCTTGGCCCTCTTCGCCGCGCGCTCGGTCAAGGTCCTGAAATCAAATCGACAAACAGAGTCAGCATCAACAAAAATCAAGGCAAAACTTGAAAAGGTGTAAGATCTTGGGCTCTTACTCCTGGTCCTCCTCGTCGTCCTCGCTCAAGGCGGAGAAGTCGTACTCCACCGTCGGCGCGTCGGCGCGAGGAGCGGAAGACGAAGATTCCCTCGGGCGCTTGGCGGTCCCGGGGGCTGGGGGCTGCGAAGCCCCAGCCCCTGTGGTAGCCGAGGCCCGGGGAGCGGGCGGAGCCGCTGCTCCGCTCTGAGAAGACCCCTGCCGGCTCGGCGCCGGCCTGCGAGGCGCCTCCGCCGTGGTCCGCGCGCGGGCCGCCTCTGCTGTGGCTGGTGCGCCGGTCGGCCTTGGCGCGGCTTGGCTCCCCCGGGGAGCTGCCCGGCGAGCTGGCTGTTGCCGGGGCGCCTGCGCCCACTCCCCCGTCGCCGTCTTGCGGAGACGCTTCGGTGGGGACTGCCTTGGGCTTGCCGGGGGCGGGGAGCTCTCCGACGAGGAGAGGTCGTCGGCGTAGAGCTCCGTAGATCCGCCGGAGTCTTCGGCCTCCTCCTCCTCCTCTTCCCCGGCCGGCTCACTGGGCCCAGCGCCCTGCGCTGCGACCCCTTTTCCCTTGGCGCCTCCGCCCCTCGCGGCGCCTCTGTTCCCTCCGGCGGCACCCTCCGCTGCCGCGGCCTCGGCCGCGATTCCATGGATCCCGGAGTGCCTCAGGGAGGGGACCCCGGCGAGCGCGTCGGGAGGGAGCTGCAATAATCTGCGGATCTCCGCCTCCTCAGCCTGGCTGGTCGCATCCGCAATCGCCGCCTCTTCAGGCGTGTATCCAAAAATTCCTGCCGCCGCGGCTGCGGCGGCCTCTTCAGCCCGAGAAGCCATGTAGGCAATCTCCTGGTCCGTGGTGTCCCGCGTATGCTCCTTGAGGTCATCCTTGTTCTTCGCCACCTCCGCGAGGTTGTCGTAGAAGTTGAGGACGTCGATGGGCTTGGGCGCGATCCACGTGCGGTCCACGCCGTGCGAGTCGCACATGGGCATCATGGCAAGGATACGGTCCCGGACGATGTTGTTGCAGAGCGGCACCACTTCCCGGGGAGGCCTGAACCACTCAGGGTGTGTCGGGTCGTACTTGAAGAGTTCCCGGACCATCCCCTTCAGCTCCAGCGTGGTGAAGTTGAAGTTGAGCCCGGGGCGCAGCCTCATTATGTCTGCCGGGCCGCCGTACTCCCAGGCCGGCCTCTTCCGCCGTACTTGAAGAAGTAGTACCCGCCGGGATAGCTGTCCTTGGCGACGGCCGGATATGCCAGGGTGCGGGGGTGCGCCTTGGTTTCCTTGGCCCAGAACAAGTAATACTTGTTCCAGAGCTCCTCCACGCCGAGCTTCGGCGGGAAGACGAGGTGCTTCTTCCGGTACGCGGCGAGCTTCGCCGCTTGCTCCGACTTTTCCTTCTTGGACTTCTCCGCCTTCGCCTTGTCGGTCTTTGGGGCCATGGCGGACGCGGCGGAAGGAAGGGGGCGAAGAGCTCGTCGGCGGTGGAGGTGTGGAGGCAGAGCGCAAGAGGAATCTCTGGAAGAAGAAGACGAGGCAATGAAAGCGCAAGGAGGGGAACCGCGCCCACTTCCTCTGCTTTTATGGGGGAGTGGGGGGCGTTTCGCCCTTTCCATTAAGAGATCGTGGGCACGTCCCATCCCACGGCGCCGCGATCGACGCGTGCCGTTACGGTGGGGTGCGGCGGATACGGAAGTGGATTCAGCGCGCCGCGGGCCGCGGGTGCCCGTGCACTGTTTTGGGCCTGGCCCAACAGCGCTCGGCACCGTGTGTGGCCCAGGCCCGGGGGCTCCTGTCGGTGTACTAAGGTAGGGGTACCTCAGTACCCCAACTTGTGCACGGGCAGTCGCAGCTTCCCGCGGCAAGGTTTACCGCGTGCTCGCCGGAGACCTTCCTGCTCCTTATTAAACCATTCAAAAACAAAGTATACAAGAAAAGAAGATCGAGACCCCGGCAAGAGGAGCTTGCCGGGAAGGCCGTACCAGGCTCAAGACTACCTCACTAGCATAAGACCCTGGCAAGAGGAGCCTGCCAGGAAGACTAGAAGATTCCTTCATAGAAGACCCGACAAGGGCCCAGGGAGCGGCAAGCTCCCGGGTCCGGCAAGATCAAGGCCCCGGCAAGGTGCTTGCCGGGAAGGCTGCGCTGTGTGCCCGCGCTCCAGCTCATCGGCCCACGCGTCGCCCTGGGGCCTATCCAGGGACGTGTGGCAGATGGTTGTGCAGCCTGGGGGATGCGGTGGCACTCCACGGTGGTGGATCCATCGCCGTGGCAGACGAAGACGCTAAGGCGGGAGCTTTTGGGGTCGACGGCGACGGGCATTAAATGCCCTTGTCCCCCACTGTTAAAGTAGGTATAGACCACTGTTCTGTACTGTAGCTCCACTGTTCCCGCACTGTTACAACTACCACCTTTTTTTACATTTTTACCCCTTTCTCCTACGTTGACACCTGTCGGTGACCCCTTACACTATAAAAGGAGGCCCATGCACAACGTGGAGGGGGTTCGGAACCTAGATCACTCTGACGCTCGGTGCAGCTGCTTCTTCAAGCTCCCGAGCTCTCCAACTTAATACACAACTAAGCAGGAGTAGGGTTTTACGCGTCTACCGCGGCCCGAACCTGGGTAAAACTGCCCGCGTGCTCTCTACGATCTGCTCTTTGTGCTCCCTCCGCCCTCGTACCGCACAGACAAGGGGCTCCGGTCCCATAGGTGTTCGTGGCGGACAGTTTCCCCCGACAATACGCAACTACGAGAAAAGTATTAAGAATAAATTCTAACCATAGCATTAAACTTTTGGATCCAATCGGTCCCTTACGGAGTAGTGCATAAACTGGGGTTTAAGTTTCTGTTACTCTCGCAACCCACCATCTAATTACTACTCCACAATGCATTCCCTTAGGCCCAAATATGGTGAGGTCATGTAGTCTACGTTCACATGACACCACTAAGGGAATCACAACATACATACTATCAAAATATCGAACACATCAAATTCACATGATTACTTGCAACAAGATTTCTCCCGTGACCTCAAGAACAAAGGTAACTACTAACAAGTGATGAACATGCTCAAGATCGGAGGGGTAATATATAGCATAATGGATCTGAACATATAATCTTCCTCCAAATAAACTACATGACCCACATGCTCAAGTGATGAACATAATTGATCTGAACAAAGGTAACTACTAGTCACCCACAAACACCAATCTATAGTTCCGGTAACAAGATTGAATACAAGAGATGTACTAGGGTTTGAGAAGAGATGGTGTTGTTTAAGATGTTGATATTGCCCTCCCCAATATACGAGAGTGGTTGGTGATGATGATGACGATGATTTTCCCCTCCGAGAGGGAAGTTCCCCCGGCGGAATCGCTCTGTCGAAGGGTGAAAATGCTCCTGCCCAAGTTCCACCTAGAGACGATGGAGTTCCGTACCGAAAGCCTTCTCCTTATTTTTTCTAGGTAAAAAAGACTTATATACCAGAAGATGGGCACCGGAGGTGGGCCGAGGAGGCCACAACCTACTAGGGCGCGCCTGGTGGGCCCGGCGCACCCAGGTGTGGTTGTGCCCACCTGGTGGCCCCCCTTTGGTGTTTATTGAATCCAATATTTATTAAATAATCCATAAAAATTCTCTGTGAAGTTTCAGCTTGTTTGGAGTTGTGCAGAATAGGTGGCCTGACGTAGCTTTTCCAGGTCCAGATTTCCAGCCGCCGGAATTCTCCCTCTTGGTGTGTTCCTGGCAAATTATGAGAGAAAAGGCATTAGAATTACTCCAAAAAGCATTATTATGGATAAAAACATTATAAATAACAGTAAGAAAACATGATGCAAAATGGATGTATCACGTAACAAAGAGAGAAACAAGCAATCAAGAAATCAAAAGATACGATTTGAAACAAACTATCAAAAGATACCAATTGAACCAACTAGACTAAAAATCCTACGAGCGACATGAATAAAAGATATTATGATATGAGCAAAGGAGTGTTCTAAAGAAACTAGAGAAGCTCCCCATGATTTGTGCACAAATAAGAGTTTTTGTATTTGGATACACCGTGCACAAAAGGATCATCACTCCCCCAAAATCAATAGAAACTCACAACAAGTGCAAGCGGGCATGGCGGAAACTAAACCTAACACATGCAACAAACAAATGGTTGAGCAACAATAAAAGAGGCAACTTAGAAAAAGGCTCAACCAAAATGTTGTGTGTGACTCATGCCAAAGCACTTGACAAGACTAATATAAGGATGAGCATTAAGCATCAATATAGTCTAGAATAAATGAGATACAAGGTGCAAGACATGTCCTTCCCACACACACCAAGCAAGGGGTTCACAAGCACACTCAAAATGCAAAATGAATAACCAACGCTTGTGAAAACCCATGGTGAAGAAAGAAAATGATAACTTTTTCATGAGGAGGGGTACCAATCGAAGCCTCATCAAGACAAGCAAGAGAAAAAATTATCTTCACCACACGAGAGTGCATCATGATGTAATGAGATAAGACCCGCACTCAAGGCAAAAAAATTCACGGAGCCACCAAAGAAATACTACAATAAAGACAAGGTGGACGTGAAAGAAAAGGATATCTTCTAGATATGTAATTTCTTTCAAGTGTATAAGATTCTAGGTAGATGAAAATCATGATGAAATCAATCCACAAAGAAGGGTATACACACGAAATAGTTACAAAAAGGAAAGAACAAGATATCCACAAGGAAGTCACAAATATACTAATAAGATATTTGCTTGAAAGCATAGCACATGGCTAGATATGGTCTTATTGTATATAAACAAATTGCAACTACACGAATAACAAATACATCAGAACTAGCAACAAGAGATCATTGTTAGGATGCTTTGAGAAAGGAAACAAGTATAACAAGAAATAATGAATTACATGCCATCATACAACCTACACAAGATTGATGCGAGAAATGTGTGCATTAAGTAGATGATGATACTTGTTACCGAGATAGCATTGGAAGGATGTAGTAGATACCAAATGAAGGTAGATAGTAGTTCATTAATCATCCTATAACTTGACTCCAATAAGAACATGGTGACAACACCTTCCTAGTGAGTGAGCCGAGCATCAAACGCATCTCCAATTGTTCCTAGAACAACAACACAAACAAAATGGTACCCAAACTCATTGTGACCAAAGAGTTAGAAACACCAATACATAGGAAAAACTCCACAAACATATGTGCATATATATATATATATATATGAAAAAGAATTTCATGCAAATCTCATCCAAATTGAGACTTGGTGGAGTTTCCCTTAGATATTGGGTCAAACGAAGAAATCATGCCAAAGAAAATACATGAAGTAACTATGCGTGCTCAAGACTTTCAAGGATCGATACCAAATGAAACAGAAATATCAAGAGAAAATAGGGTACCAAATGGAAAAATCATCACTTGGAAGATATCAGTTGAGATACATCAAGGAATGAGATATCCATAGATACACGCAAGAGGAAAGATATCGAACTCCCAAAAGAGAGAATGGTTCCAAACAAACCAAGCTCTCTACAAAGTTTCATGATGGCACAAAGTACCAAAAAGAAACGGCTTGACTTCCACCCACACACACTTGATAAGGATCACAAGATGAGTGTTGTATAAAAAGTAGGATAGCTCCCCCAAGAGTTGTGCATTAAGAGAATTTGCATTTGAATACAAAATGCACAAGGTAGGATCACCACTTTCACTATATCTAGAAAACACTAGACAAGATCAAAAAAACAACAAGATCCACAAGTGGCATGGAAGGCAATGGGAGTTGACACAATCCTTGGAAAGAGAAAAGACAAGTAAAAACAAAAGACAATGTAAAGATTATCAACAATTTCTACCACATAAATGATTACCAATTGTCAAGAGACAAGAAGTATTTGGAAATAATTCCAGGTGGTAGATTGCAAACATATCAATATCATCTTCACACTAAACACATAAACAAATTGCAACTTGTGGAGCTAACATGTCACTTAGGAACAAGATAATTTACAATATCAACTCTAGGTGACAATATCTCAAATGTACACATTTTCTAGGCTTGTAATACACATATAGCACATTACTCCCCATAATGTGATACCAAAGACACCTAACAAGAGGAAAATGAAAAGCAAACAAGAGATAATTAATGGACCATTTAGAATTTGAATTTCTCATGAGAATACATACCACATGTAGACTAGATAATCTTGCAATATCAATACTAGCTGGTATTCCTCATGTACTCACATTTGTGGGACCATGAGGTGCACAAAGCACATCATTCCCCCAAAATGGGATGTTCCATTAATCTCTGACACGAGCCAACTAAGATACAACCAAGATGCAAAAGGCTCAACACACAACTCACACGTACATGAAGTGCAAACCAACATACAGATACTTGATTACTCAAGATAAGCAAACTGGAAGCACACATATACAAATACATGCAAGATACAAAACCAAAACATGCAAAGGGGCAAGTGACTTTCAATGTAAACAAATTAAGTACAAGTTACCGTAAGGAGGCACATTGGATATAAGATATAAACTTGATGATTCAAATGACTTGGCTTGAGACAATGTGAATGATAAAGACCCCTTAATTCTTCATAATGCAGCCAAGTCTCCAATGCCCTCCAAATTCATCTATTGATCCAGTTTGAGCTTATTGGTCCCCAACCAATTTGGGTCTTAAGAGGTTAGTCACAATAGGCTTGGCTACCCAAATGGTTATTTTCTTGACACCACTTTGAGTACCAACAAACTTGGCAAACACATTGCCAACCTTATCCTTCCCAAGAGAATATATATCATCAATAATAATTGGGTTGGATAAGTTACCACTAGTGCATGAAGAAGCTACGTGACCTTTCTCACGACATAAGTAGCAACATCTACTCTTCATTTTCTTCTCACTTGATTTATCAACAAGAGAAGCATGAACTTGAGTATTCTTGGGAAGTGGCCTTTCTTCAACTTGTGGTTGAGCATGGGATTGAACTTGTGGCCTCTTCCCTTGTTGCTTGTCATTAAAGGGCTTCTTCTTCAACGGGCAAGATCTAACGTGATGCCCTTCAATTTTGCACTTGAAGCAAATAATCTTGGCAGAATTCTGTAGTTGTTCTTGGCCCTTCTTATTCTTAATGATCTTGGACTTCTTATTGTTGGAGTTGAATCCAAGTCCACCTTTGTCATTGGGGGATTTTTGCACACTCAAGATATTGTTGAGTGTGGACTTCCCTTCATGACACTTTTCCAAGTCTTTCTTCAAAGAAGTAACTTGGGCCTTGAGCTCATTGATTTCCTCTACATGGTTAGTAGCAACACAAGTATGAGAGGAAGTATAGGCTTCATCGTTAGAGCAACAAGGCAAGGAAAGCAATTCATCACAAGATGTACCAATGTTATGAGTAGATGAATTACGAGGACTAGCACATGGCAAGATAGCATTTTGACTTGAAGTAGTGCTAGTATCCACATGAGACTCACTAGACGTTACCTTGAGATCATAGCCTCATGAGCTATCTTTAGCACATTATGGGATACTAGAAGATCATCATGAGAGCTTGTGAGCTTTACATGACTTTCTTCCAATTTCTTATAATTGCTAGATAGCAACTCAACTTGAGCCTTTAGCTCAACATTCTCCTTCAATATGGATGCTTCACAAGAAGTAGAGTTAGTAGCACAAGCATCTTCATTAACAACAAGAGGAGAAGACAACTTGGCAAGCTCTTTAGAACATGAAGCTTTAAGTTGAGCATGAGACTCGGTGAGTTTGATGATCTCACTCTTAATGACTCTTGAGCCATTTTCAAGGTGCTGAAAGACCTCAAGGAGTTTATCATGCGCAACTTCAAGCTTCTCATTTTTAGTTTCAAAATCAATGGCCACCTCAAGAGCTCTATCATGAGATTCCCTCACTCTAGATAATTGTAGGGAAAAAGTCTCCTCAAGAGATCCCTTAGTGGTTTGTTCAAGTTCAAGAGCTTGAGAGAGGTCCATGATCTTGATACGTCTCCAACGTATCTATAATTTATGAAGTATTCATGTTGTTTTATTATCATTCTTGTAAGTTTTACAATCATTTTATACCAACGTTATTCATGCTGCTTTCTGCTTGTTTTTTACATCGTAGGAAATCAATATCAAACGGAGTCAAAATACCGCGAAACTTTTTGGAGATTTTTTATGGGCCAGAACACCCAGGATGGGCCAGAGCTGCACCTGGGGGTGCCCCAGGGGGGCACCAACCCACCAGGGTGCGCAAGGACCCCCTGGCGTGCCCAGGTGGGTTGTGCCCACCTCGGTGGCCTCCCGCACCCCCTCTCTACCCGATAAATTCCCAAATATTCCAAAAACCCTCATGGTAGACCTAGATAAGAAGTTCCGCGGTTGCAAGGCTCTGTAGTCCACGAGATCCAATCAAGAGCCCTTTCCGGCACTCCACCGGAGGAGGAAATCATCACCAGTGGCCATCTTCATCATCCTGGCGGCCACCATAGTGAGAAGAGAGTAGTCCACCCTCGGGGCTGAGGGTTTCTACCAGTAGCTATGTGTTTAATCGCTCTCTTGTTTTCTTGAGATGTCAGGGTCTTGATGTATTGTGGGCTTTGTTAATATAGTCGGATCATATGGTGTTTCCCCTCTCTATCTTGTTGTGATGAATTGAATCTTTACCCTTTGAAGTTTTCTCATGTCGGATTGAATGTTCAGATTTGAGAACACATGATGTATGTCTTGCGGTATGAATACTTGAGGTGACAATGGGGTATCATATTGACTCACTTGATGTATGTTATGGCACTCAACTTGTGGATTCCCGTGGTGACATTGGGGTAATCTATGCATAGGGGTTGATGCATGTTTTATTATCTTTTCACCGATAGAAACTTTTGGGTCTCCTTGTAGTTCTTTGTGTGGATTGAATATTATGATCATGAAGTTGTTTGATGCATATCGTAGAATCAACTCATGGATATTTGTGGTGACATTGGAACATCTAGGTGACACTAGAGTTGGTTGATGTGTGTCATATGGTGTTATTTTAGTACGAACTCTTGATAGATTGATCGGAAAGAATAGCTTTGTGTTATATTAGTATGAACTTTAGGATAGATTGATCGGAAGGAATTGCTTTGAGGTGGTTTCGTACCCTACAAACAATTTCTATCTTTTGTTCTCCACTAATAGGAACTAGGGAGTGATTCTTCATTGCACTTTGAGGGATAATCATATGATCTAACTATGTTAGCATTGTTGAGAGATTGCACTAGTGAAATTATGTACCCTAGGCCTCATTTCCCATCATTGCAATACCGTTTGTCATCCGTTTTACTATTTACTACCTTGCTGTTTTTTACTGTTCGCACTACAAAAACTCATATCTACTATCCATATTACACTTGTATCACCATCTCTTCGCCATTGTTTGGGTGTGTTGGGGAGACAAGAGACTTTTTATTATTTGGTTGCAGGGTTGTTTGAGAGAGACCATCTTCATCCTACACCTCCCACGGATTGATAAACAAGTTGTGTAGTAGAAATCAAGCTCTTTTCTGGCGCCGTTGCCGGGGAGGTGAGTGTTTGAAGGTATATCTTTAGATCTTGCAATTGAATCTTTTAGTTTCTTGTTTTATCACTAGTTTGGTTTTGTAAAAGAAAACTACAAAAATGGAATTGAGGTGCTCAATTGTTAGAAGAAGAAGTAAATAAAATGTTTGGCACAAAATATTTGAATGACGAGCATGATTGCAATGTTGTTAGTATGAATTCTTTGAATATCCATGATGCTAATGATATGCAAAGCTATAAGCTTGGGGATGCTATATTTGATGAATATGATATTTTTAGTCCCCCATTTTGATGAGAAAATTTATAATGATGATAGCATACCTCCTATTTATGATGATTATATTGATGAAAGTGGATTTGGAGAGGTCATGACTTTATTTAGTGATGAATCCACCACTACTAGGACAAGGGCTGCTAGTGGCGCACCTTTTTCGCTACTAATGGCGCACTACAGGTGCGCCACTAGCACCACGCCATTAGATTTTTTTACTAATGGCGCACCACTGGTGCGCCATTAGTATCTGGTATACTAATGGCGCACCACATGGAAGTGCGCCATTAGTAACATTTTTTTTCATTTTTTTAAAAAAAATTCAGAAAAATTTTTAAAAATATTTTTTTTCGAATTTTTTTTAAAAAAAAAATATTTTCTATGGTCAAACTTCCCGGAAGGTCACCCATCCTCACACTACTCCAGCCCGAGCATGCTTAACTTCGCAGTTCTATCCAACCCCAACACCAGCTCACTTCATAGGCACTTGTTGATATATCTATCATATTAATCCTATTAAACCTTCTTGATGTCTAGGACTTTGTTCATGTTCATGAGTATGATGAAATTATGAAAAAATATTTCAAACTTCCCGGTCATATTACGTATCATATTTTGAAAAAAAATCAATTTTTTTAAACCAATTTTTTTTCTGTTACTAGTGGCGCACCTAGCAAACGGTGCGCCACTAGTAAGTTTGAATTTTTTTTCCCCTTTTTTCCCTCTAGATCTTAAAAGCCCCGTAACTTTTTTTCTATTAGGTTTTTTGGGATTTTGAAAATGTTTAACGGGGTTCCCATTTTTCACGTAAAAACCTTTTTAATCCGAGTTCATATGCAAAAGTTATGCCCATTTTACAAATTCCAGAGATATTTTGCAAATAAAGTCGAAATTCATATTTGTAAATTTTCCCAACAAGTAGACCACATATCACATGGGAAACTTATTTTCTTTTATTTTTTTTGACATTTCCATCATTTTCTTTTATTTTTTTTAAACTGAAAAGGCAGTCCACAGGGGGGGTGCATTCGGTGAAATTTTTGGACCAAGTTAGTAATGGCGCACCGTGGGAGTGTGTCGGTGTACTAAAGTAGGGGTACCATAGTATCCCGAACTTGTGCACGGGCAGTTGCAACGTCCCGCGGCAAAGCCTGTCAGGCAACCGCCAAGATCCCCTCGTGGTTCATTTGGAGCCATTCAAGAACAAAGTATCCAAGTCCAGAAGACAAGACCCCGGCAAGAGGAGCTTGCCGGGAAGGCCACTCAAGGCACAAAATTACTCAAGACACGAGACCCCGGCGAGAGGAGCTTGCCGGGAAGGCCAACAAAGGCACCTCAAGAGATCTTGCCGCGACGCGCCACAAGTCCCGGCAAGGCCCGGTGAGCGACAAGCTCCCAGGCGCGACAGGATAGCGACCGCGGCAAGGCACTTGCCGCGGCAAGCTTCCACTCAGTACCCACGCTCCAGCGCATCCACCCACGTGTCGCCCTGGGACCCTTCCAGGCGCACGTGGCGGAAGGCTGTGGAGCCAAGGGAACACGGTGGCAAGCGGCGATGACATGGCCACCGTCGTGGCGGACGGTGGCGCCCTGACGGTCACTTTTTGCACTGTTTGGGGCGACGGCGACGGGCATTCAATGCCCTTGTCCCCTGCCGTCAGAGTTAGGTATAGAGCACTATGCATACACTGTTCCAACTACCACCCATTTTACACTTTTACCCTCGGCTGCGTTGTCACCTGTCGGTGACCCCTTTGACCTATAAAAGGAGGCCCATGCGCAACGTAGAGGGGGTTCCGATCATCGATCACTCTCCACGCTCGGCCTTGTTAGCGGTTGGAGTGTATTGTTGCTCTTCTCGCTCCCGAGCCAAGAACTCAATAACAAACCAAGGCAGGAGTAGGGTTTTATGCATCCGTGCGGCCCGAACCTGGGTAAACTGCTCGCGTACTCGCCTCGATCCGCTCTTTGTGCA